>JAAALK010000287.1:37470490-38070490 GCA_019279435.1 Zizania palustris | reverse complement strand
CCTCTGCTCATCCCCATCGATGAGATCGAGGTGCCGCCTCCACTCCCTACACCAACCCCAGCAAGGAAAGACATTGATGCCCTTTTCGGCACACACCAGCGGCAACCGACGACCGACTCGACCCTCCATCGAGTTTTGGCCCTCGTGTAAGACTCAATGCACTATGGTTAGGGTTCGGGTCCTCTCCTCTCAATGTGGGGGAGTACACCCCCTGCGGGAGGCGCCGGTGTCTCGTCAGGACAACGACGGCTTAGACGAGCGGAACAGGCGGGTGGGCAGCAAAGGCGTATGGGAAAAGCAATATTACAAAGCACGTTGCACCGAAATTATTTTATCCTCGTGAGCTTTAGCAAAGTGGAGAGATAAAAATTTTGCAAACTAAATCATGCGATAACCTTACAGACTTATTCACAATATCCTTGCTGAATTCAACATTCCATAAATATATTTATGGAATTGGCATGCAACAATTAAAAAATTTGCAAGGATCAGGAAAGTATCCACATGATATATAACCTAATCTAAGCATCATATATTTTTTTCTCTAATGATTTTCTATCAAGTTTCTTATAATAGGTTTTTGATGAGGCAATATCAACGCAAGAAATTTGTTATATCATCTAGTTTCCTCAACGAGTTTTCCCGAGGATTTTTTAAGACAGAATTCCAAGATGATTCAAGATAAAGTTTATATCATAATCAAGAACAAATTGATCAAGGGGAAATATGAAAGATTAAAAAGTTAATGATCTAATTAGTCTTAGATTAGCATAATAAGTTACGAGTAGAGACATTTCACTTCGTAAAACTGCCGCCTCTTAATATTTATAAATTATAAACCAAATCTTTCGATCAATACACAGAGAACACCTGTTCCTTTTCTTTCGAACTCTTACATGAACCTTTCCTCTCGTATGTACTATTCCATTGACGATTATCCGTCCCAAAACGCCTAACTTTACCAGCCCATGCAGCACGTACGCTCAGAACAGCAGGCCTCGTAGGAGCCGAAGACTTCACGTCCACGTAGGAGGGCCGAGGGCGCCAGTTCGGCACGTACGTGGAGTGAGCTCGGAACGGGCTTCACACGCACGTGCGGCCCGTTGATCTTGGTCTTCGGCCCACTATCCCATTAAGAAATCATAAATGAAAAAAAAATGGGTTAATTTTTTCTGTGCCATTACGATTTTTACGGTTTGCCAAAATGCCATCGTTGTGTCACTGCCAGATGGGGGCCGCCACAGTCACTGACAGTGGCATGTAGGCAATTTCTGAAAATTATAATGGCGTGTGAGTAATTTTCTCCGATACACCCTTAGCTTCAATGGGCTCGGCCTCAGCTAACTAAACTTGCTTACGACTTTTGCCTGAGCTGTGCCGGTGAGATGAGAGGAGAGGAGAAGCCCTGGTACCTGCAGCAAATGGCAGGATCAGGTCACTCTTGTGTCAGTATGTAGTCACATAAACAAGCACCATAACTAGCATGGTAGACACCAAATTCAGCACTCTTAGCATTTAAATTTCAAAAAAAATAAATCAAAACTTAAGCAATCCATACATTTACATAGCAGCTCTACACTACTAAGGCCCTGTTTGAAACCCCTAGAGCTAATTGTTAGCTAGCTAATAATCTATTAGCTGGATTGGGCCAGCTAATAATTAGCTAGCTAATTTTAGCTGGAGGTTGTTTGGAACCCCTAGCTAATTCTTTGGTTGCTAGAGCTAATTGACCATAGTGCCTCTGGAACAAGTTCATGATTTCTTTGAATGATAGTATATAAACAAGACTTCTCAGTTATAATGGGCAACATCAATCATGAAAACACAGAGTATACAATACGGAACAAAAAAACACTCAAATTGTGTAAGCTAGATTGGCCCAGATGGTCATCCTCTCATATTGAACAAAGCAGTTGCAAGGGTATCACGAAACTCATTCATGTCTTGTTCTTCATCACCATTTTCTTGAGACGAATAGACTGATGGAATCCATTGCCGAGTGCTACGAGTTGAAGCTAGGTGGCGGCGCGATTTGAAGCAGGTCGGCGACGTGATTTGAAGCAGGCGTCGCCGCGTCGGCGACGTGATTTGATAGAGGGTGGCGGCGTGATTTGAAGCAGGGCGACGCGATTAGAAGCAGGGTGGCGGCGCGATTCGGTGGTGGACAGCCGTGCGTTGGCCGGTTGTGGACGGCGACGGTGCGACTGGGATAGACGGGAGGGCGGTGTGCGATGGGATCGAATGCGAAAAGTGCTTTCTGTATCGTGGAAGAGAGGGAGAGATGAGAGAGGGCAGGAGTGGAATGGACAATAGCTAACAATTAGCTGGGATTAGCTGGGTTGGACCAGCTAATAGGATTATTGTTATCTGTGGGGTTGGCTAATAATTAGCTAAGATATTAACTGCCCTATTTGGAACCTCTATAGCTAATTTTAGCAACTAACAATTAGCTCTAGATGTTCCAAACAGAGCCTAATGTATATGTATAGTTAGTTGAATAAGATCATATATGTACATGCACGTGGTAACGGCAACAAGAAAGCCCCGAAACCCAAGAGAGTTAGGGAGCGTTGACCCTCAAATGGAGAAGTACAATTGTACGAGCCCTGTAAAAGTCAATGATGTCTGCAGGTTGCATGTGCAGTGGTGCAGAGCAAATGATTTTATTTTTTCCTGTTCTCAGCACATAATGTGTTTTGGTCATTTATTAGACTATCAATACGTAAGAAATAATGTAAAAAGTAATATAATGTGACAAAGAAATTAAAGAAGAGATAATAAAAAATGGAGAAGTTCCGTATGTCTCAAGTAAGATATTATATCATCACGATATTTAAGATAAAGATAAAATGGATTGGATGAGAGGGAGAGAAAAATAGAGTGGTATTAAAACTTTATTGTAGTTGCGTACTAAAAAATCAGATTGGAAATATGCTTTCTAGAAATAGTATCTTGTTGACACGACAAGATATACGTTAGCTAAAACAACACCAGTTCGGTAGTTCAGCAGCTTTATGATTAAGAATTCAATTCCGATTTCATATTTTTTTAAAAGCATTTGTCTTATTCCGTTCTTCATGCGTTCTGCGGTTTTCCCTAGCCAAATCCTAACCCTCTATCAGATCAGAAGGAACTTTAGGGTTCATTCGATCCAGCCATTCAATAGCAAATCAACTGTTAGATCAGAGAGCTAGTTTTTTTTTTCTGTCCTTTCTCTACTTATTTCGTTCATGTATTAGTCTAGTAATTATAAATTTGGTTTTGGAGTATAATCTCACTATACTTAAGCTTGACTTTGAAAAAAAAAGCGAGAATTACACTGTGAAATCAAAGGAGCAGTTTTTAGCTTATCCAAACTTGCATATTTACTGATCATAACAATATGGTCTGCCCTTCCAATATAATCTGCATAGAACAAGTGCTAATAATATGCGGTTCATGACAAATTACATTTTATAAATCAAACACCGTTATTTAAAAATGAACGGAGGGATATTTAAAAATGAACGGAGGGAGTAATAAGCACGCCTAATTGCGAGTCCACTGATGTCTTCCAAAAAAATAGATCAATTTTACCACTATCGATGAACATCAGAGCTAATTCAGTCCAAGATTTTTGACAAAAAGGCCAAATCATGGCCCGGCTTTATTAGAAAGCTAGAGAAACGGTAATGGGGACATCAGCTACACAGTCAACAAACCAAACACCCTCCAACACCTCTCAAACAACACACCCCTCCTCAATCAAGAACAATCAGAGCACCAACCCACAAAACCAGCAAATAACCAAGTTGTTTCTGTTAGGATAAGATCTCTCGGAGGGAGAGGGAGGGCCGAGTCCCTCTCCTCCCCCTAAGACTCGTGCCACCCTAACTAACCCCTCCTAATCTCCTGCGCCCTGATCGGGGGCGCACAACCACTTGCATGGTTGATGGGCCCCTGTTGCCAGCGCTACAAATATAGGGCACATGGTTCGGCTACAGGGTCGCTGTCGCGCCCCGATTTAATAAATCAGGACTTTATTGAAATTCCATAGAAAATCAATAAAACAAGACGTTCATCATGCGACCACGTACAATACGGGCAATCATTTACGGTTCGTAGACCGCATTAATACAAAAGTGAATAAAGGTGAAGAGAAACTAATAAAATAAGGGTCCTAGATGAACGCCTCCTTCCAGTCTCGCCTTGACTGGGTCGCTACTCCAGACCTGCATCCTCCTCGTAGTAGACGGGCTCTGGTGATGTAAGTCAACGGGGTGAGTACAGATGTACTCAGCAAGCCACCGAATGCAGATATAATGCAAGGTAATAACAAGGGAGATAGTGGCTAGTTTTGCGGAAGCAGCATAATTGTAAAGCTTTAAATGTGAGCAATTTATTAGTACGAAAAAGTAAACATGTGTGTGCATCATCATCTTCTAACTCGAGGGGTACAGTCAGCCCCACCTCGCTCAACAGTCCTTACGTGCCATGAATAACTCGACATTTCAAACAATTGTAAACTAACTGCGAGTAGTTACACAACCCGCCCTTGACCGTGGGCTTGGCTTTTCGAAAAGATTGATTTACTCTGATCAGAGATGTACCACTGTACCCACAAGGCACGCACTCATCACCTACACCGAAGTGTAACGAGATGACCCATTACACGGGAACTCGTGCCAAAACCTTCCATATAGTCCTCCCCGACCCAACAGCACCCTCTTATGGGTTTCATATGGTGTCCCGACGCATCGGAGCCCCACCATACCCCCCCTTGAGCCTCGTCGGTACAAGTCGCCCGCAGGCTAGCCCCTTGCCCCCTCCTCTATGGTGCATCGAGCCGGAGTATTCCATACTTCCAGTTAGGACTTACCCATTAGACTTGTGGTTGGTACGGAAGTGCTTTGCAACAGATCCCGCAGACCGGTCTTTATAGTGCCCCGGGTGCGACAAACCAGTGCCCGAGCTTGCACCCGGAACCCACCATACTTATGACTTAGCCAACTCCAACAGAGTCCAGAGACGAGAATAACGGGGAAAATCATATACAGAATCCAGCTATCTACGACTCATTCCTATAGCAGTCGTGCCGGTACATTGGGCACTAGCTAATATTTTTATAGTAGAGTGACAAGGAGTTAAGGCTCAATAAGCATGGCTTGGGTTTGCACACAAGGACGGGGATCTAATAAATATAAATGTAAGGCTTGATTATTGGACTAATGCAATATTAACCTATGGGTTATAGCGATAACTTATTAAAACATGGGCTCAATTCTGATCAACTGTTTCCACAGAAGGGTCGATGACTTGCCTTGATCAGCAAATGGTGATGGAGGAACCTCGGGGTAGAACTCCTGCTCCTCGATGAACTCGTAGTCTTCTTGATACGGAAAAATAAACAGTACATTCAATAAACAGACCAAAATTCACCAAATACTAAACATACACATTTTTGGGTTTAATTATGTGGAATAAAGTTTTAATATTCTGATGTTTGGTGAAGAAACAGTAAACTTAATTTCTTAGGGCTTTCTAATTTATTTTTCTGAATTATTAATTTATCCCTAATGGGTTTATATTCTTTTATTTGTTAAAAATATTTTGGGTAACAATAACATACTGTTTTTATGGCATTAATATGTAGAGAATATTATTCTGGATTTAACAAAATTTGAATGGTGAAATTTGGAGTTAAAATGAGCAAGATATGAATTTTTGAAGTTTAAACTATTTTCTAAATTTTGTTTAAAACCAGAAAATGGGCTCTGGTCCACGGTGAGCCAGGCCCACGGTGGACCGCGCCACTATGCGCGTGGACCGGATCAATCAGGGCCGTTGGATCTGGATCCAGCGATCGGGCGCGAGGCGGGAGGCGTAAGTGAAAATGGACGGCCACGATTAGATCTCGCGAATCGGTATGACGTGGACACACCAGATTGCTCCAGCGCCTTAAGTCGCGATCAACGGCCGAGATGGCACCGTACCCCTTCGACCCGATCTGAGGGCCCTGATTAAATCCCGGAGGGATTCGATCCTAGCCCTCCGATCGCGATCGAACGGCCAAAGCGCGATTCGGCACGGCACGACGTAATGGGAGTGTACCCCCTTCGTCTCCGGCGATGGCGGGGCTTGGTTGAGGTCACGACGGCGGCGGCGAGTGCCTATGTGCCTAGCGAGGGCCAGAAATGGAACGTGGGGAGTAAGGGGGTCACGATGGTACCTTCGGCGGCGAAGCTGGGCGACGGACGGCGACGACGGCGAGGGTAGACGGCGAGGTCTCCTCGGGTGCTCGACGGCGACGGCGATCCGGCGGATCCTACGGCCAACCGAGGGGCGGCCGAGGACGGGTGGGTTTCGGCGGTCACGAAGGTGGCAACGTGTAACACCCCAGAAATTAAAAAGGAATAAAATAAAAAGAAAATATTATTTAAATCATTTCTGAATTTCTTATTAAAGGAAAAATCCCAAAAGAACCCAAATAAAGCCAAACAGGGAGAAAGACTTAAAATCTGGACTTGAAAATTTTATGAGATGAACTAGAGACCAAGATATAATTTCAGGAATTTTTACAAATTTTTATCAACAGTGATTCAACCCTTAATCAAATAATTGATTTTCTGGAATTATTTAAAATCAGAAATCAATTTTAATCCTAAACGGGCCGAAACCCTGAAACTCCCTCCAGCAGCCTTTTAGGCCCAGCCCACCTCTGCTCTCTCTCTGACAAGCGGGCCCCGCTTGTCGGCGCTTTTCCCCGCCTCCCTCTCCCGCCCACGCCCGCTTGGCCCCACCAGTCAGCCCCCGCCGCGCCACTGACCGCTCGGCCCCGCCTGTCGGCCCTTTCCTTTCCCGTTCACCCACTGACAGGTGGAGCCCACCTGTCAGATCCATCTTCTCCGATGGAATCCCTCTCTCCCCTTCCTTCCCCGGCGATCACCTTCCAAATTCTTGCCGCCGGCCGCCCGCTTTCACTCGGATCCGTCTCGGATCCCCTTCCCCGACCGCCCCCGACCTCCTTCCATCAAAACCCGACGCGTCTTCACGTTTATGGAAGCCAATCCGAGGTAAAAAGAAAACCTCGCCGGAGTTAGGAATGAACCCTCGGGTTCCCCGGCATGGCTTGCCATCTATACACCGGAGACCCCCTATTTATACCCCTGTGGTCGCCGCCCTCTACCCACACCGTAGCAGCCCGAGCCCACACACACCAGAGCGCCCCGGCAGCATTTTTCGAGGTTCTCCCCTGCTCCATCTCCGGCGAGCCATCGCCGTCGATCCCAGCCTCCTCTGCCCTAGCCACCACCACCGTCGAGTCCGTCGTCGACCGCCCCACCTCGGCATCCACTCCGTTGGTCGAGGACGCCGCCGGATCGCCGTCGCCGTCGACCACCCGAAGCCTCTTTGCCGTCTACGCTCGCCGCCGGTCACCTCCAGGCCCCCTTCATCGCCACCCGAGGTACCGTCGTGATCGTCATCCTCCCCGCGTTCCATTTTTAGCCCTAGCTAAGCCCCTAGGCCCTCGCCGTCGCCGCCATGGCCGCACCTGAGCCCGCCGTCGCCGGAGACGAAGGGGGTACGCGCCCCCTTACGTCGTGCTGTGCCGGACGCAATCGAGGCCATCCGATCACGATCGGAGGGCCACGATTAAATCCCTTCGGGATTTAATCCGGGCCCTCGGATCCGATCGAAGGGGTATCGTGCGATCGCGGCCGTTGATCGCAACTTAAAACCCCGGATCCATCTGGTGCGTCCACGTGTACCCATCTGTCACGTTTTAATCACAGCCGTCCAATTTCATTTAAACCTCCCGCCTCGCGCCTGGCCGCTGGATCAAGATCCAACAGATCTGGTTGATCCGGTCCACGCCACAGTGGCGCGGTCCACCGTGGGCCTGGCTCACCGTGGACCAGAGCCCATTTTCTGTTTAAATAAAATTCCAGAAATTGATTTAAACTTTGAAAATTCATATCTTGCTCAAATTAACTCTAAATTTCACCATTCAAATTTTGTTAGAACCAGAATATTATTCTCTACACATTAATACAATAAAAATAGTATGTTTCTGTTACTTAAATTATTATTACTAAATAAATGAATAAAAATCCCTTAGGATTAAAATTTATAATACAGAAAATAAATTGGGAAAAATCCTAAAATATTAGACTTCACTGTTTTATATCAAACTCAGAATATTAAAATACTACTTCACATAAAAACACCCACAAATGATGTATGTTCCTTTATTTGGTGAATTTTATCTGTTTATTGAATGTATTGTTTATTTCCCGTATCGAGAAGACTACGAGTTCGTCGAGGAGCAGGAGTTCTACCCCGAGGTTCCTCCGTCACCCTTTGCTGATCAAGGCAAGTCATCGACCACCTTTGTGGACACAGTTGATCATAGTTGAGCCCATGTTTTAATAAATTATTGCTATAACCCTTAGGATAAATATTGCATTAGTCAAACATCAAGCCCTACACTTATATTTATTAGATCCCCTTCCTTGTGTGCAAACCCAAGCCATGCTTATTGAGCCTCAACTCCTTGTCACTCTACAAATATTATATTAGCTAGTGCCCAATGTACCGGCACAACTGCTATAGGATATAAAGAATGAGTCGTAGAGTAGATGAATTCTGGTATATGAAATACCCTGTTATTCTTGTCTCTGGACTCTGTTGGAGTTAGGTATGTTATAAGTATGGTGGGTTCCGGGTGCAAGCTCGGGTTTTGGTATGTCGCATCCGGGGCACTATAAGGACCGGTCTGCGGGATCTGTTGCAAAGCACTTCCGTACCAACCACAAGTCTAATGGGTAAGTCCTAACTGGAAGTGTGGAACCCTCCGTCTCACGGCACCATAGTGGAGGGGGCAAGGGGCTAGCCCTCAGGGCGCCTTGTACCGACGATGGCTCAAGAGGGGGTATTGTGGAAACTCGACATGGCGAGACACGGTACGAAACCTATAAGAGGGTGCTGTTGAGTCGGGGAAGACCATATGGAAGGTTTTGGCACGAGTTCCCGTGTGATGGGTCATCTCGTTACACTTCGGTGTAGGTGATGAGTGCGTGCCTTGTGGGTACAGTGGTACATCTCTGATCAGAGTAATTCAATCTTTTCGAAAAGCCGAGCCCACGGTCAAGGGCGGGTTGTGTGACTACTCGCAGTTAGTTTACAATTGTTTGAATGGATGAGTTATTCATGGCATGTAAGGACTGTTGTGCGGGGAGGTAAAACGTACTCCTCGAGTTAGAAGATGATGATGATGCATTCACATGTTTACTTTTCCGTACAAATAAAATGCTCACATTAAATGCTTTACAAATATGCTGCTTCCGCTAAACTAGCCACTATCTCCCTTGTTATTATCTTGCATCTATACTTGCATTCGGTGGCTTGCTGAGTACACCTGTACTCACCCCGTTGACTTACACCATCAGAGCCAGTCTACTATGAGGAGGATGAAGGTCTGGAGTAGCGACCCAGTCAAGTCGAGACTGGAAGGAGGCGTTCATCTAGGACCCTTATTTTATTAGTTTCTCTTCATCTTTATTCACTTTTGTATTAATGCGGTCTACGAACCAGTGAATGATTGCCCGTATTGTACGTGGTCGTGTGATGAACGTCTTGTTTTATTGATTTTCTATGGAATTTCAATAAAGTCCTGATTTATTAAATCGGGGCGCGACAAGATGGTATCAGAGCCGACTTGACTGTAGGAAGCCAAACAGACCTGACCTTAGGACTTATGTATATTCACTATATTTTACAAAAGATTACTTATCCTCTCATCTTCTAAGATTTTCACAAAATTTTCTCTCTTTTGTAGATGCCGATCCGTACCATGAATGGGAACCTTCGTGACGAGACCGGATTCATCCGCGAGCTACGCATGCTCGTCAGTTTCCTCGGATTCGAGCATGAGCCGATGTACCATGGAGTCTTCCCCGACGAGGAAGAGAGCTTCTGCGAGGTCACCGTTGTCGTCCAGCCCTCCCCTCAGACAGCTCACACCTACCGCGGAGGAGGACCTACCTTCCTGGTAGCCAGTCAGCGCACCGCTCTCCAGGCACTTACGGAGCTCCGGATGATCTACGACAGCGAGCTCTACTGACACGGACTTCCGCTTCGTACCTCTTCGCACCCCAGGGAGTCCACACAGTGTCTTCGTCAGCACCCTCTCCCAGCGCCATTCGGCGATTGGACATACCATGCGCTTGTTGGAAGCCATGGATGATCTCCACTACGAGGCGCTGCAGGACGCCAATGGACAGCGCGACACTATCAGTTTCTACCGCCATTCCTCCGAGGACCTGAACCGCGAGAACGGAGAGCTTCGTCGCCGCATCCAGCAGGGACACCGTTTGGCTGCCGAGGCAGAGGAGTTGCGGCGTCAGAATGAGCTCCTTCGACAGCGTGTCGCCACCAACCCACACCTTCGCTACCAGATCGAGGAGTTGAAGAAGGACATCGAGGAGATCGCACCTCTTCCGCCTCGCCGAAGAAACCCATTCAGACTCCCACAGTGAGGCCCAAGAGGATCTCCCGCAGCGCACCACCCGCCGGACCGTCCAGTTCCTCGACCCCGCCCGTCTCCCACGAGCCCGAGATCGAGCCGTCCCCCGAGCTGCCTTAGACGTAGTATTACGATTGATTGTTTTTTATTTTGATTGCTTGTATTAAACATTCATGTCAAAATATAAGGCATGAATGAGAGAATAAGTAAATGTAACCGCAAGAACGGTATCCTTTTGAAATAATATAAAGAAGTTCACCCAAAATAAATATGTATACATTGGAAATTCCAGGATGACCAACACCCAGGGATCCGACGCTCCTCAGAACGGAGGGGATAGTGGCAACCTGCCACAATGGGGAGCCACCGGGCAGAGGCAAGCCCCGGTCGCCAACCACCCCACCTTGGCTGAAATGATGGCCACTCAAAATCAGTTGGTCTCAGCCCTCCTGCACTAGATGCAGCAGCAGCAGCAACAAATGCAAGAGCAGCAGGCTCACTTCTTTCGCCTCCACCAACAGCCCGAGCTGCCCCGACCCGCCACACCAGCTCCCGCTCCCGCAACTCAGCTCTCGGAGTTCCTCCGAGTCCGCCCACCGACCTTCTCGAGCACCACCAACCCCATGGAGGCTGGGGATTGGTTGCGGGCGATCGAGAAGAAGCTCGATCTCCTGACCTGCACTGAGCAGGAGAGGGTGGCCTTCGCCACCCACCAGCTTCATGGTCCCGCCGCTGAGTGGTGGGACAACCACCGCGAGACTCTGCCCGAGGGCCACGCCCCCACTTGGGCGGAGTTCTCGGCCTGCCTTTCGTGCCGCCCACATCCCCGACGGCATCGTTGCCCAGAAGCAACAAGAGTTCCGAGATCTGCAGCAGGGGAGCAGATCTGTCACTGAGTATCTACATGAGTTTAACCGTCTGGCCCGGTACGCACCAGAGGAGGTCCGTACAGACACGGCCAGACAGGCCAAGTTCCTTAGGGGACTGAAGGACGAGTTGTCCCTACAACTCATCTCCGGAGATTTCGCCAACTTCCAAAAGTTGGTGAACAAAGCTATTATGCAAGAGACTCAACAGAATAAAGTTGACCTGAAGAAGAAGAGGATGATAGCCTTCAGGCAGAACCAGGGTATGGCCCAGAGGCCCCGTTTTGCTCCACCCCCACCAGCGCCACAGTACCACCCCCGGCCTGTATATCGCCCGGCGCCACCAGCTGCCAATGCCGGAGCCAGCCAACCTCGTGTCGCTCCAGCCGCCCCGACCGCCCCAGCTGCCCGGCCAAGAAGGCAGAGATCCTGCGCGACAAGCACGGCAAGCCCGTGGTTTGTTTCAACTGCCGTCAGGAGGGGTATTACTCCAATGCTTGCCCCCATCCTAAGCGCGTCCAAGGAGTTGCCGCGAACCCCAGCCATCCGCGCCCGAGTCAATCACGTCACCGCTGAAGAAGCTCAGGCCGCACCAGAGATAGTGATGGGTAAGTTCCTGGTACATTCAGCACTTGCAGTGGTTTTATTTGACACTGGAGCTACGCACTCCTTCATATCAACTGATTTTGTGGAAAAGAACAATCTAAACACCGAAGATCTACCCAGAGCCGTACAAATAGTCACCCCAGGAAAACAAACCCTAGCCCTAACATATAGCCCAAAGGTATGGATAGATATTCACGGCACCATATTTTGGGCCGATCCCATCCTAATAGAATGCCAAGGCCTAGATCTCATTCTAGGAATGGATTGGTTAAATAAGTACCAAGGGGTGATAGAATGTGCCCAGAGAAAAGTGACTGTGACCAGCGAAGAAGGGACTGCCGTCACATTTCAGATGCCAAGACTAAAGATCAGAAGACCAAGACTGCACCAGATTACCTTGGAAGAAATACCGATAGTCTGTGAGTACCCGGACGTGTTTCCAGAGGATTTACCGGGAATGCCACCCAGGAGGGACATCGAGTCCAGGATTGACTTGGTGCCTGGAACCACCCCTATTTACAAGCGACCATACCGGATGGCCGCCAATGAGTTAGCTGAGATGAAGCAACAGTTGGAGGATCTTGAGAAGAAAGGCTATATCAGACCAAGCACATCACCGTGGGGTGCTCCCGTCATCTTCGTCGAGAAGAAAGAAGACAAGGCAAAGCGTATGTGTGTAGATTATCGCGCCTTGAATGAGGTAACAATTAAGAATAAGTATCCGTTGCCTCGGATCGATGATCTCTTCGACCAGCTCAAAGGAGCTACGGTATTCTCGAAGATCGACCTGCGGTCTGGTTACCACCAGTTGAGGATTCGAGAAGAAGATATACCCAAGACGGCCTTCACTACCCGTTATGGATTATATGAGTGCACGGTCATGTCCTTTGGATTGACCAACGCCCCAGCATTCTTCATGAATATGATGAATAAAGTGTTCATGGAATATTTGGACAAGTTCATCGTGGTCTTCATAGACGACATCCTCATCTATTCCAAGGACCAGAAGGAGCACGAGACTCACCTCCGGTTAACCCTAGGAAAGCTAAGGGAACACCAATTATATGCCAAGTACAGCAAATGCAAGTTTTGGACGGCAGAAGTAAAGTTCCTCGGACACATCATCTCTGCGCAAGGAATCGCAGTAGACCCTGCCACCGTAGAAGCAGTTACGGATTGGTTGCCACCCACGAACGTATCTGAGATACGAAGTTTTCTGGGATTGGCCGGATATTACCGAAGATTCATCGAGAATTTTTCTAAGATAGCCAAGCCAATGACCAAGTTGTTGCAGAAAGGAGAGAAGTTCGAATGGACTCCTGAATGCGAGAAAAGTTTCCGCACTCTCAAGACTCGTTTGGTGTCTGCACCTATACTGACCCTACCGGATATCCGCAAAGACTTCCATGTCTATTGCGACGCATCTCGCCAAGGATTGGGATGTGTTCTTATGCAAGATGGGAAGGTTATCTCTTATGCCTCCCGTCAGTTGAGACCTCATGAGTTGAATTATCCGACCCATGATTTGGAATTAGCCGCCGTAGTGCACGCCCTTAAGATTTGGAGGCACTATTTGGTTGGGAATCGCTGTGAGATCTTTACGGATCACAAGAGCTTGAAGTATATCTTCACACAGCCAGATCTGAACTTGAGGCAAAGACGATGGCTGGAATTGATTAAGGACTACGACCTAGGTATACACTACCACCCCGGAAAAGCAAATGTGGTAGCGGATGCCCTGAGTCGCAAGGGATATTGCACAACCATGATGATTCAAGAACACGCACCCTTGTTATGTAGGGAAATGGAAAAATTAAATCTTGGATTGACCACCAGAGCATATCTAGCCACCTTGGAGACCCAACCTGTCTTGTTTGAGCAGATCCGTGAAGCTCAGTTAGAGGACCCGGATATAGCTGCCATTAAGAAGAACATGAGACAAGGAAAAGCCCCCGGATTTTCAGAAGACGAGAATGGCACCATATGGTTTGGAACTCGGATATGTGTGCCGGATAAACCTGAAGTAAAGACTCTTATCCTAAGAGAAGCCCATGAGACGTTATACTCCATTCATCCCGGCAGTACCAAGATGTACCAAGATCTGAAGGAACGATATTGGTGGGTTAGCATGAAAAGAGAGATTGCCCAGTTCGTCGCCGAATGTGACACCTGCAGAAGAGTAAAAGCTGAACATCAGAGACCTGCAGGATTGTTGCAGCCACTTAAAGTGCCGGAATGGAAGTGGGAAGAGATCGGGATGGACTTCATCACCGGATTACCAAAGACCCAGCTGGGGTATGATTCTATATGGGTGATCATTGATCGGCTTACAAAGGAAGCTCATTTCATAGCCGTTAAGACGACCTTTAGTGGCCCTAAGCTAACAGAGCTATATATGGCCCGGATAGTATGTCTTCATGGAGTACCCAAGAAGATAGTGTCTGACCGAGGAAGTCAGTTTACCTCTCGCTTTTGGAAGAACCTCCAAGAGGAGATGGGCACGAGATTGAATTTCAGTACCGCCTACCATCCTCAGACAGATGGGCAAACAGAAAGGGTAAATCAGATACTAGAGGATATGCTTCGAGCATGTGTTTTGGATTTTGGAGCCACTTGGGACAAGAGCTTGCCATATGCAGAATTTTCATACAACAATAGCTATCAAGCCAGTCTTCAGATGTCTCCTTTTGAGGCCCTATATGGACGTAAGTGCAGAACGCCTCTCCTTTGGGACCAAACGGGTGAATCCCAAGTATTCGGAACCGACATTCTTCGTGAAGCTGAAGAGAAGGTACGGATCATCAGAGACCGACTCAAGACAGCCCAATCGCGACAGAAGAGCTACGCCGACAATCGCCGTCGAGACCTAGCCTTTGAAGAAGGAGATCATGTCTACCTTCGGGTTACACCTCTTCGTGGGACTCAACGATTTAACATGAGAGGAAAGTTGGCCCCTCGATATGTTGGACCATTTCCCGTTATTCGACGCCAAGGCGAAGTAGCTTATCAGTTGGAACTACCACCTTCGTTGACTGGGTGCATGATGTGTTCCATGTATCTCAACTCAAGAAGTGTCTTCGCGTCCCCACGGAGCAAGTGGATCTTCAGCAGTTGGATGTCCAAGAAGATCTGACCTATGTGGAAAAACCGGTCAAGATATTGGAAGTCAAAGAAAGAACCACCAGGAGTCGAGTCATCCGCTTCTGCAAAGTGCAGTGGAGCAATCATCCAGTAGAAGAAGCTACATGGGAAAAAGAAGATGAACTCAAGGCACAGCATCCTGAGCTATTCGAGGATTGAGCCGAATCTCGAGGACGAGATTCTCTGTAAGGGGGATAGGATTGTAACACCCCAGAAATTAAAAAGGAATAAAATAAAAAGAAAATATTATTTAAATCATTTCTGAATTTCTTATTAAAGGAAAAATCCCAAAAGAACCCAAATAAAGCCAAACAGGGAGAAAGACTTAAAATCTGGACTTGAAAATTTTATGAGATGAACTAGAGACCAAGATATAATTTCAGGAATTTTTACAAATTTTTATCAACAGTGATTCAACCCTTAATCAAATAATTGATTTTCTGGAATTATTTAAAATCAGAAATCAATTTTAATCCTAAACGGGCCGAAACCCTGAAACTCCCTCCAGCAGCCTTTTAGGCCCAGCCCACCTCTGCTCTCTCTCTGACAAGCGGGCCCCGCTTGTCGGCGCTTTTCCCCGCCTCCCTCTCCCGCCCACGCCCGCTTGGCCCCACCAGTCAGCCCCCGCCGCGCCACTGACCGCTCGGCCCCGCCTGTCGGCCCTTTCCTTTCCCGTTCACCCACTGACAGGTGGAGCCCATCTGTCAGATCCATCTTCTCCGATGGAATCCCTCTCTCCCCTTCCTTCCCCGGCGATCACCTTCCAAATTCTTGCCGCCGGCCGCCCGCTTTCACTCGGATCCGTCTCGGATCCCCTTCCCCGACCGCCCCCGACCTCCTTCCATCAAAACCCGACGCGTCTTCACGTTTATGGAAGCCAATCCGAGGTAAAAAGAAAACCTCGCCGGAGTTAGGAATGAACCCTCGGGTTCCCCGGCATGGCTTGCCATCTATACACCGGAGACCCCCTATTTATACCCCTGTGGTCGCCGCCCTCTACCCACACCGTAGCAGCCCGAGCCCACACACACCAGAGCGCCCCGGCAGCATTTTTCGAGGTTCTCCCCTGCTCCATCTCCGGCGAGCCATCGCCGTCGATCCCAGCCTCCTCTGCCCTAGCCACCACCATCGTCGAGTCCGTCGTCGACCGCCCCACCTCGGCATCCACTCCGTTGGTCGAGGACGCCGCCGGATCGCCGTCGCCGTCGACCACCCGAAGCCTCTTCGCCGTCTACGCTCGCCGCCGGTCACCTCCAGGCCCCCTTCGTCGCCACCCGAGGTACCGTCGTGATCGTCATCCTCCCCGCGTTCCATTTTTAGCCCTAGCTAAGCCCCTAGGCCCTCGCCGTCGCCGCCATGGCCGCACCTGAGCCCGCCGTCGCCGGAGACGAAGGGGGTACACGCCCCCTTACGTCGTGCCGTGCCGGACGCAATCGAGGCCATCCGATCACGATCGGAGGGCCACGATTAAATCCCTTCGGGATTTAATCCGGGCCCTCGGATCCGATCGAAGGGGTATCGTGCGATCGCGGCCGTTGATCGCAACTTAAAACCCCGGATCCATCCGGTGCGTCCACGTGTACCCATCTGTCACGTTTTAATCACAGCCGTCCAATTTCATTTAAACCTCCCGCCTCGCGCCTGGCCGCTGGATCAAGATCCAACGGATCTGGTTGATCCGGTCCACGCCACAGTGGCGCGGTCCACCGTGGGCCTGGCTCACCGTGGACCAGAGCCCATTTTCTGTTTAAATAAAATTCCAGAAATTGATTTAAACTTTGAAAATTCATATCTTGCTCAAATTAACTCTAAATTTCACCATTCAAATTTTGTTAGAACCAGAATATTATTCTCTACACATTAATACAATAAAAACAGTATGTTTCTGTTACTTAAATTATTATTACTAAATAAATGAATAAAAATCCCTTAGGATTAAAATTTATAATACAGAAAATAAATTGGGAAAAATCCTAAAATATTAGACTTCACTGTTTTATATCAAACTCAGAATATTAAAATACTACTTCACATAAAAACACCCACAAATGATGTATGTTCCTTTATTTGGTGAATTTTATCTGTTTATTGAATGTATTGTTTATTTCCCGTATCGAGAAGACTACGAGTTCGTCGAGGAGCAGGAGTTCTACCCCGAGGTTCCTCCGTCACCCTTTGCTGATCAAGGCAAGTCATCGACCACCTTTGTGGACACAGTTGATCATAGTTGAGCCCATGTTTTAATAAATTATTGCTATAACCCTTAGGATAAATATTGCATTAGTCAAACATCAAGCCCTACACTTATATTTATTAGATCCCCTTCCTTGTGTGCAAACCCAAGCCATGCTTATTGAGCCTCAACTCCTTGTCACTCTACAAATATTATATTAGCTAGTGCCCAATGTACCGGCACAACTGCTATAGGATATAAAGAATGAGTCATAGAGTAGATGAATTCTGGTATATGAAATACCCTGTTATTCTTGTCTCTGGACTCTGTTGGAGTTAGGTATGTTATAAGTATGGTGGGTTCCGGGAGCAAGCTCGGGTTTTGGTATGTCGCACCCGGGGCACTATAAGGACCGGTCTGCGGGATCTGTTGCAAAGCACTTCCGTACCAACCACAAGTCTAATGGGTAAGTCCTAACTGGAAGTGTGGAACCCTCCGTCTCACGGCACCATAGTGGAGGGGGCAAGGGGCTAGCCCTCAGGGCGCCTTGTACCGACGATGGCTCAAGAGGGGGTATTGTGGAAACTCGACATGGCGAGACACGGTACGAAACCTATAAGAGGGTGCTGTTGAGTCGGGGAAGACCATATGGAAGGTTTTGGCACGAGTTCCCGTGTGATGGGTCATCTCGTTACACTTCGGTGTAGGTGATGAGTGCGTGCCTTGTGGGTACAGTGGTACATCTCTGATCAGAGTAATTCAATCTTTTCGAAAAGCCGAGCCCACGGTCAAGGGCGGGTTGTGTGACTACTCGCAGTTAGTTTACAATTGTTTGAATGGATGAGTTATTCATGGCATGTAAGGACTGTTGTGCGGGGAGGTAAAACGTAATCCTCGAGTTAGAAGATGATGATGATGCATTCACATGTTTACTTTTCCGTACAAATAAAATGCTCACATTAAATGCTTTACAAATATGCTGCTTCCGCTAAACTAGCCACTATCTCCCTTGTTATTATCTTGCATCTATACTTGCATTCGGTGGCTTGCTGAGTACACCTGTACTCACCCCGTTGACTTACACCATCAGAGCCAGTCTACTATGAGGAGGATGAAGGTCTGGAGTAGCGACCCAGTCAAGGCGAGACTGGAAGGAGGCGTTCATCTAGGACCCTTATTTTATTAGTTTCTCTTCATCTTTATTCACTTTTGTATTAATGCGGTCTACGAACCGTGAATGATTGCCCGTATTGTACGTGGTCGTGTGATGAACGTCTTGTTTTATTGATTTTCTATGGAATTTCAATAAAGTCCTGATTTATTAAATCGGGGCGCGACACAACGGCTAGGGCAGTGGGGGTCCGAGGCGGCGGCGATTTCTTGCCGGAGGCAGACCAGGGGAGGAGTTCGAAAAAAGCGGCAGCGGCGCTCTGGAGGGCTTCGGTTAGGGCTTAGGAGGTGTGGGCTGAGTGCGGTGACCGAAGGGGGGTTTTATAGGGGGTCACCGGCGTCTGGATGGCAGGGAACCGAGGGCTCCCGAGAGCTCCGGTGATCTCCTTCCAGGCTTCGGGTAGCCTTCCTAAAGTGCGAAAACGCGTGGCTCAGGGATGGAAGGGAGGCGGTGGCGTGCGGGGGAAGGCGATCCGTGGGTGATCCGGGCGATCGCGGGCGGCCGGCGGCGAGGAACAGAAGGTGATCGCCGGGAGAAAGGAAGGGGGCGATCCCCTTCCATCGGAGACGAAGCACCTGACAGGTGGCCCTCACCTATCAGCGGGCGAAACAGAAAAGGAAGGGCCGACAGGCGGGCCACGGTTGTCAGAGAGAGGGAGGCGGAGGTGTGAGACTGCCATGTGGGGTCAGGCGGGGCGCGGTGGGAGAGAGGGAAGCGGGGGAACGCGCCGACAGGCGGGTCCCACATGTCAGCGACGAGATTGCCCGTTGACTCGCCATCGCCGGACTTAGACAATGGCCGCGTCATCGACTCCTACAACCAACATCGAAGGTACACATCTTTGTGCCCCCTCTGTTATTCAACTAAGAACTATGCCATGATTAGCCTAAGATGAACCCTGCTAGACCTAGCCTAAAGATCACTTAGTCTATTTTTGATAACAATTTCCACATCTACAGCCAACACCGGTCACTAGGATCGCCAAAAGTTTACACAACAGTGACCACAAAATGAAACAGGGGGTGACACACTACACCACTACCAACAACCAACTAGGGGATCACCAAGGCATCATTCAGGTTGTTGTTCACCACAGGGTTTGAGCAGTTGCAAGCGTGCACATGGAGCAATGCAAGCCATCAGTCCAAGATAGACCCAGTAACAGTGAATTAAACTGATAAGTTGTTAAAAAAAAGACAAAGTGGTAAAATGTTCTTCTTCTACAGACACATCTGTTTGTCTATTTTCAGTCTCCCTGGAATGCAAGAATTTGCCTGGAATTATATATTCGTGTAGAATTTGAACCGTTCCAGCGAAAATATGGTAGAATCCACATAAAATTCGACCGTTTCAAACGTACAAAAAAAATACTGGAACCGGTTTAAAATTATCGTACGAATCAAAGGATGTCTCAAATAGGAACACGCACCAACTATAATTAGATTCTAAATTTTATTCCCTAAATCTCATATAGAGATTATCTTAAATTTTATCTTTCAAACAGTTTCCTTATAATCCTGATCCGTGTTTTTAAATCATGTAAGCACGACTTATAATATGTAATAATTTTATATAAAGCGGTAATATCTTTAAATATGTGTCAGCTAGCCTATAACAATGCACGGGAAAGAAAAAAATCCACACAAAAGAAAAAAAATAGGCAACAACGAAAATATGGATCAGCCGAACTAATCTTACATTTAAGAGAGATGCGAAGTGGTTTAGGAAATGGATTATGAAAGAGATTTATTTAGGGAAATTATCGGAGCTTCGTTTTGTTATCAAAATACATAAATTCAAGTTTAATTAACCATATACTCCTTCCGATGTACAAATATTAGTCGTTTTAGACAGGATTACACATAACAAGGTGATATTAAATAGAGCAACATAGGTTGTCCCAACTGATTACCAAGATAAGATTCTGGTGCCACCTAAGTTCAACTCCCGTTGACCACACATGCTTTGTTTTTTAGTGTTTTTATTGCCAGAAACGCTTCGAGAGAAGAAGAAAAAAGCTTCGGTTGAGAGGTGACTAATATTTATACACTCTCACATAAACACCAAAATTACTATTATTTGGATAGATGTTGTAAGTAACATCTCAATTTAGATATGCAACTTGCTAAGGGTGCGTTTGGTTCTGCTTTTTAAATCTGCTTCTGCTGTGAAAAAGCAGAAGCTGAACCAAACGGGTTTACCAAAACTGCTTCTGCTGTGAAAAAGCAGCTTTTTTCTAGTACAAATTTGGAAGCAGCCTGGACCCTGCTTTTCTGCTTTTGCTTTTGTGCTTTTCTGATTTTTAGTTCAGATTAAAAAGTATGAATTCAAGGTGTCTTAATTGATTTAACATTATTATGGTTTGTATTGATTTGCACAATTTCATGAGATAATATGTGGTTGTCGGTTACTTTATAAAATAAACTATGCACTTTTTTATTTATCTAATATATTTTTTAGTTATTCGGTTGCATCAATGTTGAGTGTTTCCTATTTATATATATGTATAGAATATTATAATGATGAAAATTACGTAAGTTATAAAAAACAGTCAGCTCACAACAGTTTTTTCACAGCAGCTTCAACCAACGACTTTTAGCGTTTTCACAGCAGGCAGCTCACAGCAATTTTTCACAGCAGGCAACTCACAGCAGCTTTTTCACAGCTCTCTCTAGTCTAGTAGTAAGTGGCGCCGCAAACGAATTTATGTTGGCTGAAATCAGCAAACGGAAAGCCCAAACTAACCAATGAAGGCCCAGTCAACGCATCGTTGACTTTGACTTGGAGTCTACCACTGGAGCCAACAGTTGTGAGAGGCGGGAGTCTCTTTCTGCCGGGTTGCAAGTGCACGGCGCACCCACCCAGAGCAGCAGCACAGCAGTTCAAATTTTGATATGATCCAAAATTCGATTCAGATTTTATTCAAACCCATATCTCGTCGCATTGCTACCTTGCCCATCATCTAACCTTGTCGTAGAATTCTAGCTTAGCTATTATACATCAATATGATCCGTTTTTTAAATCTAAAAAATAAAAACTGAATTAAACAGGTTTATCAAATCTGCTTCTTTCACGAAAAAACAATTTTTTGTACTACAAATTTAGAAGCGGCTTGGGCCATACATTTTCCGCTTCCGTTTTTCTTTTCTTTTTAACTTTTTAGTACAAATTGGATAGCATAAATTTAAGGTGTTTTGATTTATCTAATATCATTATGGTTTATATTTCATTACATAATTTCATGAGATAGTTATGTGGTTGCCGGTTACTTTATGAGATAAACTATGAACTCTTTTATTTATCTAATATATTTTTCAGTTATTTAGTTGCATCAATATTGACTATTTTCTATTTATATATATATATGAAATATTATAATGAACAAAATTATGTTAGTTATAAAAAATAATTAGCTCACAACAGTTTTAACCAAACGACTTTCAGCTTTTTCACAACAGACAACTCACAACAGTTTGTTTTTTCACAGTAGACATCTCACATGTTTTCACATCTGATCCCCATCGATGCTATATTAAAAGAGTGATTTTATCCTTCTTTAAAGCCTATATCATAATTTTAGTATTAATTTTGGTGTCGGTTGGTGTCTTAGGCTACTAAAAAATTATGTCACCTCTTGGTACTTTCTTAAGAATCGTAAAATTTATCATATTAAAAATAAGAGTTATTTCATAGTACTTGACAAAATACTATATTTTTTATTGTTTATTTTGGTACCTCTTATTACTCAAGGTACTTGTTGGAGGAGATAATCCCGAAGGCGGTCGAAAGCACGAGGAGCGGTACAGTCTGGGGGAGAGGCCACGTCCAGCGAAGGCCCGACGCCCCGTTCCGGAGGTACCTGCGGGCCCTGGGGCAGGGAGGCCTAGGGATCTCCGAAAGCCCCGAAGCAGACGGAAGGGGCCCTAGGACAGACGCCCGGCGGGATGCCGGAGGCAAGCCTCCGGCAGGTGCGAAGGCTCCAGAGCGCGACAGGAGACCAGGAGGCGACCTAGTCAATGTGGTCCGGGGACAGGATCACGATCGCCTGCGCTGTGTCGAGCGATCGCTGCAACGCCCGGTACAACTGATACGCTGTTAGGGGCGTGCTTTCTGTCTGTACTGTGTAGCGTCTATTCTTATCTGTATTACAAGCCTGTGCTAGGCCGAGTAACGGTTAAGGGGTTTGGAAGTATTAGATCCCTTTGGGCCGGGTTGCTCTATAAATACCACCACCCCCCAGTTGTAATGGACACACGATCCGAGAATACAATCTGAGCTCAACACTTCACTACTCTCATTCCCAAAAACCTGTTGGTTCGATATGTCGTCTCAATAGTACTAAGAAATACCAAAATTAAACGGTAAAATTTCCTAAAATTAACATATATTAATAATAAAATAAAATAAATAAATCAGACTATTAAAATATATGCACCAATCAATTCAGCCAGCATCGAGATACATCCGAAACATATTGATATTGAGCTGCATACACCAATTAATTTAACCCCAAAACTTAACCATTATAAAAGTACAATTCACTTTGTATAATTCCAACGCGATGCAATGAAATGTTACGAAGCTTACGTACAACGAGTCCAAAGATTCGATCATGGGTGCCATCATCAATCAAAATCAGAGCCGAGCAAAAATCCAGTACAGTAGTACACGTTGAATCGTTGATGAACAGCGGCACCGATGAATGGCAGGACCGGCCATCTCCATATCCATAATGCATTCAGCAGACGGTGGAACAGTCCGGGTTCACAAAAGTGGAAGATGTGACCAGCTCTCACTCTCAGCTCTGCTGCCTGCTGGTGCTGCATCCATCGCTACTTCCAATGCCATGTCGCTGTCTGACGATTATGGATTACCTCACCCTAGCTAGGAACGAACGAACGTGTTGAACGGCTTAACGCCATAGAATTTGACGAATCTAGAATTTGCACTTCTTTAATTTCTAATTAATTATATGCTTTTATTTATCGCCTTTGCTTCAATATATATATATATATACTTACATATCATTTTTATTCGTTTTCATTATATTTTATTATAGTATATCACTTCAATTTGCGGTGCTATTTCTTTATCCGTAATATTACTTTTTATCTCGCACTACAACAATCCAGACAACTTCCGTCGGCAAAAGGCTAACTTCCATCAGCATTTGGCCGACGGAAGCGTGCAGACGGAAGTTAGCTAACTTCTATCAGCGGCTGACGGAAGTTAGCTAACTTCCGTCGGCTTCACGTGGCCGACGGAAGTTAGCCTTTCTGCCCACGTGGCCGAAAGCAGCTAACTTCCGTCGGCTATGGTCAAAGCCGACAGAAGTTAGCTGGTATTTTTTTGTTTTTTCCTGATTCCCCTATTCACACTCACATCCAAACACAATTTATATCACATTCACAATACACATCCAAATTCACATCTCACATCCAAAATCACATTCAAACTTCACATATAACATCCAAAATCACATCTCACATCCAAAACTTCACACATCACATCCAAAATCACATAACACAACTTAATTCACATCCAAAGTCACAGTACACATCCGCATTCACATATACCATCCAAATTCACATACAAAGTCACATAACACATCGAGATTCAATCAAAGCGCATATCACATCCAGATTCAATCCAGGTTCACAATACACATCCATACTCATTGATCGCCCACATTTGGGTCGTGGGCGCCGCCGCTGCCTCCCGCTTCATCCACATTTGCCCCAGAGGCTCTATCCTGACCAGGCGTACGGAAACTCTGAAGAAATAGACAAAATTAGAGAACGAACTCAACTACCCTTCTAACCGCTAACTTAAGTATTTAGGAGGTACCTCAGGTGATGTAGGAGATAGTGGTGGTGGCGGGGGAGGTAGTGGTAGGAACATGGACATGTCAAATCCACCATTTTGCTGGGCTAGTTGCTACACATGTTGTAATATAATCAGTTAGTTCTAAACCTATTTCTGAATACTTTTTAACCGCAACACTCTAAACTAAACTTACTTGGATCATCGCCTGCTGTTGTGCTAAGCAGGCGATATAGTACTCTCGTTGTTTCCTGTTGTGCTCGTCGCGCCGCCTCATTTCCTCCCTCATCCGAACCATCCCCGGGGTTTCTTATGAGCAACAGCGGCTGGAGCCATCTCCGACGGAGCTCTGCGACGACTGAGCTGACTTCTGAGCTCTCACCGCTCTCGAGTCAATAACTCCATTGAACATGGAGTACCTGCAACATTGAATGAGTTAGTTACCATCACAATACCATACACAAAACATTAATAAAAACACTGTCTCACCGTCCATGGCTTTTGCCACCTCCGCTGGAGTACACGGCCATTTGGTCGACAGGTTCTCTCCGCCAATCATAGTCCTCTCCATGGAGTCGAACCATGTGTTCACCATACTGCGCCTGCAAAAAACATGTCCGATTAGACGAAGAAAAATGAAATTACGCAAACTCTTAACATTGCTAACATCTCACCAAATGGTCCGTGGTTGTCTGGCTACACAAGACATCTGGCTGTGTAGGATCGCTTCCTTTGTGACTAGAGGTATACACCTCTATGTCACTTGGCACGTTGTCAGATTTAGCTTCATGTACAATAGAATATAATTAATAGCACATATATATTTAAATTTTACCACACAACCTATTTAAATTTCAGATCATTTAAATCCCATTTCTAAACCTTAAATTCTCCCCACTACCTCTCTCTCTCTCAAACCCCTATCCAGCCGCCACACTTGATATCCTCTCCCTCCTCTTCTCTTCCCCATTTTCTACACTAGTGCAGTGGGTGGCCAGATCTGACCTCGCCACGTCCTCGCCACGCCCTCGTCATGCCCTCGCCGCGGCCCCATGGATTAGAGAGGATTAGAGAGGCAAAAAGGAGAGAGGTGCCACGGGGAGGGGTAGCAGAGGCAACGGTGGCACAAGGGGAAGGGGTAGCAGAGGCGGCGACGCGGCGGACGGGGAAGGGTAGCAGAGGCGGCGACCGGCGGCGCAAGGGGAGGGGTGGCAGCACAAGTGGAAGGGGAGGTAGAGAGTCGATGGTCATGCTCTAAAAACACTTTCTTTCGAAGTGATGGCCTAATCAAATCACCCAACGCACCTCTAAAAACACAAATTCCAGTTTCAAATCAATTAGTACAAAAGTTGTGCTCAAACAGATTCAAACGTGTAAAAACAACTTTGATTCAAGCTTTTAATCAACTAGTGTCAAATTACTCACACAATCAACCAATTCAAGTTTGTAGAGACAAATTAATTTATTTCAAATCAATCTCACATGGACTTCATTTACTTCATAAAGTTTTCGGACGATGAATAGTATTGATACCTTCAGTAACAAGCACAAATCACTTTTAGTTCAATTTGCAAATTTCAACTTCAAAATTATTTCAATTCAGCACATATATAATCAGAACTTGACGAGGAGGCTAGATACTGAAACTTCACAAAGCAGCACACTAATTTCAGATAAGTCGGATGATGAATAGTATTTAAATTTTCAACACATTCAGCAATCAAACTTTGTTGAACATGAAAACAAGCTAAAAGTCGTTTCAGATCATCAGGAGATTACAAAAATTTTGAAGATAAACTCATCACTTGAAAGCTGTAGCGAATCAGGCAAAACCCAGAAGTCCTGTTCATGCGTGGGCGGTGGCCGGCGGCCGGGAGCACGGCGGCGGGGCACCGGCGAGGGCGGCCTGCGGCGGTGGGTGGGGGCAGGCGGTGGGGGCGGGCGGCCGCTCGGGGAACCTGCGGCGGCAGGTGCGGGCGGTGGGCGCGGGCGGGAGGCGTCCGGGAGGCAGCGGCGGCGGGAGGAGGCGGCGGTGGCGGGAGGCGGCGGCGGCGGGAGGCGACGGGCTGTGGGCACGCGTACAGGTAGATTAGGTCTCCCTGTACGCGCGCGGTTGGAGAAAAATTCCTCTATCTTCCTTCGGCCACTGTGAAAAGTCGACAGAAGTTAGCTTAACTTTCGTCGACTTCTCTAGGCCGACGAAAGTTATTTAACTTCCGTCGGCTTTTCGAAAAGCCGACGAAAGATAATATAGCCGACGAAAACTTTCTCTTTTCTTGTAGTGTGGTGAGACTGGTCCGGACGTCCTCTGTCACCCTGTGTAACCAGTGTGCTCTGAATTTGCCGCAGAATTCTCGTATGTACAGGTCGATCGATAGGATGGCGACTGCGTCTTGCACGATAGATCGATCGGTGCCGTGACGACGATTCAGCCGTCAAAATCGATGGTGCGTGCATTGTTCTTGTTCTTCAATTCCGGAACCGATCAAGAACAAGACCATTCATTCGTCAGCGTTGAATGATGCGTAATTGTTACAATTAAGCTAGAATAAAATCAAAAGCGTGTCCTGTTGGTTGAACTTGTAAGCTGCACACGACGCCACTGCAGTTGGTCAGGTCAGTCATATATACCTCGATACAGCTTGTGACGAGGACACGAGCTTAACTTCAAAAAAAAAACTGGAAATTAGGGGTTCATGCGAAAGTGACACGAGCTCGTGAATCACGAACTTTGTTGTGTGTTCTTCGGCGCATCTAGCTAGCGCAGATCATTGATTTTTTATTACATTGGCGGCATAATTAGTTCGTGTTTCTTGCCTAATAAAAGGGTCGAAGCAAAAGCGAGTTCAGGTGGAGACCAAAAGCAAAAGGGAATGCTTGCTTAGTGTGTGCGAATATAGATTAGAGAAAGAGAGAACCAATCGAACAGTGCACATGCATAACGTTCCTTCCTAAACCATCTAACCAGTTAAAATATAAAATGAATCATCCAACTTTTTTCAATCTTTTTGAGTTGAATTGATTGTGCAATGTGCAGTCAGGGGAAGGATCTCTTGAGACCCTTGAAATCCGCCGTCTCGATACACTCGGTGCTGTACCTTGATCCGTTGAGAAGCTTGAGCAGCTCGGTGGCACGCTCCTTGGTGATGCCCTCGCAGCCTAGCTGCAGCAGAAGAAGAAGCTTCTGGAACGCGCCGACCTGGAGTGCCTCGGCCTTGCACCGGCCGTCCGCCGGGGAGTTCTTGCACAGACGCCACAGCGCCGACACGGCGAATTCCGTCGCCATGTCGGACACGTGCATCGTCTTCTTGGCGAGCACTGGCACGGCCAGCGCGTGGGCGTACGCCCTGTCGCGGCCCTTGTCTGTGTCGAGGACGCTGTCCAGCACCGCGAGCGCCTTCTCCGTCGTGCCCTTGTCGGCGTCCGCGAGCAGCTCGACGAGGAGCTCCACCGTGCCGAGGTCGACCAAGTGCGCGGCCGCGAGCTCGGTGTTCGTGACGAGGTAGTAGGCGGTGACCAGGGAGGCTTTGGTGGCTTGCGACGAGACGGGCTTCGCGACGAGGTTGACGAGACCGTCGTAAATGCCGCTGGCCTTGGACATTGCCTGGAGGCATTGGTTGTCGGATGACGAGGCGATCTCGCGGAGCACCACGGCGGCGCTGACCCGGGTGACGTGCTCGCCGTAGGACAGCATCGAGACGACGGCATCTAGCGGCGCCGGGAAGGTAATGCGGCGCCTGGACTCTTCGTCGAGCGGGAAGAAGACGACCAGCGCGGCCAAGATCTCCTCCAGGGCGCGGGTCTCCGCCTGGTAGAAGGCAGCGAGATGCGAGAAGGCAGACGCGAGAGCGCGGGCGGCGCCCGCCAACGCGAAGCCCCGGCGGTTACGCTCGCTCTCCATCCCGAGCGCCCTGGCCCTGGCCACCATCTGCCGGCACACCAGCCCGTCCCCTCGCCTCGCCGCCGCGGTCACCTCCGCGAAGAGCTCGCACGCGTCGGCGGCGGACACCGGGACGCGCGGCGTGGGCACACGCTCCACCCCGAGCGCCCGGTTAACCACGCACCACTCCTGGATCATCCTCCGCGTGGCGTGGTTCGGCACCAGCTCCTCCAGCCGCAGCGGCCGGCCGGTGACGGGGCACGTCGCGCGCCCCCGCTCCAGCCACCCCTCCACGCTCTCCCTGTCGTACGTGATCCCCGTCGGCGCCGTGACCGGATCCCTCATCACGTCCAGCGAGACCGGACACAGGAACTGGTCCGGCACGTCCTCCGCCGAAAGCTGCCTCGCCGGACGCCTCATCACGGCGAGCGGTATCTCCGACACGCCCGCGCGGGCGCGGAGGCGGGGGCGAGTCATCGGCGCGTGACCAGTTGGTCGTAAACAAAACCCGCGCCTGATTTGACGTCTCCGTTCTTCAAGTGCGGCGTTTGCGTCGGCGAGGTGAAAATGCAGTGGTACTAGGTTGCGCAGTGGCAGTGGCAGTGGCAGGTGGCAAGTCGGAAGTTGGAGTTTTGAAGCCCGAGGGGGAAAACGAGGGAGTTTGTTCGTTGGGGATTGGTTTTGACCGTTGACCGTTGACCGTTTGAATTGTAGATACCAACTAGCTGATGATGGCGAATGGTGTTCGACTTCGACTAGTCTAGTCTAAGAACCGTTTGATTGATATTGTTTATTTTTAGAACTAAAACTTACTTATTTTTATATGGATTAAAATTAGTTCTCTTATTTGGATATACAAATTAGGACTAAACAATATTTAATGGGTTTATAAATGATGATAGAGTGTGTATGATCTTTTTAGTCCCTATAAGTAACATCCATTAAACTTTACCGATTAAAGTTTAGTCCCCATAAACAATGTTATTTGGAATTTTAGGGATTAAAAGAGACTAAACTTTAGTCCCTAAAAATAAGCAACCCCAATCCAAACAGGGCCTAACTTGATTAATTGTTATATATTTTTCTTATTTGTTCTTATTAAAAAAGATGTAGAAGTAAATACAACGTGGAGTATGAGGAGAACGAGGGTACATATGTTCAAAATATATAACGGCTTGTTTTAGGTAATTTTTGATAAGAATCTAAAACGACTTGTTTTATGGAAATAGAGTGACTATATGGCAAAAAAAAATTATTTAAATGATAGAGAAAAACTGTATCTGATGCAAGAAAACAGTTCTACGGAGTACATGATATCTAAGAAAACATGAGTGAATTAGGAGAGAAAAAAAAGAGAAGATGCGTGATTAGATGCATATTTATTTAGAAGAAACTATCCATTCAGGAGGTAATATCTATGAGTAATATCTAAAGAATTAGGAGAAAACGACATAATAAGTAGAAACTATGGGTTGCCACTGCTCAAAGTTGGGTGTTATTTTTATATTTTGTTTGCTTGAATAAATTTTTTTTTTACCGGTAGATTATATATTGTTTTACTTTGTTCCAAATTTAACACATACTTTTCATTTACACCGGAATATATTAAAATAACATTTATTTTGCACCATATTTATTGTTCCAAATTTAACACATACTTCTTGCATTTAGAATTTAGATTATTTGTCATGCAGTTTCATTCAAACTATACCATTTTTTACAAATTTATATGATTTGATGATGTATATCATTATATGAAGTAAAACTTATTTTGATGCATACACTAGTGTAAAGTCAAAATACGTGTTAAAATTTGTGTAAATTGGAATAAGGTACTTCTAAATTTACTTTTGTTTTTCTTGTTTCGATGTAGTAATTGTTTGAAATGTTAATCATATTTATGTGAGATGGTTTTCCAACTATTGATATATCTCAGTCTATATGAACACTTACATTTACCAGAAAATTTTGCAGTTCTTTTAAGTGTCCGTTTGATTTGGGGTGAGGATCCATGAATATAGGAATGAGATTAGGTGTTTGGTTGGATGGATGGGATGAGACTATTTTTTTATTTGGTTAAATGTATATAATTTGGATGAGATAAACTTAAATTTAATGGGACTCACTTGTCAAATATGTTTTTAACAAAAATATAATCATGTGAGATCTTATTTTAAAGATTAAATTGTAATCAATGCAATGATGTAATTAGATCATAAACTGGATAAATAATTTGGGTGTAAAAATCATTTGAATATTTATAATAAAAAATTAAATGTGTAATAACCAATCAGGAGACGACACATCATCTCATCCAATATTGGATGAGCTCATCCAGAAAAATTTCCTGAATCCCTCCATCCAACATATTGAATTTTCATTTCGGTAATCATTTCATCCACATTCGCCCTCCAACCATCTAAAAATATCCAGCGAACCAGGCGCATCCTAACTTTTACAAAAGTCAAACGTGGTTGTGTGACCCACATGAATAGTGCATGTTTGAACATTAAGGGATCATGTTTATACTTTCATGATATACATGTATATATATTAATATATATATGCTAATTAGGCACTCATAAATTTCTCCATAATCAAATAAATAATGGATAGAGGAGAGACCGAATTAAATAGGATAGACTAAAATAAGAGTCCATGGAAGTTAAAACTTGCTAACTACGGAGTATTAATTTAAGTTTTCAAAAAAAAACAATGAGATACTTGAATTGAGACTCTAAGCTAAGCTAGACAGGTGCAAATTAACTTCATGTTTATCAACGGGTTGAATCCCCAAACAAACATAATTGATGTCATCTCTGTAACATGATAGTTATCTTAATAATCCTACTATATATATATATATACAAATGCTATCCTACACCACGGGTGTAAAATAATTATTCTACCGAGAAATTTACTACTGAAAAAATAGTACTCAATTGTTATTCTACTGAAAAAATCAACTACTGAAAGTAGTCGGTGTAGAATAGCTATTCTACACATGTGGTGTAGAATAGCGCTCCCGTATATATATATATATATATATATATATATATATATATATATATATATATATAATAGAAACTTTTTCAACATGAAACCAGCTCTACCTGGTCACAATCCTTGTCCTCCACCTTAGCTTGTTGTTCTATCGGTCTTGTTCTCTTTTTACTAAATCAATATAATAGCAGAATAGTGACTCATATTCTCATCCCAATGACATTCGTCGTTGACTCGACCATATCATCAACAATTCTTGTAAAACTTATTCCCTATATTTCTCGTAGAAAGAATGATCTTAAAAGATTTTGTCTCTATATAAATTTGGTTTTCGACATTTACCCTAAAACTCATTCCTTGTATTTTTAAATCCTCTTTTTTATTTAAAACAATAGCTAAATTATAAATCTAATCACAATATATATAAGTTTGTTTAAGGTCACAAGTGAATAAGGATAAAATATAAACATGTTTGGTATGCTGGGTATATATAGATTACAATTCAACCCTTAAATATTCTAAAAAAACTAAACTAAATGATTTGTTTTGGCTATTTTCTTATCATGTGTTTGTAAGAATTGTAATTGTAATTGATAAAATGATGCTAAATGAAGAATAACCGGTGCATTCATAAGCATGGAGTAATCTATTAGTTCAAAATTTAAGTTAGTGGATGAGTTTTGTTCCCTACATTTGAGGGTTAAGAAGAGATGAATAGGAAATGAGATAAGATAGGAAATAAATTGAAGTGTAGTTTTTATAGTAAATGCCGTAAATTTAACTAAGGGGAAGCAGATAAAACATGCTCTTAGTCCGTGCATCTACATACCAACGATTGTTGTTGCACATGACTGTTGCGAGGATCTTGAACGACACAACTCTATTAAATACAAGGCTGAGCAGTGCTAATTCTATTAGGTTAATTTCGTCTGTGCCATTACAATTTCACGGTTTGTTAATATGTTATCGATGTGTCAATGATAAATGAGGGTCACCACAGTCACTGATAATGGTATGTACGCAATTCTTGAAGATTATAATGACACGTGAGTAATTTTTTCAAATCTATTAGATGTTGGTTCCATGTCATTGGGACTTATTTTAGTATATTGTTATTGTTGAAATATAAAATTATCTATTCAATACAAACATTTTAATATAACACCAATACATCTTGAAATAAAGCATGCATTCTTAATACATCACATAATATTTATAAATAAATAGCAGGGTTAATTAGGACTAAAAATGGCATTCTATGTTTACACCAAATGCATTTTAACACTCTCTAGCTATGATATCAATTTATTTTCTAGCTTTCACACACACACACATATATATATATATATATCACTCGAGCTTCATGCATGTGAGCAAAGGAAATAAATTAAATATGTTATGATCTAGCTATTTGATAACCTAAATCATTGTTACCATTAAAAAGACAGGGGCCACCAGTTTGGAATAGATTTGTTACTTAAAATATAATCTGATTACTAGGTGGGTCTACCATTAAATGATTTTAAAAACTTATGAAACACCTACGTAAATTATAAAAAAAATTGAAATTTCATGAATTCCGTATAGAAAAATCACATATTCAAACAAAAATAAATAAATTGTCACTAGAACAATAAAATCGTAATAAATAATACTTCAAATACCTAATAAATCATGTGTTATTATAATTAAGATAAAACTTAATAAAATATGTACATAATTTTTTAAAAATTAACCAGTCATAATTTCAAACAATTTGTATTCTATTTTTGTTCCGATCCATTCATGTTGAAAAACAATAAAAAAATCACATCACCGGAGAGAAAATTGCAAAAAAAAATCTTATAGACCCGCACTTCCATTAAGCTATACAGGAAAGTCCGCATTTCTATTAAGCTATATAGGAAAGTCATTGTTATTAGAAATTTAAAAGCTTTTATGGGCCGCATGCATGCAAAGAGAAAGATGGAAAGTAAATGATATTTAATGATATAAACGAAAACATTGATTTTAAATAGAAGGCAAACTGAAAAAAATAGAAATATTTGATGCACATATGATTTTAAATGGATGGAAATATGACATATTACTTCCCGGAAGATAATAGGTTATCCTAATCAACTCTGAACCATTAGATAAAATACAATCAATGGTTCATAGATCTTTGGGGCACTATAAAAAACGTACTTTAATACCTTTAAAGCGAAGTGTGAAGAGACCAATGATTTACATATGAAATGACAATGATTAATTTCTACACAATTATAATTATAATACGTATTTGTCTTTCTAAAGTTAAAAAAGCTGGATTCAATTAACACTATGATCTAATCTTGCTGTAAATTATAAAAAGTTGATCTAATATAGTGATTTTTATTTGAACTTTTAGTCAATAAGTTAGATTATTATGGTCAAGCATCAGATCACGGTCTAATCAAACAAACTATTTTTTGTTGACAAGAAGACCAAAGACTGAGGATGATGTATACATCAAACCGCTTTCTTGTCATCTGGCGATTCATCGTTTCTTCATTTCATATATATTTAATTTGCTCCCTTATATTTTTCTAAAGTTTTTAGGTGGACTCTTTGACTTAATTGTTACCGCACGAACATGCACGCCATGCATGCTGCACTACTACTATGCATTTGATTATGGCGTGTGTAACAATCATATCGAGGGACGACGACGTATGCACGTTGGTACGATGCATGCGACTAGATATACATCACGAGTCGAGTCTTTGTATTACACCGTGGTCACTGGGCTAGCTAGCTACCTAGCCAACGAAAGTTACCCGGTAACTTCCGTCGGCCAAATTTTAGCTGACGAAAATTACTTTTTTTGTTTTTTGTTTTTTGTTTTTTTCTGTCTACGGGCCAATAACTTCCGTCGGCTAATTTTGGCCGACGGAAGTTAACTAAAAAATTCGAAAAAAAAGAAAATTTGCAACTAAAATAAGAAAAAAGGAAACAGGAAAATGCTATATACATTCTACAATACATCTGTCCATCCTATCCAATTTCCAAGTACTAAATTGAATCAGAATACACTAGCCTAGAGTTAACTGGATGTAATATAAAGCAGTACTAAGCCATATATAGATTGCATTTCACTAGGTATCAAACAGCACACAAAGTTAACCAGATCTGAATTTATATAGCAGTATTAAAAAAAACATTGCACAACCAGATTGCAGACATTCACACAGAGTTCAATCATATGCAGACTTTTATAGATTGAGTAAACTAAATGCAATTCAGATATTAGATTCTATTTAAACAACAAATCTGTGAAGTGTATATTGCACAGCAAACAATTGCTCACTATTTAACTCAGAGCAGCACATATAATTTTAGATCAGAACTCAAACTGTTCATATAAGTATGCCAGATTTTCTAGGTGCACATACACACCCAAACAGCCAAGATCAAAAACAGCGGGAGGTTTATGCTACTGTTATAATGCGCGTATTGTCGTTCTGGAACTTACTGTCCATCAACAAGTTGTTCCTTGAATGCCAAGCACATATAAAACCAACGTTACATCTCATATCCTTCCTGTGGCTCAACTATGTTAATGGCACTACCATATCAACCAGATTTCTACTGATTCTAGCTACGGATGAACAATATTACAACATCATCCAAGATTCATGACTCATACTCAACATGTTAGTGCTCTTCGAAGATTGTTATATACTATCACAAACATTTTTTGGGAGACAAAATATATAAACATCGAAGGAGTGCATCACCCTGTTAGATACAAATCAGCAACATGTTCTCATTTCACATCTGTATTTGCTAAGAAGTAAGAACAAATTAATCAGTGGTATGGATAAAATTAATAAGAGCTCAACGGTTTTCAATTGTAGATTTAAAGGAGAAACAAGTATTATGTTGATATCTTTACCTAGAAAAAAGTGCAATCAACTCATTGGGATGAGAGGAGAAGGTAGCACCCAAGCGTTCATGGAGACTGTGGTGGCGAGCTAGCTTGGCAGCCATGACTCAACTTTAGGACCAGTACTGCAAAGGTACATATTAGTGTGAGGCATGTATGGTAGGTCTATAGTATATGCTAGTCTCATATTCATAACAATTAGCACTTGTGTTTTCAAAACCACTTACTTGCACATAAATAATCAGTCAATAGCCATCACTAAGAGTACCAATACTATATCTGCACCGGAAAGCCATGCTAAATCAACATCAATTGCATCATACACAAGCATTGGAATTTCAAAACAACTAAAAACAGTTGTTTTCTTCTAAAAAAATTGAAGCACCTACGGGTTAAGTCAAATGAGACATGAAACAAGATAGAGAAAATTGTTGAAGAACTCAGCGGAGGCGCGCGGAGGCGACGAGAAGGTGCGGAGGCGGCACGCGGCAGCCAGCGATGGGGAGGAGCGGAGATCCGGTGGGCGAGGCGGCGGGAGGCGGCGAGGTGGTCAACATGTGGCCGTCGGGGGTTGCACAAGCCGATGCAGATGGGCCGCTTCTCCGGCGAGGGCCTCATCCCCGCCGCCGGCCTCCGCCTCGTCGCCGACCACCCGTCGTGCTACGACGTCGCCAGCGGCCAAGGCGGCGACTGGGGGAAATCGGCGGCCGAGAAGCACCGAGCCGTGCGGCCACCGGGAGGCGGGCAGAGGGCGAGGTGGGGAGGCGCGGAGTCGGCGGCGACCAGGAGGCGGTGAAGGGGCGGGAGGCGGTGGGCTGGGGAAAACCCTAGGCGGCGAAGAGGCGGGAGGCAGCGGACTGGGGAGGGACAGAGGTAGGCGCCGGGTGTGGGGAAAAACCTAGGCGACGACTGGGGAAAAAATAGGGCGCACGTACGCTTATGATATTCATCTTCCGTCGGTTGAGGATTGAACCAACGGAAGTTAAGTTAACTTCCGTCGACCACATTTAAAGCCGACGGAAGTTAAGTTAACTTCCGTCGGCTCCTTTAGGCCGACGGAAGTTAATTAATTTTCGTCGGTTTTTGGAAAAGTCGACGGAAATTAAAAAGACCAACGAAAATTTCTGTTTTTCTTGTAGTGCATGGATTAAGACCCTCGTAATCAGGCTGATCGAGCATCGCAAGATCAATAACCTCTAGGAGATTGTCTTAGCGATTGTATTGACGCAACATAAGTCGATCTCCACCAAATCGACTTATTACATCTCACCGAAAGATCGAGCGCTTTTGGCTCTATCAAGCGGTAAATATTAATGTTAATCATATTGGTTCCGTTTTGTTTCGCTAGTCAACAAATGTGATAGTTCTAAATTAAGAGTATGTTTGGGACATATCAAGATCCGAGATACTAATGTTTGTACGATAAAAATAATATGATTTAAATGTTTAGTTTTAATCAAGTAGCTCAACTAAGTTATAGATCGATCATTTGGCACGGTTCAAGATACATAATTTTTTTTGAGCTAGTAAAATATATATCTGAGAAATCTTATATCTTGAGTTGTGGGTATTTAGTTAATTAACAATCTATTTTTTATTGTAAACAAAAAATAAAAGTTTAAATTATTTTGTTTTATAATACAAACTTTACATCTAAGACAATTTTTAGATCTGTAGTTATACCAATTACCAAACAACCCATAAATACCCAATGCTTCAGTGTAACCATAGCCATAAATTAAGATTGTTCAGCTAGATTTAATCAGTTCTAAAAAAATATTAGATTTATAGTTGTACCAAAATTTGCAAATGAACTAAAGCGACCCTAGACATGTTCTATTTAGAAAAATAAAACTTACAATATATACACCTCATTAAGGCTTATTTGGCTCCATAAGGCTAAAGTTTAGTCCCTGTCACATCAGATGTCTAGATGCTAATTATAATTAAACATGAGTTAACTATAGAACTAGTTGCATAACCTCTAGTCTAATTCGCAAGACAAATCTATTAAACCTAATTAGTTCATGATTTAACAATGTGGTGTTACGGTAAAAATATGCTAATGATGGATTAGTTAAGCTTAATAGATTTGTTTCGTGAATTAGCCTATAAGTTATGTAATTAGTTTTATAATTAACTCATATTTCGTTCTTCTAATTAGTATCTAAATATCCCATCGTCATCCAAATGGCCCTAACACAGGGACATGTGGTCCGGAAAAAACAATCTGACGTCTTACTGAGAAATTATTATATTTAATAGTAATATATACTTTGTGCAAGAAAAATACATGACTTGCGGACCAAAATACAACCAAACTTTTGAATTTTTGACGGCTAGTAAGCTTAAAATACTTAATTAAAAAGGTATGAAAATTATATAAGTACATTTTTTCTGCAATACGTCTTTTTTCTAATGTGATGCATTTTAAAACAAATATAAAGTCATTATTGTAATATAAAATTATAGTCAAAGTTGCGCGTGGGAGACCGTGAAAAATTCCAACGCCACATATTTTTGACCGGATAAATTGAAGTAGCTTTAGCTTACTGTGGAGTGTTGACTTGCCAGCTGAAGTCTTCCGCGACGATGAGGTTTATGTCTATATCTAGCTACTATACCTCTCGTATCTAAAAAATTAAAATTTATCTATGTTTTATGCATCATATTAGGAGATAGGTCGTTTCTCTCAGATCGACCGCAGAATAACTTACCACTAATATATATATATATATATATATATATATATATATATATATATATATACAAATGCTATTCTACACCACGGGTGTAGAATGCTATTCTACACCGACGTGGAATGGAGGGGTTAGGATTGGGTGGGGGGTGGGCACGATTGGGATGATCGGTGTAGAATAGCATTTACACCCATAGTGTAGAATAGCGTTCCCGCATATATATATATATATATATATATATATATATATATATACCTTGTATTAAAGTAAGTTACGATGCCTCCTAACATAGAATATAATCGAATCTCACTTATCATATTAAAGGCTGTTTTGTTAGAGTTCCGGATAATACATTGAAACTGAAATGGAACACTTGAAGTTGGTTAGATCATATTCTACCATTTTAATTTATTTTGCTGCAGTGTTCTCAGCGGAATCCATTTCTCAGAAAAAATGTTTAGCTTGACTCCAGCTTCACAGGACAAAAAAAACTAGAGCTGAAGCATGCACGCCACTACAACAATCCAGGAAACTTCCGTCGGCCAAAGCCGACGGAAGTTAGCCCTTTCCCGACGGAAGAAGCCAACTTCCGTCGGCAAAACGCTAACTTCCGTCAGCCGCCGACGGAAGTTAACTAACTTCCGTCGGCTTGACGTGGCCGACGGAAGTTAGCCCCGAACTCTGCCACGTCAGCAGGGGGGCGCTAACTTCCGTCAGCCAGCCTGGCCGACAGAAGTTAGGGGCAGCTAACTTCCGTCGGCTAGGGCCAAAGCCGACGGAAGTTAGCCTTTCTGCCCACGTGGCCGAAACCAGCTAACTTCCGTCGGCTTTGACCATAGCCGACGGAAGTTACCTGGTATTTTTTTATTTTTTCCTGGTTCCCCTACTCACACTCACATCCAACCACAATTTCAATCACATTCACAATACACATCCAAATTCACATTTCACATCCAAAATCGCATTCAAACTTCACATATATCATCCAAAATCACATCTCACATCCAAAACTTCACACATCACATCCAAAATCACATAACACAACTTAATTCACATTCAAAGTCACAATACACATCCGCATTCACATATACCATCCAAATTCACATACAAAGTCACATAACATATCGAGATTCAATCCAGGTTCATTATACACATCCATACACATCCAAAATGTACACGTGTTCCTTATTCGACAACAACCAATACAACACATATTTTCATTGCATATATACTTTTAGAATACAACTTCTAAACAAACATCTAGAGTTAATAGCAATATTTTACTATCCAATTCAATTAACTAAACCAACAAATTTGTTCAAACCAATTTCAACTAGATATCCACAAGTTTCATAAATTTTGAACACAAGAACTTAGAATTCAAAACTTGAAATCAAGTTTATAGCATTACTTAATTGTCGGGTGGCGACGGCGAGCGGCGACGGGCGATGGGCGACGGTGTCCGGATGGTGACGGACGAAACAGGGGCGGCGGCGGCCAGAAGGGGCGGGGCGGCGTCCGTCGGCCGGCGGCTGCGGGGGGCGGGCGCGGCGTCCGGTGGCTCGGACTGGCGGTGGTGGGGCACGGCGGCGGTGGGCCGGAGGTGGGCGGCACCAGCGGCGGCGCCGACGGGAGGCGGCGCGAGAGCGAGGCGGCGGCGGGTGTGCGACGCGGGCGCGCGGTCGGCGTGGAAGGCGGGACCGGCGGCGGCGGTCGGCGGCAGCGGGGAGGAGCGGCGGGCGGCGGCCGAGGCGGGCGGGCGATGGCCGAGGCGGGCGGCGACCGGGCGGGGCGGGCGGCGGCCGAGGCGGGCGGCGGCGGGAGGCGGCGGTGGGCTGGGCGCGGGAGGCGGCGGCGGCGTGGGCGCGTACAGGGAGTTAGGTCTCCCTGTACGCGCGCGCGGTTGGGGGAAAAGACCCCTAACTTTCGTCGGCCAGCATTAAAGCCGACGGAAGTTAGCTAACTTCCGTCGGCCACTGTCAGGAGCCGACGGAAGTTAACTTAACTTCCGTCGGCTCCTGGAGGCCAATAACTTCCGTCGGCTTTCCCAAAAGCCGACGAAAGTTAATTTGGCCGACGAAAAATTTCTGTTTTGTTGTAGTGCGCCAAACACACCTTTAAATGTAGGTAGATTTGCTTCCGCCTATTTGTGTGTAGCAAAAATGTTTACTGTAATATATGAGCTGGTCGGATCGATCTTTAGGTACTGAAAGGATAACGTATATACATTGGTGGTAATGTTCTTTTTATACTTTTATTTATTTGAAGTGACACGACTCGTGTCAGCAAGCGGGCTTTCCGGGCCACGCGTAGCGCCGTCGCCGCCATCAGCTAGCAGACTGCAGATAAGCGGCTTCTAGTTCTAGATCCGAAAAAACTGGAGGAACAGAACAGTAGATTAGAGAGATACATCATGTGGATACGATGTCACAGAAAAATTATATATATATATATATATATAATAAGTAAGTATATAATTTTAGGGAGGTCCGTCTCTAGAAAAATGAGGCCCCGGAACGAGACTAAAATATAGAATCTAAAATTACAAAAAATAAAATAGTGCTTACCTTATGTTCTACTAAAAAGCAACATCCGCCTTGTGTTTCTTGAAATAAAATCTTCAATTATGCCTTCATAATCAATATCCTCGAAGACATCATTTTCAATTGATATCATTACCAATCCAGTGAGTCTTTCTTGTGTCATAGTAGAACGTATGTAAGACTTCAACAACTTTAGTTTAGAAAAGCTTTTTTCTGCACATGCAACAGTAACCGGAATGGTTAACAAAATTCTATATACAATGATGGCATTCGGATAAAAGGGACGCTTTTTTAGAAACTTCAAAATATCAAGAGGACCCATAGATTTCTTTAGTAAATCTTGCATCTGGCCTATGGGCATCTGACGGACTAGCCGAGCGGCACTTGCAGCTAGTTGGACCTTTTCGTATAAGCAAAGTATCTCCAATAGCTAATGGCCATGGGCTTTAAGTATTTGGATTTTGGAGGCCCTGTTAACTTTGGGGGCCTGTGCCATTGCCCAGATGGCACTTGGCCATCGACGGGCCTGATTTTAGGAATAGAATCTAGAGCCATAAAGATAGAGGAGTGAAAATGACATACATATATATATGGCCAGTGGCGATTTTTTAAGGCATAGACATGCTTGTTTCGCATTTTTGTTATAATATGTACCTCCCTGTATTTTCTATGGTGCATTATAATAATATGGTTTGTAAAAATAAGTTAGGTTGACTATTAAATTGTTATAATTTATCCCGTGAATTATAATAAGCTAACATGATAAGTTGGTATTATTGTTTCAACATAAAGAAACAAGCTAGATTATTATAATCATAAGCTAAAATAAAGCTAAAATAAATACGCCTAAACCTAGACTTAAAATACATGGAGGGGAGGAGTATACCAACAGAAGAAGTGAAGAGAATGAGATTGGTTAGTAGGCTAGAGTTTGCCCTTTGCATTTGCTATTTGGAGTGGTGCTGATGATGGGTAGGCATGTTGATGGAGCTAGACATGGAGTAATGGGTTGTGTGTAGGGATGGCAACAGGTATGAGAAATCTGTGGATTTGATGAAAAACCACCCGTGAAGCAAACCCATGAAAACTATGCGGAAGTTTGAATCTATGAAATCCGTGGGTTCAAAACTAAACCCGAATCTGAATCCGTTGGATACCCGAAAACCGACGGTAACCCACAGGTTCAGTTTATACTCTACATGAATTACATTACAACATAAATATAATTAAAAAACCACAATAAATAGAAGATTAGCACATTACCAATACATAGTTTAAAATGATGAAATCACTCAACATATCTCAACGTAACATTACCACTGAAAATAAATAGTAAATAGTATGTACTCTATATAATTTTAAGTAATTGGGTAAATCTATGGGTTTAAATCTAAACCCCGAACCTGACTCAAAAATAAATGGGTATCTCAACCCGTGGGTAGAAAATTGAACTTAAACCCATGCCCATCGGGTCGGATACCCGTACCCACCGGTAAAACTGCCATCCCTAGTTGTGTGAGGCTAATTATGGCCCAATCTAGGGTTGGGTCAATAAAATCTATCTATATTTTAATTTTTTATGGGTACCAATCTATTATAAAACATTTCAAGAGTGAGGCTAAAATCCAAGGTGTGTCTAGGCCTAATTCAAGTTTGTTAATTTCATTCCGGTGACCATGTTGGTTTGGCTCTTGGGGTTTAATAAAATAATATAAATATATTTAAGATGTATATTGTTATGATTAATAAATATGATATATTTGAATATGTTGATATCTCAAATATATTATATAGCTTAATACAATATAATATGTAGTTTAATATAAGTAAAATGTAGCACACATAAAAAAATTGAAAATATAATTTTAACTGGAATGGGCTGGTATTGACTAGAATGGGTGGTATAGGTCAGTATGAGAGCGATATTGACTGAAATGACTGGTATTGAAATCGGAACGGTGCAACTTGGTAGGTACCGATTAAATGATGAAATGGTAGGCCATTAGGGAATCTTTAAAGTACCCCTAATTGTTTACTTAAACTTTATTATTAGTATCGAATCGATTTCAAAAGATAATTTAGTATTGATTATATAAATATAACGGTGTCATTAGGTAATTTGCATACGTCTATATTTCCTCGTTCGGCTGCCACCTTCATGCCACTTATTTTTTTTACGATTTTTCTTTTTTTTTTAATTTTATTAACATTAATCAATAACAATAGAACTCATTTCTAACTCTTGTTTGGGAAAGGATATATGATGAGATTTATTCTACTGTCACTAAAAGATTTACAGGTCATTTCCTATGCCCCCTTTTGTCTAATAAAACCAGCTGTTACGGTCTGATGTGCAGCTGCAGCGGTCCATCTCTAGCCAGTCAAACACCAACACACAATCAAATCTTCCATGTTTTGTATATCATCATAATTTATCATGCTGATCCACATAAGCTCAGCGAGCGTGGTGTTCATAAAACGTTGTTGATTGGCTTGAACAGCTAAAAAACACCAAGAAACTTGCAGCTACATGCCATTTTCAAGTTGCGCGGACAAATCTTGCCCAGGAGAGCTCCTTCACTGCATCTGATAAACTCTGATATGATCATCTGCAGGTCTCTCAGCTCATATATAGTTTACTCTGTAGCCTGTTCACCTCACGTACGGTCCGTCTGGATACAGTCTTTCTCTGTACTCTACATACAATATACTAGCTACTCCGTAATTACTAGTAGTATACAGCGGCAATACTCCTGCAAGCTGCATTTGACGCTGGTTTTCACGTCATGTTGATGCATGCATGCATGCATCAGGTTTTCACGTCAGCGATGATCTGTTGCCTGCGTGTGTGTCACTCACTATGTTGTAACGTACGTACGTATTGGCGGTATTGCCATGTAGGGTAGACAGAGGAGAGCAGTAAATTTCTGTCATAATTCCCAAGTGTCTTGATTGTCTTAATTCTGTCATAAAGAAAGGAGGAATGAAGATTAAATCTGCCATGCATGCATGTCCTCCCAATGCCACACACATCTTCAGACAAGATGGGCAGGCATGCAGCATATGCTTGATTGAAGTTTTCACTTCTGTGCCGTGCGTTACGTACGTATCTGTGAGCAAATTCAGCCGGCTTTGCACTGTTACAGAAGTGATAGTTAATTCACCAGCTACCACCATGCTTGCATTATTGCTCAGCTCCCGGAGTGCAGCAGCATCAGTATGCCGTAGGAAGATCATGTCTAATGAGAGTACATGGAGAAAATCTTGATTCTTGCAGCGTTGCACGACAACTCTGTCGTTTAAGGTCAATGCAAAACAGTAAAAGAAAGAAACTGCACAGCAAGCACAGGAAAGCAGATAAAAAACACAGAGGATAGACAGGAAGGGGAGAGATCGAGGGCCTGGTGTGGTGTGGTGTGGTGTGGCATGGCAAGAAAGCCTTCTCATGGCTTTGGGCACTGGCCGGCACTCGGCAGGATGGCAGCAGAACAGTACATCCCAGTGGCTGACCTGACCAAGCTCCATTGCTGCTGGCTTCTTGTGAGATGGCATCAGCCTGAACAGGAAGGAGCTTTTTGAGCCGACGGAAAGCACTAGCCAGTAGCTAGCCAGTCTCTGGGACACCCATCGCATGGCATGGCACGCACAGTGCAGGGGAGGCTTGTTTAATCATGGCCATGGCTCACCTTTACCTGTTCATTCCCAGAACAAATAAGAAATATTCGAGCAGACGTGGGAGAAACAGAAACCAAATGGAAGCGAAAGGGAGGAAGAAGCTGGACAAAGGCTGAGAGGCAAAAGCAAGCAAAGCCTGAATTATGGCTAGCCTGAAAGTGAGCCTTGTTTCTCGACGAGAAACAAAATTAAAACTGGGTGGTAGCAGCAGCAAGCCCACAGGCAGCAGGCAGCAGCAGTAGCCTGTCAGGGCTCAGAACGCTACAGGAGCAGCAGCAGCAGCAGTCTGAATTATGTTTTTGTTTACTCTTCTAGACCGCTACAGGAGCAGCACTGTGTCTGCGTGCAGTGGCAGTGCCTACTCTCAGAAGTCCGAAGCAGCATTGCATGTGCTTTGCGAGTTGTTATGCACTAACCAACACAGCCTTAGCCGTCGTTAGCGACACTGTCATGAAAAGAGGACACCATCTTTAGTTGATTTCAGGCATAGCCATGTTAGCATCATCAGCAATTCCTCCGTTTTAGTTTCTTTCTACTCCTACGTACTACGAGCACGTGACAAGATTACGCGCATGCCAGTAGCACATACTACTACGTAGTTAATGCAGCTCGCTAGGGCATCAGACCATCAGTTGACTCTGTGAAAGTGTTGGATCCCAAACTCAAAGCCACGGAGGCTGAGCTGCAGAGTAGAGAGTACAGCAGCTTTGGAGAAGAAGGCTGCTTCTTCGTCTTCGATAGTGCGCAGCGGTGGTTTTACTAGGGTGCACATTGCTGCCATTATTGCACCTGCAAGCCTGCAAGCTCCGAGATCGCCTACCTGGAGTAGAGTACATTTTTATGATTCTATGGGATTAATTTCGTTGCTGCGCGTGGATTTTGTTTCGCACGGTGTCCCGTTACACCTTGATTTTATCGGCTGACTTGTACTGTAATTCATTATTCGTGTCCTTCCGGACAGAGATTTCTCTCAATCTATATGTTTGAAAAAACATAGTACATAATTTAAGAAACAACTAGTGTGCTACAACTCTACAAGATAGAGGACCAAGTCATGTTTAAGTTTCTTTTACTCATCTCCATGATATTATTGATATGATATAGCTCGGCACTTGATTATTTGGAAGGAGTGATTCTACTGTGTAAGTGATTCACTACAACAAAACAGGCAACTTCCGTCGGCCAAAGCCGACGGAAGTTAGCCATTTCCCGACGGAAGAAGCCTACTTCCGTCGGCAAAACGCTATCTTCCGTCGGCCTTTGGCCGACGGAAGCGTGGCGACGGAAGTTAGCTAACTTCCGTCGGCGGACGGCTGTGATTAAAAGAAATCCAACCGGTACGCGTGTACGCCTGAGATCAACCCGGCATTTTAAATGAAATCCAACGCCCCAGATCAACGGATACCGATTCAGTGTGATCCAAGGGCCAGGACTAAATCTGAGACCGATATAATCTCGGCCGTCCCTTCGCGATCGCACGGCGGAGCGCGCGTCCGGCACGTACGCGGCACGGGGAAGACAGGCGTCTTCGTCTCCGGCTCCGGCGGCGCACGGGTGGGAGCAGGGCGACGGCGGCGAGGGCCCTATGCCCTAGTTTCCGGCAAAAATGGGAAGAGGAGGGGGAGGGGAGCTCGAAGGTACCGGTGATGGCGGCGAGGAGTGACCGACGGTGACCGGCGGCGAGGGGAGGCGAGGAAGACCTTCGGGTCGACGGTGGCGACGGCGATCCGGCGGCGAGGAACGCGAATGGAGGCGAGGCCGAGGGGGCAGTGGCAACGGTGGTCCCGATGGTGGCCTCGGCGAGGGCGGCGGTGGCACGGTGCGCCGGCGATCGTCGGCCGGAGTGAAAACAGGGGAAACCGAAGAAAAGAGGTTGCGGCCCTCGGGTGTGCGTGGATTGGGGCTCTGGTGGCGTGGCTTTGCTACGGTGGAGAGAGGGGGTTATAAAGGGCTCGCCGGCGGTGAAAAAGGAAAGCCGAAGGAGGGAATCCGACGGGAAATCCCTAAAATTTCTCCGGCCAACCTCCATGCGCATGCCGATGACGATTTGGGGCACGATCTCATCGGGGTTCCGAGGGGAAATGATCACCGGGTTAAGGAAAGAAGGATTTGGTCGTTGATTTGGTGAATTCATGTGGTCGGCGGCTAAAAACGGAAAGGGGGGGCGCCGGTTAGAAATGGAAGGGGAGAGATCCCCTTCCGAGGAAGAAGATGATCCTGACAGGTGGCCCCCACCTGTCAGCGGGCGAGCGCGAGGAGAAGAGAGAATGACAGGCGGGCCAGGTATGTCAGCCGGAGGGGGACGTGGGCAGAGACTGCCAGGTGGGGCCGGCTGGCGCGAGCGGCGGAAGAGGGAGGGAGGGCGCGCCGATAGGTGGGCCCCGCCTGTCGGTGGGCGCGGCTAGAATGGGCTGGGCCGAAAGGCCTTCGGAGGGGGAAGCGGGGTTGCGGCCCAACTAGATTTAAAATGTATTTTCCATTAAATTTAATTCCAGAAATTCAAATATTTGCTTAAGGCTTGAAGATCTGTTGGAAAAATTTTGTAAAAATTCTCAAAAATATTTCTTGGCCTTTAGTTTATCCCATAAAATTTTCAAGTCCAAATTTTGAATATTTATCTCTGTTTGGCTTTAATAGGGCTCTTTTAGAGTTTTATTAATAACAAAATCCAGAAATTCTTTTATTTATTATATTTCTTTTATTTTATTCCCTTTTAATTTTGGTGCTGTTACACGCCGCCCGCCGTCACCGGAGTCCCTCTCCGTCCACGCCGACCGCACCGTCGTGACCGCCGGGACCTCACCAACCTCGGCCACCACTCCATCGACGACGAACCTCGCCAGATCGCCGTCGTCGCCAAGGACCCGAACGCCTCCACCGCCTTCACTCGTCGCCGGCCACGCTCCGTCGACCTTTCCTCGCCGCAAGGGTACCCTCATGATCCCCGTAGCACCCTCGTTCCATTTTAGGCCTTAGACTAGGTCGCCGTCGCTCGCCGTGGCCGCTGGCTCGCTCGCCGTCGTCGGAGAAGACGATCGGCACGGGTCGAGTACCCGTGCCGTGTCGGATTCACGCACGACCGTGCGATCTGGATCCGACGGTGATAGTTAATCCCCGCGTGCGGATTAATCTGATCCGTTAGATCTCGGCGAAGGGGTACGTTTTAATCCCGTGCGTCCATTTGTTTTAAAACCCCGCGTTTAATCTCGTGCGTCCACGTGGTACCGGTTCGCACGTTTTAATCCCGGCCGTCCGTAGCCACTTACGCGTCCCGCCTCGCCCTCGCGCGTCGGATCTGGATCCGACGGTCCAGATCGACCCGGTGCACGCGCACAGTGCGCGGGTTCACCGTGGGCCTGGCTCACCGTGGACCCGAGCGGTTTAAAATTTGAAAATAAATTCCAGAAATGCTTTTAAACTTGTAAAATTCACATCTAATGCATTTGAACTCTAAAAATTACCATTCCAATTTCAGAAAATTCATAAAATTATTCTCTACATATTTATGCAATAAAAACAGTAGGTTGACTTGGACATTTTCATGTTTATTTAAATAAATATTCAAATGCCCTTAGGATTTAAATAAAATTTAAATATTTAAATTCCAGGAAACTTATATACTTGTCCCTTTCTGTTTAAACACTAAAACCACTGAGTTTTCCCTGAATCATTTATATTAAATTGATTAGAAAACTTAATGTAGTATTATACACACTTAAAAACCCTTTTTATGAAAAACAATAATTCATTTAGATTCACTTTAAATTAATGGAGAAATAAATTGCAGAACTTTAATCTTTGAATTTATTTTATTTATAATCAAACCAACTTAAACTTACGTGTTTATAATGTAATGTTATACTGTTTGATTGGATGTTGTGTTCTTTTTATTTTACTTTATATTAAAAAGACTACGACGTCGCCGAGGAGCCGGAGTACTTCCCCGAAGTCCCTCCCTCTCCTTTTGCTGAACAAGGCAAGTCACCAAACCATTCTTTTGAGCATATTGAACCCATGTCTGAATTGACTATCGCTAAAACACATAGGTTATGTATATGCATTAGTCAAATGAACCCTTACATTATATTTATCTAGGATCCCCCGACCTTGATGTGCAACCCAAGCCATGCTATCTCGCCTAACCTCCTTGTCACCATATGATCAATGATATTAGCTAGTGTCCAATGTATTGACACGGCCGCTATAGGATAAAAATGAGTCGTAGCAAAATGGTTCTATTATATGATCCCCGTTGCTTCTTATCCTTGGAAATTCTGTTGGTGATGAGTCATGGTTGTGAGTGTATGCATGGTGGGTTCCGGGTGCAAGCTAGGGCATTGGTCAGTCGCACCCGGGGCACTATAAGGACCGGTCTGAGGGATCCATTGCAATACACTTACGTACTAACCACAAGTCTAGTGGGTAATAAGTCCTAACTAAGGTATGGGTTGTTCCAAACCGAGGCCACCACTTGGAGATGGGTCAAGTTGCACCTGCGGGTGACTTGTACCAATGTGGCGCAAAAGGGGGTGCGACGTTAGCCGGGATGCGGCCCGGCGCGCCGGCGAAACCTAGAGCGGGTGGTTATCGCTTGGAACCTCTCATATTGAGGTTTTGGCACGAGTTCCCGTGTAATGGGTCATCTCGTTGAGATGAGTGCGTGCCTTGTGGGTACAGTAGTACATCTCTGATCAGAGTCTTAAATCTTTTCGAAAAGCCGAGCCCACGGTCAAGGGCGGGTTGCGTGACATCCCCCAGTTAGATTACTTGAATATGAATGTGCATGATGGATTGACATGTAAGGACCGTTGTGCGAGGAGGTAAAACGTACTCCTCGAGTTAGTTGATGTTGATGATGTTCATGTTTATTTTCCGCATGATTAAAATATGATTACACTAAATGCCATAACTGCAATTGCTTTATTTCGCATTGTTAGCCTTTATCCTTCCTTGTTTATTATCCTGCATTATTATTTGCATTTGCGGTGGCTTGTTGAGTACTTTTTGTACTCATACCCGTTGGACCCCACAGAGGATGCGTATCTTGAAGACGGTCTGGAGTAGCAACCCAGTCAAGAAGAAAAATCCTGAAGAAGAAGTTCGTCATGCCGTTTTCTAAATATTTCACTCTACTGTTTTATTGAAACAATGTTGTAATAAATATGGTCTGCGTACCATGAATTATGTCGTATGTACGTTGTCGCATGATGAACCTCTTGTATTATTGTTTTTCTTATGAAATTCAATAATGTCTCGATTTTGATAAATCGGGGCGTGACAAGATGGTATCAGAGCCGACTTGACTGTAGGAAGCCAAACAGGCCCGCCTAGCCATTAAGCCATAGGAAATTATTTCTTGAAAATCTACTTCATAAACTTTGTTCCTCTCCTCACTTTTATTCAACTTGCTGTTTTGTAGATGCCAGTCTACCAAGTTCACAGTTACTGCCGCCACTATGAGGGCTTCGTCTGAGAGCTCCGCATGATGCTCACCTTCCTCGGGTTCCTCTTCGAACCCGAATTTCAAGGAGTCTACCCCGACGAGTTCGCCGGGCCTTGCGACGTCTCCCTCACCGTCCATGGCTCCGGCGAGCATCTGCCGCCCTACACTACCGCACTTGGAGGCCCGACTTTCGACGTCGCGTGCCAACGAGTCGCCCTCCAGGCCCTCATGGAGCTGAGGATGATCTACGACGATCGTCTTCAGAACTCATCCTTCTGGCTTGTGCCGAAGCGTACTCCCGGAGCCCACCGTAGTATCTATCTCGGAGTTCACTCCGTGCGTGATCCGGTCATGGCTCGGCAGTCGCGTCTTCTGCAGGCCATGGATGATCTCCACACCGAGGCGGTGCTCGACGCCGACGAGCACCATGAGGCGGTTGCGTTTCTTCGTGAGGAAACGAAGAACCTGATCCAGCAGAACGGCGAGCTGCAGCGCAAGATCATGGAGTTGCAGAAGGACATCGCGGAGATGGTTCCTCTTCTTCCAAGGAAGAAGAAGCCTATCCGTGAGCCCCTCCCTCGCCCCAAGAGGATCCCGCCACGACCCTCCCCCGCCAGGCCTTCCACCAGCGCCCCTACACCACGCCCCGGCCTCGTCTCCGACTCCATCATCGAGAATTTTCTCGAGCCCACCATCCCGCTGGAGCCGCGCACTCGTGGTTCCGAGAGCACGGAGACTGCCTCCGGTGGCGAGTAGGCGTTAGGAGACGCTAGTTAAATAAGAATCAAACTTTTGTATGTGGTGCTACCCACGACGAGTGTGTCATGGGTAGAATAAAAACTTGATTGTAACAAACACTTTATGCCACTATATATAATTATGTGCTTAAATCTTATATGATTGTATTATCGTTTCGTCATACTTTGCTTTATCGCTTTGTATATTCAGAAGATGGCCGACCACCAGAACACCGGCTCCAACAACGGAGCAGGAGGGAGCCGAGATGCGCCTGAGGGCGTTGTGCCCAACTGGGGTGCGACAGGCCCGCGCCAATCCGGGTCGCCTTCCGCCAACCACCCCACCTTGGCGGAAATGATGGCGAATCAGAATCATCTGATTACCGCCCTCCTCACCCAGATGCAGCACCAACAGGCTCAGTTGGACCGTCTGCAGAACGGGGAGCCCGCCCCTCGCGCACCAGCACCCGCGGCCGCTCCGCAACTCTCCGAGTTCTTGCGCGTGCGCCCGCCCATCTTCTCGAGCACGACCAACCCGATGGAGGCCGGAGATTGGCTCCGCACTATCGAGAAGAAGCTCGACCTCCTCCCCTGCACAGACCGGGAGCGAGTGGCCTTCGCCACTCATCAGCTCCAGGGTCCCGCCGCCGAGTGGTGGGACAACTATCGCGCGTCCCAGCCAGAGGGCCACATGGTGACTTGGGCGGAGTTCACCATCGCCTTTCGTGCCGCCCACGTCCCCGCCGGTGTCATCGCGGTCAAACAGCAGGAGTTCCGCGACTTGCAGCAGGGCAACAGGACTGTCATGGAGTACCTCCATGAGTTCAACCGCCTCGCACGCTACGCACCGGAGGAAGTGCGCACCGACGCCCTCCGCCAAGCCAAGTTCCTCAGGGGACTTAAGGATGAGCTGTCCATCCAGCTCGTCGCCGCCGACTTCGCCGACTTCCAGCGGCTTGTCAACAAAGCGCTCATCCAAGAGACTGAGCAAAACAGGCTGGACCTCAAAAAGAGGAAGATGATCGCCTTCAAGCACCAGCAGGCGAACACTCAGAGGCCCCGCTTCGTCCCTCCGCCACCAGCGCCCGCCTACCATCCTCGGCCCGCCTACAGGCCACCTCATGCAGCCGGTGGATCCAACGCCGGGCATCCTCGCCCCGCGCCACCAGCTCCGGCCGCTCAGCCGGCACCAGCCGCCAAGGCCCCGATCTTGAGGGATCGTCAAGGAAGGCCGGTCGTCTGCTTCAACTGCCGCAAGGAAGGGCACTACTCGCACCAGTGTCCTCACCCCAAGCAGAACCAAGGCGCAGCACCCCACCAGGCCGTTCGCGCCCGCGTCAACCACATCAGCGCGGAGGAAGCTCAGGAGGCTCCTGAAGTCGTACTCGGTACGTTTACTATGAATTCCGTACCGGCCGTCATATTATTTGACTCTGGAGCAACCCACTCCTTTGTCTCGGAAGATTTTGCAAAAACAAACAATCTGGACGTGCTCCCTCTACCAATTCCCATGGTGATTGCCACCCCCGGCAATAGGACCTCAGCTCGCTTCTACAGCCCTAAGGTTCAACTTGACATCCAAGGAGTGCTGTTTCGGGCCGAGCCTGTCCTCATCCAATGCACCGGACTCGACCTTATATTAGGTATGGATTGGTTGATGAAGCACAAGGGAGTGATCGACTGTGCCAACAAGTCCGTCACGGTGACCAGTCCTGAAGGCGTAACCGTCACCTTCCGGATGACCAGTCGCAAACCACTCGGAGCATCCCTTCGCTCTATAGCTCTTGAAGAGGTGCCAATAGTCAAGGAGTATGCAGATGTTTTCCCCGAAGATCTGCCCGGAATGCCTCCCAAGCGGGACATCGAATTCAGGATCGAGCTTGTCCCGGGGACCACTCCGATCTCCAAACGCCCATACCGAATGGCCGCCAATGAACTAGCCGAAGTCAAGAGCAACATCGAAGACCTTGAGCAGAAAGGTTACATCCGACCGAGTACCTCACCCTGGGGTGCACCGGTTATATTTGCTATGAAGAAGGACAAGACCAAGAGGATGTGCGTGGACTATAGAGCCTTGAACGACGTAACCATCAAGAACAAATACCCACTGCCTCGGATCGACGACCTGTTCGATCAGCTGAAAGGATCCTCGGTGTTTTCCAAGATTGACCTCAGGTCAGGTTATCACCAGTTAAGGATCAGGGAGGAAGATATACCCAAGACTGCCTTCACCTCTCGCTATGGACTCTACGAGTACACTGTGATGTCGTTCGGACTCACGAATGCCCCGGCCTTCTTCATGAACATGATGAACAATGTATTCATGGAGTTCTTGGACAAGTTCATCGTGGTATTCATCGACGATATCCTCGTTTACTCCAAGACCAAGGAAGAACACGAGACTCACCTCCGTCTGACCCTCGGAAAGCTAAGGGAGCAGCAACTGTACGCCAAATACAGCAAGTGCGAATTTTGGTCGTCTGAGGTGAAGTTCCTCGGCCATGTTATATCTGCCGGAGGAATAGCAGTGGACCCAACCACCGTCGAAGCGGTAACCAACTGGCTACAGCCAACGACCGTGACCGAGATCCGGAGTTTTCTCGGATTGGCCGGATACTACCGCCGGTTCATCGAGAATTTTTCCATGATCGCCAAGCCTATGACCAGACTTCTGCAGAAAGAGGTGAAGTTTGACTGGACCCCCGACTGCGAAGAGAGCTTCCAGACTCTCAAGAAGAAGCTTGTGTCAGCCCCCATTCTGACTCTACCAGACATCCGGAAAGACTTCCACGTCTACTGTGATGCCTCTCGTCAAGGATTGGGATGCGTCTTAATGTAAGAAGGGAAGGTGATATCCTACGCCTCCCGACAACTGAGACCGCATGAGCTGAACTACCCAACTCACGACCTGGAACTAGCAGCCGTGGTTCATGCCTTGAAGATATGGAGACATTACCTTGTGGGAAATCGGTGTGAGGTCTTCACCGACCACAAGAGCCTCAAGTATATATTCACCCAACCAGATCTGAACCTCAGGCAAAGGAGATGGTTGGAACTGATCAAGGATTACGACTTGGGCATCCATTATCATCCGGGCAAAGCGAACGTGGTGGCAGACGCCCTTAGTCGAAAAGGGTACTGCAATGCCATCATGATTCAAGACCAGGCTCCTCTGCTTTATAAGGAGATGGAGAGGCTAAATCTAGGGATCACCACTCGAGAGTACCTCGCTGCCTTGGAGTCTCGGCCTGTCTTAATAGACCAGATCCGGGAGAAGCAGAAGGAAGACCCAGACATCCTGGAAATCCAACAGAACATGAGGAAGGGTAAAGCCCCCGGATTCTCCGAGGATGAACATGGTACCATTTGGTTCGGAAACCGAGTATGCGTACCCAACATACCTGAGTTGAAGACTCTCATCCTTCAAGAAGCTCACGATACTCTTTACTCCATTCATCCCGGGAGTACGAAGATGTACCAAGACCTGAAGGAGAAATATTGGTGGGTCAGCATGAAGAGAGAAATAGCCGAGTATGTGGCCAAGTGCGACACATGCCGGCGAGTCAAGGCAGAGCATCAGAGACCTGCCGGACTTCTTCAACCCCTCAAAGTCCCTGAATGGAAGTGGGAAGAGATAGGAATGGACTTCATCACGGGACTGCCCAGGACCCAAGCTGGTCATGATTCTATCTGGGTGATCGTTGATCGACTCACCAAGGTAGCCCACTTCGTTCCGGTCAAGACAACTTACACCGTCGCCAAGTTGGCTGAGTTGTATATGACCCGGATCGTGTGCCTCCACGGAGTTCCCAAGAAGATTGTATCTGACCGCGGGAGTCAGTTTACCTCCAAGTTTTGGAAGAACCTTCAAGAGGAACTCGGCACCCGGCTGAACTTTAGCACCGCCTATCATCCACAGACCGACGGTCAAACCGAAAGGGTCAACCAGATATTGGAGGATATGCTTAGAGCTTGTGCTCTAGACTTTGGCGGAATGTGGGACAAGAACTTACCTTATGCGGAGTTCTCCTACAACAACAGTTATCAAGCCAGCCTGCAAATGTCCCCGTTCGAAGCACTCTATGGGCGCAAGTGCAGAACGCCGTTGCTCTGGGATCAAACCGGAGAATCACAACTGTTTGGGACAGATTTATTGAGAGAAGCCGAAGAGAAAGTTAAGATTATAAGAGACCGACTGAAGGCAGCCCAATCTAGGCAAAAGAGCTACGCCGATAACCGTCGAAGAGATCTAGCCTTTGAGGAGGGCGATTATGTCTACCTCCGAGTCACTCCCCTCCGTGGCACTCAAAGGTTCAACATGAAAGGCAAACTAGCACCCCGCTACGTCAGACCTTTCCAGATCCTCCGTCGACAAGGAGAAGTGGCATATCAACTTGAACTGCCTCCATCCTTGGCAGGCGTTCATGATGTGTTCCATGTCTCGCAGCTGAAGAAGTGTCTCCGTGTACCCACCGAGCAAGCCGACCTTCAGCAGCTCAACGTCCAAGAAGACTTGACCTACATAGAGAGACCCGTCAAGATCTTGGAAACCAAGGAAAGAGTAACCAGAAGTCGCGTCGTCCGCTTCTGCAAAGTCCAATGGAACAACCATCCCGCAGAAGAAGCCACTTGGGAAAAAGAAGACGAGCTGAAAGCCCAATACCCCGAGCTATTCGAGTAGCGTTCCAATCTCGAGGACGAGATTCTTGTAAGGGGGATAGGTTTGTAACACCCCAAATTTTCAAAGCAATAAAAATATTATTAAATTCAATTTATTGGAATTATTATTTCAGAAAAATACTTTTAATTCTTTTTATACCCTTTTGAACTACAACATGGGGTAGATGACCAAATCAGGAGGTGAAACTTTTTGTATATGATCCTAAGACCAAAATATAATTTTGAGAATTTTCATAAATTTTTACCAACCTTGGAAGTAGCCCTAATCATTTAATCTATTTTCTGGAATTATTTTTATTCAGAAAAGCCTTGGAACAGTAATGGGCTCCTCTCCCTCCCTTCTCTCTCTCCCAGCCGGCCCAGCCCGTTACCGCGCCCGCCTTAGGCTGACAACCCGGTCCCACCTGTCGGCGCCGAATCCCTCCCCTCGCGCGCGAACCCGACACCCCGGCCCCACCCGTCAGACGCCACCCTCGCTCGCTCGCGCTCACTGGCCCGTGGACCCCGCCTGTCAGAGTCGTCGTCTCCGCGAGATCCGCCCCCAAATCCCCCCCCCTCGCCGGCCGAAACCCTAGCCCTCCTCGGATTCGCTCTCGCCGGCCCCCTCACCCTAATTACTCGACGGCATTGAATTCCCCGCGTTCCCCCGACCGTTTCCCCCCGTTAATCCCCGCCATTAAACCACGAGATCAGCGCTCGCGTGCATGGCCGAGGCTCACCGGCGCCATTGAAGACCTCCCCTCCCCTTTCCTTGTATTTGTCGCCCGTTATCCCTCGCCGACGACCCTATATAAACCCCTCACCCCCGCCGCGCTCGGTCCACGCGTCCAATTGAGCCCAGACCGAACAGAGCCCCTGCATTCCACATTTTAGCGCGCCACCACCGCCCGTCCTCCAGCCGCCGTGTCACGCCCCGATTTAATAAATCAGGACTTTATTGAAATTCCATAGAAAATCAATAAAACAAGACGTTCATCATGCGACCACGTACAAATACGAGCAATCATTCACGGTTCGTAGACCGCATTAATACAAAAGTGAATGAAAGTGAAGAGAAACTAATAAAATCAAGGGTCCTAGATGAACGCCTCCTTCCAGTCTCGCCTTGACTGGGTCGCTACTCCAGACCTTCATCCTCCTCGTAGTAGACGGCTCTGATGGTGTAAGTCAACGGGGTGAGTACAGATGTACTCAGCAAGCCACCGAATGCAACATATAATGCAAGGTAACAACAAGGGAGAAAGTGGCTAGTTTTGCGGAAGCAGCATATTTGTAAAGCGTTAAATGTGAGCAATTTATTAGTACGGGAAAAGTAAACATGTGAATGCATCATCATCTTCTAACTCGAGGAGTACGTTTCACCTCCTCGCACAACAGTCCTTACATGCTATGAATAACTCAAACATTCAAACAATTGTAAACTAACTGCGAGTAGTCACACAACCCGCCCTTGACCGTGGGCTCGGCTTTTCGAAAAGATTGATTTTACTCTGATCAGAGATGTACCACTGTACCCACAAGGCACGCACTCATCACTTACACCGAAGTGTAACGAGATGACCCATTTCACGGGAACTCGTGCCAAAACCTTCCGCATGGTCCTCTTCGACTCAACAGCACCCTCTTATAGGTTTCATATGGTGTCCCGACGCGTCGGTGCCCCACCATACCCCCCCTTGAGCCTCCTTTGGTACAAGTCGCCCGCAGGCTAGCCCCTTGCCCCCTCCACTATGGTGCCGAGAGACGGAGTGTTCCACACTTCCAGTTAGGACTTACCCATTAGACTTGTGGTTGGTACGGAAGTGCTTTGCAACAGATCCCGCAGACCGGTCCTTATAGTGCCCCGGGTGCGACCAACCAGTTTCCGAGCTTGCACCCGGAACCCACCATACTTATAACATACCCAACTCCAACAGAGTCCAGAGACGAGAATAACAGGGAAATTCATATACAGAATCCAGCTATCTACGACTCGTTCTTTTTAACCTATAGCAGTTGTGCCGGTACATTGGGCACTAGCTAATATATTTATAGTAGAGTGACAAGGAGTTAAGGCTCAATAAGCATGGCTTGGGTTTGCACACAAGGACGGGGATCTAATAAATATAAGTGTAAGGCTTGAATATTTGACTAATGCAATATTAACCTATGGGTTATAGCGATAATTTATTGAAACATGGGCTCAATTATGATCAACTGTTTCCACAGAGATGGTCGATGACTTGCCTTGATCCGCAAAGGGTGAAGGTGCAACCTCGGGTTAGAACTCCGGATCTTCGACGACGTCGTAGTCTTCTTGATACGGAAAAGTAAATAAAGCATTCAATAAACAATCCAAAACAATCAATCATACTAACATACATGTTTATGTTGGATAAAACATAGTAGATAGAGTCTTAACTTTTAGGGATTTGTTACTTAAACATTTAAGATTAATTTTTAATGAGATTCCTTAATTTTATAACTTGATGTGATTATTTTTCCTAAGGGGGTTTTATTTTTCCCCTTTTTAAAGTTGTAGTAAAAAGGTATTGAATAACCTTATTATTATTGTAGTAAAAATACTGAACTTAAGTTATTAGGTTACCTGAGGTTGTTATATAAATTTGTTTAGGATATTTCCTATAAAGGGTTGGCTTCTTCTTAAATGCATTAATTACATGTCCAAAAAGGGCCTTTGTAATATTATTTATTAGATCAAAGTGGACAAGATGAATATACTATTTTTTTAATATTACAAACAGTGGAATAAAGTCTTTGAGTCCTCTGAGTTCATTATATAAGTTGTCATGACATTTTTATAAAGTGTTTAACTTCTATTATATGTATTACTTAATTATCCTACAAGGGCTTTTGCAATATTAGTTAATAGATTAAAGTGAGCAAAATGAACATGTAATTTTTATTGTATTGAAAACAGTAGAATCAAGTCACTAAGTCCTTTTGAATTTATTATGTCATTTGCATGATATTTTTGTAAAGTGTTGTATTTCCATTATATGAATTAATCATTTGTTTTAAAGGGTCTTGGAAATGTTTATTTAAGAATCTAAAATGGGCAAAATGACTTATTATATTTTTATTGACTTATAAACAGTGTACTGGATTCAATATATCATCAAAATTTATTATATAAATTTCTAAGAGTTTTTCTGTATTATTTAAATGGAATATTAATTAAGTCCTAAAAGGGATCTTAGAAATGTTATTAAATAAAATGGCATGGATAAAAATGGTCATTCCATTTTTATTATATTAATAACAGTGAAATGGAGCTATTATGTCTTCTGGAATTAATTTATAAATTTTTAAAGATCTTTCTGAATTATTTATTTAAAGTATTAATTAAACCCTAAAGGGGAATTTTCTTTATTATTTAATAAGGTTATTATGTGCCAAATAAACATATTGTTTTTATTGCATAAAAGTGTAGAGGATAAAGAGACAAATTTTCCAGAATTAAAATGGTGAATTTTGGAGTTAAATTGAGCCAGATATGAATTTTTAAAGTTTAAAGTATTTTTCTGAATTTTATTTAAACCAGAAACAGCTGCGGGTCCACGGTGAGTCAGGTCCACCATGGACCCGCGCACTGTGCGCTGCACCGGTTGGATCTGGACCGTTGGATCCAGATCCAGTGGTCCACGACGGGGCGGGGTGTTTAAGTTACAGCGGACGGCTGTGATTAAAAGAAATCCAACCGGTACGCGTGTACGCCTGAGATCAACCCGGCATTTTAAATGAAATCCAACGCCCCAGATCAACGGATACCGATTCAGTGTGATCCAAGGGCCAGGACTAAATCTGAGACCGATATAATCTCGGCCGTCCCTTCGCGATCGCACGGCGGAGCGCGCGTCCGGCACGTACGCGGCACGGGGAAGACAGGCGTCTTCGTCTCCGGCTCCGGCGGCGCACGGGTGGGAGCAGGGCGACGGCGGCGAGGGCCCTATGCCCTAGTTTCCGGCAAAAATGGGAAGAGGAGGGGGAGGGGAGCTCGAAGGTACCGGTGATGGCGGCGAGGAGTGACCGACGGTGACCGGCGGCGAGGGGAGGCGAGGAAGACCTTCGGGTCGACGGTGGCGACGGCGATCCGGCGGCGAGGAACGCGAATGGAGGCGAGGCCGAGGGGGCAGTGGCAACGGTGGTCCCGATGGTGGCCTCGGCGAGGGCGGCGGTGGCACGGTGCGCCGGCGATCGTCGGCCGGAGTGAAAACAGGGGAAACCGAAGAAAAGAGGTTGCGGCCCTCGGGTGTGCGTGGATTGGGGCTCTGGTGGCGTGGCTTTGCTACGGTGGAGAGAGGGGGTTATAAAGGGCTCGCCGGCGGTGAAAAAGGAAAGCCGAAGGAGGGAATCCGACGGGAAATCCCTAAAATTTCTCCGGCCAACCTCCATGCGCATGCCGATGACGATTTGGGGCACGATCTCATCGGGGTTCCGAGGGGAAATGATCACCGGGTTAAGGAAAGAAGGATTTGGTCGTTGATTTGGTGAATTCATGTGGTCGGCGGCTAAAAACGGAAAGGGGGGGCGCCGGTTAGAAATGGAAGGGGAGAGATCCCCTTCCGAGGAAGAAGATGATCCTGACAGGTGGCCCCCACCTGTCAGCGGGCGAGCGCGAGGAGAAGAGAGAATGACAGGCGGGCCAGGTATGTCAGCCGGAGGGGGACGTGGGCAGAGACTGCCAGGTGGGGCCGGCTGGCGCGAGCGGCGGAAGAGGGAGGGAGGGCGCGCCGATAGGTGGGCCCCGCCTGTCGGTGGGCGCGGCTAGAATGGGCTGGGCCGAAAGGCCTTCGGAGGGGGAAGCGGGGTTGCGGCCCAACTAGATTTAAAATGTATTTTCCATTAAATTTAATTCCAGAAATTCAAATATTTGCTTAAGGCTTGAAGATCTGTTGGAAAAATTTTGTAAAAATTCTCAAAAATATTTCTTGGCCTTTAGTTTATCCCATAAAATTTTCAAGTCCAAATTTTGAATATTTATCTCTGTTTGGTTTTAATAGGGCTCTTTTAGAGTTTTTATTAATAACAAAATCCAGAAATTCTTTTATTTATTATATTTCTTTTATTTTATTCCCTTTTAATTTTGGTGCTGTTACAATCCTATCCCCCTTACAGAGAATCTCGTCCTCGAGATTCGAAGCGAACCTCGGGAAAACTAAGGGACTGAGTTCTACTGGTGTTCTGGGTTAGGAGAAGGAGTTACATCAGAAGTAGGCAAAGCGATCTCCGGATCTGGGTTGGTTGAGATCAAATTGGGAGTGTCCTCGGTTGTATCTGGTTTCTCTTTGTGGTGATCTAGAGTATGTCCCTCTGGTTTTGGAATGGAAGATGGCACTCGCTTGGGGTAGGGGCAGTTGTTGGCGTAGTGTCCGCCTTGGCGACAGTTGTAGCACACAATTGGCTTGCCGTTCCAGTCCCTCTTGTATCCGGTAGTTGGTACTGGTGTCCTTCCGGCTGGCGGTGCTTGGGGTGGGATGTCTGAGCTTGGTCCTCCAAGGGTGGTTCGTGGCTTGGCAGGGGTTGGGGCTTGAGGTGGAATCACTCTAGTTTCTGGTATAGTTGCTTTGTTCACCATTCTTTGAAAGTTGGCGAAGTCCCCGTAGATTAGCTGAAGGGAGAGCTCGTGTTGGTGTTGCTGGAGACGGAACAACTGTGCCTGCTGCTCTTGCATCTGCTTTTGTAGTTGTTGCATCTGGGCAAGCAGTGTGGCGATCAGTTGGTTCTGTTTTGCCATCATCTCCGTAAGTGTGGGATGATAGACAACAGGGGTCTGCTGGTGTCCAACTGCACCCCACTGAGGCAGATTGCCTGAGGTGTTTCCATCGTGTGGAGCTCCTGATCCTTGGTTGTTGGCCATCCTGAAGTTGAAGGGTTTCAAAAAGAAGGTGCCGTCATTAAGGGGAAATGGTTACTGATTTTTATTGCCTAAGATGGATAATTTGACCTAGATGCTTTATGTTAGTCCCTTATTACTTTCATACTCATGCCCTATATCATTTTTAATATAAATGATTTATCATGTATTTTATTCACTCAACATTCGTGTTGTAATATATTTTATTAGTTTGTGTTTAGAGGTTTAAGATGAAGTGATGTTGATTATGTCTTATTGAATTCCTTGGTACCAAAAATTCAAGAAAATTTTTGGAACACAATTTGATGCTTAGGAGAATTTTTAGGAGAATACTCTAGCTAATTGTTATTTAAATGAAATTTTTAGGCCCATATTTTAGCTTTCCTCTTTCTTGATTTATCCTTTCCTTGGAATTTATTTATTTTATTTTTAATGCCTGGCGAAAATCAAGGTGTTACAATCCTAACTTCCTTAACAAGAATCTCGTCCCGAGATTCGGAAAGGCTAGAAAGTCATGGATATGTTTTAGCTAGGAATCACTTCTTTACACTAGAGGCTTTAAATCTACATTTTCATGGATTGAGCTTGGCTAAGTTAGGGCTTTCTTGACAACGTGTATTGACTTTATGATTGGAGTTGATCTTGCAGAATGGCGACGAATGAGTTTGAGTTGAAACTAGAGGTAGATTCTCTCCTTTATATTGGGATTATGACCTAATAGGTGCATGAGGAAAAAGGAAATGGGATTAAGCTTTTATTTCGAAATGTATCGTTCTTGCGATTTCATATATTTATATATTCATTTATGCCTTATTTTTGACATGATTGATAATACAATCAAGTAAAAAGAAAAGCAATCAACCGTAAATCTACGTCTATGGTAGCTCAGGGGACGACTCGATCACGGGCTCGCGGGAGACGGTCGGGGTCGAGGAGCTGGATGGTCCGACGGGTGGAGCACTGTGGGAGATCCTCTTGGGCCTCACGGTGGGGATCCGAAGGGGTTTCTTCTTGCGAGGCAGAAGAGGTGCGATCTCCTCAAGATCCTTCTTCAAGTCTTTGAGTTGCTGACGGAGCTGGGTATTGACCATGGCGCCCTGGCGTAGAAGCTCGTTCTGACGCCTCAACTCCTCTACCTCGAGAGTCAGCTGGGGGTTCTGCTGGACTTGTCGACGGAGCTCAGCATTCTCGCGGGCCAGGTTCTCCGATGAGTGACGGTAGAAGTCGATGGTGTCGTGCTGGCTATCTGCGTCGAGGACGGCCTCCGTATGAAGGTTGTCCATGGCCTCCAAAAGTCTCATGGTGCGGGCGATGGCGGAGTTGTCCTGAGGGAGGGAGTTGATGTAGATGCTGCGGTGACTCCCTGGCGTACGCATGGGCATGAAGCGGTAGATGGTGTCGCGAAGGTGGCAGTCGTAGACCAGGCGAAGCTCGGCGAGGGACTGAAGAGCGGCTCGCTGGCTGGCCACCACGAATGAAGGTCCTCCAACTCCATGGGTGTAGAAGGGTGGCTGCGTGGAAGAGGGGCGGATCACAACCGTGACCTCGCAGTAGCTCTCATTCGCATCGGGAAAAATCCCGTGGAACGCAGGCTCATGGGGAAACCCCAAAAAGTCGACGAGCACGCGAAGCTCGCGGATGAATCCGGCCTCGTCACGAAGAGTCCCGCTCATGGTATGGACCGGCATCTACAAAAGAGAGAAATTTTTGTGAAAACTTCAGAAGATGAGAAGGTAAGTAATTTTTTTGTAAAATATAGTGAATATATATAGGTCCTAAGGTCAGGTCTGTTTGGCTTCCTACAGTCAAGTCGGCTCTGATACCATCTTGTCACGCCCCGATTTAATAAATCAGGACTTTATTGAAATTCCATAGAAAATCAATAAAACAAGACGTTCATCATGCGACCACGTACAAATACGAGCAATCATTCACGGTTCGTAGACCGCATTAATACAAAAGTGAATGAAAGTGAAGAGAAACTAATAAAATCAAGGGTCCTAGATGAACGCCTCCTTCCAGTCTCGCCTTGACTGGGTCGCTACTCCAGACCTTCATCCTCCTCGTAGTAGACGGCTCTGATGGTGTAAGTCAACGGGGTGAGTACAGATGTACTCAGCAAGCCACCGAATGCAACATATAATGCAAGGTAACAACAAGGGAGAAAGTGGCTAGTTTTGCGGAAGCAGCATATTTGTAAAGCGTTAAATGTGAGCAATTTATTAGTACGGGAAAAGTAAACATGTGAATGCATCATCATCTTCTAACTCGAGGAGTACGTTTCACCTCCTCGCACAACAGTCCTTACATGCTATGAATAACTCAAACATTCAAACAATTGTAAACTAACTGCGAGTAGTCACACAACCCGCCCTTGACCGTGGGCTCGGCTTTTCGAAAAGATTGATTTTACTCTGATCAGAGATGTACCACTGTACCCACAAGGCACGCACTCATCACTTACACCGAAGTGTAACGAGATGACCCATTTCACGGGAACTCGTGCCAAAACCTTCCGCATGGTCCTCTTCGACTCAACAGCACCCTCTTATAGGTTTCATATGGTGTCCCGACGCGTCGGTGCCCCACCATACCCCCCCTTGAGCCTCCTTTGGTACAAGTCGCCCGCAGGCTAGCCCCTTGCCCCCTCCACTATGGTGCCGAGAGACGGAGTGTTCCACACTTCCAGTTAGGACTTACCCATTAGACTTGTGGTTGGTACGGAAGTGCTTTGCAACAGATCCCGCAGACCGGTCCTTATAGTGCCCCGGGTGCGACCAACCAGTTTCCGAGCTTGCACCCGGAACCCACCATACTTATAACATACCCAACTCCAACAGAGTCCAGAGACGAGAATAACAGGGAAATTCATATACAGAATCCAGCTATCTACGACTCGTTCTTTTTAACCTATAGCAGTTGTGCCGGTACATTGGGCACTAGCTAATATATTTATAGTAGAGTGACAAGGAGTTAAGGCTCAATAAGCATGGCTTGGGTTTGCACACAAGGACGGGGATCTAATAAATATAAGTGTAAGGCTTGAATATTTGACTAATGCAATATTAACCTATGGGTTATAGCGATAATTTATTGAAACATGGGCTCAATTATGATCAACTGTTTCCACAGAGATGGTCGATGACTTGCCTTGATCCGCAAAGGGTGAAGGTGCAACCTCGGGTTAGAACTCCGGATCTTCGACGACGTCGTAGTCTTCTTGATACGGAAAAGTAAATAAAGCATTCAATAAACAATCCAAAACAATCAATCATACTAACATACATGTTTATGTTGGATAAAACATAGTAGATAGAGTCTTAACTTTTAGGGATTTGTTACTTAAACATTTAAGATTAATTTTTAATGAGATTCCTTAATTTTATAACTTGATGTGATTATTTTTCCTAAGGGGGTTTTATTTTTCCCCTTTTTAAAGTTGTAGTAAAAAGGTATTGAATAACCTTATTATTATTGTAGTAAAAATACTGAACTTAAGTTATTAGGTTACCTGAGGTTGTTATATAAATTTGTTTAGGATATTTCCTATAAAGGGTTGGCTTCTTCTTAAATGCATTAATTACATGTCCAAAAAGGGCCTTTGTAATATTATTTATTAGATCAAAGTGGACAAGATGAATATACTATTTTTTTAATATTACAAACAGTGGAATAAAGTCTTTGAGTCCTCTGAGTTCATTATATAAGTTGTCATGACATTTTTATAAAGTGTTTAACTTCTATTATATGTATTACTTAATTATCCTACAAGGGCTTTTGCAATATTAGTTAATAGATTAAAGTGAGCAAAATGAACATGTAATTTTTATTGTATTGAAAACAGTAGAATCAAGTCACTAAGTCCTTTTGAATTTATTATGTCATTTGCATGATATTTTTGTAAAGTGTTGTATTTCCATTATATGAATTAATCATTTGTTTTAAAGGGTCTTGGAAATGTTTATTTAAGAATCTAAAATGGGCAAAATGACTTATTATATTTTTATTGACTTATAAACAGTGTACTGGATTCAATATATCATCAAAATTTATTATATAAATTTCTAAGAGTTTTTCTGTATTATTTAAATGGAATATTAATTAAGTCCTAAAAGGGATCTTAGAAATGTTATTAAATAAAATGGCATGGATAAAAATGGTCATTCCATTTTTATTATATTAATAACAGTGAAATGGAGCTATTATGTCTTCTGGAATTAATTTATAAATTTTTAAAGATCTTTCTGAATTATTTATTTAAAGTATTAATTAAACCCTAAAGGGGAATTTTCTTTATTATTTAATAAGGTTATTATGTGCCAAATAAACATATTGTTTTTATTGCATAAAAGTGTAGAGGATAAAGAGACAAATTTTCCAGAATTAAAATGGTGAATTTTGGAGTTAAATTGAGCCAGATATGAATTTTTAAAGTTTAAAGTATTTTTCTGAATTTTATTTAAACCAGAAACAGCTGCGGGTCCACGGTGAGTCAGGTCCACCATGGACCCGCGCACTGTGCGCTGCACCGGTTGGATCTGGACCGTTGGATCCAGATCCAGTGGTCCACGACGGGGCGGGGTGTTTAAGTTACAGCGGACGGCTGTGATTAAAAGAAATCCAACCGGTACGCGTGTACGCCTGAGATCAACCCGGCATTTTAAATGAAATCCAACGCCCCAGATCAACGGATACCGATTCAGTGTGATCCAAGGGCCAGGACTAAATCTGAGACCGATATAATCTCGGCCGTCCCTTCGCGATCGCACGGCGGAGCGCGCGTCCGGCACGTACGCGGCACGGGGAAGACAGGCGTCTTCGTCTCCGGCTCCGGCGGCGCACGGGTGGGAGCAGGGCGACGGCGGCGAGGGCCCTATGCCCTAGTTTCCGGCAAAAATGGGAAGAGGAGGGGGAGGGGAGCTCGAAGGTACCGGTGATGGCGGCGAGGAGTGACCGACGGTGACCGGCGGCGAGGGGAGGCGAGGAAGACCTTCGGGTCGACGGTGGCGACGGCGATCCGGCGGCGAGGAACGCGAATGGAGGCGAGGCCGAGGGGGCAGTGGCAACGGTGGTCCCGATGGTGGCCTCGGCGAGGGCGGCGGTGGCACGGTGCGCCGGCGATCGTCGGCCGGAGTGAAAACAGGGGAAACCGAAGAAAAGAGGTTGCGGCCCTCGGGTGTGCGTGGATTGGGGCTCTGGTGGCGTGGCTTTGCTACGGTGGAGAGAGGGGGTTATAAAGGGCTCGCCGGCGGTGAAAAAGGAAAGCCGAAGGAGGGAATCCGACGGGAAATCCCTAAAATTTCTCCGGCCAACCTCCATGCGCATGCCGATGACGATTTGGGGCACGATCTCATCGGGGTTCCGAGGGGAAATGATCACCGGGTTAAGGAAAGAAGGATTTGGTCGTTGATTTGGTGAATTCATGTGGTCGGCGGCTAAAAACGGAAAGGGGGGGCGCCGGTTAGAAATGGAAGGGGAGAGATCCCCTTCCGAGGAAGAAGATGATCCTGACAGGTGGCCCCCACCTGTCAGCGGGCGAGCGCGAGGAGAAGAGAGAATGACAGGCGGGCCAGGTATGTCAGCCGGAGGGGGACGTGGGCAGAGACTGCCAGGTGGGGCCGGCTGGCGCGAGCGGCGGAAGAGGGAGGGAGGGCGCGCCGATAGGTGGGCCCCGCCTGTCGGTGGGCGCGGCTAGAATGGGCTGGGCCGAAAGGCCTTCGGAGGGGGAAGCGGGGTTGCGGCCCAACTAGATTTAAAATGTATTTTCCATTAAATTTAATTCCAGAAATTCAAATATTTGCTTAAGGCTTGAAGATCTGTTGGAAAAATTTTGTAAAAATTCTCAAAAATATTTCTTGGCCTTTAGTTTATCCCATAAAATTTTCAAGTCCAAATTTTGAATATTTATCTCTGTTTGGCTTTAATAGGGCTCTTTTAGAGTTTTTATTAATAACAAAATCCAGAAATTCTTTTATTTATTATATTTCTTTTATTTTATTCCCTTTTAATTTTGGTGCTGTTACACGCCGCCCGCCGTCACCGGAGTCCCTCTCCGTCCACGCCGACCGCACCGTCGTGACCGCCGGGACCTCACCAACCTCGGCCACCACTCCATCGACGACGAACCTCGCCAGATCGCCGTCGTCGCCAAGGACCCGAACGCCTCCACCGCCTTCACTCGTCGCCGGCCACGCTCCGTCGACCTTTCCTCGTCGCAAGGGTACCCTCATGATCCCCGTAGCACCCTCGTTCCATTTTAGGCCTTAGACTAGGTCGTCGTCGCTCGCCGTGGCCGCTGGCCCGCTCGCCGTCGTCGGAGAAGACGATCGGCACGGGTCGAGTACCCGTGCCGTGTCGGATTCACGCACGACCGTGCGATCTGGATCCGACGGTGATAGTTAATCCCCGCGTGCGGATTAATCTGATCCGTTAGATCTCGGCGAAGGGGTACGTTTTAATCCCGTGCGTCCATTTGTTTTAAAACCCCGCGTTTAATCTCGTGCGTCCACGTGGTACCGGTTCGCACGTTTTAATCCCGGCCGTCCGTAGCCACTTACGCATCCCGCCTCGCCCTCGCGCGTCGGATCTGGATCCGACGGTCCAGATCGACCCGGTGCACGCGCACAGTGCGCGGGTTCACCGTGGGCCTGGCTCACCGTGGACCCGAGGGGTTTAAAATTTGAAAATAAATTCCAGAAATGCTTTTAAACTTGTAAAATTCACATCTAATGCATTTGAACTCTAAAAATTACCATTCCAATTTCAGAAAATTCATAAAATTATTCTCTACATATTTATGCAATAAAAACAGTAGGTTGACTTGGACATTTTCATGTTTATTTAAATAAATATTCAAATGCCCTTAGGATTTAAATAAAATTTAAATATTTAAATTCCAGGAAACTTATATACTTGTCCCTTTCTGTTTAAACACTAAAACCACTGAGTTTTCCCTGAATCATTTATATTAAATTGATTAGAAAACTTAATGTAGTATTATACACACTTAAAAACCCTTTTTATGAAAAACAATAATTCATTTAGATTCACTTTAAATTAATGGAGAAATAAATTGCAGAACTTTAATCTTTGAATTTATTTTATTTATAATCAAACCAACTTAAACTTACGTGTTTATAATGTAATGTTATACTGTTTGATTGGATGTTGTGTTCTTTTTATTTTACTTTATATTAAAAAGACTACGACGTCGCCGAGGAGCCGGAGTACTTCCCCGAAGTCCCTCCCTCTCCTTTTGCTGAACAAGGCAAGTCACCAAACCATTCTTTTGAGCATATTGAACCCATGTCTGAATTGACTATCGCTAAAACACATAGGTTATGTATATGCATTAGTCAAATGAACCCTTACATTATATTTATCTAGGATCCCCCGACCTTGATGTGCAACCCAAGCCATGCTATCTCGCCTAACCTCCTTGTCACCATATGATCAATGATATTAGCTAGTGTCCAATGTATTGACACGGCCGCTATAGGATAAAAATGAGTCGTAGCAAAATGGTTCTATTATATGATCCCCGTTGCTTCTTATCCTTGGAAATTCTGTTGGTGATGAGTCATGGTTGTGAGTGTATGCATGGTGGGTTCCGGGTGCAAGCTAGGGCATTGGTCAGTCGCACCCGGGGCACTATAAGGACCGGTCTGAGGGATCCGTTGCAATACACTTACGTACTAACCACAAGTCTAGTGGGTAAGTCCTAACTAAGGTATGGGTTGTTCCAAACCGAGGCCACCACTTGGAGATGGGTCAAGTTGCACCTGCGGGTGACTTGTACCAATGTGGCGCAAAAGGGGGTGCGACGTTAGCCGGGATGCGGCCCGGCGCGCCGGCGAAACCTAGAGCGGGTGGTTATCGCTTGGAACCTCTCATATTGAGGTTTTGGCACGAGTTCCCGTGTAATGGGTCATCTCGTTGAGATGAGTGCGTGCCTTGTGGGTACAGTAGTACATCTCTGATCAGAGTCTTAAATCTTTTCGAAAAGCCGAGCCCACGGTCAAGGGCGGGTTGCGTGACATCCCCCAGTTAGATTACTTGAATATGAATGTGCATGATGGATTGACATGTAAGGACCGTTGTGCGAGGAGGTAAAACGTACTCCTCGAGTTAGTTGATGTTGATGATGTTCATGTTTATTTTCCGCATGATTAAAATATGATTACACTAAATGCCATAACTGCAATTGCTTTATTTCGCATTGTTAGCCTTTATCCTTCCTTGTTTATTATCCTGCATTATTATTTGCATTTGCGGTGGCTTGTTGAGTACTTTTTGTACTCATACCCGTTGGACCCCACAGAGGATGCGTATCTTGAAGATGGTCTGGAGTAGCAACCCAGTCAAGAAGAAAAATCCTGAAGAAGAAGTTCGTCATGCCGTTTTCTAAATATTTCACTCTACTGTTTTATTGAAACAATGTTGTAATAAATATGGTCTGCGTACCATGAATTATGTCGTATGTACGTTGTCGCATGATGAACCTCTTGTATTATTGTTTTTCTTATGAAATTCAATAATGTCTCGATTTTGATAAATCGGGGCGTGACAGAAGTCCTCAGAGGGCTGTCCACTCTTGCGAAGGGTGAAGTGCGAAGTCTGCTCAAAGCACCCTGTGTGCGGAGCCTGCACTGACTTAGCAGAGTAGGTTTTCGAGGGTTGTAAGTGGAGCGAAGTCTTCTTGACTTCGAACTTTTGCCACTCCGAAGCCTGTGTTCGAAGGTGTCGAAGTACCTCCGAACCAGAGCTTCGAAGGCTGTGTTCGAAGCCTGTTCCGCAGAAGACAGAACAGAACCGAAGGCTAAGTTTTAGCCCGAAATTTTAATAGCTCCCATTCACCCCCCTCTGGTCGCCGTTTCCGGTCCAACAATTGGTATCAGAGCGGGTTAAGATCACCAGTTGACCTTAACCGGTTTTGTGATCTGTTGGCGACATGGATAGAGGCAGTAAAATTCCTCTGTTCGATGGGACAGATTTTGCATACTGGAAGGTGCGCATGGAGGCTTACTTGTTAAGCCAAGGAAATGCAATTTGGGAGATTGTGGACTCACAATACTCCATCCCTGATACCCGCACCACTCAAACTGAAAAAGATCAGTATATTGCCAACTCGAAGGCAAGGAACATACTGTTCATTGGTTTGAGTCGGAGTGAGTTTGATAGGGTGCAGCACCTTAGGACTGCTAGGGAGATTTGGACAACGCTCACTGTCTTTCATGAGGGCTCTGCTCAGATTAAGGCCAGGCGCCAAAGCACCTACAATCAACAGTATCAGCTGTTTGTGCAGGCACCTGGTGAATCTGTAGATGCCATGTTTTCTCGCTTTGACGCGATAGTGAGTAACTTGCGCTCCAACGGGACGCTTGCTTACAGTGATCACGATAGGGCTATCAAGCTTCTCTATGCTCTTGACCGTAGCATATGGGAAGTGAAGATATCCAGCATTGAGGAGTCCACAGGCTATGACACATTGACCTGTGATGAGCTCTTTAGCAAGCTGAAGTCCACAGAGATTGCCAAGGCATCTCTTGCTGTGCACAGAAGCTCTTTGCCACAGCCATTGGCATTGGTTTCTAGCACAAGCCGTGGCACCACTGCAGAACCAAGCACATCAGGCACTTGTGTTCTTGCAGATGGTTTTGCTTTGTCCTCCCTGGTCTCCGTCACAAAGGAGCAGGTGGACACTCTAGCTGATGATGAGCTTGCTCTCATTGCCCGGAGGTTCACCCGCTTTCATCATGAGAGACGGGATCAGAGGAGAAGTGGTTTTAGTGGCTGTTATGAATGTGGCGACACCTCTCACATTAAGGCCAATTGCCCCAAGGTCAAAAAGAGAGATGAGAGTGACCGCCCTAAATACCACAAAAAGGAGAGGAAGCCTTTTGTGAAAGGCAAGCGCGGCAAGATGGCTAAGAAAGTAGCCAAGGCCGCTTCCAGAGCATTTGTTGCTGCTCTCAGCGACATCGACACATCCTCAACTGAGGAGTCGAGCTCTGAGGAGGAGGAGTCCCCAAGGAAGGAGGACAAGAAGGACAAGAAGGGACGTGACTTCACCGACCTTTGCTTCATGGCCGACAGCGATCACAGCGGCGATGAGCTTGACTCATCTGAGGTAAACCTATCATCTGACCAGCTTCTAATTAAATTAGATGAGCTGAATGAAGTAGTGCTAGGTCAGGATAGATTACTTGTGCAAGCCGCTAGAGAAAGAAAAGACCTTAGACTTAGGCTAGAAAATGTTTCTACTGAATATGCCATGCTTAAGTCTAAGTTTGATGATGCTGAATGTGAGTCTTGTTCTGTTGTCATGGGTGAGCTTGCTCAGTTGCGTTCTGTTCATGCTCAAACTCTTTCTGAGCTTGAGACTGCACAGAAGCAGCTTTTGGAGATGGATTCTAGACCTCATGAAATTATTGATTGCATGAACTGCTCTTTATTGCGCGATAGCATTAATTTACGTGATAAGCATGTTCATGATCTAGAGGCTAGATTGGAGAGGGCCGGTAGTTCTAAGGATGTGCAGCCTGTGTGTGACACATGCATTACCCTTAAAGACCAGCTAGGCACTGTTAGAGAGCGAGCTGAGAACCTCATGTTCGAAAATGAATACCTTCTTTCTGTGGTAAATAAATGCACTGAAGGGAAGGGTAGGATGGATTTGCTCTTGGCCAAGACCAAGTTGTGTGCTGACAGAGCCGGGGTAGCTCTAGGTTTGGGTTTTGAGAGGATAGCTTCAGACAGTAAGACCAAAACTGTTTTCACCTCTCCCACCACCCTAGAGAAAGAGAGAGCTCTGTTGGACACCCCATCAGCCAAAAAGCCTACCCATCCACCAAAGAAAACCACTCCTCCTACCAAGAAAAATCCTCCCAAGAAAGCCACTCAGAAGAAACCCAAGGAGCCTGTGAGAGTTGCTCCTATGACCCATGAGAGTGCCCCCAGGAGAGTGTTTCACTGTTCTTATTGTCAGAGGGCGGGTCATTTGATTGGTTTCTGTTTCCGTCGCATCAAGGATGAGCGACGTGCACAGGCGATGAGCTATCAGGACATGCATTACCCATCTTTAGGTATGCATGAGTCTGAGTATTACTCTCGTCCTGTTTTCGAGGCTCCTCGTGCTTCTCGGAGAGGTTTTGCTCCTCGAGGTGTTCACCATGTTCCATATGGTGGTAGACCTCGGGCGAGTAGCTTTGTACCTCGTCAGAGTAGGAGACCTCGCCATGCTTTGCGTTCCTTGCATGTAGGTAGACCTCGCACTTTGCATCATGCTGATTTTCATGTGCGTAGACCGTCTACTTTTACTGTGCCTACTACTCGTGTCACTCAGTGCTGGATGCCTCGTCATTATTTTACTCACCCCAGCACTGAGCGATCGAGACGCTTTTATCATGTGTAGGCGACAGGTCGAGGCTTGGAGGGCACGTGGATCATGGACTCCGGTTGTTCGCGCCACATGACCGGAGATGCAAATTGGTTCTCCAGCCTCACTTCAACCAAGCAAAGGGAACATATCACCTTCGGAAACAATCGAAGGAGTAGAGTGAAAGGTAAAGGTGTGGTAAGGATTAACACGAACTTCACTCTCAAAGATGTTGCTTTGGTTGAGAACCTGGGATACAATTTGCTGTCTGTATCTCAGTTGCTTGATGAGGGCTTCGAAGTGCGATTTCATCGCGATACTTCGCAAGTGCTCAATTCTGATGGCGTTGTGGTGTGTAAGATTTTTAGAGTTGGGAGAGTTTTTGGAGCTGATTTTTCAGAGTCGTCTGGTTCTTCTCATTGCCTTGTTGCACATTCGACTTCTGAGCTTTGGAAGTGGCATAGGAGACTAGGGCACATGAGCTTTGAGTTGCTCGCTCATCTGAGCGCCCTAGGTTTGATCCGAGGATTGCCCAAGCTCAAGTTTGAGAAGAATTTAGTTTGCGCTCCATGTCGACATGGTAAAATGATTGCCGCTTCGCATTCGCCAGTCACCACAGTGATGACTGAACAGCCCGGAGAACTTCTCCATATGGACACTGTAGGTCCTTCTCGGGTTAGTTCTTTAGGCGGCAAGTGGTATGTACTTGTTATTGTCGACGATTTCTCTCGCTACTCTTGGGTCTTCTTTCTTGCCAGCAAGGATGAAGTGTTTGCACACTTTCGGAGCTTGGCTTTGAGACTTTTCACTGAACTCCCTGGTGCATTAAAATTCATTCGAAGCGATAATGGCACCGAGTTCAAAAATAGTCTCTTTGTTGACTTTTGCATGGAGCATGGCATAGAACATCAATTCTCTGCTCCGCGGGTTCCTCAACAGAACGGTGTTGTTGAGAGGAAAAACCGCACTTTGGTTGAGATGGCTAGGACGATGCTTGATGAGCATAGGACTCCTAGAAAATTCTGGGCTGAGGCCATGAACACTGCATGTTACATCTCAAACCGAATTTTCTTGCGCTCAATTTAAACTTGACATCTTATGAGCTGCGTTTTGGGAGACAGCCCAAGGTTACTCATCTTCGAGTTTTTGGCTGTCGCTGCTTTATCCTAAAACGTGGTAACTTAGATAAATTTGAGTCGCGATCTTCTGACGGGATCTTTTTGGGTTATACTACTCATGGTCATTCTTATCGTGTTTATAATTTAGAGACTAACACTGTCATCGAGTCATGTGATGTGACTTTTGATGAATCAACCCCCTCTGTTAGTTCTGCTCTTGAACAGGCAAATGAACACGACATGGAACAGACCCTATTCGAAGACGAAGATCCCGGAGAATTCGAGGATGATCCCCTACTACCCTCGACATCAACCCCCGAAGCTGACCCCGCTTCTACTACGTCGGCACGAGGTCCCGAAGCGACTACCTCGACATCGGTCATCTTGGACCACTCCAACGCACAAGTTGAGGGGGAGACTGCATCCCGCCGCGAGGCTCCACATCATGTTCAAAGGATGCACCCTCCCGAGCAGATCATTGGTGAGCTTGATCAAAGGGTAACACGTTCTCATGCTCATTTCACTAATGCTGCTTTTGTTGCTTCTTTCGAGCCTTTAGATGTTAGTCATGCACTTTCTGATTCTAGTTGGATCAATGCCATGCATGAAGAGCTTGAGAATTTTGAAAGAAACCAAGTCTGGACTTTAGTTGATCCTCCACCAAATGTTCATTTCATTGGAACAAAATGGATTTTTAAAAATAAACAAGGGGAGGATGGAACAATTGTTAGAAATAAGGCTAGACTTGTAGCTCAGGGTTTTTCTCAACTAGAAGGGATTGATTTTACAGAAACTTTTGCACCAGTTGCTCGCCTTGAGGCCATTAGGATCTTGCTTGCCTTTGCGACATCCCGGGGATTCAAACTCTATCAAATGGATGTCAAAAGTGCTTTTCTTAATGGCTTCATAGGTGAAGATGTTTATGTAAAACAACCCCCTGGTTTTGAAAACCCCAAGTACCCACATAAAGTCCTTAAACTTCATAAGGCGCTTTATGGACTCAAGCAGGCCCCTCGGGCTTGGTATGATAGACTTAAGTCTTTTCTGCTTGAGCGAGGGTATTTAATGGGCTCTGTTGATAAAACTTTGTTTACTCTCAAGCATGGCAAAGATTTCCTCCTAGTTCAGATTTATGTGGATGATATCATCTTTGGTGGCTCTTCTCATGCTTTGGTTGCCGAGTTTGCAGATACCATGAGCAGGGAGTTTGAAATGTCAATGATGGGTGAACTCACCTTTTTCCTTGGTTTGCAAATCAAGCAAAGCAAACAGAGTACTTTTGTCCACCAGACAAAGTACACCAAGGACCTGCTCAAGAAGTTCGACATGTCCGATGCGAAGCCCCTCGCCACTCCAATGGCTACATCTGTAGCATTGGACCCTGACGAAGATGGAGAAGCCGTAGATCAGAAGGAGTTCCGGAGCATGATCGGCTCCCTCCTCTACTTGACTGCCACGAGGCCGGACATACACTTCGCTGTGTGTCTGTGCGCTCGTTTTCAGGCTTCACCACGAGCTTCGCACCGCCAAGCGGTTAAGCGCATCTTAAGGTATCTCAAACACACCCTTGAATTTGGCATATGGTATTCATCGTCTTCATCTTTATGTCTTAGAGGTTATTCAGATGCGGATTTTGCTGGGTGTAGAATTGATAGGAAGAGTACCTCTGGTACTTGTCATTTTCTGGGTACGTCTCTGGTTTGCTGGTCTTCCCGCAAACAGTCTAGTGTTGCTCAATCGACGGCTGAGGCCGAATATGTTGCTGCAGCTAGCTGTTGCTCTCAGATTTTGTGGATGGCTTCCACTTTGCGGGATTTCGGGTTAGATTATAAGAGTGTTCCACTTTTTTGTGATAACACTAGTGCTATTTGTATTGCAAACAACCCGGTTCAGCACTCCAGAACCAAACACATTGATGTACGGTATCATTTTCTCAGAGATCACAATGAGAAGGGTGATATTGAACTTCAATATGTTGATACCCAACACCAGCTTGCCGATATTTTTACAAAACCCCTCGATGCTTCTCGTTTTGCTTACTTGCGTGGGGAACTTGGCATTTGTCACCCTTACGGCATTTTGTGAGGGGGAGCTGATTTTAATTGTCGTGCATATGCTCATTATGTGTGGAATTGCACTTACATCTTTTGCTATTATATGCCTGCTTTTAATTCAAAGAAATCATGACAGCTCAGCTCTATGAAATATGTCTGGAACATTGATTGTGCATGATATTTTATTTTCTAAAATCCAAACTTGCTCACCGCACAATCGTGTATCTAGCTTGTTTAGGCTGGACTGCTTTTAGCTATCTTTTATCTACTTGACAGCAAGACACTGTTCTTTGGATGCTAAAATTTGCAACTTGAAAAATGTGTTCATTATTCATGGATATTCATCAAAATATGTCATTCATCTGAATCAAAATCAAAAATCCATGATTTGCCTGGTTTAATTGAAAAGATCCAGGAGGGTTTGTTTGTCGCACTACTCTATTCTGGACTGCTTACCATTGCACTTTGGTCTGAACTGGGATAGTGTAGTGTATGCCAAAATCACCGCCTTAAGCTTCAGATGGCTTTCATGCCTAGGCTTGGCTTGATTGGAAAGTATAAGGTGGACAAACAAATAACCCCTGGCATTAAGAAAATGAACAACAAAATTAATTAATCATCAAGTTTGCTTTGACAGTTCCTTTTGAACAAAACTTGTCTGTCTAGGGTAGAATTTGTTAGCTTTGCGCAGTCCTTGCCTTCACATGTCTAGCTGCTTTGATTAAGTGATGATGCTTTTACTTCAAAATGACAAAATCACATGCCATCATCTTGCTTCACAGATTGTTAAGTTGAGCTGAGCACATGATCATTTGTGTTAATTTTGGCATATTTTTGCATTATATGTCCTTGCCATTCTATTCATTTCGAAGCTTTGCATCTTTTGAATGCTCCTTGATGCTTGCATTGCCAAAGGGGGAGAGCTTTGCGATGTTCTCTACCGTAAGAAGCATAATTTCTTTAAGGGGAGAGATTTTTGACATAAAGGGGGAGAAACATTTACAACTCAGGGAGAGTTCTTATCAAAGGGAGATTTGCCAAAGGGGCTTTTTAATCTTTTACAAAGGGGGAGAAAATTTCTTTTATCAAGTGACATGCTTTGGCTCTTTTCTGAGTTTTTATGGTCACTTGTGTGCTGAAAGTTTTTAAATTTTCTTGAACTTCGATTTGGTTGTCAATGCACTCATCAAGGGGGAGATTGAGAAACCAAGGGTGATTTCGGTGTTGTGATGAGTGATTGACAGGCTTTTACCCTCTGTTCGAAGGGTACCTCCGGAGGGGGTTCGGAGGTGGTACCTCCGAAGGTTGTTCGGTGTTTGCTTGCTGCAGCTGTGCAGCGGAGTGTACCTGTCGGAGGGGTCCGACAGTACGCGATGACTGGGTTCGTACCGATGGCTTCGGTACTTTGGGCGGTACACCGGAGTGTGTACCGGAGGTTGTTTTCCCGGAGAGGTCTCCGGAGTACTGGAAACACTTGTTTGCTTGTCGGTGGTGCGCAGGGACTTCGGAGGCGACGGACAGGGTTCGATCCAGGTGAACCTGGGTCAAGCGGGTGGCTTGATGCCAGGGGAGCGGGGAGCTCCGTCACGGTGGCTGCGAAGGTGGTCCGGGTCGGTCCTCGGGTCGAGACGTGCCAGGTGAAGGCAGAGAGTGCGGAGCGTGGCTCCGGCTGAAGGTACTCCGAGACAAAGTCCTCGGAGGTGAGGCACTTCGAAGGTACTCCAAATGGAGTGACTTCGGAGTTGGTGGATCAAGTCCTCTGCGGAGGCAAGAAGTTCGAAGTGTGCTCCGGAGGGAGACACTCGAAGGTTACCCGACGAAGGTTTCAGAAGTCGAGGCGCATCGAAGGCATGGTCCAGGTGAGGCTCGTCGTGGAGTGTGCTCGGGGAGAGGCACTGCGACGGAGTGCTCATGGAATGCTTCATGCGGAGGCCTTGGACGAAGGAGGGACTTCGAAGGGTGGTACTCCGAAGGTGGGGCTTCGGAGTGAGGATGACTTGAGGTGCTTCGGCCATGCATGGCTTCGGTACACGGACGGACGGTGTTCGAGCTCGGAGTAGCTGCGAAGCCGTGGTGATCCACTCCGGAGGTGGTGGTTCGAAGGCCCAAGGGCTTTGACGGCTTCGGGTTAAAACCGTCACTGTATCGAAGGACTTCTTCGGCGGAGCGAAGGCCAACAGGCTGCAGGCTTCTCGCCGAAGCTTCCGCACCCTCCGGTGCGAAGGGAGGTTCCAGAAGTCAACACTGTAAAGGCTGACACTGTCTGTTCTGAAAAAGGCTGACACTGTCCCCTCTGCAGCTGACAGAGAAGCCTCCAAAATAAAGGTGGACTACCTTTTGTACCCCTCAGTTCTGTAGAGACAAAATGGATGTAAACCCTAGGGGTAAAGTAGTCACTTCCTTAGGATGAAGCCGTGGGCTATAAATATGGGGGCTCGGTAGGTAACATTTAACACTTTGAGCATTTACTGTTGAGCTCCTGTAGACAGACCTCGCTGTATTCATTCTGAGTTCAATTTATTTCAGTGTTCCTTGTTCAAGCGGCGAAGCCCTGTTTTTCTGTGTGCTTTTGCTTGAGCTCGCTTTGCATACCTCGCTAGTCTTTAGTTCACCGAAGCCTGTCTTGGCGAAGGGTGTTTTTCTCGCGAAGTGTGCTTTACAGTGTGCTGTCGCTCTGTGTAACACGAGGCAAGACCTCGCTGCTTACTAGCGAAGCCCTGTTCATTTCCCGAAGTGCTTCCTGTGTCGAAGCCCTTAGCGTAGTCCGTTGTGTGTGCGTGTAGACCTTCACGTACGAAGCCCAGCACCAGTTGCTGTCGCCAAGTACTTGGTCGAAGTCCTCAGAGGGCTGTCCACTCTTGCGAAGGGTGAAGTGCGAAGTCTGCTCAAAGCACCCTGTGTGCGGAGCCTGCACTGACTTAGCAGAGTAGGTTTTCGAGGGTTGTAAGTGGAGCGAAGTCTTCTTGACTTCGAACTTTTGCCACTCCGAAGCCTGTGTTCGAAGGTGTCGAAGTACCTCCGAACCAGAGCTTCGAAGGCTGTGTTCGAAGCCTGTTCCGCAGAAGACAGAACAGAACCGAAGGCTAAGTTTTAGCCCGAAATTTTAATAGCTCCCATTCACCCCCCCCTCTAGTCGCCGTTTCCGGTCCAACAAAGTTATTTTAACTTCCGTCGGCTACTTAAGGCCGACGGAAGTAAAATAACTTTCGTCGGCTTTTCGAAAAGCCGACGGAAGTTAGTTTGGCCGACGAAAAGTTTATGTTTTGTTGTAGTGATTTTCTGATAGAATTGATTCTATCTATAAAATTGTTTGGTAAAAAAAATAATTCCCTTAGTTGATTCAAGTGCAAATGATGGAAATCGGTTGTGGAGTATTTCCCTCTTAAGGACAAGTCGTTGAAATAACAACCGCCAGCACAAAGGTAAGGATAGGTTTCCTCTTCTCTTAAGGTAACGGTATACCGTACATTAGTTTTTCTCGAAAATTTAAGGTATGCTTGACTACTTTTAGGAGATGCGATCGTATATCCTAAACGAGCGAAGTCGTATTTTTAAAAAGAAGAACGTTTGATTGATTGTATCTAACACTGTATGGGCAGATAAACATGTTATGATTTTCTATTTGTATGCTGAATATAAGGAACATATGCAAGTTATTTTTAGTGCAACTCATAAATGAGTATCCTTACTCGCTTACTGTTTGCTAGAGCTTCCTAGATTTTTATGGAAAATGAGGACGTCTACCAAATAGCACATGTATTTTAAAACAAAATGTAACAAACATCTTCATAAACCACCTAATATTATAGTGGTTTTTGGAATTTTAATTATTTTTAACGTCAGGTCAAGGAAAACATGATGTCTAGCCCATTCGGTGTAGCAGTCCGAACGAGACTCAGAGTGTGTTTTCTACTTTAAACTATAAAAAGCTGTTGTGAGTTGCTTGTTGTGAAAAACTATTATGGAAAAATTAAAATTCGTTTGGTTAAAGCTGTTCCGAAAAAGATGTTGTGAACTAACTGTTTTTATAACTAACATAATTTTATCATTATAATATTCCATTCATATATATAAATAGGAAACATTCAAAATTGATGTAACTAAATAACTGAAAATATATTAGATAAATAAAAAATCCAAAATTCATCTCATAAAATAACCGACAACCATAACGTTGTTAGTTCAATCAAAACACCTTAAATTAATACTATCCAATTTATATAAAAAAACAAAAAAAGCATAAGCAGAAAAGTACGATTCAAACTGTTTGCAAGTTTGTACTAGAAAAAACTACTTTTTTTTTGAAAAAACAGATTTAATAAACCTATTTAATAATGATTAGAAAAGCAGAACAAACTCACCTCAACGGACAAATGATCACTCCACTTGTTTGGCACGGCCGGGGCTACATGATGTCCTGGTGGAACCGGTCCACGGAGTGTTTCTCTAGGCCGCGCCGGTTTCAAAGACCCGGTCCACACATCAGCTCCCATGCTTTTTCCAGCTGATCCCTGCTCTGCTGCCGTACTCGTACTTGGGTTCATCCAGCTTCGTTTGAGAGCTCAAAAAAAAGATTTTTGCTTGCAAAGTGAAGAGTTGTCATCGGCCGGAGAAATCCAATCGATGCTATGTTTTTTATTAAGAGAGATACTTTTTACCACTTTATGAAATAAAAACCCCCAATAAAATAATATTTATAGTTTTTCTCTAACACAATATCAGAATCTAAAACTCTCCTAAAAGTTAAAAGTTTAGATTACATCTCAATATTTACAAAATTTATAAATAAAATACAATTCGTCACGAGTTCAGTCCGAGTCCGAGACATCGACGGATTCGACGCGCGGTGAAAATGCTTAACAAACGTGGTCGTGCCACGTAAGCAGAGCAGCAGAGGAGGGAGGGCCAGCTGGTAATTCCGCGCGGCGTGGGACCCACCCCGTCTTGTCTGCACGTGACCGCTCTCAGGCCCCCCAGTCCAGTCCAGCTCAGCTCCTCCCCCCTCCCCTCCGTCCGCTACGGCGACTGCTGCTGCGCCTCCGTCCGCCGGAGCGCGTCCAGTCGTAGCGAGAGGCGGCGGTGGGCGGGGCGGGGCCGCGGGGCGCCTCCGGTGTCGTGGGAGCCGCAGTGGGCTTTCGGTTGTGCGCGCGCTGTCGCGAATATCTCCGGCAGGAAAAGGGCGCGAGATTCCCGTCTCGTCGCGGGCGCAGCGGCCGGCCGGGTGGGGGAGGGGAGGGGAGGGGAGTAAAGAAAAGCGCAAGGGCTCGTGTTACGGGCAGGATTAATTAATGCGGGTTTAGTGGTGGTGCGCGGGCTAATTATTATTTTTAGGGAGGCGCAGCTGCGGTGGCTGTGGCTGCCTGGTCCCGTTGGGAACTCGCGAAAGCTTTTGCTTCTTTTGAGAAGAGCACCGAGCCACGCCTCGGCTTCCTCCTCGCCTCTCCACTCCCCTCGCGGTCTCGCCTCCGCGGCGCGCTGGTCTTTCCGCTCTGCTGCAGTGCTGCAAGTGCCGCCTACGTAGTGTATGTAGGAGTAGGTATCAGTGCGCATTTCCGCGAGCACATGGTCGGCATTACTGGGCGGGAGGAGTAGATTGGGAGGGCAGAAGGAGGGATGGGGAAGCAGGCGGCGGGGACGGGGTGGAGAAGCGCCGCGGCGGCGGCGTGGGTGGTGGTGGCCGTGGCGTGCTCCGCGACCGTGCACTGGCACCTGCGCCGGGAGACCATGGACCGCGCGGAGGAGAGGCTCGTCAGCATGTGCGAGGAGCGGGCGAGGATGCTGCAGGAGCAGTTTGGCGTCACCGTCAACCACGTCCACGCGCTCGCCATGCTCATCTCCACCTTCCATTTCGAGAAGCGTCCATCCGCCATCGACCAGGTGAGCCACAAAAGGACGCGTAAATGTTGTTTCTTGACGCATCGTTGTTGTTGTCTCCTTCAAATGCTGCGGCAATGGCGGACCCCTTCGTCTTTCTCTGTTTATAGTTAGGTTGCGGGTTCTTGATGCTTCCAAGCATGCAGATTAGTCATTTAGCGCCACATTATTGCGGCAGTTGGTTCCCATGTGGAGCTCTCTATGTTTCAATATGTGGCGTTCTTCGAGCAGTACGTCTCTGAACTACTAGGCTGGTAGCTCGTTGTTTTGTTTATACACTGGTTAATGGGTTGGTGTTACAACATTGGATTCCTAAGGGGAAATGGAGAACTGCTGCAATTGTTTAGGTATGGGATCTTGACCGAACTTGTACATTACTAAGGGGCGCTTGTTCTTTAGAGGTGCCCTCTTTCCTGAGTTTGGAGTATTTCTGCTTTTGTTGCTCTAGTTGTATAGTTTTAGGAGTATTATGGCGACATATTTGAAGACACATTCTGGCCGTAGCAACCGGCAGCAATCAATAATGAACTAATGACTAATCGCCATGGACTAATCTGATCATTGGCCATAGTTGTTTATCTGCATTTATGGTTTGTTGATGAATTAGTAGTTTTACACTTTTACCGCAATTAGGACCATACAGATTAGGTAACATGTTAATTTTAGCACTATTTTTCTTTTTCTTTTTTATGCATGCTATTTCATCCTGGTTCTTACAGAATTCTAGCATTTCCCTTCCTAGTGTGATTTGTTCTACATGGTGTGCTATGTTTATTGCAGGATACATTTGCAAAATACACGGCAAGGACATCATTTGAGCGCCCATTGTTGAATGGGGTGGCGTATGCGCAGCGTATCTTCCATCATGAAAGGGAAATGTTTGAGAGACAGCAGGGATGGATTATGAATACGATGAAGCGAGAGGCTGCGCCTCCCCAAGACGAGTATGCCCCAGTGATTTTCTCACAGGATACACTTTCCTACCTTGCACGAATCGACATGATGTCTGGGGAGGTGCAGTTTCTTGCTGCTTGATGTTTCTCTTATTTATTATTCATTGAGGGTTTATTTTGCCCTCTTAATTTTATTTAGATAAATAATCTTTTAATTCCCAATATAGGAGGACCGAGAAAACATCTTACGTGCTAGGGCTACTGGCAAAGCTGTGTTGACAAACCCATTCAGGTTGCTTGGGTCAAACCACTTGGGGGTAGTTCTCACTTTTGCTGTATATCGCCCTGGTCTAGCTGTTGATGCATCAGTTGAGCAGCATGTGGAAGCAACCGCTGGGTGAGGAGATAAAATTCTCCTTTGTCTTTTATTACATGTAGGGCTGCATCAAATGACTATCTTTTGTGGTGCAAACATATGCATACATACTTCTCAAATGCCCGAAATCACATAGAGTGTGGGTAATTTGGCCATCTAGTATCTCATAGTTTTGACGTTCTGTAATTTGATTATAGGCTTAGTTATCCATCCTTGAGCAAAGGCTCCTGACTAGTTTATTGGCCTAGCATATGCAAAAGTTCATGGTGTTTTCCATTTGCCTTTTACCTCCTCTTTTTTGTTTGGGGTGGCAGCTGTTTATTCTAGGACTCTTAATCTCTTATCATATTTCCTACTTGTACGATTGGAGCAGACCAATCAAAGTTATGAACTCAGCATAGAACAGTAAAAAGAGGGCAAGTAGGCAAGAACACACTGGACAACTCCATGTTATTTGAGGTGCTTCATCAAATTTTCTTCCTCAAAATTTGCAACGACTTGTTAGCCACTTTTATTTGAAAAATAATTTAGTAGCCTAGGTGAAAATCAAAATATGCCATTTGTTAGCCATATGCACACAATTGTTTTGTTGTTGCAGTCTCATCAAATTAAGTCCCCACTAACAGATATCTTGGTGGGGCTTTTGATGTTGAGTCACTAGTGGAGAATTTGCTGAGCAAACTTGCTGGCAATCAGGATATTGTGGTGAATGTGTATGATGTCACAAATGCTTCAGAACCTATGGCTATGTATGGTACTCAAAGTCCAGATGGTAAAATTCCCCTCTTGCATGTTAGCACGCTTGATTTTGGTGATCCATTCAGGAGGCATGAAATGAGGTGCAGGTTGGTAGCTTCGTTTTGGTGAAATAAATTTGTTGGATGTTTGACTCTTCCACTAATTCTGTCAAACTGAGCAGGTATAAGCAAAAGCCCCCTCTTCCGTGGTCTGCCATTACTAATCCTTTGGGAGCATTTGTCATTTGGATGCTTGTTGGGTATATAATTTGTGCTGCATGGTCTCGGTATGACAAGGTTTCAGAGGATTGTAGAAAGATGGAAGAGCTCAAAACTCAAGCAGAGGCTGCTGATGTTGCTAAATCCCAGGTTTGACAAATTTCAGTGCTCTCTTCCTCTAGGATTTCTAGTATATATATGGATAATGTATGGATAATGTATTTATATTTGTATTTTCCACTTGCAGTTTCTGGCAACTGTATCCCATGAGATCAGAACACCTATGAATGGCGTCCTTGGTACTAATTTGTTCTGTATAGTACACTAGTACTAACATAATCTCCAGTCCAGTTGCCTAGCAATCTAAAAATTCTACCTTTTGATGTAGGAATGTTGGACATGCTTTTGGGGACAGAACTGACCATGACTCAGAAGGATTTTGCTCAGACTGCCCAGATGTGTGGCAGAGCATTGATAACATTGATAAATGATGTACTTGATCGGGCGAAGATTGAAGCTGGAAAATTGGAACTTGAGGCTGTGCCTTTTGACCTGCGGTCTCTGATGGATGATGTGATCTCCTTGTTTTCATCAAAGTCAAGAGAGAAGTGCATTGAGGTATCTAAAATTACATGCATAAACTATGAAAGATGGTTCCTGTGCTTTTATAATCATGATATGGACTACTTTGGTACTTCCAGCCCTTTGTTGTGGTTGAGCAGGCAGATCATGCAGTTTGCACATGCTGATATTTTTCCTAATTCCTTTACACCACTTTGTTCATTACTAATCCCCCTAATTTTTGCAGCTTGCAGTGTTTGTATGTGATCATGTTCCAAAGATTGTTATTGGAGATCCTTGGAGATATCGACAAATACTGACTAATTTGGTGGGAAATGCAGTCAAAGTAAGCACTATGCTGTGAAGTTTTTTGGTGAATGGTGTTTGATATGCCTTTTTTAACCATGAATATACCATTGTTTGCACACCATGGACTAATTAGTTTGCATACTATTTCTGTATTTAAATTCTGCTCTCAATCACATTCAGAAAAATTACTGACTTTACTATTAATTATCACAGTTCACAGAACGGGGACATGTATTTGTGCGGGTCTGTCTGTCTGATAACTCTAAGTTGGAAGCTAATAAAGTCCTTAATGGAACAATGAATGGGAAAGATGGCAAAGTTGATACTGTAGCTAATGGCGCCTTCAATACTTTGAGTGGCTTTCAGGCTGCGGATGAACGCAATAGCTGGGAATATTTTAAGCTGCTGCTATCTGATAAAGATCCCCTTGATGAGCTTGACTGTGAAAAATTTAATCAAAATGATTCTGATTGCATGACCTTGATGATAAGTATTGAGGACACAGGTGTTGGGATCCCATTACATGCACAAGATCGTGTTTTTACTCCTTTCATGCAAGCTGATAGTTCAACTTCAAGGAACTATGGTGGAACTGGCATTGGCTTAAGCATCAGCAAATGTTTAGCTGAACTTATGGGTGGCCAAATAAATTTTACTAGTCGTCCATTTGTTGGGAGTACATTTACATTCTCCGCTGTCATCAAGTGTGCATGCAAAGATACTTCAAGTGATCCGAAGAGGAGCTTATCTGAGGTGCTGCCAACTGTCTTCAAAGGGATGAAGGCTATTTTGGTAGATGGGAGACCTGTCCGTGGGGCTGTCACAAGATATCACCTTAACAGGTTGGGAATAATTGTTCAAGTTGCGAATAATTTAAGTATGGGGCTTCAGACTTTCTCTGGGCAAAAAGGTGCAACAGGGTTCAGGTGAGTCTTTTAGTTATTCCCAGTTCCTAATGTCCTGCCAATGTTCTTAAGGTAGTAAGGCAAGCTGCAGTGACCTACCTCCTTCCAGCTGGCTGGGTGATTTAGGGACGTGGCGAGGCAACGCCATACACACATCCTAACATATAATTGCTCCAGATTTTAGTAGCAGATTAGCCGTGTATCATATATACTTACCTTGGTGCTGCCATGATCGGACTCTGTCCTCTCTTCTCTGTTAATCTTCCCTTCTCTTCCCTTGTCACATGCATCTAGTCAACTATTGTTAACTAAATCATCTACTAATCCAAGTATCCAACTGCTGTTAGCCAACTACTTACTAAACATAGAATAGAATACCTGTGTCTGGCTGTGAGATCCTTCGAATGAGTAGCCCTAGCACATGCTCGGTGGTTGGTCGAGGAACACAGCAGTAAGCAGGGTCACTCAACCTCACTGAAGCTCCTCCCGCGGTTCTGTAGCTCACCTCCGCCGCTGCATGCAGGACTTTTGCCGCTGCCTGCCGGATCTCAGCCACAACCTGCCTCTGCTGTGTCTCTGTTTATCCACTCACCTCCGCCACCACCTGCAGAAGACTTGATCCTCCTCCACCGAGCAGATCCACCTGCTGGCCGCCGCTGCCTCCTGAAGAGGCCGCCCACTGCTGCCTCCCGTAGAGGTGTAGAGGCCGCCTGCTGCCGCCAAGCAAACCGGGGCGGCCGAGCATCTCCTCTCTTCCCTTTCTTTTCCCCCTTCCCTCTTCCCTCTCGGCCTCTATTCCCTGCCTTATCTCTTTTCCCTTTTTCCCTGTTAGGATGACACCATCATGCCTAGATGGACGCCCAGCGCCTGAGGACACCATATGACTTCCACCAAAGCGACACGGCGACACCGATGTCCAGCATCGGATCCTGCCTGGACGCCTAGGCGATGCCCTAACACTGGTCCTGTCACATAGTCTCTTCAAACACCAGTCATCGGATGCAAGAGGGATCAAAATCAGAGACGAAAAGACAATCGTTGGAGTTAATGGAAGGACAATTCAAAGTGCAATTTGTTAATAACATTTTAGTCCATAAAGGACCAGTTTGGATGCTTTGGGGATCACTGAATAATTTTTGTAGTCACATTCTTCTTGAATGCATGCCAATTCTCATCTCATTACCTACATTGTCACTTTGCAGGGAGAAACTGTCCATGATTTTTATTGAGAGTGACATCTGGAGACCTGAGACAGATATCCAGTTACTGAATCTACTCCATGAGCTTAAAAATAACGGGCAAGTGCATGAATTGCCCAAGCTAGTTCTTTTGGTCACATCTGAAGCTGACAAGGACCGATATGGATCCACATTCGATATTGTGATGTGTAAACCTATAAGGGCAAGCACAATTGCTTCTTGCCTTCAACAGTTGCTAAAAGTAGAGATGCCTGAAAGGAAAGAAAATCAAAATAAGCCGTCGTTTCTTCGTAGCCTGCTGATTGGAAAGAATATATTGATTGTAGATGATAATAAAGTTAATCTCCGAGTTGCTGCAGCTGCGCTCAAGAAATATGGTGCCAATGTTCATTGTGTTGAAAGTGGGAAAGATGCTATCAGCCTACTTCAACAACCACACTGCTTTGATGCATGCTTTATGGATGTTCAGATGCCAGAGATGGATGGGTATGGATCTGATAAAGAAACTACTGTTTTTTGTGATTCTAAAATATATTTTCTTATCAATTGTGTTTTGAAACACCTCATTTTTAAAGGAAGTTGTATTGTCATTTCCAAGGATCTCAATGTGTTGCAGTTTATTACTCGTAATATCGCTTTTATGGATTTTAATCACTGACTGACGACGAAATATTGTTTAGGTTCGAGGCAACGAGACAAATAAGGAAAATGGAGATGAAGGCAAATGAGGAAAGTATGAACATGCTGACTTCAGCGGAACGCTCAACATTTATTGAGTTCCATTTGCCTGTTCTGGCAATGACTGCTGATGTTATTCAGGCAACATATGAAGAGTGTATCAAGTCAGGAATGGATGGTTATGTGTCCAAACCCTTCGACGAAGAGCAGTTATACCAAGCAGTCTCCAGATTAGTGGTGGGAACGACAGAATCAGCTGTTTGATGGTCTGGCAGTGGAAGAGATCTGATGTCTCTCGTCAGTTGAAACATTGCCCATCGCACCGCTGTCAAACTGACCCTAACTCATACATACCTCTGACATGAAATTTTCACCAAGATTACTTGAGCTAGTGAGCTTCGTTCAACCAAGGCAACTTCAGCACTGTTGAAGTTCCTGATGCAGCCCAGAGGAGTGATAGTAGATAAGAGGCCCTTGTAGTTTTGTTTTCCTTTGTTGTTGATAGGCAGATGTATGTTGTATGTTCTGTCAATTCTTTGGAAATATCTCATCTTTGTTCTGCACTGTTGAAGTTCATAGAATGTTTCATGAATGCTATCATGCCAAGATCAAGAACGCTAGTCATGCACCCATCTATCGCCATTCAACACAATCCCATTCACTGTTTGCAGAACAAAACAAGGTTGCTTACTTGCTTCATCTCCAACTGCTCTCCAGTCACAGCCAGTAGGACAAAACTGTCCTGGGTCATTAACTAATTGCTCGCATTAAGATCCTCTTAGGATTAGGAGTAAAGAGATGCGAGAAGGCGCCCCATCACCTAAAGCCCTAAAGCCGAAGGCCATCATATCATCCAAGCTAGCTAGACGTCGTGCACCTGCATCCATCCATCTATCTCATGGTTGTTGGGACAGCAGCGACTCACCTCACCATTATCGTCCAACCTACGCCATTACAGAACGGATCGAGAGCCAGTAGTAGTAGTCACTGCCAGGTCTGATGTGAAAATAAACGGTTCAAATTTTGATTTTTGATGTGAAAATAAACGGTTAGATTCTGACTTCGATTATAAGAATCAGTAGTGAATCTGAAAATGAAATAGAATCCAAAATCTAGAAAACACCACGCGAGGCCGCCCTGCGACGCCAAACGAAACCACAATCTGGCATAGGATTACTGCTCTTAATCATGGCCGAGAAAATTAAGAGGTTGGTGTACAAGATCGATTGATTTTAGCTACACACATTGCATCTGATGCTCGCTCGTCATCTAGCTACCCCGTCGCTTTTAGAGGCACCAAGGGTGTACGTTTTCGTTAGATCAAACGCAACTTTCTCAACTTTTCTTCCTTCCTCATCTGATCATCGCCGCCGTCGTCCGGAACTTTTCTTGTGCACTGATTTGATATCATATGAATTGCGGAGTTGCAGTTAAGTTTTCTGACCTGAGGCGTCAATAAAAATGCTCTCTTTTGGCACGAAGGTAGGTTAATCGCCTAAACTGATCCTTCTGTGACCAATTCAGTCAGAATCCTGCCCATTGAAGTAGCAGTCGCATTGCTCATTTGTTCATCAATTTACCCTGCAAAAATCTAAAATTCAGAGGTGAAACAGTATCAAAATCGACTTGTAAGTATCCAAGTTTCTCGTGTATCTGCTTGACGTCGATGTTTGCATCACTGTCAGGTCGTCAAAAAGGAAAGGAAGTCGTTTTTTGGCATGTTGCTGTTGAGCTTTGCCTTACGTGAAACTTTCTGCACAAATTTTTTTTTGGGTCCTCCCCTCCGTGCATGTGAGTCACCATGACAGGTGACAGCGTGGCATCCCATTGGCAAGTGGAGCCCCCGGACGTCTCACACGTCACCACGACGTCAGCAAGACATCAACCTGTCCGTCTGTCGACCAGGCTGTTCAGCGTTATTAAAAAACCGGTATGTTAAAAATGTCATAAACTATTAGGTATAAAAATTTTGTTTGAGATATGGAAAAAATGTAAAATTACTTGGTTAGAGAAGTTGCGGATCTTTACGGAGTATTTGATTGAGCTGTAGATTTCGAAAAAATATTGTAAGCTATTAGGTGTGAAAAAACTACCGTGAACTGTTAAAACTAAGAACCGCAAAAGTTAATGTGAGAGCAACTTTCTAAGATTTGAATAGTATGATAAGTAATTTTATGAAGTTTGAATTAAGAACGTGTGAAAATTGGAGTGGAAGCAACTTTTACAACTTCCTCAATTTATACTAAAAAAGTTACAACTTTTGGAGAAGTTGGCTTACCTCGAATATGTTTGATTTAACTTCAGCTTTTCAACCAATAAGCCGGTTGAAAAATCTAAACCAAACATATCCTTAATGCAACGATTGTACGAAGCTTAACAACATAAAACGATTATTTATTTCTCGGTTACCAGCGAATATAATAATCTCGTGCAAACTGTTGAAAATGATAAGATAACACAAATCGTGAAGTTACTCCCTCCATTTATTTTTAAATGACACAGTTGATTTTTATTTCAATGTTTGACCATTTGTTTTATTCAAAAAAGATATATATATATATGAAAAAATATAAGTTATATTTGAAGTACTTTCACTGATGAAACAAATTATAATAAAATAAACAATATTTTTTTAAAAAAATGAATAAGATAAATGGTCAAATGCTAAGATAAAAATTAATTGCGTCATTTAAAAGTTAACGGAGGAAATAATTATTTGAATTTTCTAACCTATAAGCTGATTAGTCCTACTTCACACGTGGTCCGGCCGGAAGCGTCGGCAAGTTTTTCAGTGTACGTAGCTGCAAACAACACGTTAAAAATTGGAATCGGCCCTGACAATGCCTAACTTGCAAAGGTGTGTGTGTGTGTCTACATATATATATATATAGTGCCATCCTATCTTCCATTTTGACTCGTTTGCACATACATCATACATGATGCAATCCGGTACGCAACACACACACACACACCGGGCGTCTCATCAATTAATTCATCGTGCATCCATCGACAAGTCACGAGACTGAAGAGAGCGTCACAGGATATACGTATATGATCGGAAAGTATATACTGAAAATTCAAAAGTTAACACATAAAATTGGAAAGTTTCGCTACGGGAAAACGATTATTCGCTGAGTGCCAAAATATTTGCGAGTGTAATATTTCGGACACTCGGTAAAATAACACTCGGCAAAGCCTTGATACTAACGGACGTAAAGGCGTCGTGCCCGTACGGCCAAAATTTTTTCCGGGTTTGCCGAGTGTTTTTCAAAAAGCACTCGGCAAGCAATTTTTTTAAAATTTTGTGTGAAACAATCTTTCAAGTCAAGTTATTTGAAATTTCATTTTAACTTGAATTTTTTTCTACACTCACAATACAACATGTATTATCTCTTGTAAAAATTTCATATTTTTTAGGTAAGTTAATTTTTTATTCATTAAGTATGTTTCTAGGATTTAAATTGAAACAGGTGAAATTTGAACTACAAGTGCCTAAAATAATGAAAAAATATAGAAAAATCATATTCATCATTGTTAGTATATTTTGAGTTTTTATACACTAAATTTAAATAAAGTTTAAAAAAATTAGTTTATGACACTCTATCGACAATGTAGAACTTGATAGTTTTTTAATTCTAAAAAAATAAAATTAAATCCAAAAAATATGAGATTTATAATGGTGTTATGATATGATACATAGATACTATGATAAAAAATTTAAAATGTTTTGATAAAGTTGTCACATATAGTGTTTAGAAATTGGAGATTTAAAAAGGATGAATTAGAGTTTAGAGAATAAATGTAACACCCCAAATTTTCAAAGCAATAAAAATATTATTAAATTCAATTTATTGAAATTATTATTCCAGAAAATACTTTTAAATCCCTTTTATACCCTTTTGAACTACAACATAGAGTAGATGACCAAATCAGGAGGTGAAACTTTTTGTATATGATCCTAAGACCAAAATATAATTTTGAGAATTTTTATAAATTTTTACCAGCCTTGGAAGTAGCCCTAATATTTTAACCCATTTTCTGGAATTATTTTTATTCAGAAAAGTATTAGAACAGTAATGGGCTCCTCTCCCTCCCTTCTCTCTCTCCCGGCCGGCCCAGCCCGTTACCGCGCCCGCCTTAGACTGACACATGGACCCCACCTGTCGGCGCCGAATTTTTCCCCTCGCGCGCGAACCCGACACCTCGGCCCCACCCGTCAGTCGCCACCCTCGCCCGCTCGCGCTCACTGGTCAGTGGCCCCCGCGTGTCAGATCCGTCTTCAACCCCGCGCCGTCGCCCCCAAATCGCGCCGGCCGACGACCTCGCCCTCGGATTCGCCTCGCCGACGCGTCCCCCATTAAATTGCCGCCATAACTCGGTCCCCCGCGTCGCGCCGACCGTTTCCCCGCTTTAACCCTCGCGTTTATGCCACGGGATCGCCGCTCCGCGTGCATGGCCGAGCCATCGCCGGCGAGTAAAGGCCCTCGGCCGGTTTCCTTGCATGCGAGCCCTCCCCGGCGTCCTATTTAAGCCCCCAGCCTGAGCCGCGTTCGACCCCCACGCTTGATCGCCTCAAGAACGAACAGAGCACTCGCAATTCACGTTTTAGCGCCCGCCCTCTAATTCACCTCCGGCCACCGCTCGCCGTCGCCTCGGACCACCCCGGCCCGCGCCTCCGCCACCGTCGTGACCGCAAAGACGTCCCCTACCTCGGCCATGTCTCCGCTGGTCAAGGAGATCGCCGGAACACCGTCGCCGTCGAGGACCCGAGGAGCCTTCCGCGTCTACCCTCGTCACCGGCCTCGCTCCGTCGACCCCTCGCCTCGCCTAAGGTACCATCGTGACCGCCTTGGCCTCCTCTTTCCGTTTTCGCATAGAGCTAGGGCCTAGCCCCCTCGTAGGCGCCATCGCCACCGCACCCGAGCCCCGCCGTCGCCGGAGACGAAGGGGGGGTATAGCCCCCTTAGCGCGTGTCGTGCCGGATTCAATCCTGGCCGCACGATCGCAATCGGACGACGCGCGTGAGCCCACGTACGCGATCTAATCCGCGCCGTCGGATCTGGTCAAAGCGTTACGTTTTAATCTCACGCGTTGATTTTCATTTAACCCGGCGTGCGATCTCGTGCGTCCACGTGGTACCCCTTCGCGTGTTTTAATCCTAGCCGTCCGTTGTCACTTAACCCTCCCGCCTCGCGCCTGGCCACCGGATCCAGATCCGACGGTCCAGATCGAGCCGGCGCACGCGCACAGTGCGCGGGTTCACCGTGGGCCTGGCTCACCGTGGACCCGAGAGGTTTAAAATTTGAAAATAAATTCCAGGAATGCTTTTAAACTTGTAAAATTCATATCTAATGCATTTGAACTCTAAAAATTGCCATTCCAATTTTAGAAAATTCATAAAATTATTCTCTACATGTTTAGGCAATAAAAACAGTAGGTTTATTTGGACATTTTCATGTTTATTCAAATAATTATTCAAAAGCCTTTAGGATTAAAATATGGATTAAAATATTTAAACTTCAGAAAAATTATTATTAATTTCCTTTCTGTTCATTCACTGAAAACCACCAAATTGACATGAACTTTTTAGTTCACACTTATTTAAGGATTTAATATGACCATAATCCCATTTAAACATTTGTTTTCTAAAAAAGGACAACCCTTCATTTTAATCCCTTTAAAATTATTTATAAAATTCAGAACCTTAACCTTTGAGTTTATTTATTTTTAATCAAACCAACTTTAACTTATATGCTTGCAATGTAATGTTATATGGTTTGATTGAATGTGGTACTCCTTTTTTTATTTTACTTTATATTAAAAAGACTACGACGTCGCCGAGGAGCCGGAGTACTTACCCGAAGTCCCTCCCTCTCCTTTTGCTGAACAAGGCAAGTCACCAAACAATTCTTTTGAGCATATTGAACCCATGTCTGAATTGACTATCGCTAAAACACATAGGTTATGTATATGCATTAGTCAAATGAACCCCTTACATTATATTTATTTAGGATCCCCCGACCTTGAGGTGCAACCCAAGCCATGCTATCTCGCCTAACCTCCTTGTCACCATATGATCAATGATATTAGCTAGTGTCCAATGTATTGACACGGCCGCTATAGGATAAAAATGAGTCGTAGCAAAATGGTTCTATTATATGATCCTCGTTGCTTCTTATCCTTGGAAATTCTGTTGGTGATGAGTCATGGTTGTGAGTGTATGCATGGTGGGTTCCGGGTGCAAGCTAGGGCATTGGTCAGTCGCACCCGGGGCACTATAAGGACCGGTCTGAGGGATCCGTTGCAATACACTTACGTACTAACCACAAGTCTAGTGGGTAAGTCCTAACTAAGGTATGGGTTGTTCCAAACCGAGGCCACCACTTGGAGATGGGTCAAGTTGCACCTGCGGGTGACTTGTACCAATGTGGCGCAAAAGGGGGTGCGACGTTAGCCGGGATGCGGCCCGGCGCGCCGGCGAAACCTAGAGCGGGTGGTTATCGCTTGGAACATCTCATATTGAGGTTTTGGCACGAGTTCCCGTGAAATGGGTCATCTCGTTGAGATGAGTGCGTGCCTTGTGGGTACAGTAGTACATCTCTGATCAGAGTCTTAAATCTTTTCGAAAAGTCGAGCCCACGGTCAAGGGCGGGTTGCGTGACATCCCCCAGTTAGATTACTTTGAATATGAATGTGCATGATGGATTGACATGTAAGGACTATTGTGCGAGGAGGTAAAACGTACTCCTCGAGTTAGTTGATGTTGATGATGTTCATGTTTACTTTCCGCATGATTAAAATATGATTTCACTAAATGCCATAACTACAACTGCTTTATTCCGCATTGTTAGCCTTTATCCTTCCTTGTTTATTATCCTGCATTATTATTTGCATTTGCGGTGGCTTGTTGACTACTTTTTGTACTCATACCCGTTGGACCCCACAGAGGATGCTTATCTTGAAGACGGTCTGGAGTAGCGACCCAGTCAAGAAGAAAAATCCTGAAGAAGAAGTTCGTCATGCCGTTTTCTAATTATTTTACTCTACTGTTTTATTAAAACAATGTTGTAATAAATGTGGTCTGCGTACCATGAATTTCACCGTATGTACGTTGTCGCATGATGAACCTCTTGTATTATTGTTTTTCTATGGAAATTCAATAATGTCTCGATTTTGTTAAATCGGGGCGCCACAAGATGGTATCAGAGCCAGGTTGACTGTAGGAAGCCAAACAGACCCGCCTAGCCATTAAGCCATAGGAAATTATTTCTTGAAAATCTACTTCATAAACTTTGTTCCTCTCCTCACTTTTATTCAACTTGCTGTTTTGTAGATGCCAGTCTACCAAGTTCACAGTTACTGCCGCCACTATGAGGGCTTCGTCCGGGAGCTCCGCATGATGCTCACCTTCCTCGGGTTCCTCTTCGAGCCCGAATTTCAAGGAGTCTACCCCGACGAGTTCGCCGGGCCTTGCGACGTCTCCCTCACCGTCCATGGCTCCGGAGAGCATCTGCCGCCCTACACCACCGCACTTGGAGGCCCGACTTTCGACGTCGCGTGCCAACGAGTCGCCCTCCAGGCCCTCATGGAGCTGAGGATGATCTACGACGATCGTCTTCAGAACTCATCCTTCCGGCTTGTGCCGAAGCGTACTCCCGGAGCCCACCGTAGTATCTACCTCGGAGTTCACTCCGTGCGTGATCCGGTCATGGCTCGGCAGTTGCGTCTTCTGCAGGCCATGGATGATCTCCACACCGAGGCGGTGCTCGACGCCGACGAGCACCATGAGGCGGTTGCATTTCTTCGTGAAGAAACGAAGAACCTGATCCAACAGAACGGCGAGCTGCAGCGCAAGATCATTCAGCTGCAGAAGGACATCGCGGAGATGGTTCCTCTTCTTCCAAGGAAGAAGAAGCCTATCCGTGAGCCCCTCCCTCGCCCCAAGAGGATCCCGCCACGACCCTCTCCCGCCAGGCCTTCCACCAGCGCCCCTACACCACGCCCCGGCCTCGTCTCCGACTCCATCATCGAGAATTTTCTCGAGCCCACCATCCCGCTGGAGCCGCGCACTCGTGGTTCCGAGAGCACGGAGACCGTCTCCGGTGGCGAGTAGGCGTTGGGAGACGCGAAATTAAATAAAAAGCATTATTTTGTATGTGGTGCTACCCATGACGAGTGTGTTGTGGGTAGAATAAAAACTTGATTGTAACAAACACTTTATGCCACTATAAATATGTGCTTGAATCTTATATGATTGTATTATCGTTTCGTCATTCTTTGCTTTATCGCTTAGTATATTCAGAAGATGGCCGACCACCAGAACACCGGCTCCAACAACGGAGCAGGAGGAAGCCGTGATGCGCCCGAGGGTGTTGTGCCCAACTGGGGTGCGACAGGCCCGCGCCAATCCAGGTCGCCTTCCGCCAACCACCCCACCTTGGCGGAAATGATGGCGAATCAGAATCATCTGATTACCGCCCTCCTCACCCAGATGCAGCACCAACAGGCTCAGTTGGACCGTCTGCAGAACGGTGAGCCCGCCCCTCGCGCACCAGCACCCGCGGCCGCTCCGCAACTCTTCGAGTTTTTGCGCGTGCGCCCGCCCATCTTCTCGAGCACGACCAACCCGATGGAGGCCAGAGATTGGCTCCGCACTATCGAGAAGAAGCTCGACCTCCTCCCCTGCACAGATCGGGAGCGAGTGGCCTTTGCCACTCATCAGCTCCAGGGTCCCGCCGCCGAGTGGTGGGACAACTATCGCGCGTCCCAGCCAGAGGGCCACATGGTGACTTGGGCGGAGTTCACCATCGCCTTTCGTGCCGCTCACGTCCCCGCCGGTGTCATCGCGGTCAAACAGCAGGAATTCCGCGACCTGCAGCAGGGCAACAGGACTGTCATGGAGTACCTCCATGAGTTAAACCGCCTCGCACGCTACGCACCGGAGGAAGTGCGCACCGACGCCCTCCGCCAAGCCAAGTTCCTAAGGGGACTTAAGGATGAGCTGTCCATCCAGCTCGTCGCCGCCGACTTCGCCGACTTCCAGCGGCTGGTCAATAAAGCGCTCATCCAAGAGACTGAGCAGAACAAGCTGGACCTCAAGAAGAGGAAGATGATCGCCTTCAAGCACCAGCAGGCGAACACTCAGAGGCCCCGCTTCGTCCCTCCGCCACCAGCGCCCGCCTACCATCCTCGGCCCGCCTTCAGGCCACCTCATGCAGCCGGTGGATCCAACGCCGGGCATCCTCGCCCCGCTCCACCAGCTCCGGCCGCTCAGCCGGCACCAGCCGCCAAGGCCCCGATCTTGAGGGATCGCCAAGGAAGGCCGGTCGTCTGCTTCAACTGCCGCAAGGAAGGGCACTACTCGCACCAGTGTCCTCACCCCAAGCAGAACCAAGGCGCAACACCCCACCAGGCCGTTCGCGCCCGCGTCAACCACATCAGCGCGGAGGAAGCTCAGGAGGCTCCTGAAGTCGTACTCGGTACGTTTACTATGAATTCCGTACCGGCCGTCATATTATTTGACTCTGGAGCAACCCACTCCTTTGTCTCGGAAGATTTTGCAAAAACAAACCATCTGGACGTGCTCCCTCTACCAATTCCCATGGTGATTGCCACCCCCGGCAATAGGACCTCAGCTCGCTTCTACAGCCCTAAGGTTCAACTTGACATCCAAGGGGTGCTGTTTCGGGCCGAGCCTGTCCTTATCCAATGCACCGGACTCGACCTTATTCTAGGTATGGATTGGTTGATGAAGCACAAGGGAGTGATCGACTGTGCCAACAAGTCCGTCACGGTGACCAGTCCTGAAGGCGTAACCGTCACCTTCCGGATGACCAGTCGCAAACCACTCGGAGCATCCCTTCGCTCTATAGCTCTTGAAGAGGTGCCAATAGTCAAGGAGTTTGCAGATGTTTTCCCCGAAGATCTGCCCGGAATGCCTCCCAAGCGGGACATCGAATTCAGGATCGAGCTTGTCCCGGGGACCACTCCAATCTCCAAACGCCCATACCGAATGGCCGCCAATGAACTGGCCGAAGTCAAGAGCAACATCGAAGACCTTGAGCAGAAAGGTTACATCCGACCGAGTACCTCACCCTGGGGTGCACCGGTTATATTTGCTATGAAGAAGGACAAGACCAAGAGGATGTGCGTGGACTATAGAGCCTTGAACGACGTAACCATCAAGAACAAATACCCATTGCCTCGGATCGACGACCTGTTCGATCAGCTGAAAGGATCCTCGGTGTTTTCCAAGATTGACCTCAGGTCAGGTTATCACCAGTTAAGGATCAGGGAGGAAGATATACCCAAGACTGCCTTCACCTCCCGCTATGGACTCTACGAGTACACTGTGATGTCGTTCGGACTCACGAATGCCCCGGCCTTCTTCATGAACATGATGAACAATGTATTCATGGAGTTCTTGGACAAGTTCATCGTGGTATTCATCGACGATATCCTCGTTTACTCCAAGACCAAGGAAGAACACGAGACTCACCTCCGTCTGACCCTCGGAAAGCTAAGGGAGCAGCAACTGTACGCCAAATACAGCAAGTGCGAATTTTGGTCGTCTGAGGTGAAGTTCCTCGGCCATGTTATATCTGCCGGAGGAATAGCAGTGGACCCAACCACCGTTGAAGCGGTAACCAACTGGCTACAGCCAACGACCGTGACCGAGATCCGGAGTTTTCTCGGATTGGCCGGATACTACCGCCGGTTCATTGAGAATTTTTCCAAGATCGCCAAGCCTATGACCAGACTTCTGCAGAAAGAGGTGAAGTTTGACTGGACCCCCGACTGCGAAGAGAGCTTCCAGACTCTCAAGAAGAAGCTTGTGTCAGCTCCCATTCTGACTCTGCCAGACATCCGGAAAGACTTCCACGTCTACTGTGATGCCTCTCGTCAAGGATTGGGATGCGTCTTAATGCAAGAAGGGAAGGTGATATCCTACGCCTCCCGGCAACTGAGACCGCATGAGCTGAACTACCCAACCCACGACCTGGAACTAGCAGCCGTGGTTCATGCCTTGAAGATATGGAGACATTACCTTGTGGGAAATCGGTGTGAGGTCTTCACCGACCACAAGAGCCTCAAGTATATATTCACCCAACCAGATCTGAACCTCAGGCAAAGGAGATGGTTGGAACTGATCAAGGATTACAACTTGGGCATCCATTATCATCCGGGCAAAGCGAACGTGGTGGCAGACGCCCTTAGTCGAAAAGGGTACTGCAATGCCATCATGATTCAAGACCAGGCTCCTCTGCTTTATAAGGAGATGGAGAGGCTAAATCTAGGGATCACCACTCGAGAGTACCTCGCTGCCTTGGAGTCTCGGCCTGTCTTAATAGACCAGATCCGAGAGAAGCAGAAGGAAGACCCAGACATCCTGGAAATCCAACAGAACATGAGGAAGGGTAAAGCCCCCGGATTCTCCGAGGATGAACATGGTACCATTTGGTTCGGAAACCGAGTATGCGTACCCAACCTACCTGAGTTGAAGACTCTCATCCTTCAAGAAGCTCACGATACTCTTTACTCCATTCATCCCGGGAGTACGAAGATGTACCAAGACCTGAAGGAGAAATATTGGTGGGTCAGCATGAAGAGAGAAATAGCTGAGTATGTGGCCAAGTGCGACACATGCCGGCGAGTCAAGGCAGAGCATCAGAGACCTGCCGGACTTCTTCAACCTCTCAAAGTCCCTGAATGGAAGTGGGAAGAGATAGGAATGGACTTCATCACGGGACTGCCCAGGACCCAAGCTGGTCATGATTCTATCTGGGTGATCGTTGATCGACTCACCAAGGTAGCCCACTTCGTTCCGGTCAAGACAACTTACACCGTCGCCAAGTTGGCTGAGTTGTATATGACCCGGATCGTGTGCCTCCACGGAGTTCCCAAGAAGATTGTATCTGACCGCGGGAGTCAGTTTACCTCCAAGTTTTGGAAGAACCTTCAAGAGGAACTCGGCACCCGGCTGAACTTTAGCACCGCCTATCATCCACAGACCGACGGTCAGACCGAAAGGGTCAACCAGATATTGGAGGATATGCTTAGAGCTTGTGCTCTAGACTTTGGCGGAATGTGGGACAAGAACTTACCTTATGCGGAGTTCTCCTACAACAACAGCTATCAAGCCAGCCTGCAAATGTCCCCGTTCGAAGCACTCTATGGGCGCAAGTGCAGAACGCCGTTACTCTGGGATCAAACCGGAGAATCACAACTGTTTGGGACAGATTTATTGAGAGAAGCCGAAGAGAAAGTTAAGATTATAAGAGACCGACTGAAGGCAGCCCAATCCAGGCAAAAGAGCTACGCCGATAACCGTCGAAGAGATCTAGCCTTTGAGGAGGGCGATTATGTCTACCTCCGAGTCACTCCCCTCCGTGGCACTCAAAGGTTCAACATGAAAGGCAAACTAGCACCCCGCTACGTCGGACCTTTCCAGATCCTCCGTCGACAAGGAGAAGTGGCATATCAACTTGAACTGCCTCCATCCTTGGCAGGCGTTCATGATGTGTTCCATGTCTCGCAGCTGAAGAAGTGTCTCCGTGTACCCACCGAGCAAGCCGACCCTCAGCAGCTCAATGTCCAAGAACACTTGACCTACATAGAGAGACCCGTCAAGATCTTGGAAACCAAGGAGAGAGTAACCAGAAGTCGCGTCGTCCGCTTCTGCAAAGTCCAATGGAACAACCATCCCGCAGAAGAAGCCACTTGGGAAAAAGAGGACGAGCTGAAAGCCCAATACCCCGAGCTATTCGAGTAGCGTTCCAATCTCGAGGACGAGATTCTTGTAAGGGGGATAGGTTTGTAACACCCCAAATTTTCAAAGCAATAAAAATATTATTAAATTCAATTTATTGAAATTATTATTCCAGAAAATACTTTTAAATCCCTTTTATACCCTTTTGAACTACAACATAGAGTAGATGACCAAATCAGGAGGTGAAACTTTTTGTATATGATCCTAAGACCAAAATATAATTTGAGAATTTTTATAAATTTTTACCAGCCTTGGAAGTAGCCCTAATATTTTAACCCATTTTCTGGAATTATTTTTATTCAGAAAAGTATTAGAACAGTAATGGGCTCCTCTCCCTCCCTTCTCTCTCTCCCGGCCGGCCCAGCCCGTTACCGCGCCCGCCTTAGACTGACACATGGACCCCACCTGTCGGCGCCGAATTTTTCCCCTCGCGCGCGAACCCGACACCTCGGCCCCACCCGTCAGTCGCCACCCTCGCCCGCTCGCGCTCACTGGTCAGTGGCCCCCGCGTGTCAGATCCGTCTTCAACCCCGCGCCGTCGCCCCCAAATCGCGCCGGTCGACGACCTCGCCCTCGGATTCGCCTCGCCGACGCGTCCCCCATTAAATTGCCGCCATAACTCGGTCCCCCGCGTCGCGCCGACCGTTTCCCCGCTTTAACCCTCGCGTTATGCCACGGGATCGCCGCTCCGCGTGCATGGCCGAGCCATCGCCGGCGAGTAAAGGCCCTCGGCCGGTTTCCTTGCATGCGAGCCCTCCCCGGCGTCCTATTTAAGCCCCCAGCCTGAGCCGCGTTCGACCCCCACGCTTGATCGCCTCAAGAACGAACAGAGCACTCGCAATTCACGTTTTAGCGCCCGCCCTCTAATTCACCTCCGGCCACCGCTCGTCGTCGCCTCGGACCACCCCGGCCCGCGCCTCCGCCACCGTCGTGACCGCAAAGACGTCCCCTACCTCGGCCACGTCTCCGCTGGTCAAGGAGATCGCCGGAACACCGTCGCCGTCGAGGACCCGAGGAGCCTTCCGCGTCTACCCTCGTCGCCGGCCTCGCTCCGTCGACCCCTCGCCTCGCCTAAGGTACCATCGTGACCGCCTTGGCCTCCTCTTTCCGTTTTCGCATAGAGCTAGGGCCTAGCCCCCTCGTAGGCGCCATCGCCACCGCACCCGAGCCCCGCCGTCGCCGGAGACGAAGGGGGGGTATAGCCCCCTTAGCGCGTGTCGTGCCAGATTCAATCCTGGCCGCACGATCGCAATCGGACGACGCGCGTGAGCCCACGTACGCGATCTAATCCGCGCCGTCGGATCTGGTCAAAGCGTTACGTTTTAATCTCACGCGTTGATTTTCATTTAACCCGGCGTGCGATCTCGTGCGTCCACGTGGTACCCCTTCGCGCGTTTTAATCCTAGCCGTCTGTTGTCACTTAACCCTCCTGCCTCGCGCCTGGCCACCGGATCCAGATCCGACGGTCCAGATCGAGCCGGTGCACGCGCACAGTGCGCGGGTTCACCGTGGGCCTGGCTCACCGTGGACCCGAGAGGTTTAAAATTTGAAAATAAATTCCAGGAATGCTTTTAAACTTGTAAAATTCATATCTAATGCATTTGAACTCTAAAAATTGCCATTCCAATTTTAGAAAATTCATAAAATTATTCTCTACATGTTTAGGCAATAAAAACAGTAGGTTTATTTGGACATTTTCATGTTTATTCAAATAATTATTCAAAAGCCTTTAGGATTAAAATATGGATTAAAATATTTAAACTTCAGAAAAATTATTATTAATTTCCTTTCTGTTCATTCACTGAAAACCACCAAATTGACATGAACTTTTTAGTTCACACTTATTTAAGGATTTAATATGACCATAATCCCATTTAAACATTTGTTTTCTAAAAAAGGACAACCCTTCATTTTAATCCCTTTAAAATTATTTATAAAATTCAGAACCTTAACCTTTGAGTTTATTTATTTTAATCAAACCAACTTTAACTTATATGCTTGCAATGTAATGTTATATGGTTTGATTGAATGTGGTACTCCTTTTTTTATTTTACTTTATATTAAAAAGACTACGACGTCGCCGAGGAGCCGGAGTACTTCCCCGAAGTCCCTCCCTCTCCTTTTGCTGAACAAGGCAAGTCACCAAACAATTCTTTGAGCATATTGAACCCATGTCTGAATTGACTATCGCTAAAACACATAGGTTATGTATATGCATTAGTCAAATGAACCCCTTACATTATATTTATTTAGGATCCCCCGACCTTGAGGTGCAACCCAAGCCATGCTATCTCGCCTGACCTCCTTGTCACCATATGATCAATGATATTAGCTAGTGTCCAATGTATTGACACGGCCGCTATAGGATAAAAATGAGTCGTAGCAAAATGGTTCTATTATATGATCCCCGTTGCTTCTTATCCTTGGAAATTCTGTTGGTGATGAGTCATGGTTGTGAGTGTATGCATGGTGGGTTCAGGGTGCAAGCTAGGGCATTGGTCAGTCGCACCCGGGGCACTATAAGGACCGGTCTGAGGGATCCGTTGCAATACACTTACGTACTAACCACAAGTCTAGTGGGTAAGTCCTAACTAAGGTATGGGTTGTTCCAAACCGAGGCCACCACTTGGAGATGGGTCAAGTTGCACCTGCGGGTGACTTGTACCAATGTGGCGCAAAAGGGGGTGCGACGTTAGCCGGGATGCGGCCCGGCGCGCCGGCGAAACCTAGAGCGGGTGGTTATCGCTTGGAACATCTCATATTGAGGTTTTGGCACGAGTTCCCGTGAAATGGGTCATCTCGTTGAGATGAGTGCGTGCCTTGTGGGTACAGTAGTACATCTCTGATCAGAGTCTTAAATCTTTTCGAAAAGCCGAGCCCACGGTCAAGGGCGGGTTGCGTGACATCCCCCAGTTAGATTACTTTGAATATGAATGTGCATGATGGATTGACATGTAAGGACTGTTGTGCGAGGAGGTAAAACGTACTCCTCGAGTTAGTTGATGTTGATGATGTTCATGTTTACTTTCCGCATGATTAAATATGATTTCACTAAATGCCATAACTGCAACTGCTTTATTCCGCATTGTTAGCCTTTATCCTTCCTTGTTTATTATCCTGCATTATTATTTGCATTTGCGGTGGCTTGTTGAGTACTTTTTGTACTCATACCCGTTGGACCCCACAGAGGATGCTTATCTTGAAGACGGTCTGGAGTAGCGACCCAGTCAAGAAGAAAAATCCTGAAGAAGAAGTTCGTCATGCCGTTTTCTAATTATTTTACTCTACTGTTTTATTAAAACAATGTTGTAATAAATGTGGTCTGCGTACCATGAATTTCACCGTATGTACGTTGTCGCATGATGAACCTCTTGTATTATTGTTTTTCTATGGAAATTCAATAATGTCTCGATTTTGTTAAATCGGGGCGCCACAATAAATGAGATAGGTTTGAAAGAAAATTAATGATTGAATCTTTGTTTTAACTTGATTTTTTTTTGCATTCAAAATATGATGTATCTTATACATTGTAAAAATTTTATATTTTTCTAGATCAGTTAGCTATTTTCATTCATTAAGTATGTTTCATTAAGTATTTATAGGATTTAAATTGAAACATATAAAATTTAAACTAAAAGAGCATGAAATAATAAAATAAATTATCGAAAAAATAATATTCATGTTTTTATTCTATTTTTATGCATTATACACTGTATTTTTACAAAATTTGTCAAAGAAAATAATGAAAAACAAATACTGACAAATTTAAAAAATAAAAAAATGTTTGCCGAGTGCCATATTTAATACACTCGGCAAATAAAAATATTTGCCGAGTGTTGCACTCGACAAAGGCAAATTTTCGTTTCCCGCCGTTTTTCCCGTACTTTTTTCACTCACCCGTTTTTTTGCACTCTCCCCCTCTTTAAAAACACCCTTTCCCTTCAGCCCCTACCTCCTCACTCCTCACTCCTCTCTCCTCCCTCCCTCCTCCCTCCGCACCGTACCTGCTCTGCTCGGCGCCGCCCCGGCCCCCCGCCGCCGTCCGCTCCTCCCGGCGTCGCCCCGGCCACACACCACCACGGCCCGGCGCCGCCTCCTCCCCGCGCCACCCGCACCTCCTAGCGCCGCCCCGGCCCGCCGCTGCCTCCTCCCCGCGTCGCCCGCACCTCCCAGTGCCGCCCCGGCCACGCGCTCCCCCGGCCCGGCGCCGCCCCGACCCCGCACCGCCCGTTCTTCCCGGTGCCGCCCCGGCCCGGCACCGCCCATTCTTCCCGGCGCCGCCTCCTTCCCACGCAGCCCGCACCCCTCGGCGCTGCCTCGGCCACGCGCCGCCCCGACCCGGCGCCGCCCCAGCCGCGCTAGCCAGTCCGCCATGCACATTTTTTATTTTTCATGTTTTATTTTGTAGAGTGCTGAAACTATACACTCGACAAATGGTCCGTCAGTTTTCCGTCCATCTCTAAGTTTGCCAGGTGTTGACTTTAGCACTCGGTAAGTGTTTACCGAGTGTCCGATTAAAAAACACGCGGCGAATCACTTTTTGCCGATAATGGGTTTGCCGAGTGCACTTTGCCAAGAGTGACACTCGGCAAACCCTTTGCCGAGTGCAATTTGGGATTTGCCGAGTGTTTGGGACACTCAGCGAATTCTTCTTCTCCCGTAGTGTTTACGCAAAAAATAAGGATTATCTATTACATTCTAGGAGATAATAACTAATTATCTTTAATTCTAACAATTAGATCAAAATAAATAGATGATCTATAATATTTTTGGTGTTATATATATATATATACATATACGGGAACACTATTCTACACCACGTGTGTAGAATAGCTATTCTACACCGACTATTTCAGTAGTCGATTTCTTAGTAGAATAACAATTGAGTACTACTTTTTTCTTAGTAATAGATTCTCAGATAGAATAGTTATTTTACACCCATGATGTTAGAATTGAGTTCCCGTGTGTGTGTATATATATATATATACAAATGCTATCCTACACCATGGGTGTGGAATAACTATTTTACCGAGAAATCTACTACCGAGAAAAAAATAATACTCAATTGCTATTCTACTGAGAAAATCTATGCTATAATAGCACTCGCGTATAAAATCACTTATTAGTTCATTCTCCTAGCGCGGTTTGAACAGATCGACCTTGCATGTCTTGTTGTCATTTTTCAGTGCTTCGTTTCACACGTACGTACGCGTAGTGGTATGGAGGAGTGTTATGTGTTAGTACACTAAACACTATTACACGTACGTCCAAATTCCATGTGTCCATCTCTTTCGCCACAGGCGCCAGACAGACAGACAGACAATTAATTGGCTGGACATCACTACAAATAAACTATATAACATGACATATTTATAAACTTTAACTAAATTTAAATAAAATATATTTCTATTTATAATATTAAATAAATATGCTATTAAAATATATTTTATGGTCGAGATCCAACGAAACTAATTTGACGATATATTTATTGTCATATCTTTTTTTTTAAAAAAAAGATTGGATTTTAACTATTAGTGTGTATTAATTATATAAGCAGACAATAAATTGAGATCATCCTTTGGACGTACGTACGTAGCTTGTCGTCTCGTCATGTATCGGTCTTACTCACTCTCGTCTCTTGCTGATTGATATGACGATGCATTGCATGCAATTAAACAAATGATTTCTGAATTATGATGAGGCACCAGATCGAGGACACAGACTTTTATTGCGGTATGTGGTGCTGATTAATCGAATATGATTATATGAATACCGAGTCGATTGATTTAGGCACGGCGTCGCCAAACCGAGTAGTCTGAAAATATTTGAAAAACATTTTATTTCACTTATTCTATTTCGAGTGCTTCACCCATCGAAGATAAATATTTCACTGTTAAAGATAAATATTTTATGCTTATAGTAGTTGAAACTCAATGTCGTTTCATACGCGAGAGCAAATTTATTTTTTTATTTCAATTGTTTCACCCTTTCATTTTAAATGTTTTCGCCATTTTTATTTCGAATGTTTTGTATGTTGACAACGAATGTTTTAGTGGAGCGTCTAATAATTGGTGAAATATGGGACGTCCGGTCATTAGTTTTGTGCTTATTAAAAAGAGAATTAATGATAAGTAAAGTGTGCTGAAGCAGTATTATTGTCACATACAAAACTAAAGTATATACATTTCTATATGAAATTATAGAAGTACATAAGCATGTACTTCTACACCTCTCCACAAATCACCTCACCAGCTCACCTAGCTAGTATAAAAAATAGTGTTATAATTAGTATATGAAAAAATGGTTTGGTGAGTCAGTGCAATAAAAATGGTGAATAATATATAGATTGGGCATGCTTGTTTGAGCTGAAAACAGATTAAACATATACATTATAGTCTTATAGATATGTAAAAAAAACATAATACACTTCTCGAGATACATGAGTACGTGTAAAACACGAAAGTTATTGAACGAAGTAACGAGTAATAAAATCTAAGATTTTTTTAAGAGAGTCGTACGAGTCTGATTTTATTTGAAGACCATGTGATGGACTGTGATACGATGATTTTTTAGGAGGTCACGCTCGTGTACTCTATAGGTAAAGTAACATTTTACTAGTATTAAGTTATTGTATTTTGTTACATTTAGAATAAAATTTGAACTCGCACTGCATTTTGGGAAGACGTGAGTAATTAAAACCGGGAGCATATATATATACATATACATGCATAAAAGGGCACAAAATTATCGTCGTGTCATTAGCTACCAAAACCCATGCATCAATCAGTGACCTGACCGCGTACTGAAAGGAAAAATAAAAAGGCATCACTAGCTAGCTAGCTTCTCTTTAATTTCCGGCCTCTTGCTTGAGAAAAAAGATTACGAGGTGAGAGAGATCGAGAGGAGGACGTCCCAACCGCACGAGAAAAAACGAGAGCAAACCAAACGTTTGGTTAAACCATGCATGCATGCCACCAAGGGATCGGAAGGTGTATATGCATGCATGTCGATCCCTGATCCTGTCGTCGATCGATCGATTGATCTCCTACGAACCACTAAATCAGCACACGTGATGCAGCATCAAAGTGGGTATTGTATTTAGTACAGAGATCAGAATATAATCGTCGATTCGTCAGTCTAATCAAAGTACGTAGGAGTACAATAGAAAAAGGACCATCGAATTGAAGCGTATGTAGCAGCTAGCTTAGCAGCAAGACTAGTATATGTCCGTACGTCTGTGCGTACGATCGACGAGCTACTGATTAAACTGCTAAAGCACGGTCAAAAATGTGATTTTTATTGGCCAAGGAACGGTGAGTGATTAAGCCGAGAAATTCCAAGCTAGATATATAATTCGGTGAAGCTAGCTATCATGTATGAATAATCGTCTGTTCCTTGTACGTACCTCTACCTGCCTACCAGATGTGCACCAAGCGAGAGCTCGGGCCTCAGAGAGAGAGAGAGAGAGAGAGAGAGAGAGAGAGAGAGAGAGAGAGAGAGAGAGAGAGAGAGAGAGAGAGAGAGAGAGAGAGAGAGAGAGAGAGAGAGAGAGAGAGAGAGAGAGTAATGACAGCTGATGGAGAGAGCGACGGAGGAAGACGAAGAAGACGGGCTCGTTCGATCGATCGAACGAAGGGTGGATCGAAGGGCGTCGAAATCGTTGGAGCCGGAGAGTCCCTGTCCGGGCGGGAAACGGATGAGTGGATATATCACTTGTTACATGTACACGCACGTACGCATACAATTGTGGATAGCCAGAGAAAAAGATGAATCTAACTGATAATTATTTATTTCACATTCTAGACATTTATTTTAATTTTAGATTATACAACTATTTTTTAATTTAGAAAAATCTAAACACTTTGAAAGAGTTTCACATTCAACAAATATTTATACCTATCACAATCTTCTAGCTAGCTGATGATCTAGAGAAATATAATGTGTATTTCACGTCCTCTAGAACATGTTTTGTTTTCAGAATCTATAGCTATTTACTTTCATAATTAAAAAAATCAAAATAGTTTAAAAGAACTTTACATCTACACGGTCGAGTAGCTATAGCACGATCTCCTCCGTATTTTTTACACAGTATATATATATATAGCTTCGTCCAGATATAAAATCGTCCGACTATAATCTTGTCAGCTAGCAGCAGCATATAGCATCACAAGAGTAAATTAATTAATAGATTGTATTCGAGGAAGCCTCATGTACGTACATACATACTACTTGACCTAGCTAGCTATATATTATAGATGCATCTGCTGCATTATCATGGGCAAAAAGTCAGACGACGCAGGCATCAGATCGAACCTAATCGACGATTTGACCAAACGGCGAATCTAACCAATTAATCTTAGGCGAAACATGCTCCTTCCCCGACAAAATCATCTGCCAGAATCATGTCGATCGGAACAGCAAGCTAGCGTCGATCGATCGCCACGATTAAATCAAGCAATCAACCGCCCGTCGTAATTAACTAATTAACCACGTACTCTGCACAACGTGTTGTGATTAATTAACATCTAATTCCTGGGGAATCCTTCACACAGGTGCAGGAAATGAACCAATATAATTAACTTGGCTAGGTTAGGTATATAGGAAGAAGAAGCTGTCAGTTAATTAGCTCACCCGCCAACTCAGGACGGAGTAAAACCGGGACCGTTTACCGGTCAACGCCGACGTGGCAGTGCACGTAAGCATCAACATTCAAGCATGTGTTGCCGCGCGCCCCCGGCCGGTCAAAAGCATTTGGTATTTTATGATTTAAGTTTATCTAACTTTAACTGTTTTTGAAAAAATATCAACAGAAATAGCATAAAATATTTTATTAAATACAATATAAAACATGTCTTAATAATTTATTTATTTGATACTATATATGTTAATATGTTTTTATTTAAAATTACTTAAAGTTAGAAAGTTTAGATTAAAAATTAAGATGTCTATATTTTGAAAATTTTAGTATTTTTTTGGCTTTTAACTAATAATTATGATGAAAACATTTAAATTTACATTTATATCTCGTGTAGTTAGATTAATATTCCTCTTAGATCACATAAAAACTTGTAGATTGAAATAGATTTAGTATAATACAAATGCTATTCTACTAAAATCTAATATTAAAAAAATAGTACTCAATTACTATTCTATTAAGAAAATCTACTACTTAAAATAGTGGATTTAGAATATCGCTTGTGTGTAGTATAATATATAATATGAAATGGAAGTCAGTAGTTAGCTAATTTAGTTTCTTGCTTGCGCGATCGAACGATTCCACCTCCACCAAGCGCAGCGCGCGCGAGGGAGGCGGCAGCTAGTAATTTTGATCGTTTCGTCGAGGGCTCAGCTTTTGCACTTGGCACCAAGCAAGCAGAAGAGTATTCAGTATTGTATTCTCGCGGAGGCGCGCGGAGCCGAACCCATTCAACACGCTGCGCACGCGCGCGCGCGCGCGCGCGTCTTGGGGTTGGTCACCGCCGGCCGTCTCGTCTCGTTCCTGTGCGGCGAATATAAGCGCGTCCGCCTCAGGGTTCGGGTTGAACCGCTCGACGTCCCTGCTCACACAGAGCGGGAGATCGAGAGCTGGTCACTCGCGGCAGCTGAGATCAGAGAGAGAGAGAGAGAGAGAGAGAGAGAGAGAGAGAGAGAGAGAGAGAGAGAGAGAGAGAGAGAGAGAGAGAGGCGGGCGGGCGCGCACAAGCAGAGACGGGCAGCAATCAATCACATGCGCGCGGCGGCGGAGGGGCGGGCACATGCGAAGACACTGACGGGCGGATCGGGGTCGTCGTCGTTTTGCGCGATGAGAGGAGCCGGCTTCGGCGCCGTGGCCTGCTTGCGTGGGCGGATGCTCGCGGCGGCACTGTTGCTTCTAGTGTCGTCGTCGGTCGTCGTCTTCGTTGATGCCGGCGCGGCGGCGATGGAGGGGAAGGGGCACAACTACGGGGACGCGCTGCGGAAGAGCCTGCTCTACTTTGAGGCGCAGCGGTCTGGGCGGCTCCCGCACAGCCAGCGCGTCGCGTGGCGGGACCACTCCGGCCTCACCGACGGCCTCGAGCAAGGGGTACGTCTCCGCTCCACCGTCGCCTACGTGCACATGCAGCTGCACGCGCGCGCGCGCGCCGCGCACACACATCGGCGCCGTCCGCCGCCGCAGCAAGCTAGAGTAGTAGAGTGCGAGATGCTTCGCGCGCTCGTGCGTGCATGGTGGCAGCTGGTAGAGGTAGACTAACCGGATGTTTCTGCCTTTCTGGTGGTTAGGTAGATTTGGTGGGGGGATACTACGACGCCGGCGACCACGTCAAGTTCGGGCTGCCCATGGCGTTCACGGTGACGATGCTGTCGTGGAGCATGATCGAGTACGGCGACGACGTCGAGGCGGCCGGCGAGCTCGGCCACGCGCTGGAGGCCATCAAGTGGGGCACCGACTACTTCATCAAGGCGCACACCAACCCCGACGAGCTCTGGGCTGAGGTAATAATCCAAATTAAACTGATCTATCTCACATGACGACTTGGCCGGTTAAAGATCAAGAGACCAGTTCAAGCATCACGACTTGTTGTTTACTAGTTTTTTCCTCTCGTCTTTTTAGTTTTTTACATTCTAGAAAACATCGCTCAATTATATTCTTGTTACGAAAAAAGTTCTCTTTTTTCTGGTGAATAACACCAACCGCGTTAGGTGCATTGGCCGCCGGTTTGATGGAACGTAATATCATCACTAATATCATTAAACTGTACGTTTAATTTTCACACGGCTTAGTGCAAAAAGATTTGATTTTTTCTCCCGTCTGTCAATTTAAACTCTGAAAAGAGAACAAATTTACGACGAACTCGTACGTCGTCACTTTTGCGCGCAGGTTGGAGACGGCGACACGGATCACTACTGCTGGCAGCGGCCGGAGGACATGACGACGTCTCGGCAGGCGTACAAGGTGGACCGCGACCGCCCGGGCTCCGACGTCGCCGGCGAGACGGCGGCGGCAATGGCCGCCGCGTCCATCGTCTTCCGCAAGGCCAACCCGCACTACGCGCACCTCCTCCTGCACCACGCCCAGCAGGTACGTATTCGTACACACCCAACCATATATATACCATACGTTTCACTTCACACACACACACATTAACACACATGCATACACAGCGAATCAACGTCCTACGTACAAAGAGAAAGAGCCTCGAGGATTAATTGGGTCTATTATGATTTTGTTCCGGTTTCTTAGATGAAATTGTTTCATCTTATGTTAGGTTACGAGAAATGAAGATATCTAGTTTCGTATTTAGATAGTGGGTTGAGAGAAATGAGATTTCATCTTAGAACCTCAGTTCCACCTCGAAACACCTTTGGCGTATCCTTAAATCTTTCGCCTCAGAACCTTCAGCCCTGTTCTGAAGTCTCCGCACGCAACCTTTTTTAAGGATGAGTTTGTCTCGAATATTGAAGGAATATTCTCGGTGAAATGATTTTGTTCCACCTGAATTCGAACCAAACTTTGTAAAAAACAGAATGATTATGTCCCGTTCAACCTTGTCCCTTGAACTAAACGTCACCTTAAAACTAGAAATTTTAATTGGGTCTATTAAAAACTGGAAAAAAAATTCGGAATATTATTGACCAGTACGCGTACCGAATTCTGGATCGTTGCGTGTACTTGCAACTTTAGTCAAGATGCGAAGGGCTTTTTCTCTGGTGTGTACTGGTATTATAGTATTTTTAGTTTTGGTATTTTGGGCGTGTGTTCTTTCTTGTGCCTCGTGCGGCACATGCCTGCCAAGTTGTCATCAGACTGAACTCTTCCTAGCTTATCTGGTTGATGGGAACTTCCCATTTGCCTCTCTCGTTTTGGTCCATGAATACTATAAATTAATTATACGTGTATTTTAAGTCTAATATATAGTTTAGATAAGACTAGATATACAATAAATAATTAAGCAGAGCTCTCAACGATGTTTCAATCGCATGAACCACTTAGAAAGTAAGAAATGGCGTGTCGTGGTGTGCTAATTGAACTAGTCCGTATGACCGTTTTCCGGTGTCAATTATGGTAATCAAACTAAGCATATTAATGTACGTAAGTGTAGGTAATATTGATGTATTAATTTTGTGTACGTGCAGCTGTTCGAGTTCGCCGACAAGTACAGGGGGAAGTATGATAGTAGCATCGCCGAGGTGAAGAGCTACTACGCGTCGGTGAGCGGGTACAAGGACGAGCTGCTGTGGGCAGCAGTGTGGCTGCACCGTGCAACCGGCAAGGATGAGTACCTCGACTACGTCGTCGACAAGGCCGACGGCTTCGGCGGCACCGGCTGGGCCATCAACGAGTTCAGCTGGGACGTCAAGTACGCCGGCGTCCAGATCCTCGCCGCAAGAGTAAGCACAAAACGGTCGACAGTTCAGACACCATTGATGAGCTCTGAGCTCGTACTACAAAAGTGACAGATCACTTACTAGAGTGGTGTGTGGCCGTGTTTGTTTGACCAGCTGCTGCTGAGAGGCGAGCACTCGGCGCACCACAGGAGCACGCTGGAGCAGTACAAGGCGAAGGCGGAGCACTACGTGTGCGCGTGCCTCGACCGGAACACGGCCGGCGGCGCCGACACGAACGTGGAGCGCAGCCCCGGCGGGATGCTGTACATCCGGCAGTGGAACAACATGCAGTACGTGACCAACGCGGCGTTCCTCCTCGCCGCATACGCCGACTACCTGGCCGACGCTGGCGTGGAGACGGTGACGTGCGCCGGCGGCGATGCTGTGGAGGCCGGCGAGGTGTTCGCGCTCGCCAGGGCGCAGGTCGACTACGTGCTGGGCACCAACCCGAGGGGCATCAGCTACCTCGTCGGTTACGGCGGCAAGTACCCAAACAGGGTGCACCACCGAGCCGCGTCAATCGTGCCGTACAAGCACAGCAAGGAGTTCATCGGTTGCACACAGGGGTTCGACCACTGGTTCGGCCGCCGGAGCTCGAACCCCAACGTCCTCGTCGGCGCCATCGTCGGGGGACCAGACCGGCGGGACAGGTTCAGCGACAACAGGGAGAACTACATGCAGACGGAGGCGTGCACGTACAACACGGCGCCGATGGTCGGGATGTTCGCCAAGCTGAACAGGATGGCCCAGGAGGAAAGGGCAGAGAAGGGAGTGGCTCCGGCGAGAACTCCGGTGACGCAGACGGCGGCTGAGGTGTAAATTAATAGATATTTTCTCAGTTCTAGAACATAAAAGTAAAAGTAAAAGGTAAGTCATTCTGGTATTTTTCAGATTTATTCATAGATCGATGAATCTAAACATATATATGTGTTCAGATTCATCGATGAATCTAGTAAAAATCAAATTGACTTACGTTGTAAAACGGAAGTAGTATATTATAGAGGAGGGGGCTGTACAATTTTCCCCGTTCTTTTGTTCATTTTTTCTTTTTTTTCAACCTCTTTTTACACAAATTGAAATTCATTGTACACAGAAAAAACTGGTGGGGGCATTGACATGCAAATGTAAATTCGCCGCCAGTCCATACGAGAAAAAAATGGTCTTTGATTTCTTGGTGTTTCCTGTCCGTGTTTCATACAAGATTTCTTGACTGAACTTGAGGAATTGATCGATACTCAATTCAATTAGGTGAAGATTAGATGTTAAAGGCCGAAGGCAAATACAATACACACATTATCAGAAGTAATATAAAAAACAAGTTCTCTTTCCAGCTTTCGTTTCATGATTCAAGATTCATGACTGATCCATAGAAACTAATCAAATTGTGCATGTCATGTCATATAGTTAGATTGATATTTAAAACTACTTTCATATGCTGTTGTTATCTTATATGTTCTGCATTGAAGACTGTATAGAAACATTTGTATACCTTATATTTTGAAATGGATGTAAAAAAACCTATATACCTTATGTTTTGGAACAGAGATAACATATTGAAAAGCCAAATTTCACATGCTGTGTTTCCTAGAGGGTAGTGCTGGTAAAGGGCAATCAATATCATAAGCTAACTACACAGTGGAACTTCATTTGGCTAAAAAATTGCACTGCATAAGCATACAGCAATGTAACAAACGATAATTGCACAGTGTAATGATGATTTGCATTTTTTTCCCGGGGCTTATCAAATTAAGGAGGCCCACGCATCAAAGAATTGCATTGTATAAGCATACACCAATGTACCAATGTGCCGCCTCAGATAAAGAATGACTCGTGGTGTTAAAAGAAGATTTTTTTTAAAAAAAATATTTTTTTTTAAAAAAATCAAATCTGTATATCCGTTTGAAAAATTTGCAAAAGTAGCATACGGAAGTGCCAACTGAATGCCACGTCAGCTCCAATCAGGGGTACGTACTTGAAGTGCCGACTTTTGCAAATTTTTCAAACGGCCATACCGATTTGAATTTTTTTTAAAAAAAATCTAAAAAGAATGGGATGAAATAAAATACACTGCGGGTTTGATGGAAGACTTACAACAGCAGAGTACAAAACCAAGATGAACAGATCTCTGGTAACAGAACCCACACCTGCAGGCTGAGAGAGCCTCAGGAAGATCAATATGCCAAAATGATAGTGAAAGAACTACAAATAACCTATATATATATATATATATATATATATATATATATATATATATATTTCTATAAACAACTGAGGTCCTCTGGATACACACCGTTCATGCAATCTCTGGTCAGCTTTCTTCTCCAATCCCATGCATGCTATGCTCTTTGTAGCTGGCACGAATATATGTAGGCGGATGATGATCAACAATCAACATGCTTAGTATCGTTGCCCTGGAGGTGCTGGTGGTGGCAACCGGTTTGGTGTGCGTCGGCTACCAGAGTTGGCACCGTTTGCATCACCATTTTCATAACGCTGGCCACGACTGTCGGCACTTCTTGACCTCGATTCATTGTGTGAACTGGATCGATCAACAGAGCCATTTGCTGCAGATTTGAAGGCAGATCTCCAGTCCTCACCTGACTGGCCAGGGGTCCGTGGGCTCTCTGCGAATGATTTTTTTTACTGTTAAGTGCTTGATATTTGCTACCAGAAAGCCAAAGAAACATGAATAGAAGTACAAAACCATTAATCCTTATATTAATGTAACATCAACTTACATACCTAGACACTGCTAGAATATGCAGGAAAATTTACATGTGAACAAATATTCTATCTTGCTCGGTTTTTATTAGCCAGTTATGATACACAGCTAGGTCTTTTTATTTTAGTCAAGGCTGTAGCCCCACTAAAATCATCAACAATTTAAGTTTGATTGACCAAAAAAATCCCATCTCCCAAACAAAATCAAGTTTGACCTTGAAATTACATGGTTGTATATTATCACTTCCCCTACTATGATAAATTTTTAGGAAAGTTTTTATAACTATACGTAGTTTGTGAGGTGGTGGTTTCCATGATTTCACTAAATTGGTGGTTTTCAGATACTACTTCCCTCGAATGAAAAAATAACTAAGCTAAATTGTTAGGTTTTGGTTGAAGGATAAGTGCTTAATTTCTGCTAAGTCATTATCACTCAAACTCTGCTGAAGTTCATTCATTACATGTAGGCTTCCTAAAGTGTTTGTCCATGTGGCAAAGCATGGTCATGAATTCATGATCACATGCACCACTGTAATTCAACAAGATTTTTTTAAAAAAAAACATCATTGCAAATCTACTTATTGGCGTACATATGATCATAAGCGAAGAAGTTCACTGGACACATGAGTAACCACTAGGAAAGTTTAATGGTGAACAGAACAACAAACACTTAAAATTCAGAAGGTAAAACCACACCTCCAAGAAAAAATTCACAAACACATAAAACTATTGCATTTGTTATTATCAAGCACGCAATTGAAACATAGCCAGCTTACCAGCTCCAGAACTATCATTGGAATATGATGCGACAGAAGCTCTATTGTCATGGACACTAAGCTGACGTGTAAGCTTCGACAAGAGAGATGATTGTTTTTGGCACTTCTCCCGTCTACGTTTAGCATTGTGGTCCTCTTGGAGAAGTTCTTCAATCTTTGCATTGCTTTGAGCACTGATGATGAAAATTGAGACAAGATTAGCAGCAAGATACAGAAAAGCAGAGTAACCATGGAACAACACTTGGAAAATATGTAGAGCACATGACACTTTTAAAGGTGTGTTCAACTAGATGGAATTTCTGCCATAACTCCCCTATAAAAGTATTGAATTATAATTATGATGTATCATGTATCTAGTTCAGTAAGGAAAACTTTGCAGCAGCTCACCAATTAATGACAGAAGTGCAAACAGGAGTGTGGTTGTGTTTTGCCGACTTGATTAAGTAACAAGAGCAGACTTCGAGTTGAAAAAATGAGAAAACTATGTATACATGAGATTCATCTCAGTTCCATGTTGGTGGTAGTGTGGTATCTAAGTTCCATTCAGTAGAGAAAAAGAAAGTGAAACCTCATGCCATGCACAAATACAAACAAGAATATGCATCAAACCTTATTGAGCTGTACAGCTGGTTTAGCATATCTTCCTTTGCTTTTTCTACTTGGCAAAGTACAATAGCCTGATCATGCAAGATAACAACACCAAGTATGAAAATATTAAATTGAGTGGAAGATAAAAGGAATGGCTGTTAAAAAAAGAGGTTACAAATGCAAACCTTTGGAACATTTGCTGCCAAACTGTTCAAAACAGCCTCTACATAACCACGAACTTCTTGAGACATCCACCGGAGTTCTTCTTCAGGATCAGCAGGCTTTCGGGCCATCATATCCTTAAGGAAAATGAAGTAATTGTGACACAGGTAAAGGTATTTTTTTGCATGACACATTAAAATGATAACCATGCCACAGGAGAGTAGCTTGACATGAGTGCAGTCAATACAGTTGACCGAAAACAAGTGATTTATCTTATAGACAAATTCAAATGATAGATATGGTCAGTGGTACAGTAGAACAACTTCTCACAAGCATCCACTGACAACAGAGTTGATTAAAAATAAGGTAAGGCAACAACTCAGAATAGTTGGGGCTAAAAGCTTCACAGTGAATACAGGAAGAAAAACATCAGGTATAGGAACATACAAGGGGCCCATCAGAATGGCTTTGCCTCATGGAATCTCCCTCAGGAGTATTTGAACCCTTCACAGACCCCCCTTTGCTTTGAATAACACTTCTTATCTTCTTCATCCATTCAATCTTATCAGCCATATTCTCAGCTTTCAGTATAACAGCACTATGAGCTGCAACATGAAATAAACAATTAAACACTTACAGCATATAATAGTATGTAAACCTTAGGATAAGATGTTTAAGAGGTACCACCGTACCAACCTTTTAGCACAGTTTTGTATGCAACTCTGTTAGTAATCTTAAATACAAGGCTTGGGCCTTTCTCTGTCCCATTCGCCTTCTTTGAATCCTTCGAACTCTTGGAAAGCTCCTCCTCCTCTATCTCTTCTATATTGCATTCCTGAATCACACAGCCAACTGTGTTACTAAAACTGATATCTCACCTCCCATTGTTGTGCACGTGAATTTTTAGCCCAAATGTGAATTAGAAATGACCATTAGTTATTGTAAAGGTATAACCCTAGGGTGCAAGATAAAGTATCTAGATTACAGCCAGGCATAAATAGATAAATATAAAATGTTAAGCACACCTCCAGGACAATAACACCTCGAAAATGTCTCTCCTCTTGTTTCTTGGTGTACCCAAGCTGGATATAAAAAAATAACAGTAAATGGCACTAAACTCTTAAAAAGGGCACTGAAAATCAGCAGTAAATGAAAAGATTATCAAAAGTTGGCATTCAGAAAAATCAAGTCCCAAGGATAACCTTTCCACTCTTCTCATTTAGGACAAACCACCTTTTGCTCCATTCATTATTTTTTGCACTCTTCTTCAAAAGATAGCCTGAAGAGAAAAGAAGAAAACATCTTATATGGAAGGAAACAAAGCCAGAATCATCAAAATTGATCAAACCACCTGTACTTACTTGTTAGTTGTTACTACAAATGAAAGATTATGCTAGCAGCATAGACAGAGCTAATAAATAATAAGGAACTAACAAGGTTGATTCCTATGAAGGGTGCTGCTTGCACTTTTTTATGCACCAAAGTTGGCATGGGAACAAAATTAAATAAATCTACAGTGGCCTCATTGTCACCCAGTTTCATACAAGTAGAAGTGATGCAAAATTGATATATGAAAGGATAACAGGTGTGCTATTCTATGGTACACTATTATACCTGCAGTTATTTCACCACCAGGCCCAGCAACCTGCAAATTTGGTCCCTCTTTTGTATCTTTATCTTGCTGATTAGATTTATCTTTCATCGATTTCAGGTTACCACCAGATTGCTCAGATCCTGCTTGGGGGCCTGAAGCCTAATATGGAAAACAACCAACATTAACTGCCAAATAAAAACAAGCAGCAAGAATTTTGCAAACATTACTTTTTAGTATGATTCTTCGGTATGCATGCTTGTGCATGTGCAATGTGCAATAAGAGGCAGAAATCATACCTTGTTCATCAGGGACTTTTCTGCATCTTGAGTTTTCTTAGATGATCTATTTTTCACTTCATCCTCACGACGCTGTCTTTCCATTCTGCAAATAGCATATCAAACCAAAACAAAGATTGTATAATGCTACCATAAATCATGAAAAATACTGTAAAGGCCTTTCAGCTTATAGACAGACACTGCTAGAGAAAATCATGATCAATTTCAACTAAGGGAGGAAACTATATTTGGCTAACACAGAAATTGTAAGGTGAAGTGGTATGCTTCATTGGAACATCACTTTGTAAAAAATGTTTCAGCCTTTTGCCATTCAGAATTTCAGATATAGGTAGTTAATGATATTTCTATATTGGCATATTGCTGATTCTTTTTTTCATCATAACTTCTGAAATTATTTGCTGAAGTTACATCAACGCAGATAGAATAAAACAAAATCTATTGTAAAGTTATTTGTTAAGAGTCTGACTGACCTTCTTTGGACTAAACGGATGAAGTGTTGTGGGGGAACAAAAGCACGCTCCATATCAACAAGAGCAATTACCATCTTTTTTGCATCACTTCTGAAAGCATCCAATGCATTAGATGCAATTGCAATGACCTTCAGAAAATAAATGATGGAATGTTGTCCTCAGGAAGCAGGTGAAACGTGAATTCTGCACATAAGCAGTAAAAAGGGAAGTAGGTTGTAACTTTTGAGGTAGAAGTAGAACAAAATGGTACCTCACGTTTGAATGGAGGATATCTTCCAAGTCCGGGCGTAGCATTTGCCGAAGCATTTACTATGTCTAATAATACATGGTGCACCTAGGGTATTGACAAAATATATTTAAATTACATATTTGAAGCAACACTAACAAGTGCCTACCAATGCACAGTAATGTAATGATTAACTAATTCATCATAAAATCAATAGGAAGTTACATGTTTGTGCAAAACCAATAGTTTACAGATAAAATACAATATTAAAATTAGCAGGATAAATATAGTCCATCGAAATCATATCTTTTATTTTATGACATTGCTCTTCAGTCTTCATCCAAAATTCCAAATTCAAAAATGAAACCACATTTGAAATATCCATATTTAAGTATATAGGGGAACGACAAAGACATACCTCTTCAACACACAGTCGTGATGGTTCCTTTGCCATTTCAAGTACTCCTTTTATTAAGGATTTTAAACCTTTCTCCGGAGATATCAAATATGGTTGATAACCATCAGCTTCCAAGACAATCTAGAATACAAAGAGAATAATGCTAATCATTAGCTAAAAATGTTTTTCACTACAAAAAGAATTCTAGAATTTTTTTGAATTTACCCTTTTGACATTATTCATATCAAAATGCCTGTCCAAAGGCAGCTGTTTGATCCTATCTGGAAACTTTCCCTCGAAACTTGCAACGATCTTCCATCCAGACCCCTTTTGATTGAGAATAGTATAACAGCCTTGTAACCAGTTATTCATTTGGTAAGGTATATGTAAATACCATACTTGAGCTTATCAGTTATCACTAACCTCACCAGAAGTCACATGAGCAAGAAATTTGTCTTCAAACTCTCGGCAAAGCTCCAAAGCAACAGCCCTGGTTCCTTCAGCGCTCGATACCATCTGTTCTCCCAGCTTTGCAAGTTCATCTTGCACTATCTGAGACTTGCCCTGAAGCCTGAAATTGGAGAAAGTATACGGGAATTTGCAATTTAACCAGTAATCATGATCAGATTATCTTGCAAAAGGATAAAGACAACTAATATCCATGATCCATGGTGTAACAATGGGAAAATAAGATTGCATTGATCGATCATGTACGGGTAATTAATGCATCGGAAGTTCATGGACTAAGTCATATTTAATGTGGAATTTGAAAGTTTGTTTGAAATCAACATTGTGTACACAAGAAGAAACTGTTAGCACATCTTTTTTACTCGTCATAGCAGATGACAAAGGTCCAACCAAGATTAACAGAAGCTCAAGAGAGATAAGTAGATGAACAACCCTATATTTGTTAGGTAAAAATTGTCAGTCAGTAAGTTGTAATTTGGAAGAGGTGACAGAAAACAATGATGTCACAGGTGCAGAAACACAAGAGAACTGTGGTAGAGGGGAGATTTGAATGAAATGAAATGAAATGTAAAGGATGTTGTGACATTCAAAATAAGCAGATCTGCAAAGTTTTAGTTGTCTGATTGCTAGCTAGAACCTGGAGAATTATGCTGCAAGAATGTTTACTTTTGTCCAGTATGATTAGGATGCATCATTGCAGATTAATTTGGCCGACACTAATCAGGTGGGATTGTGCTTAGTGTATTTGTGTGTGTTTTGGGGAGGGGGGGGGGATGTGGGGTGGTTGGGTTGGGAAGGCAGAATAATCAGAAAACAGTAAGGTATGCTTTACCCAGATAACAGGTTAGGTAGACGAACTTTCATCCGTTTACGTATCTGCTTAGCAATGGTATCAACAAGAGCAATTCTCCCCAGCTTACTCCGAGGAGCTCCAGTTAGGATGGATTTAAGTGTTTCTGCTTCAGCCTGCCAAGCTGTTTCCAGTGAGTTCTCAGAACCAACTGATCCAGCTTGGGCTGACGCAATTGAGACAGATTGCCCTATTAGAGCAACCCACTCAATTTCAGCTGCTGCTCGTGGCGCGCCCTTATTAGACAAGATGGCCTGAACACAAGAGACAGTTTTTGCATCTGCAGCTGCTTGATCAATTTTACTTAATACGCCTATTGTTCTGGTTCCTACAACAAGGTGAAAAAGGACAAACATCAGTTACTATTTACTACCAAGAGTGGTTATACTGTTGCAGACGATATAAGAATTGAATGACAGACCATCTGGATCAATATCCTTCACTAGTTTAAGAGCTCGAGATGATGCAACATCAGCAGCTTGCATTGCTGGTATCACAACAATCAATATTGCATCGTTGTGTCCGGCATACTCACTGATCTGAAATGTGAACAGTCAATTTTTCAGCATGTGAGTCGCGAGATCAGATAAAAAACATTAAACATGGTTGATATAGTTATGGCTTTTGTGCTTTTCTTCCATGCAATTGCAAGCAGTAATATATCTATGGAGGGCATTCAGGGTTCTCAATCAAAGTGCACACACACCATCATTATTATGATGCTTTCCACTTTTTTAAAGGGAATGGTTTCCACCATTACATTCATTAGATAACAAATATATCCAATTTATAAACGCAATAATATGTTAACTGTGAGGAACTGAGGACTCTAAATTATTTTACAGGTAAGCATTGTTGAGCAATTGAGCAACAAATCTCAGATACTCACAGTTGAATCATCCATAACTCGTTGGTCTATGCCAGGCAAATCAATCAATTTCAATGGAGGAGCTGGAAAATAAACAAACAGCCTGCAATGAGAATTCATTACCAATATAAATAAACAGAATCTAACAGAAGCAACTATTGTACATGTGGTAGAACATATCCAATATTGAGCTTATTCATAGTATGGAACCAGATCACTGTTTTTGTGAAACAGCTTGACACCACAGTCCACACAAATACACAAGCCATTGCTAGTGGCTTAGCTGCAATGCTACATTGCACGAACTATAAGAGTAAGACGTACAGTCCAACAACGAACCTGTACTTGTCCGCAGCTTGAGGTAAATCTCATCAGTTTGGCCCCTCCCTGATCCACTGGACGCCGCCTTACTCAGCCTGTCCTGCAAGGAATGACGGAGCGAACCTGCGTGCCACAACACAGCCACCAAACTCAGCAGTCAGCAGTCAGCACACCAACCAGCCGCGCCCATTGCCAGATCCAGTTAGGTAAAGGAAGATCTAACTCACTTGCCGACACCTGCTGCGACTTGCTGTCGATCTGCAGAACGATGGACTTGGTGCTCAGCCCCGGATCCCTCTTCAGGTCGACCACTATCGGCGCCCGCGTTGCCCCGTTCTCGCCCGTCGGCTACACCACCACAGCAACCACCACCCAAGCCTCACATGAACGAATGCCAAAAGCAGAAGAGAGCGAGCTAAACCCGAAGCACTCACCAGCACGGGGTGGCCGATGAGGCTGTTGAGCACGGCCGACTTGCCGGCACCCTGCACGGAACAAACCGGGATCGAGTCAGATCGGGCAGGAGGAGGAACCCGCGCGGCGGTGGCTGCAACACTTACGACGTTGCCGAGCACGACGGCGTTGAGGTAGGTGGACAGGCGGCGCGGGCTGGCCTCGTCGGAGGGGTCGTCGTCGGCCAGGAGGGAGGCGGCCTGGCGCATGGACTCGGAGAGCTGGACGAGCTCGTCCATGGCCTCCATGGCCGACGACGACATGGGCGCAAGGATCTCGAGGCCTGTCGGGGAGATCTCGGTGGCCGATGGGAGTGCGGGCAAATTGGAGGCGGGTGAGAATTTGAGACGAGGAGGGGGCAGAGGAGTCACCTGTGCGGTGGGGCGTTGCAGCGTTTGTTCGGTTCGGCCATGTCACGTTTGGTCCATTTCAGATCTGGCTTCCGTGCGTGTTGGCGCGGAATTTTTTAAATAATATATTTTTTATTCAAATTTCAAATTTTGTACACCGATTTCAGAATTTGCAAAATTGTTTTTGTTAGTATTTGATCATGCGTAAATACGATGGTAGTGGTAGGACGGTTGCACCTAATAGTTAGCGTAGCATAGTGGTGAGCACATTTACCTGAGATTTTAACTCGTTGTTGCCGAGAGGCTAGTTGACACTAGATTGGCATATGATTTGCCGTTCTAGTGTCAATCCGTCTAGATCTAACGCCACTTTCTGTTGGCAGATGAAGTGACGACACACTCTGGATGTCATCTAATCTAGGTTGATCGGTCTAAATTGATATACTAAGTATCGATAAAAAAGTTATTTTTATAATTTTTGAAATCCATGTAACAAATTTGAAAATTTGGATAAAATGTATCATTTAAAAAAATGCTGGGACGTTCGGCTCTGTACGAAAGTGAGTGGGCCTGAGAATGCTTAGGCATCTTGGGTCTTAGATTTGGGCTATTCAAATTGAGTTTAAAAGTGATCATCCATTTATTGGTGAAGTTCATCTTGATTTTTCTTTATATTCGGGTTTGTTGTTACAGCTTCATTCTATAGCTTATATTATAATAAAATAAATTGGTTTAAATTTTTATTTATAATATAAAATAAAAATTATATAGCTGAAATAAAAACTCTCAATCTACTCAGTACTTTCAAAAATCTTATATGTAGAGCTATGCCGAATAAAGTCTTACTACCTCCATTTAGACGACACTGTTGACTTTTATGACCATTATCTTATTTAAAAATTTTGTGAAAATATAAAAAAAAGGTATGATTGAAGTACCTTCAATAGTAAAATAAATTATAAAAAAATAAGTGATATTTCAAAAAAAATGAATAAAACAAATGGTTAAATATAAAAGTCAACAAGTCGTCTAAAAATGAATGGACTAGTCAAGTCCTTGTCACATAACTTTTTAGAATTGCACAGTAATAAATTTAAAATAAAGTAGATATAAGCTCAACCAAAAGGGTATACTACTCACATCAGCTTCTCTCAAAAGCAGCTTTTCACTCAGTGTAAAAGAGAAAGTCCATTCCACCCTGCTTTTGGCAGCTTCCCATCAAAAAAATCCCGTGAGCTTCCTCCTCCAACCCGTGGCCGCCTCCCGTAGTCGCCGACCCGCCGCCGCCGTCGCCGACCCGCCGTCGCCGACCCGCCGCCGCCGCCGCGACCGCCTCCCACGGCCGCCTCCCGCTGCCGCGGCCGCCTTCCGCTGCCGCCTCGCGCTGCCGCGGCCGCCTCGCGCTGCCGCGGCCGCCTCCCGCTGCCACGGCCGCCTCGCACTGCTGCCGTCATCTCTAGCAATGAGTCAAGTGATGATGATGTGGCTGAGATACAGAAAACTCCAGATAGTGATGATGTCAAGCTAGCTGCTTTCAAGAGAGGGAAACATGGAAAAAAGAAGCGCAAAGAGTCCTCAAGTGCTATCGAAGATAAGGAAGACAAGAGTCCATTCCTTCGACTATACAAGAACACTTGTTTGAGGATAGAAACTGCAGCAGAGAAAATCTCCTCAAGTGTTTCAGCATCATCAAATCCTCCAACAAGTCATGTCCCTACTATTGCGGAGACTATGAAGATGGTTAAAGAGTGTGGTGTTGAAGAGAAAACAGCTTTAATGCGTACTACCACCTTGTTGATTGTGAAGCCTGAATTTAGGGAGATCTTTAGCTCCTTGGAAACAAATGAAGGAAGATTTGACTTGCTTCAAAGGGAGCATGATGAAAGGGAGTTGATGAAACGCCTGTAGTAGTTTTTAGTTCATTTTTTCATGTTGTTGTGAACAAATATCTGTTTGTTTGGCTATGTTTCCATGTTATGTGCTTGAATTGTAAGACATTATTTGCTTATGTTGTTGCAATGGAACTTGAAACTATTTGAGAATAATTATTAATGTATTAACATCTTATGTAGATGGATGACGGAATAGAAGAATTGGCCAATAATGGACAAAATGCACTAGTGCTTCTAGCTGAGCTATCTCAACATGCTGCTACAATGGGAGATATGGCGAATATGTACACCGAGCGTTATTTGAACAAATGAGAATATAGGGACACACCTGAAACTGGACATCAATGGATTATGAGGTGTTTTGATCGGCCTAGGTATTTTTATAAGATGTTTCGGATGACCACGGAGACTTTCATGGCACTTCATGACTTGCTAAAGTCAAATTATAATTTGACATCAACTCATAATGTTTCATCAATTGAATCATTGGCAATGTTTTTGTGGATTGTTGGAGGACCCTAGTCATTTTCACAAGCTGAAAATCGGTTTACACGGTCACTTTGGACAGTTCATACCAAATTTTATGATGTCTTGAGATGTTTACGTAAGTTAGCAAAGGATAATATAAAACCAAGAGATCCAAGTTTCTCTACTGATCATGATAGGGTCAAAGAGGATCGTTTCTGGCCTTATTTCAAAGGCGCGATTGGAGCTATAGATGGATCACATATTCGAGTTGCAGTGCCGAAGGAGGAAGTGGTTAACCACACATGTCGACATGGATATACATCTCAAAACATACTGGCTATTTGTGACTTCGACATGAGATTTACCTTTGTGGTAGCTGGTTGGCTGGGTTCCGCACATGATACAAGGATCCTACATCATGCATTAGCAAATTTCCCTTCATTTCCTATCCCTCCTAAAGGTATAAAAAGTACTTACTAAATTAGTATGACTTCTAATATTATTTTCTTATAGTGATCTCATCTTATAGGAAAATAATATCTCGTTGACTCGGGTTATCCAAACCAAACAGGATACCTCGCCCCTTTCAAGGGAACCACATATCATATACCAGAATATCATCATCGTGCCGGACGTCCACCTCAAGGAAAGTATGAGATGTTCAATTTTTTGCATTCATCCCTTCGAAATGTCATTGAACGGTCTTTTGGAGTCTTGAAGCAAAGGTGGCGTATATTGAAGGACATGCCAAGTTTCTGTACTCGTACTCAGAAACATATCATTCTTGCATGTATAGCATTGCATAATTTTATTCGTGATAGCAATTTGCATGATATGGAGTTTCATAGATGTGATGTTGATGAAGACTATCTAGTGGAATCGACCAATGCCACAACACTAGTACAAGGGGATGACACTCCACACGACGAGAATGAGGATACCATGAATACTATTCGCATTACAATAGCTGATGCTTTGTTTAGTGCAAGAGGGAGATAATTCATGTAATCTAGATGGTGTATGCAAAACTAATGAAATTAATTTCCTTTTCTAAAATTCCTATTTATATGTGATTTATTTATTGTCATAATATTTTATAACCATTTTATATATAATCAACATTTGAAATACAAACAGACATTACATATTTTTTACACAGCTTACAGCTCAAAGCAGCTTCTCCACATTCGTTTCAGCCAAACGACTTTCAGCTTTTCCACAGCTGACTTCCCACAACAGCTTTTTCACAGCCCACAGCCCACAACAGCTTTTTTCCACAGCCACAGCTCAACCAAACACACCCATAATTCAAACTTGTACCACTCCCATTTTGATTTGTGGTTCTTTTGCACTTTGCACTTGCCTGGGTCATCAGAACTGCAGATATAAAGTTTATACAGTAAAATAAATATGTTTGAACTTTTATTTTTTAATACAAAATAAAACTAGGTAGATCAACTAGATACACTCACTCTATTCATAACTTCAAATCTAATATTTCTTAACTAGACAAAAAGTATTGGGTCTAGAACTATGCTAAATAGAGCTCCACGATGGAAGTGTAGAACAATTAGCTCACAAGGGCCTGAACTCATTAGCATATATTATCAGGAACAGAAAAATGTTATTATACTTCCTCTATCCAAAAATCTTTTCCCTATTATTTTTTTATTTTTTCAAAAATAGTCTATCTATTTATAGTTTACTTAGATGAGATTCGTTTACAACACTAATCATGTGATTTCATACGTGCAATAATATACTGTTTAATGCATTATGATAAATATATGAAAAAATAATATAATAGTAATACTATTTAATGTATCGGGATAAGTTTGTTTTTTTTCTTTGGTCCTAATGCAACAAGTAATAGGTCTAGAGATGGCAACGGGTACTCGAAACCCGAGTACCTGATGGGTTTTACCCGATAAAAAAATGGGTGTGGAACAATATCTTCACCCGCGGGTGTCTTATTGGGCAAAAATCTCTACCCAACCGGTAGAGCGGGTGCGGGTACGGCTGCATAGTACCCGTACCTGCTTACCCGCGGGTAAAATATACCCGAAGGCTCATGTGTATTTCCCTACAAATTCAGCCCATTCGTAATATGCCGGTGGTGACTTGATATTAGTGTGGAAGTAATATGCTTCAAGGATCTATTAGACTATATTTGGTAGTGTAAATTGTTGTTACTTGTAGATGCATATGCAATTTTTTAGTGATATATTTATGATTCATGGTGGGTCTGAAATCGGGTGTGGGTTACCCGTCGGGTACAAATACCCGCGCGGGTATGGGTGTGGGTAAGTTTTTATACCCGCAAGCAGGTACGGGTTTAGTAGTGGGTAAATTTTTATCTGACGGGTGCGGATATGGATGGGTAATACAGGTGTACCAGTTGCCATCTCTAAATAGGTCAAAGATGGAGCGAGTAATAAAAATAAAAGCCCATGTAACCTATTTCCCATATGGCCCAGCATTCAAGTCCAGATAAAGATAAAGAAATCGGTAACAAGTGGGCCGTATCCCCTAGTCTCCGGTTGCACCGTTAGAAGCCCATGGGCCTTGCCGGTGCACTACTGATGACACGATGGGCCTTGGGCTAATACACAAGCTAAGTTTGACAAAATTCCTGTTTGGGTTCTCGCAGACTGACGACTAGTTCCAATGACATATATAATAAAAGATAATACAACAACGTATTAGATAAAAAAAGATGAAAAACTATATCGTATATGAATGGTTTCTACATGATAAGTAGAGTGGTATTAAACTATCATATTAAATTAGTAATGGTTGCATTGTGATAGTTAGATTTATTACTAGCTAGTTTCTAAGTGATATATATAGAAGATATCGAATGCATGTGTCTAGTTAACTACAGACTCGCAAGTCAAATGATAAAACAAATCCTTAAAGAAAGAAGCTTCTTTTTTAAGAGTAAAGAAGCTTATTTTTTTAAGAGTAAAGAAGCTTGTTTCATGTTCATCACTGCTTTCTCCTCCGGCAGGTAAAGAATGCCTGTCCTTGGTTGGATCTGATGCCCTGTTATTTGAGTAGGGTTTTCAAGCTTCCCTTCCATCCAGGTTTCCACTCTCACCAAGCCCTTGATCCTATTCTTTACTGATGCTACCTTCCCCCTAGCAATCTGCACGCACGCACCTAGCTTTATTCCCCATATTTGTCTTGGTTCGATTCGTTCTGCAGGACCAGTCTTGGAACGCGACGTCTGCATCTCTGCAAATTCCACAGGCTTAGCAGACAACGCAAGCAAAGCAAGAGTGTCCCGGCCTCTACTCTACCCCAAGTATCTGATGCCTTGGAGTGTGATTTCTGGTCCTTTTCACTGACTATTAGTAGCAAACCTTGTTGAGATTATCAGCTGCTACGTATCGATACGGCAGAACAGGTCCCGTATGGGTATCGGATACGGCCCGATACGCCGATATGTTCCGATACGCCCCGATATGCGTATCGGGAAGTATCAGATTAATTTGATTAAAAAAAATAAATAATTTTCCGATACACGTCCAATACTTCTCGATACTTATATTATGATACGTTGGCTTAAACCTAAAACCTAGTTTTCTTTCCTCTTCATGCCACTAGCTGAGTCGTTAGTGCTTCATGCATCCTCTTTAGCTTGCTAGCTTTGCTGCTGCCATAGTAGCCGTCGGCCACTGTCGTTCTTGGCTGTCACTAGCTTTGCCGCCATCATAGCAGCCGCTAGCCACCGGTGTTTTTGGTTATCACCAACTTTGTCGTTGTCATAGTAGCCGCCAGAAGGAGGAAGGGGAAAATGAAAAACTCAAGTAGTCAGTCAGTTTTCAATCGGTAAGTTTCTTCGATGTATGTTATATTGTTATTGTTTAGCAAATTAACATAGTTATATATATACCCGCCATATCGATGTATTTTTTTTTTTGATTCGCCGTATCGCCGTACCCATATCACGTATCGGTGATACATAGATCATCTCTACATTGTGAAAATTCTGAATCCGAAAGTCCTGACCTGCTGCTGCTGTATCCTGACAAGCATTGTGTGGTTCTGCAATTCGCAGAGAATTAATGCCTGGTTGGGTTTGATGAGCTAGCTTGGTAATATACATTAATGCCACACACACACACACACCAGTTGGTCTCACCAAATTTGTCCTGCGTTTTGAAAAATCTTTAGACTTGTCTTTGTTTCTGCACTGCTCCTCATCTTTTAGAATAGTTTGGTGCAACGAACGATGCCAAGGACAGCTCCACTGGTATTCCTTTCTCGGGGAGTTAGTTACCTGCACGCATTTAGGTGAGCTACCCGGTTGTATGATTCCAGTTCGTTGCTTAACCAGATCCGTTAATCAATCGCCATCCAATCGAGTGACACGCACGGATGACAAATCATTGCGACATATTCCGACGTTCTTACCCTGGATACGATAGCCTGGCCATTTGTTCTTGCGCTCTTTAATAACAACAAGAACTTAACAGGTTCGTCGTTGGGAGCTGTCAGTTCAGCATGCCAGCTTCATCAGAGCAAATCCTAATGTGCAACCTAGATAGCTATCACCAGCTTTAATCTATGTATCACCGATACGCGATACGGGTACGGCGATACGCTATGAGTACGGCGATACGCTGAGACGCCGAATCCAAAAAAATATGATACATCAATACGATGGGTATATATATAACTATGTTAATTTTCTAAACAATAACAATATAATATACATTAAAGAAATTTACGGATTGAAAACTGATTGACTGTTTGAGTTCTTCACTTCCCTCCGGTGGTTACTATGACGACGACAAAGCTAGTAGCAGCCAAGAACGACAGAGGCCAACAGCTGTTATGGCAGCGACAAAGCTAGCAAGCTAAAGAGGATGCAGGCTACCGATTCAACTAGTGGCGTGAAGAGAAAAGAAAACTAGGATTTAGTATAGACTTGGGCCAACATATCGGAATATAAGTATTGACAAGTATCAAGATTTTTTTTATTTTTTTAATCAAATCAATCCGATACTTACCGATACGCGTATTGGGACGGTGTATCGGGCACTGATATGGCACATGTTTTGCCGTATCGGTGATACTTAGACTTTAATCACTTGCACACCACTGATTAGTTCCGCCGTAAACTTGATTAGCTTGCAGCAATTACCTGGAGCTGGACTCAATGAGTCAATGTCATTGTGTCATGCTCTCTCCTGCTTTGCTGATGCCATTACAATGATATCACTTAACGTTGCCAAATACAAGCTAGGGTAGATGACAGTAGCTGAGTAGCAGCTTTGGTGGCCACGGAGGCCCAATGGTTAGTTGGCGGTGGTTGGATTTTTAGGTGGATTGAGTTTGTTATGCTCTTTAATCTCATCCAGTGCTGTACTTTTTAGAGGGGAAAAGATAACCTACCATATCTTCCAGGGATTGTGCACTTTTATCCTATATAATTCAGTGGCCTTTTACATTTTTATTGTTGATGACATGTGGCTCTCTTGACCTGCCAAACTAGCCGTGAGGATGAGTTAAAAACATAAATTGTACTCAACTCTGGACAAAACAGCAATTTAACCGCAGTCTCCCTACAGTTTGGCGCCTTTTTTTTCTGATGATACTACCACCATTTCGTTTTCGTTTTCGCTGCAGACAAAAATCCCTGCAGCCTAACGCCTTTTGGATTCGGTCCGAGTGTTGCACTCCAAGTGACACCTGCTCCGAGAGCAGAGTGCCAACCCAGTTCCGGGCAGCTTAATTCCAGCTTAATCTGGGCGTCGCAGCAGCACGTCGTGAATCCAGAAAGAGAATGCTTACCCGAACCGGCAAGCTGAACCAACCATGGCAATGGCATGGTCCGTTTCTGAATCCTGAATCTCTGAAGCTCCGCGTCTGGAGATGAAATCAAAAGATAGGGGTGGCCGACAGTTTGGGCTCGTGAGAGAATCTCATTTCTTTAAGAAGGGTTAGCTTGGTCGCCTCTCCTTAAGAGCGTAAAGCAACAGTGAGCCGGAGGCAGCTAAAAACTCGTGTTTTTTCTGGTTGGTCTCGAGCTACGGGTATGAAGCATGTGAAAGGAATTGAATACGGTTTGAGTAGGTTGGCTGATGACCAGTATTAGTAGTAGGTGGAGTTCATCACACTCACAGGATTGATAGGCAAGAGAGCAGAGAATGCAGAAACAATCAACCATGGGTTGCACACTTGCACCTTGCCTTGCATTTTCCAATTCTCCAGCTGGTCATTTGGCAGCCTCCAGGCTGGGAGAGCGTGGGCTTCTCTGAGCCGTCCGATCGCGAAATCGGCGGTCAAGATTTTGTGGCAGTAGCAAAATTCATATTTACATGGGGGTGATGTCGACTGGCCAGCTTGTGACGTCATCCATTGTTCTTCCTCGTGCTTGCTTACGCACATATGATTATATGAATAGCAGTTGCTTCCGCTGACTTTGTCACTGAGTACTTGATTTAGGATGCATAAAGGTATCGCTTCCCATAAGCACAAGATACGATCGGTTAAATTATAAAGTGATTTTAAGTGATACCTTTATGTATCCTAAATCAAGTGCATGAATATTTGCTCACTTGGAAATGGTTGATATGTTCTAATGGTTCAGAAAACCGTGCTTACAAGTTGTAAGGTTCTATGTGATGTGGAGGATGCCCAGCTGCAAGGAATCTAAAGCTGCTTTCAAAATTATTATGAGAACATGTTCTTGAAGTTGGACGTCGTCTGCTCTGGAGCTAATCTCAGTCTCATCAATCATCACAGAACATGGTTGAGATGCTGCTGCTAATGCTGCTAAAATTTCAGATAGCAGTCTCTTGTTATTTGTCAAACGTCTTGAACAGTTGAACTGAGCACAATTTCCTGCTTTGCCCTCCGTGGTTCGGTGTATTGGGAATTGTTATACTGAAGTGAACTGTACTACTGATCTTGTGGAGATTTAGGTGGGATTAGTTGGAGGATTATAAAAATTATTTCAGTATGATTAGTCTGTTGAGAGATCCCTATCTCATACTTCCACTCTCTGATATAAAAAGTTGTATTAACAAACTACAATATTATTGTTTCTTTGGCTCTCTTTGCAGCCGTAGTAGGTGCGCAATCCATCTGTAAAATCCTCTAATAGTATAATGCTCTTAACTTGACTCAAAATGCTCTTGCGTGTCTCTGCAATAAAACAACACTAAAAACTCAAACAGAAATAACATGAGTACATTTACTGAAGCATACAGCTAAGGAGGCACAAACATGTGAGCATGCTAGCAGCAGCAATTTCTGACAAGGCTAAAACTAAAATCAGCAATGTATTCGGCCATTCTGGATTAAGAGTGGCCAAAACAGTAACGCACATAGATTACATCATTGTGTATGAACACAGTATGAAAAATGACAAGGCAAAAGAGTAGATCATTTTGGATGAACATAGACTGCAAGAGATTGAGCCATTCTGGTTTTCAGAAGAGTGACATATGTGATAGTGTTTCATCGAAGACACAAGAATAGGATCTGCCACAATTTGATTCAAATCAATTCAATCAATATTATATGAGTTCAGTGAACAAACATGTGAATTCTGAACTAATAGACAAAAAAATGGAACCTTTATCCTATCCAAGAATTGTACACCACCAATCAAGTAATTCCAACCCCCCCTAACGAATCAATCTGAATTGTACCACAAACAAACAAGAATTTGCTTCCCCTATTCACCATCTTCTGTTTCTGCTCAGCTGCAATGTGCCGCCCCTCCTCTTCACTGTCTGTACAGCCGAAGGCAGCAGCTAGCTTGTGGTGCAGTGGTGGCAGCTGTGATGGTGGCAATGCATTGCAACGCAATTCCATTACCACACACAACTCCACAAGCACCCCAATGAAGGAATTATTGTGTATGCTCCTTAGCTCTCTACCAAGATGCAGGCAATGTCGACGATGACAATGTGGACTGAGACGCTGAAGCTGAATCGTCATCTGCAATGTAGAGGTCGTATGACTTCCAAGTGTGGTCGAGCGGGCAAGGTCTGCCGGCGTCGAGACGGTCCCATGGCTTGCCCTTCCCGGACCAGTGCATAAGACTGACAGGGCCCTTGTGGAGCGGACGGCAGCTGCCGAGGATGTTGTCACCACCCAAACCGTGTTGGTTCCAACGGTGGTCGACAGCCTCCACCTCGCCGGCGAATACGAGCAAGAACGGGGGCAGCGACCCAAGCTCGTAGATTCGTTTTTCTTTCTGCATCTCCATCCACAGCTCGATGCGGCGGCGGTATTGACCGATGCGCCATCGCCGGAGGTCGATGACCATGACACCGGTGTTGAAGTAGCAGGGTGCGCGGCGGCGTCCGGCGAAGATGCTCTCGCCGAGCTTGGGGTCAGACCAGAAGGCGTCGGTGAAGTAGCGGGAGAAGTTGGCGTGGCAGTACTCAGGCGCTGCCACCACGGCGGCGGCAGGCAGCCGCGTCTCCCACAGCCGCCGGACGTCGTCGACGGCGAGCACGTCGGAGTCAAGGTATATCGCCCGTGGCACGCACTTGGGGAGCAGGTCGGTGAGGTAGTTCCTCGCGTAGTTCAGCGGCGCCTCGAGCGCGGCGCGCACGGACGCGGAGATGAGCCCTGTGACCGCGTCAGCGCGGAATGGGTAGATCTCGAACCGCAGAGACGGGAACGACGCGGCCACGGCGTCCCTGAGCTCACCCACCTCCGGCGCGGCGCCGCCGCCGTCCGCCGCCAAGAAGTGGAAGAACATCGACTCCGGGCACGACGCGTGCTTCAGCAGCGAGTAGATGGCCGCCATCGACCCCCTCAGGTAGTGCGCGTCGAGCGTCATCGCGATGTGCACCAGCCCCGGGTCGCACACCCCCGCTCCCGCCACCGCCGCCGGGCACCCCTCCCCGTTCCGGTACTCCGGCGCCTCCGCAAACCTAGGCAACCCCGCCGCCGCCGCCCCCACCGATGCGACCAAGACCACCACCACGACCAATCCGGCCCACATCGCCGGACATGCCCTCATATCCGCCGCCGCCGCCGCCGCCGCCAACGCCTCCCCTCTCGATTCCCGGAGGCGCCCCCCTCCCCCCACCCCTCCCCCTCCCTCTCTCTCGGGGGGTGGGTTGCGTTGGGTTCTTCGAGGAGAAGTGGTCGGCGTTTGTTCCAACCCTCCCCTCGGTTGCGAGCCGCGTATGTATGCATCCATGTGTGGGGTGTTTTTTTAAGAAGTGTGTGTACCTTTAAGCCCTTCGCTTTCGCTTTGCTTACGCGTTAATCACCCCGCGACCGCATCAGAGGTTAATTTTTTTCACAACGTGCTTAGCGAGCGAGCGGGTTGTTTATTTTGTTAGGGCCAAAATGGATCGGGAATGGACGAGCAGCTCTTGTTTAAAAAAAGAGCTCATATCACACATAAGTTAGTGGAATTTGTTTTTTTGTCTTATATGAGTGAATGATATATGATTCTTGGTCCAGTTGTCAAACACATAGGATGTGGTAAAAAGTAAACATCACTCAACTTTGTGGCATAAGAGCAAAAATTCATTTAAAAGAACATGACATTACCAATAAAATCGATTTTTTTAAGAAAAAACATGACGTCTGGATAGTAATTTAAGTTATTTGATTAGAGTATATGTATATCTATCTATGTTATTGTTTAATTAGAGAAGTTATAAATCTAAGATAAAAAAAATTGTACCAAGCTTCTATCTTAATTCTAACCGAGAAGCTCGCCGAAAAGTCCCAAGCAAATAAACGCAACAATGCCACTCGTAGCAGTAGCGTTGTGTTGTGTATTTTTTGATCACGCTTTGACATACATGTGGTCTGGAAGATCTGCTTCATTCTAGTATAGTTCCTACGTTCTTAGAAAAAATATTCAAAATGTGTCAATCGGTTTAACCCTATAACTGATAAGAAAACAGAAAATATGATATAAGTAGCATGCCCTATCGGCTATCGAGCCAATGACCGCGATGAGGATATGATATTCGTGGAATATCATGCCGATCGGCCATAAAAGCCGATGACCTGAGATGAAGTGATCGGACGAGCGTGCCATCGACCGATAAGATGAGCAGTTAACCGCATATGTCGATGAGTGCTTTTTCGATAACTTATAAGATGTTGCGTGAAATTGAAGATAACCCGTCGACTTGTACTCCGGCAGAAATAAATAAAATATGCCAGATAACATGTCTATATCATGAAAATCATCATCGGACCTAACCAAAACCGTAGCTAGTCACGATGATCTTAATAATATATCAAAGTATCGGACATACTTTATTTAGATGAACGATATACAACATGAAAGAGATACAATAGCAACATATGTCAAACCTAACCGATGAAGCCTCAAATTATCACACCTAGATCATATCAATCTAAGAGATCAAACCTAACTGATGCAGCCTTAGACATAACTAATACAACGAGAACAACTGGTGATCGTACTGTTTCAACGTTCACCTCAAGAGATCAATCTGGTGCAACTGTGAGGATACTTATCTAATCGGTATGAACGTCGGGGGTGGCGGGACTCACCTCTTTGCCAGAGATCAAAACGATGTAGCACAGCTCCGAGTGCTGAACCCTGCCGGATAAACCTTGGAAGCCAAGGATGACGATGCGCCGAGTAGTTGATTGATAGAGATGTGTTTTCTAAGCTAACTAGAAGTACATATTTATAGTCCGAAAACTTATAGTCCAAGCATTTATCTTAACCAATTCCGTATAATTGTTATCTTCTTTATTTTTCACTCTTAGCTCCATCGGCTCTTCTGCATCCGATCATCTTGTAACAATATGGACTAGTTTCGTTGACTTTTCTTACTAGATTCTCTTTAATTTCTGTTGACCGTATGACATCTTTAGTTTATCAAATCTTAACGTTAACACATTGCCGAGCAACAACGACCGGGGCCTTGTAGTGAGCACATGTGTGACAGGCAGGGGTTGCCAAGTGGAGGCCGCCTTAGGACCCGTGGAAACGAGAGAAAACCTTACACGTTTTCTACGGTTTTGCATCAGGATCGTGAAAGCCAAGGCCTGGCGACGACGACACCGACGCGCACTTTAGTCGATTTCAGATTGCCATGCAAACAGGACACTTGCAAATTACGATGTTACTCACGTACGTACGTACGTACGTACAGACATACAGCAATACGACGTTAGTTACCGATTTTTTGCTTTTTTGGATGTCAGTTAAAAAGCTTGTAGCTCCGTCTTTTCAGTAGATATGATACGGATTGCATAGCTGGAAGGGACTAAAATACCGTCGGCATCCCGTGCAAGAAGGTATATACTCTGTCGGTTACAATATACTCCCTCCGGTGTACAAATATTAGGGCCTGTTTGGTTTCTTTAGGGACTAAACTAAACTTTAGTCTCCTCTTTTTTATAAGACTAAACTTTAGTCCCTTGGTGTTTGGTTCTAAGGACTAAAGTACTAAAAGAGAGTGAGGGATGAGAGGTAAGTAGTACTTTTAGTCCCCTTTAGCAAGTTTTTTGGGACCAAAGGCTAAACTTTAGTCACTAAAGTTTAGTCCCACTTTAGTCCCCTTGTTTGGCAATTTAGGGACTAAAAGGGACTAAACTTTAGTCCCTAAAGTTTAGCAAGGTGGAACCAAACACCCCCTTAGTCGTTTAGACAAAATTACACATACCAAGATGATATTAAATAAAGTTACAAGAGTTGTCTCAATTGGTTATGGAGCCTAGATTTTTGTGGTGTTACTCAAGTTCAACTCCCGATGACCACATCCCATTTGGTAGCAATGCTTCGATTGACGGGATGACTAATATTTGTACACTCTCAATAAAAACCAAAATGACTATTATTTGTACACCGGAGGGAGTAATTTAGTGTGCGTTTCCGTTGTGAGTTATATGAAAAAATTAATGTACTTGAGCTGTCTGCTGTAAAAAGATTGTTGTGAGTTGTCTGTTGTAGAAAAGTTAAAAGTCGTTTGATTGAAGTTGTTGTGAAAAAACTGTTGTGAGCTGACTGTAAATAAAAAACACTCAACATTGATGTAACTAAATAACTGAAAAAATATATTAGATAAATAAAAAAGTTCATAGTTCATCTCATAAAGTAACCGACAACCACATATTATCTCATGAAACTGTGCAATGCAATACAAACCATAATAATATTAGATCAATCAAGACACCTTGAATTCATGCTACTTAATTTGTACTAAAAATCAGAAAAACAGAAAAACAGAAGCAGAAAAGCAGAATCCAAGCCGCTTTCAAATTTATACTAGAAAAAAGTCGCCTTTTCACAGCAGAAGCAGTTTTGGTAAACCCGTTTGGTTCAGCTTCTGTTTTTTCACAGCAAAAGTATATTTTAAAAGCAGAACCAAATACACCCTTAACAAGATATGATTTGATATATAGTGTTTACGTTGAACTAGAAAATATCAGGTCCGATTCTAAATTATAATATTATGGACAGAGAGAAATCAGTAATCTCAACTCACTGATGCCAAAGCATACTCATTGCTCTCCTCTCTAAAACAAGATCAACAATTTATACTCATCACAACCTCCTTCGAATCTCATAAATCCCTGTATAAGACCACTTTATTTGTGTGGATGTTGCATAAGACATGTCTCCTTCGACAACCTTTATTGACATATTCTTGTGACAAGTGCGCGAAAAATAATCAACTTGTGTAGTGTGTAGTGTTTGGTTGCTTCAACTAAAGTTATTTAGGATGATTTGATATAACTTTGAAAAACAAGAATATTTGATTGGTTGTATTGCACAAAACCATTTAGGATAAGTCGGTTCAGATTTTCGAAATATTTAATCTAAATATTGAACCGTTCAATATAGTAAAATTAAGCGAACAACATCGTCTAAGTTCTATCAACTATGCTAAATATTTATGATTAGTTAAGTTTAGTGGCTATTAAGTATTTTTGCTAAAAATAATTATAATTAGATGTTATTAGCCTTGACTAGTTATTATTAGGGGTATTTTGTTATTAATAGTGATAGCTTAAGTTATCATTAATGATAATTACTACATATTAATACTAATCAACATAGTTTATTGATAGTTACGAATATAAAAAATATTATTACGAAAAAATAATTAGAAATATACGGGAACGCTATTCTACACTATGGGTGTAAATGCTATTCTACACCGATCATCCCAATCGTGCCCACCCCCCACCCAATCCCAACCCCTCCATTCCACGTCGGTGTAGAATAGCATTCTACACCCGTGGTGTAGAATAGCATTTGTATAGAAATACATACATATAATATGCACTTTCTAAATAATGAAACATATGTGTACCATCCTATAAATCTAACCAAACACATTTATGTATTACCTTATACATACAACAAAAAATCTACGTGTATCATCTTATTTAAGACCATCTCCTATCCTCAATCAATTTATTCAGAATAATTTTATACCATTCAACTTCATTTAATAAACCAAACATCTTACTGGACAACAGGGGTGCATTTGGATTCATGGAATACAAAAATTTCCAAATAAAATCACATATATTTTTGAATTCTAAACGGGGCTATATATGAGAACGTGACATTTGAAAATATCATCGCAGCCAGTAAGCGTGGCTTCCCATAAAAGAAAAGCCTCCAAATTAGAGGAATATAATTCGATCGTGTGAAGCATTGAAAAGATTAGGAATCGTTTGATTCATTAATGAACGCTTATTTGGTCTGATTATTCGCAATCCCCTTGAGACAGACGTGTTTAATTTGCTGAAAATCCTCATGATCTTCCTGAAATCCAACGCATGACATGACACGTTCAAAGAGGTGAGGTGTAACTTAACATCTATCACATGATTCATGGTTAATGATTGATTAGCACGTACGGGTTCTCGTCCCTTCGTTCCAAGAGCGGCGTCGATGACGTACGTGGCCGAATTGACCATTTTGGCTTCCTTTTGCCAATTGCGATTGTTAAATAAATACATGCCGATCGACTGCTACGATCGAGTTCTCGCGTTTTGGTTTTCATCCTTGTAGTATTAATTTCATACAAGCTAAAGTGCCTACACGTTCACTCATACGGCTGAAACTTTTTGGTGACGTTTCTGACGAGAGATTAATCAGAGCGTCAGAAATTTAAAATGTTAATTTTTTGTGTCATTACAATTTTTATCGGTGTGTTACTGATATATGAGGCCCGCTACAGTCACTGACAGTGTGACATGTAGATAATTTTTAAAAATTATAATAGCACCTGAGTAATTTTCCTAAATTAAAAGTGAGAAAAGTTCACAAGATCAGGTGACAGGGAAACAGGATGGGGAACGATTCGTAGGAGAGATATGATAAGAAAAACAGGCGCTCTGGGATAGATAATTTAAAATAATCAATATTATATTATATCATAATCTCCGTAATTAAATGATTCTACTGTTTGATTAATTTACTGAATGGATAATCTAAATTATTTGGTGAAAACACTTAGATGTCCCTGATTGAATGACTGAACACACGCAAGCCGTTCCTGAGTTTTGTGAGGCCCAGAGCGGGATTATAAATAGGCGCCCTAATTACCAGTGTCGTTCGTATTCACGTGGCGATACGTGTGGCGTGATCTGGTTCTCCTCATCCTCTGATTACCAAGACCTACGATGGCCTACCTAGCTGCCTCATGGCCATGACCCATGGCCTATGGTACCTGTGTGCACTCCTGTATGTGGTGGCCGGGTGGACCTCTAAGAAAGTGGGGGCCCAGATCGAACGCACTGCTCGACCCCCTCAGACACGGCCCCGAACACACGAGGGGTAATTTATAGCAAATTCATAATGTATTGGTATAAAACTGGGCCAGCGCTAGCGGTAAAAAATATATAATCGAGTCATCACATAATTTTAACTGTTAATTCATTTACGTATTATGATTATTATGTAAGCTAAAAATAATTTTCTTATTTGACACACAATTAGTTACTGATTTAATTACAATCCTAGTTTAAGCTATACTGGCCAAGGGCCAGTGGCAGAGCCACCTGGCCGGTCAGCGAATATGCTATAGAATTACAGTATTATTTAAAAGATTAAAAGTAAAATTTGTATATTAAATACTAAATGTAGTTAGATTTGTAGAAATATTTCTTGCTCCGCAAATGCTTAGGGTCTTGTTTGGGAGAGCCGTAGATTCGTAGATTATCAGAATTAGGTAGTCCAAGTATCTAGTTGGTTGGTTGGAGTAGCTAACTATTGAATAGATGTGTTTTATTCAATGATATGATGGTGGGTAAATAAAAATCTACAGAATCTGAAAAAATTGAGGTTGAACAATTTCTCAACTACTAGATTTGAATAGACTAACTACTTCTACAGATTTTGAAAATCTAAAGTAAGCGAGATACTATTTAGGGGAGCTTCTAATACTAATCTAGCTAGCTAGAAGGTCCCAAATAATGGCTTTGATGTGAGCTGTGAAAAAAAACTAAACAACTGGAAAATATATTAGATAAATAAAAAACGCATAGTTCATCTCATAAAGTAACCGACAACCACATACTCCCTCCATTCAGGAATGTTAGACGCTTTAGCTCACAGAAAAAATCCAGCAAAGATAGACGCATTACAGGTCATTCCTCGTCCCATGCGCTGAGGTCCACCGAGTCTTAATGCGGCCACGGTTTCGCTTCTCCAAGTGTCTCTTTGTTTGCATGTGGCGTCAAGTCCGTTTGCATGCAGCCTCCACTCCGTTTGCATGCATGCGCAGGCCAGGAAAAAGAAAATTCGTACGTGAGGGAAAAAGAACCGTGCATGCCACAACGAGCGGGAAGGAAATTTCTATTTCCCAGGCCATTTGAAGGCGTCAAGAAAAAAAGAACAGTGGCAAAAGAAATTTCGCTGAACGCGCGCGGGGAGCAAACATGCATACATGTGAAGTGGCTGCTCCATGTTGCGGGGGGCACATTACCAAGCCAGCATGCATGCACCGAGGCTCCGCTACTTTGTGTTAACGGCATGTTAGCAGTGTACCGGACTGCGTGACGCCGCCATTAAATAGATATCAGTTTGAAGACAATGTTAATTACAACAGCCTCTCGCATTTACAATTCTTCTTGGTCTTTGCATTTTGGCTAATACATCTAACATTCCTGGACGGAGGGAGTATTATCTAATAAAATTGTGTAATGCAATATAAACCGTAATAATGTTAGATCAATAAAGACACATTGAATTCATGTTATTTAATCTGTACTAAAAATCAGAAAATTAGAAAAACAAAAGCAGAAAAGTGGGATCCAAGCTGCTTCAAACTTGTACTAAAAAAACTGTTTTCACGTAAAAAGTAGTTTTAATAAATCCGTTTGGTTCGATTTATATTTTTTCATAGCAGAAAATGATTTTAAAAGCAGAAAAAACGCACCTTATAACGTGGTGCGTGATCCACGCCATATATATAAACAGTTAAACACGTCGCTTTCGCAAAAGGTGTACGTTGGTGAAATTGGCCGCATCTTGTCACCTGGACTCGTACACGTCGTGGCCAGGGCCCTCCAATATAATGAAATCCCAAATGCCTCAGATATTACGACTACTCTACTAATAATTAACACAACCAACGGATGCTGTGAATTTTATACGGTTCTCAAGTAGTTTTCGAATACCGTTGCGCAGCAGTTTTCGAGATTCAAATGGGATGATCTCCACATAAAATATTGTAACTTGTTAACAGACATGGGATCGATCGGCGCGCATCGATCTACCCTACCAGTCCAGCTTTAGCTAAAGCAGCAGGTTAGCTTGCAATGCAAAGCGCAAACATCACTGTTAGTTGATGTAATTCAGAACTGCACAACAACAGATTTAAGTATTTAAGAACCACAAAAGGTTTAGAATGTTATTATAATTGAACAATATTCGAGGATTCTAAATAGGATAATAATTTTCGAATAGAGGTTGTATCGACCAGTGCTCCAATTATTCGATAGATAAAGGAAAGATATTTATAGGTGAAATTATAACATGATCCAATTATTCGATAGATAAAGGAAAGATATTTATAGGTGAAATTATAACATGATAATATAAAGTTACTCTCTATATTAAATGGACTATTACAGTACATATATGAAGTTATCATGCGTCCGAAGGTATTTAGAGCCACGAGTTAGACACCACGAGGGATTTTATTGCTTTGAAGCCTCCTTATTATCCCGGAAATTTATTGCAAGTTTGCATTCCCCAGTGCTGATCAACGTCTTTGTCTGACTTTTATTTGCCAGTTTTTCGGTTGCAATTTGCATGCCACTGCTAAAGCGATGCACGGCTAGTCTAGGAACGAAAAAAAGCGAGCGTCTTTTTCATAAATCAATCAAAGAAGAGGTAAAACTATGGACTAGGAGAGGTCGAAGAAAAGCAGATTATTGCGGCACTCGTTTACACTTGATAGTTAAAACCAAGCTTTAACCCTGTAATATAATCTGGACCAATTTATTAGATTATTATAATCTATACTTTAAATTATAATAAATTAATATAATAAGCTGAGTTACAAATGTTATCCTACACCACGGGTGTAGTATAACTATTCTACCGAAAAATCTACTACTGAAAAAAATAGTACTCAATTGTTATTCTACTGAGAAAATCTACTACTGAAAGTAGTCGGTGTAGAATAGTTATTCTACATACTTCGTGTAGAATAGCGTTACCGTAAGTTGAGTTATCTATTTTAGCTTATGAAAATAAACAAATTGAAATAAACACGAGGCGGGTGGCTACCATGTCTTCCTCGGCTTCATCGGACAGGAAAAAAACGATCCATCGTCACGTAGGCGTGGTGCCAGCAACACATTTACCATCGGCCCATTTTTTATAAATAATATTTACTTTTTTATTGGAAATGTGGATATCACCATGGAAAAAATATAAAACTAGTCATCATAGAAGTAGCTTTTTCGTTGTTGACAGAGCTTGAAGCTTTAACTGTCCATGATGTCTAGTTTTTTAGGTGGTGTTTGGGTCAGCGGACTTTAGTCTGTATCACATCGTATATTTAGACATAGGTTTCAAGGACTAAAGGTGAACTGATTATAAAAATAATTGCAAAATCAGAGAATTATTCACGAGATAAATTTATTAAGCCTAATTAATTCATTATTAGCATATGTTTACTGTAGCATCACATTGTCAAATCATAGCATAATTAGGCTCATTAGATTCGTCTCGCGAATAATCCACCGATTATGAATAAATTTTATAAATAATCTATATTTAATACTCTGAAATATTATCTAAATATTTGATATAACGGGACTAAATTTTGAACTAGATGAAACAAGTAGTACCTTATTTTTTTATGATTCTATCTAGATTTGTAACTTTTTAAAAATATTATTTATAAAAAAAATTACGTATTGACGGTTTCCTCGCGGTGACGAGAGGAAGTCAGGGGGAGACTTTGGAATCGCTTTCTGTGGAGTCCAAAAGTGACCGTGCGTGCGTATGGTCTACACTCCATAGTTGCACCCTGCGGATTTTTTTACGATAAACTTAACCGTACGAGTATATTATTTATTCGTCGATGGGGAAATGAAAAAAATATAATGTCGAAAGGTGACAAAGAAACAATTCGTTTGAAAAACAAAAACAAAAGGACTAGTCTTTTCGTTTGTGGCGACTTGTATTTTGCTATGGTTTCGGATCAGGTTCGTCCGATCCGGTGGCGTTTACGCTTAGTTTAACAACAGAAGAACAAGCTTCATTACCAACTCCGTTCGATCGATGCCGCTTCAATTCTTCGTTCGTTAACGTGGCTACGTACCAGCCACCGGGCCACTCCAAGCCAAGCGTACCAACCAATTGGTGCCGGACACTCATAGCTTGTTCGGTTCGTGACTAGCTCGGTCTGACTTAGTTCGGCTCGTTCAATTTTCATAACGAGCTAAGCTAGTGTTTTAGCTCGTTAGTATAGTGAGCGAGTTCGAGTTCACTCGCGAACTGCTCGCAAGTTTAATGAGCTTATTAGCACAAGTAGTCAAATAAACCCACTAAAACAATAACAAAATATCATATTAGAGTATGAGACTCATTATTTTCTATTTTATTTGCTAGTGTTTAGTTATTGCTCGTTTACTTGCTATTATAAATTTATTATTATGGCCTATAGAATTATCGTATAAAAGTATGAAACAAATAATATGTGTGATGAATTTGATGTAATCATAGAAATAGTGATGGAACTATGGATGTTTAATTTTCGAAACCTTATGTATTCTATTTATTTTCATATTTTGATGTTTTATACGTGGTTATTTGAATATTTATTATTTAATTATCTTTTAAATAGTTGACTCACGAGCTAGCTCGTGAGTTAAACCGAATCAAACGAGATGAGTTTTTCACTCGTTACATTAACAAGTCGAACCAAACTAGGGGGTGTTTGGTTTGGGGCTGCTAAAGTTTATGGACTAAACTTTAGTCCCTTTTAGTCCACATGTTGCCAAACATGGGACTAAAAGGCAACATGGGGACTAAAAGGGACTAAAATTTAGTCCCTAAACTTTAGTCATTTAATCCCAAAACCTTGCTAAAAGGGACTAGAAGTGCTACTTATCTCTGAGCCCTCACCCTTCTTTAGTACTTAGAACCAAACAAGGAGGGAGTGACTAAAGTTTAGTCCGGTAAAAAAGAGAAAGCTAAAATTTAATTTAGTCTCTAAAAAATCAAACAGCTCTTAATATAACGAGCTATAACGGGCCATACCTGCGTTCTACCCTGACTCTGCTTCTCACGTGTCGCTCGCCTATAGCTTGAGTCCGTGGCGCATGGCGTCGCACGGTCGCGGCAGCTGGGAAACGGTAAAAGCTCGAAAAGTCCGGCTCCACGCGCGTGTTGCGTACTTCGCACGTGTACGTGGTCAAGGTCACGCAAGCCGGGGAACAGCGACGGCCACGTAGGTTTCACCCACCACGCGATATTTCTTTACTAGCTTTTGGCTTTTGGGTGCCTCATGACTTGACGTCTCAACTATCTCAGTATCATCTCCCCTGCCGATTTATTAATAATTTGCACTGTCCGTCAAAAAATGATTTCGATTTTTTAATATTCTAATTTACATATTATAAAATTAAATTAGTTTATATATCATTATTACAGAATAATAAAATGATTAAGGGATTATTTTCGCAGTATCGGATCTCTCTCCGCCTCTCTGCACGGTGCAGGGTGCAGGGCGACTTGCGTAATGGCATAAAAGATTTTTATATTTATGCCGTGACTTTTGTTGTTAAATCAACTATTGATTTTTATATTTTGTAAGATCACCTAAAAATATAATATCAAATAAAAACAGATTATTTTTTTAAAAAAACTTTGCGAAGGTCCGGACTCACGTATGATGTAAGGTGGTGTTTGGTTCAAAAATTTAATAAAATAGAATGACTTCGTTCTAAATTCTGAGAATTGAATGGTTCCACTTCGCGTTTGGAAGCAAGAACGGCGTCATTTTGTTTTTTATTTGGTTCTCGAATCTAATAAACTGTATCTCTTATTTTGTTAAGATCCATGTCTACTCTCACTGCTATTGACTGCTATTAGTACCAATCTGTTTGCTTTTGTTTATGATCGTCAGCCACCGTGTCCTTTTACCCCTGAAAGATTTCCTCTACCTTTTCCAAGCAGGTCGTTTGACCCTCGTTCTCCCGTCCTCCGGCCGCCGCGTTCGCCTACCTCTCCGGCGACCGCAACCATTGTTCTCGCTATTTGGTTACAAGTTACTAAAATCTAGGAACTAAAATTTAATCTCCTTAAATTACCAAACATCAAACTACCAAACATAGAGACTAAAAGTAACTTTTTATCCCTTTAGTCTCATAGAGGTTGTTAAAAAGGACTTAAAAAACTGTTGGCGTGATTTGCTCATCATTAATACTCCTCATTTAGGAAAAAACAATCTACATAAATTTATTAAAAATAATTTGATCATTTTTCAACTGTTTTAATAACCTTTAATCACTAAAACCAAACAGTTTAGAAACCAAAACCCTCCCTCGACCTGGTCGTACGCTGGGATCCATCTGACGTTGGGTTCCACGATGCACGACCTGTCTCGTTCCTCAAATAGAGGCCTCATTTGGTTCTTTAGTCATAAATTTTAGTCTCATCACATCGGATGTTTGGATGTTATTTTGGAGTATTAAATGTAGACTATTTATAAAACCTATTCATAATCGGTGGATTATTCGCGAGACAAATCTAATGAGCCTAATTACGCCATAATTTGACAATGTGATACTACACTAAACATTTGCTAATCATGGATTAATTAGGCTTAAAAAATTATCTCGTGAATAATCCTCCAATTCTATAATTATTTTTATAATCAATTTAAGTTTAATCATTCAAATTGACGTCCAAACATCCGATGTGACACGGAATAAACTTTATTCCAGAGAACCAAACACCACCTGAGAAATCAAATGAATGACCGAGAAGGTCAAACGAACACTTCATCTCAGATAGGAGCTCAAACAGGTTATTCAATTCTTGAGAGTATTAAGCATTCAGAGTATCACGGGCTTTGTGATGAAGAGGATAGTGTTAGAACTTAGTGGAGACAATGAGAAAGTGGATGAATGATATCTTTTTATTGCCTTTCATACAATATATATACAAGTGAATAGGTGCAAACTAATGTTGCAAAGGGAGGCATGCGGTTGCCAAATGAACCGATGTGATGGCGTATGCAAGAGATGCCAACTGGCCAAACCACATGCATCTTTGACAAGTTCAAACGGTCATGCATGCAACACACTTTAGTATATGAGATTAATTTCTCAACACTACCCCTTAATCGAATATTAATGATATGATTGATATCATGTGATTTGATAAAAACTCCAGTAAAAACCCAGTGGGAAAATTTTGGAGAAAATAGATGGTATATTTTAGTTATATGAGAACTGCCTCGTTAAAAACCTTTATTAAGAAAACTTTATAAAGGAAAAGAGTGTAAATTTAGGTGATCTAATGATCATAAATAGAGCATATCTTATAAGATGACCCCCCTTGAATTTTGTAAATCACGAAGTCTCCGCATACCAATTCCTTGAATACATTTCTGGAATGTTGATGCCGGTAGTGATTTTATAAATAAATCTACTAGATTTTCACATGACTTCATTTGTAAAATATTTATTTCCCCGTTCTTTTGTAGCTCATGTGGGAAAAATAATTTAGGAGTTATATGTTTTGTTATATTATTTTTAATATAACCCATTTGCATTTGAGTAATGCTGGTTGCATTATTTTCATAGAATATGATTAATCATCCTTCGAAGCCATGCTTCATATAGAGCTATAATTTAAGAATAATTAGTAGAGGTAGTAACAAGAGTTTGCTTTGATGATTTCCATGAAATGGTAGTACCTCCATATAAGAAAACAAATCCAATTTGTGATCTGGCATTATGTGGATCAGACATATAACCAGCATCTGTATATCCTATCATGGTTAAATTTTGATTTTCCTGATAGAACAAACCTGGATCTCTAGTACCATTGAGATATCTAAGAATTTGTGTCCCTCCAACATAATGTCTCTTAGTGGGAGCAACACTATGCCTAGCTAGCAAATTTACTGCGAATGAAATATCAGGTCGTACAATTTGCAAGGTACATTAGTGCTCCTATTATACTTAGATATGGAAAATATGGTCCCAATAATTCTTCTTGTCATCCTGCTTTGCCACGCCATTTTCTGCCACTGTACTGTTGCATGAGTGTTTTCCAAAAGTTCCCTTGGTACCAAAGCCTGATGACTCTGTTTTCCATCCTTTCTTGGAAAGTACAGCCCCTTCATTGCCTTGAGCAGTAGTGCGAGTAGTCCTCCAAGGAAAATGTCTCACACATGGCAACCTTCCCCTTTTGTTCCATTTTTGTGGAGGAGCTTCATACACAGAGTTAGCCTATGTGCTTGTCACCGGCGCGGGGAGTTCTGGCAAGATTTCCGGGTAGGGTGGGCGTAGGCGGCGGTGTGGTGAGGCAACAGCGAGAGCACTTGATCGAGGACTGTGGGCGAAGAAAGCGGTGAATCCTCACGCTGAGGTGGAGGGGACTGGCGCGGAGGCGCAGGCGGAGGGAGCTGAGCCGGGGCGGGCGGAGTCGGCAAGAACGGAGCACGCGGAGGCGCGGCCACACGCCCCAGCGTGGCCAGAGGCTCGACCACACACCCCGGCAAGAACGGAGTCGACGTCCACACGCCCCGGCGCGACCATGCAGCCCCAAGCGGAGGCGCGGGCGCACGCGCTGGTCGTGCCTAGGAGGTGCGGCGTGAGCGCGGAATCGAGCCACGGCCACCCCTGGTTCGGCGTATCGGCGGGCATCGCAGGCCACTGGAAGGTCCTCCGCGCCATGATGTTCCCTGATGAACTTGGATGTGCATCTCCTCCTAGAATTGGTAAACGAAATACATTTATTCCATTGTTACCTTTGCTTCTCTCGTTTGTTTATTGAACTCAGTGAAAAACTATGCGTGCGTGATAACGTGTTAGAACTCAGTGGAGACTACGAGAAAGTGGATAAATGATCTGTATCTCTTTATTGCCTTATAGGTGCAAACTGATGTTACAAAGGGAGGCATGAGTTTGCCAAATAAACCAATGTGACGGCGCATGCAAGAGATGTCAACCAGCCAAACCGCATACATCTCTGATAAGTCCAACCGGTCGTGCATGCAACACACACTTTAGTATATGAGATTAATTTCTCAACAGATAGCAAGAGACGGACCATAGAGTAAATTGTCAACTCTCACCGAACGCATTCAACTCGGAAATACTCTCGCCATGCGCATTCTAACTTAGAAATCATCTAATAGTTTTTATACATGATATATCGCTAAAAACTATTCATAAAACTTTATCATAATGTATGATTTTTTATTTAAGTGAATGTGCCTCGTGTATTGTTTTCAATGAGCTGATTGCCATATCACCCATAAGCAAAAAATAATTAACTTCAAATTGTTTCTCAACTTCTAAGATTGCTTCATCACTATTGTTTTCATCAAATTACTTTTTCTAAGAGCACGACGCTTTATCGGAAATGATGGCTCCACACCTATTTCAGATGCAATTTCTTTAGCAATGACTATACTAGAAGCAAACCTAACATTTCTATAGGTGCTGAAATAAACTATTGTGCCTTCTATTTGTTTTAAGGTAGACTCAATGCACATAGATGGTGATTGCAACTTCTTGCTTACTTTATTTATAGCAAATAAAATATCATGCCAAATATAAACTCAAAGCTTCCAAGCACATCAAATAATTTTTTTGCATCACTCCTATCCTTTGCTTCAATAACACTATCTTCCCTTAACTTAAGTAAAGCATTTGTTAGCTGAGGAGCTTGATATCTAATTGTTGTGACACTTTTGATTCTACTGTCTCAACGTGTGTTGTATCAATTCATCTACTTGTTTTCTCTTTTTTCTTTTCTCACTGCCAGAAACATACTTTCTTGACGACATGATTTTGTTTAAACATAAAAAATAAGCACTACAAGTCTTGAAGTCTACAACATAATTTAAACTAAATTTTAAAATATAATCTACTCAATGAAATGCAAATTACTGCTGCTACAAGCCTTAAGCCTACAACACGAATGAAATCGACTGATTAAAATTTAAGTACATTTTTTCACCTGAAAAATTCTTAGAAAGGCAGGAGACAGAACTTGGACGAGACGGCGTAACGGGGGCGTCAGCGACTCTGCCGGCGAGACGACGAGTCCACGGGCGGACGCCGATCGGCCGTCGGTTGAACGGCCACTCCGGCACTCGGCTGTAAGCCTACAACACGAATGAAATCGACTGATTAAAATTTAAGTACATTTTTTCACCTGAAAAATTCTTAGAAAGGCAGGAGACAGAACTTGGACGAGACGGCGTAACGGGGGCGTCAGCGACTCTGCCGGCGAGACGACGAGTCCACGGGCGAACGCCGATCGGCCGTCGGTTGAACGGCCACTCCGGCACTCGGCTGTAAGCCTACAACACGAATGAAATCGACTGATTAAAATTTAAGTACATTTTTTCACCTGAAAAATTCTTAGAAAGGCAGGAGACAGAACTTGGACGAGACGGCGTAACGGGGGCGTCAGCGACTCTGCCGGCGAGACGACGAGTCCACGGGCGAACGCCGATCGGTCGTCGGTTGAACGGCCACTCCGGCACTCGGCTGTCTTGGCCACACAGAGGGTGCATATTGCTTCGGGATAAGTAATAACTAGTGAGGCATGTACATATCGGCAGTAACGCTTGTAACTTCCATCTTACGATTTTCTTCCGAAAAGAACGAATTACACAGGCAAAGTCTCAAGCTTAAATTTAAAACAGCGGTTAGATGAATTGCAGAGAAGGGTGGGAAAAGAAGCGAAACAAATAAGGTGCGATTCTTCCTGGCAGCACATCTCTATACAGTTTCATTTTGAAACACAAAGAATGTCAGAAATGCCTGAGGATTTCTTCACCGATGCTTATTTCTCCATGTTATCATATCATATTAGAAGAAATAATGCCTTCATCTTCTCGTTCCAAGCCTAAGGAAGTGTAGCTCTCAACTCCTTCCTGTCTGCGCCAAATGACTGCACAATCAAGAATCTGTTAGAACTAGTTCATTCTCAATCAGTCCATCGTTCAAAATGCGACTGGGGTTACTTAGAATGAGATCTAGATAAAACCATATAACCTCATTCCCCTGCTTGTGATTTTCTGGTTATGGACAATAAGTTTGGATCTACTAAACAAGACATACTTGAAACTTGAAAGGTGAATTGGCTGAATTTGTGGTTTAACTTAAAATGGTCAAAAATCTGTTCGGTCACCCCCAGTGTAAAAGATAATAGTATTCCATAAGAACTGGCTAAAATGCATTACAACACAAGTTGAAATTTCAACACTAGACACCTCCTTGGAAAAACTCTGCTAGCAAAACAGACACACCAAGCTAAAACTTTGCATTACGAAGAGAAAGTGATTTTGCTTATGTAGTGTTTGGTTCTCTGTATGAGAAGGAATGGAACGGGATGGTTCCTGAATATTGGGTGATACTGTTATTTGGTTCGCTGTTTGGTTCGAGGGATGGGGTGGAATTAAGTGGAACCAAACTGTTTCCAGAAACAGAATATTCCCTGTAGATGCTGAACCATGTGATACTGATTTTTTTGGCAAACGAGATAGTTCCAAACCATCCCGTTCCATTCCTCATCATACACCAAACCAAACAATCAAGTGGGTGGATTAGTACATGCCTACATGGTAATAAAAATGCAGAGTTCATTTTATGAGACTTAAAAGAATTAGACTTATGGACATACCTCCACACCAAAACCCTTGACATATACATTCGTAAAGAGCTCAGAAGTATCAGGCATAGGGCTTTCCTGCAGATATTAAAAGGGGTATATATGTGAGTGAAAGAACTAATTCAAAGCGAAACAAGTAAAGAAAGCATTTCTAAATGTGACAGAAACCTTTGCTTTCGCAATGGCATCATCAACTTCTTTTCTGATTTCTTTCTCCATGTCCTGAGATGAAAGAATTAAGTTCATAAACAATAATAATTTAAATATACCACTAAATGAAATAGAATCTCTTTTCATTTCTCATTGAACATTATTTTTATTTTTAAATACATTTGACATAATTTCCATAGAAACTGATACCTTGAGTTCAGCAGGAGTTGCTAGGTCATGAGCCAAGATCAACTTCCTAACTCTTTCAATTGGGTCACGCTCCTGTTGGTGTCATAAAACAAATAATTTGTTGAAATCCAAATATTTGGCACCACCAACATATCCAAATTTAACGGTCATAATATCCTCACCTGTCTTACACCTGAGATCTCATCCCTGGTGCGGTAAGTGCTTCCTGGATCTGACATAGAGTGGCCATGGTACCTGTAGGTATCCATTTCAAGAACCTAAATAGAAAGAATGGGCAAACATTAGTAACCATCACTTATTATTTACTAAAACACTAGTACTTTAATTACAGGTAAGTCAAGTAGCAATGAGATTTAAGCATTCATACTTTCATAGGATAATAGCAGCGTTGCTCAAATTTAATATCATAAATCCATAATCAAGAATATAGTTAGACCATTAGTTGATGTGTATCACTATTCAGTATTCACTACTATGTAATTCCATCCTTCACATATCACAAGGGTGTCCTAGCAGTACTCAGCATAAAACAACCTATTTCAGAATCAAGCACACAAAAGTTCTATGATATTGTCATGTAGACAGTAGATATATACTGGCATCAGTGAGCAGAAAAAATGTAATAGGAGAACAACATACAAAGAATTTTAGTTATCAATTAGCAGCTAACAACACATCTTTGGAGAAAGATTCAAGGAATTTTTATGTACAGAAAGATCCAGTATAGAAGTGAAAGAACATGAAAATGTAGCATTGGTTCTTCACATGAAAATAGCCAAGAAATATGAACATGAACCACTGCAGTTCAACAGCAGTAAATCGCTAAAATAGCACTACAGAATTTCACGTACTTATTTAAGAAATACGGGCAAAGTTTACTCACGATTGGACCATTTGCAATGGCATGTTCTTTTGCAAATTTGCATGCCTGCTTCACAGCAAGGACATCCATTCCATCAACCTACAACAAAAGAAAATAGATGGTGTCAGTAGCTGAGACCATGTAGGAAGTTACATGAAATGTTAGCTTCAGTTGTCTAACAACCCAAATAGGAGATAATTCAAAATCGGGAAGAAAGAAGAATCACGCGTAATTACAAACGTAAAAACACAAAAGAACACATAAGCTCCAGGATATGAAACACCCTAGAACAAAATAGATTCTATAAACAAAGCTATCAACTAAGGTCACATATAAATCTTCTTTAGGTATACATTATGACTTACTAACAGAATCATTTTCCTTGTACTAGTTGGAACAGATAGCATGTACTAAAATAACCTACTGAATCAACTATATCCTTCAATCAAGGCAGCCTCCTCTGAACTCAAGAAATAGACAAAGAGCATCTTATGGTTTATCATGTCAAACTTTACATACAAAATTCACTGCAAGCAAATCAAATAAACCAAAATTGGAAATCATAATCAAGAGACAGTCACCATTGATCAATACATGCACTACGATGAGCAAAACTAACAACAATGATTTTGTGTCACCTTCAACCCAGGCACATAGTCACCACGCTTATAGTAGGCAGGGCTCTTTGCTGCTCTCCACTCGGCTGTTCCCATACCATCTGCACAACAGAAATCGAATCCAGATCATGTCACATCAAACGAACAAGCGGATAACACGTTGCAACCATGATTCCTAAAGTGGTGGAGGAACTCACAATGGTTGTTTTCGCAGACCAGTATGGCAGGCAGCTTCCAAAGGGCCGAAATGTTGAGCGCCTCAAAGAGCTGGCCTTGGTTCGCAGCACCATCACCGTATAGAGCAAACGTGGCACTTTCCTCCTTCCTATACTTCTGCGCAAACGCGAGACCGCATCCAAGGGGAACCTGGGCGCCAACGATGCCGTGTCCACCGTAGAAATTGGCATCCTTCTTGTAAAAATGCATGGATCCGCCCTTCCCGCGGGAGCACCCAGCCTGACGGCCCATGAGCTCGGCGAAGGTGGAGACGAGGTCGCCGCCGCGGGCGAGGTAGATGCAGTGATCGCGATACGCGGTGATGATGGAATCGGAGCGGGTGATGGCGGCCTCCATGCCGACGGCGACTGCCTCCTGGCCGTCGTAGAGGTGGCAGAACCCACGGATGAGCTTGGCCTTGTAGAGGGAATCGGCAGCGATCTCCATCCGGCGCATCACGGACATGTCGTGGAAGAAAGTGAGGATCTCGGCCGGGGTGGTGGTGACGTCACGGGACGGCGGGTCGACGATGTGGGAGGTGAATGGCACGGAGGTCTCGATGGTGAGCGGGGCCGTGGAGTTTGAGATCGCGCGGGCCGCGATGAGCGTCGACGCCGGAGCCCGCACGACGGGGACGCGGCGGAGCAAGGCTGCCGCGGCCATGGCTACGGCTGCTTAGGGTTTCGCGGCGGCGACCGGGAGGGAGGTGGTGGGTTGGTGGGAGGTAGGAGGAGATAGGGGGAAATTTTTCCTTGAGACAAATTCTCGTTGCGCTATTGATGAAAGGAATGGTTAGTTGGTGTTGATGGGCTTGGCGGGCCAAAAAAAAAACTAGGCAAATTACATGTGCTCGAACATCTGTTATACTTATATACATATTTTAAATATATGTCATTTATATTTCATTCAATGGTTACTTTCAATTTTACAGAGAACACCTCTCACCTTCATTAACATTGAAATTTTTGCAGCTGGCCCTCTGGGAATAAATTGAAGGTCACTGTCAGATGAAAGATAGATGGCACAGATTTAAAATATATATATGAGCACAACACCTATTTGAGCACTTAATACGTTGCCAAAATTCAATCGGATAAGGCCTAAATCTTTTCTCCGAGTGTCTGCCAACGTAAAGGTACTGTTGATCCAATGAAACAGACGAAGTGGAGGTGAAGAAACTGGTGGTGCCGACAACGGCGTGAGCGGCGGGCCGGGGCAACGAAGCCGGCACGTCGGCACTGACGCAAGCGGCGGACCAGGGTAGCAAAAGTACCAGCTCCGGCCTCTAGATCTGTGCACGGCTCGCGCGGCCGCGCATTGCCCCGTTGGCCGCCGGCGCACCGTCGCCCCTCTGGTTCCTCGCCCGTGCCCCTTTGACCGACCGCCGGCACGCCGCCCCCTCCGGCTTGCTCCTCCAGTCTGTTCATCTCAGTTTCATCTGCTACGTCGGATCAACTCCACCTCCACGTGGCAGAGCATAGAAGGGCATTGAACGAATGATTTCGAAGAGAAGTCTTCTAAAGTTCATCGAGAAAAACACTAGGGTTACTGGGGAATTCCCTTCACACGTAAAGCAAGAATAGGTTATTAGATGCGTCGTCGCTGTCATGATGTTGGGAATATTTGGTTTAATTATTAGGTACATAAGTTTAAGATGGCAATGGGTACCCGAAATCCGATGAATTTTTACTCTATTAGAGTAGATATATGGGTTAAATTGTTTACCCGCGAGTCTACTAATGGAAAAATAATAATACCCGACAGGTACATGGGTATGGATATGATTTCCTAATATCTATATCCGTTACCCCGATGGGTATCCATCACCCAATAAACTATATTTTTGGAAGTTTAAATTATTTTTACTATTGTTGTATGTTAAATCATTAATGTATTATGTTTGAGAGTTTATTTATATATGTAATTTTGATTTTATGACTGAATGAGTGATCGATCTATTTAGGTGAAACACTGTTTTTGTAGAGATAGATATACAATTGTTATTCGTTAGCATATTTTGTGTGCGGTGCCTATTGATGAATATGGATATCCGATGAGTATATTTTACCCGCATGGGTATGGTTTGGGAGAGAAATGGTACCCACATATATATATGGGTTATCCGACGGAGATATTTTTTTTCTAACAGGTATAGGTTTGAGATACTCAAACCCGATGGGTATAGACTCGTTGCCATCTTTACATAACGTAGAGCCAACCATATCGACGTCTTCGTAATAATAAACAAGTAAACCAACCCAAGCAATGCAGATGGGCCAGAGTTCACTCGGAAAATTTTTGTTTCAATCATCCTTCAATTTCAGGCATCGTTCAGCTTTGCATTGAGCGAACAACTTTTATGACTCGGGAGCACACAATTCCGGTCCATTGTCCATAGATAAATTAGGATTTTAGTTTAAAATTCAATCCATCGCTCCATCCACATATAATGGCCCAAGATTATAGACTCGTAAACAAGCCCACATATATATTAGTCCTTCTAAGGTATTTTTAACGCTCCACATAGAATAGTGTCTTAGTCAGTTACTAAGCTGTCACGTAGAAAATAATCTTATGTGACAATAGAATTAAAGAAAAGAGAATAAAAAAATAAAGAAATCATGTATAAGTAAGACATCATATCATCATGATATCCGAAACAAGAATAAAAAAAGATTTAATGAGAGGGGGAGAGAGAAGAGAATAATATAAAATTTTTATTATGTGTCACTACTAAAAAATCAAGATTGAGTGTATAGTTTCTAGATATTATATCTGATATAACAAGATAAGACACCGTCTAAAAAATCATGAATTAAAATTGTCTTAAGAACTGACAAGATAAGAGGACGCCTAAAAAATTATGGTTTGGAACTGCACCAAGGACATGTTTAGCTAAAAAAGTTGCTTAATGCTGAGTTCTTCCGACAGTAGGACGTGGCACCGACCTTCCGAACCATTTGTGGATGTCGGACCGAGTACCGAGTGTGAGAAAGCACATGGAACCACAATTAAAGTTGGGCAACACCTTCTGAGTTCAGAAACAAGGTAAGCTCGGGAGCACAGAAGCTGTTTTATCCAAACTATTTACAAGATACATTCATAGCTTCTTGCAGCAATACTTTGTCCCTACATTCTTAGAAACGAAAAGCAGTTCAGAAGTAACAAGGACAAAAGATCATGGCCGTTCTCGGGTCACATGTCCGGTCACTGTATCGTCTTCTCAGATTCTTAAGTGTGGTAGTATGATCCGAACTCATGGTGACTGCTGGTCGAGCTCAACAAGCGAGCTCTGACTCAGACAACTCTCATGATTTTGCAAAAGCGCAGTAACTCTCGTAGAACTCAATGATTCATGCACACACCACACTCTTTCAGTGTCAGCTCCGACAAAAGAGAAAACCCTCAGAAAGTCACAGCGGAAGAGATAACATTTAGCTGCCTTCGTGTTTGTATGTCCTAACTCGGAGTAGTTCACACATCAAACAAAATGTCTTTGTCTTGCCTAACCCATCCTGAATAAATTAGGATAGAAAACAAGAATTAGTTGGCAAGTAGCTGAACAGAAAGGAATAATTTAGGCAAAATAAGTTAGCAAAGTGTAGGTTGGTGGGATAATGAGAAGGAATACCAGTCTGAAAAAATGAGTTCAACAGTTTCACCAAGATACATTGGACCTATATAACGTTGAGATGACACTATAACATAGGAACCATTCTTACGTATTATATACGAAAAATATTACTTTTATGCAGCTATGTTTAGTGTCCATTGTCAGCGAGGTCTCCGGAAATTCTGACTAGACAGCTAATGTTCATATATCTATGGACACCAATTAAGTTCAGGGAGAAAGATTATTAGGCCATAATAAGCAAATAAATTACCTTGACTTTGGTAAATTCAAATCCTTTCTCCTGCCTTCTTGAGTAGTCCCTGTTCTCACTGTAGAGGAAATGTTTGGCTCAGCTAAAGGGTTGGTGACAAAACCACCCTGAAGTCCAAACTTCTGCTTTTCCCACTTGTAAGAAGTTCTGCTCTCCTCTGAGCTATTTGGACCATCAGAGACAGAAAACCGACCAGAGTATCTACTAACGTCATGACGCCGCCAGAATTTTGGGTTCAGAATGCAACAGGACTTGGCGTTAGCTTCACTGCTTGACGCCCTTTCTGATGAGGCAGCTAAATCTCGAGAGATCTCATCCAGTGCCATCTCCAGTCCATGGACCCTTGTCTCCAAAGAATTCATGCCATTCTCAGATTTCCCCATAAATTTCTGAAAAACAAGATGAACCACAAAAATCAAATGAACTTCCAATAAACATAGATGATATAAGAACATTGTGGCATGAATTACGGCTTATAATTCCCAGTGACTAGCAAATACATGAGTTGCAACATATCAACTGATGCATTGCATATTGACAGATGCTGGTGAAGCTGGCAGAAAGATAAACTGGTTCTTCTTCAGAGTCAGATTTGAAATAGTGATAAACTGATAATTTGCAGATTAAAACTTAGTCCTAGGCACGTCATGTTGCTGTCCATGTCCAGCTTCCCCCACATACCTTGAAATTGCTAAATGTTCACGGTACATTGACCAACACAAGAATTGCCATTGAATATCTTGACTAATGACAATTTCAGGCATGACTTAACTTGGCCGATGTCTACTTTCTCTTGTTGAATAACCAATGTAATGAGAAGAAGTTGGTTTTACACTTTTACTTATTAATCGGCAGACAAGTTTCATGGTTACAAGCACTATCAAGGAACACCTACTTTATTCTTGGCTTTGTTTTCAAAGGCCCCCAAATTAAACTGTACTGACAAAAAAAACATGACACTGCTTTAATAGCACATGTACCCTTCTTGTTAGTTGTTAATGAACATGTACTGAACAGGCCATAAAAGCTTAACACAGGCTAAAGTTGTCATTTAAATGCGACTGTTTAGGAACCTAGTTCAACTAAATTGTACAATATATGGTCTATTGAAACAAAGGAAATCACCTGGAGAAGATCTAGCAAACTGCTTTGCTGATTTTCAATCTGAAGCAACTGCGACCTAATCTCTGACAAGCCCTCATCTTTGTAACCTGACTGAAACCTCTCTGATCCACCACCAACGTCAGAAATCTCTTCCATGTTACCACCTCCCTCATATGGAACAACTCGTGATCCTGCTTTCGATCCAGCCACCTTGGTCGCCCTCTCCTCGCTGTCCTGGAAAAGCATCCTCCTTGCTTCCAGTCCTGATCTCACGCTGCCTCCTTTCAGAAGTCTCTCGTCGGTCACCACTTTGATCGGGGTGGCATCTGGAGCAGCAGCGACGTCAACCTTGTAACCGCGGTTCTTCGCTTGGCCCGCCCTGCGGGGTGAAGGGCCATGCCTTCTGCTCACACTGGGTGAAGCATCAGGAGGAGGCGACCTGCTTGCCGGTGCACTGTTCCTCCTGCTCGCCGGTGCAACTGATTTTGAGTCTAGTGAAGCTGCTGGATACCGCCCATCACTTGCACTCCCTGTAGAATCCAGCACATGGCCAACTGTTCAGAATTTGGTTACCAGATCAAGTTGCTTTTAAAATTTAAATAGAACAGTCCTCTTTAGCAAAAAGGAGTTGATTACTGTGTTCTTTGATTCTTTCTACTTGCAACATACAAGATTACAAGAATCCAAACGTAAATTACCAGATCTGCACAGCAAACTAGAAATCAGTAGGAAAAAACACGGTTCCAAATTAGTAGATCACCTCCAAGGGAAGATCGTCGTTGTGACTGCGAAGCCAGTGGCGCACCGGATGAGCATTCGTCGTCTTCAATGTCCGGGATCTCCTTCCACGCCTCGATCATCTTGTTCATCGAATCTCGCACAATCTTGACCTGCATTGCCACACAAAACACCAAAAATGTCAGCACGTACGATGAGATCCAGAGAAGGATGAAATCGGCTAGATTCGAACCATGATAAGAAACCAACCTTGTCGAACTTCCTGGCCTCGAACGTGGAGATGCAGTACGATTTGTATGTCACGAGAAGGTCTTTGTGTTGTAAGGCCAGTGCAGCAAGCGCCTCGGCCGCGGCCTTCCTCACCGCCCAGTCGTCACTGGCGATTGTGTCGCGGAGGCACGGGACAGAGGCGGTGACTTCAGCGGCGCCGGCCACGGATGCAGAGATGCCAATGAGAGTGATGAGCGCGGGCTTGGCTTTGAAGGCATTGCTGCGGAGGAGCTTGAGGAGGCGGGGATGGAGCTTGTGGATGTAGGAAGCGAGGTCCGCGGTGTGCGCAGAGGCCTCGACGGCGGCGGTTGTTGCGAGCGCGGCCGCCAGCTGAGCGCACTGATCCTGCTCGTGGAGGAGCGCGTCCGTGAGGGGGAGGAGCGCCGGGGACGCGGACGCGGACGCGGCCGCCGCCGCGCGGGCGGTGTCGACGAGCGCGGCTCGCACGGAGGAGTCCTGATCCCGGACGGGCCGCAGCGCGGCCGCGAGGATGCGCGGGACGAGCGGCGCGACGGCGTCGCGCGGGTGGGACGCGGCGACGAGCGCGAGCGCCCGCAGCGCGTGGCGCCGGAGCGGCGTCCTGTCCGTCGGACGCGCGTCCGAGACGGCCGATACGAAGGCCGCCAGCTCGTCCGCGCCCAGCGCCCGCGCGATGGCCTCCAGCTCGGCGGCCGCCATGGCCTCCGTGTCGCGGTCCGACAGCTTCAGGAGACATCGGTTCACCCGCTGCTTCAGCGTCTCCCCGCCGTGCCCCCGCGCCGCGGTGCCCATGGCCGGCGCCCACACGACGCGACCCGACACCCCTACTGCCCGTGCCTTGGCGAGAGAAGCACTGGGTCAGATGTCCGATAGATGGCGGGTGGGGCGTAGCAGACAGACGGACGGACGGAGCGGCGCGTTTATTTATGATTCTTCTCTGTTTTTTACTACTTTTTTTTCTCCTCGTTAACTTTTCTCTTTTGTTTTTCTCTCTTTCACTTTGTAATAAGTAAGCTTTATGTTATCTGTTCGTCAATTTTCAGCTGAAAGAGCATCCTTTGTCTGCGTCGACATGGCCCTCCTAATTGACCACAATTAACTACCACACATCAGTACTCTACTCTGTCACCGTTACATGGCAGCAATTTTGTTACTAAAATTCTAAAAACAACAATTTCTCTCTCACCAAGCTGAATATCGGAATGGACATGTGTCAGATCAGCCAATGGAAGCAAAGCAAGACGAAACAGCATCACTGATTGCTCTAGATGCAATATTTATGTGCGAAAGAAAAATACCTAGCCGATTGCTCTAGATGCTTTGCTTTTGGTTCGCGATATCCTGATAGAATTAGTTCATCCAGTCAACTGTTTAGTTGTAAGGTGAAGATAGATGAAATGGTCATCGAAAGAAATATTTCTTCAATATGCCAAACGGATAGATTCAGAAAAAATTTCTGGATGAGTTCATTCAATATTAGACGAGATGACATGTCGTCTTCTTCTAATTAGTTATTACATATTTAATTTTTCATTTATAAATATTCAAATGATTTTTACTCCCAAATTATTTATTCAATTTATGATCTAATTACATCATTGTATTGATTATAATTTAATCTATAAAACAAGATCTCATATGATTATATTTTTGTTAAAACATATATTTGATAAGTGAGTCCTATTAAATTTAAACTTATTTTATCCAAGTTATATATATCTAACCAAACAAGAAATTGTTTCATCTCATCCATCCAACCAAACACCTCAAATGTATAATCTCATCTCTAAATTCATGGATAGCTGTAATGTAATCATGCAGTGGTGGTGAGTGGATAGAGACTGTTTAATAAAACCAGTTTAGTCTTAATCATTTAAGTTATAGCCACAGACTATACGATACTGGATACATTTAGGAAACTAAAAAATAAAACAAAAAGGATGATTGGTACGATACTGGATCCGGCTAGAGCAATCTCAATATAATTTTAACGGAGGATTTCTTAAAAATAAATTCTTATACAATTATCTCTTTTTCTCTATCATTTGCTTTGTCAATCATATCGTATCTTCTTTCTTGTTTCTCATGTAGAGTTAGTTTCTTATGTGAGAAGTAGTTTTCTTTTATAATCCACGTATTGATGTAATCTAGTGTTAGAAATATGTGCAATATTTTAATTCCAATTTTTATTTGGAGGAAAAACTCATAGATGAACAATGATGCATAAACAAATACTACCAGGTATTTGATGTACTTCAAAAATACATGCTGTCAATAAACATATGAACTACTTGATCAACGAAGTAGTAGAAGACAACACGTAGAGGAAGTAGTCGCGTCGAGGTTCACACGAGCGATCGCGCAAAGCGCTGCCCAGAAACCTGATTGCCGCCCCGTGCAGGTGTTCTCTGCGGCAATGGTTCGGAGATCCCGCTCTTCTTCCAATCCGATGCACGGCGGAAAGAAAGTCGATAAAGTCTAAGCAGCGCAACAGACTCAAGGCAGTAGAGCAGAGAAGGAGAACGAGAGAATGGGGATCAAAAAAGCGCTCATCAGATTGGACGTCTCCAATCTTTTATAGACAACCATCCATGCCAGAATAAAGTTACAAAATTATTACTAGTAACTGTCAAATTCATATCACATAAATCTGGCCACAAATACTAGTAACGGAAGTTTTAAATCAGAAATTCAAAACAACCAGTAACTGAAACGTTTATTCTGGTGTGGGTCTCCATCCCACTAAATAAGCAATATGGGACTAATCATATACACATGCTTTGGAATTAAATAATTGGGCCACCTCATGGGCCAATTTTCAACATCTAGAACTACACAATAAGTTTTAATATTTAAAATCTCGAAGGGTTTACATGGAGTCGAACTGTGCTCGAGCTATCCGAAAGGATAACAACCTTTGAATGAGATGAGAGTTGTATTGAATTTTACTTTTAGAGTTCAATCCCCTCTCCCTACAAAGGAGAGCATATTTATAGGCACAATAAAAACAAAATAATGCCAAGTTACCCCTATATATATGTTCAATCAACTATTACATCGTACACAATGAATTACATAGGATAATCCGGTAACACTCATATGAACACAATAAATCACATGTCTTATTAGAGAGGACAAGGAGTGTATGGTTTTGATGTCACCTTGTAGCGGTTTTAAGCTTCGCAAATCTTTAGAGGAAGGGGGCTTCGGCTCGTTAAATGGCTCCGAATCGTCAGTTTGCAAGGGACTCCACGGTGACTCTCGTTGAAGCATTGGCTTCGGCGTAAGAAGAGGCTTCACAGTACTGTTATTAAAACATTATTTAGGGCGAAAGCATTTTCACCCAAACACCTCTTTAATTCTACTGGGCATCATCTTTTTGTGTATATGACACGTTAATTAATATTATAAGAATCGTGCTACTCATCCCATTGAGACATCATAACATTGCTTGTGACAAATTAAGTGATAAAATTTAATTTTGGTCATGAATGGCCAGTTTAGTCCTTAGCCTAGGGAAAACAGCCAACTTAGCACCATTCGGAAAAACTTGTGCTTAAAGCGAATTATATATTAGTCATAATCAGTTATATAATTCATAATCAGAATCAATCTTTTTATCTATTTATCAAATAAGCGAGATTATATTATAATCATGATTATTTTAATTTGTCGTAAAGATCTTAATCTTTAGCCCAAGGAAGACAGTACAGAGCGGAGCATGTCATTCTCAATTTCGTGTGCCGAACTGAGTATTAAGCTGTGTCGAAAGAGCTATAAAATATTGGTATTTTATAATCTCGCCCGCAATAATACGGTTATCGTAAAAGTAGCGCTTAATTCATGTGAAGTTTTAATTTCCTTTGACAGGAACCATGTGAAGTTCATACGAAGCAAAAGAATACTTCACGGTCTGAATCTGAATCTGAATCTGCGTAACAAAATGGAGTGGCGGAATCAGAGGCTTTCAGGCCTGGCCACTGCCCACTGGTGCTATCTCCACTGCACTGACATCTACGAGCTGGCTAATGGCTGCTCCAGTTCACCAACCACTGCACTGCCTCGCATAAATGATGTTCTTCTGGCGCCCTACACGGAGTAATAACAGTAGACAACCACTCCTGCAGTAGTTTCACAGTTTCACTGCACTGCACTGCACGCAGCCAACCGATGGAGATGGCGATGTGACGGACGCCGAACGATCGGACCAAGCTTTTCCAGTGAATTGAAATGGGTCGCCGCTTCTGGCTTCTGGCTTCGGCGCCCGGCCAGCCGGCGGCGCGGCGGCAGGCGGCAGGCGGCAGGCGGCAGGCGTTGGTGACCGGCACGCGACGTACCTTTATTTATTTGGCTTTGCGCGAGCATCTAAAGCCGGGTTTCAAAGCAGACTACAGCTAGCGGCAAAAACAGCGCAGGTGGGAAAAAGCACGGTTTTGTGTACGTAGTAGACTATCAGTACATGCGTACAGGGGCGTTTAATTACTTGTCATTATAATTTTTAAAAATTGTTTATATGCCGCTGTCAATGACTGTAGTGACTCCTATCTGTCAGTGACGTGTCGATGATACATTGACAAACTGTGAGAATTGTAGTGGTGCCGGAAAAAATAACCCTTTATTTTATTGTCGTATCAGGTCAAAAATGTTTGGATATTAATTTGAATGATTAAAAGTAAACTAATTATAAAAATAATTGCAGAATCGATAGATTATTCGTGAGACGAATTTATTAAGCCTAATTATTTCATGATTAACAAATATTCACTGTAGCATCACATTGTCAAATTATGACGTAATTAGGCACATTAGATTCATCTCGTGAATAATCCACCGATTATGAATGAGTTTTATAAATAGTCTATATTTAATACTCCAAAATAACATCCAAATATCTGATGCGACGGGATTAAACTTTTGGAAAAAAAACCAAACAAGTACTAAAAGGTAGGGTTTCAAAGCTTGCTCGCTATAAAGTTAAGGAAAATGCTTCGTCTAAGGTGTTTAAAAAAATACAAAAAATGGTGAGTGTCAAAATACTCAATAAAAATGTTTCATCAATTATTAAAAAATATTTCAAATAGATGTAATAATTGACGGTGTTGTTTGTAACGTAAAAAAACCACTATATATACGTAACATTTTTTTATATTCAAGCAGTTCAATCTCAATGTTTCATACATAAAAATAAAATAGTTCAAATTTAAATTATGTTTTATTTTATTAACATATTTTTTAACAAAGTGATAAAACAATTATATTTTTCACCGAGTGTTCTCGATATTCTTCAATTTAAACGTCTGAATTCTAGTCTTTTTTTCCCTGAAGTTAAAGATGGCATCAAGCTAGCAACAAAAGCTCGCTCGCGCGTATCGTTGTTAGTCGCAGGTACGTAGCATATGTCTCATGACACGCCACATGCAGAGATGATTGCGTTTGGATAATCGGCATTATTATAAATAATGCGTGTGTGGATAATTGGCATTATTATCATTTTTGGAACAGGATTAGCGTCTGAATTATTAACCCACGTGACGTACGTCGTGCAGTGGCGATAGTTCAACCACAGCGAGGTACGGTGTACGTACGCGCTACTGCTGCATGTGGAGGCATAGATTCTTGGCAAGATATGAATCATATAATATATAATATGATCCCGTCGACTTAAACGCTAGCCGTGGAAACGTACGCCTGTGACGCGGCTTTTAATTCTGTTATATAATTGTAAAAAAAAAACAAGGCTATAGTTACGTACTGGTGGGTCTATTGCCCATGAGAATATTTTTGGGTGACTGTACACGAGATCCCAATTCCCAAACGTTTATAGCCGATTTTGTGTCAAATAAGTCTAGATATCAATTTTTGGTTCCGTTAACAATGCAGATCCACAACTCTGCTTCACATTTTTTGTGGAGCATGTCAGGAGGTGCTCTGCGGATACAGTTTTTAAAACAAAATGTGGATAAGACGAATGGTCAAATATTATGATAAAAGTCAACGACGTCGTTTAAAAGTTAATGAAGGAAGTACTAAGTTAATATATTTCACATGATGGACATTAAAAATAATATAATTGGAGATTTGTGGATAAATTCCAGGGTAAAATAGTATATTCCTACCAAATTCTACCATTCTTGAATCTGAATTTCCTCAGCAAGCCAAACAATTGCAAATACTTCACAGTGGAGCAACAACTCCACTCTAGATCTAATTCTAAGTAAATTATATAGAGTATAACAAATTTTAAGAGAGTGAAGTAGTTCTAAACAAGTCCTAAGTTCTCATATCATACTACACCTGTGAGCCACGGTTAAGTTGCCACACGAATAAGACTTGGCGGAAAGTCCAAAATGTAGCATGACTGCAAAATACTACCTCCGTTTTTTAGGGGAAATGGCGGATTTGCCCCAAAGTTGAGCTACACTTGCTGAAATACTCCATAGTTGGTGTGACTTGCAAATTTGTCCCATACTTGATAGGGATGGTTGCTGATTTGCCCCAATTGTATTTTCTTCACATTTATCTTTTTCCTCATGTTTTAGCCTATGAAATACCCACTTTGCACTTGTCACTTATCTTAGCTCCACCATTTCCAGCAACCCTGCAGCCTGCACAGCCGCCGGCCGGCGGTGACACCGCGTCCCGCGTGCCAAAGACCCCACGCGCCGCTGTTGCTAGCTCTGTCGACCTCCTGTGACGCCGTCGCTAGCTCCGTCGGCCTCCCGTGCCGCCGCCGAAGACCCGCGTGTCGCAGTGCTCAGTTGGTGCCCCCGTAGGCCTCATGTGTCACCGCGACGAACTCGGCGCCCCCACCGGCCTCGCGTGCCACCGCGACGACCCCGCACGCCTCGCATGTCGCCGTCGTCGCTAGCCTCACCCGGCGGCGCCCGCTGCATCTGCCAGAATCACGATGACCAGGGGTAGAATGGTACATCCTGCGTTGGAAAATGAGGATAAAAAAGGGAAATGAGAAGAAATTTTTGGGTGGGGTAAATCAGCAACCATCCCCATCAAGTATGGGGCAAATTTGCAAGTCACACCAACTATGCGGTATTTCAGCAAGCGTAGCTCAACTTTGGGGGCAAATCTGCCATTTCCCCCTTTTTTAAATGTGTCGCCGACTTTTTTGTGCAAATATAAAAAATATAAATTATGCTTGAAATATCTTCAATAATAAAATAAATTATAACAAAATAAATGATTTTTCAAAAATATTTTTGAATAAAACGAATGGGAAAATATTAATAAAAATATCAACGGCTTCATTTAGAAAAAATAGAGAGTAATACTCTCTAATTTTTTTATATAAACAGTTTTAGACTTTTATATTATTTACTAAATGCATGACATTTGATAACTTATAAACATTTTCTTATTTTTACATATTTATTTTGGTAAAATAAATAGTATATTTCTCGCAAATAAATAACTAACATTTTGAAGGTGGACTAAATAAGAAATAGCTAATTTATTTAAGGTAATTTCTTAAATCTAGTGCAATTTCAAAATAGCATACATAACAAATTAATAAGAGATAGAATTAATCAATTGTATTTGATGATTTACCAAAAAAATAGCTTCTATTATTTGACACTCTTTAGCCATTTATTTGCATCATCTTACATAAAAATATCGATTACGCTCAAAGGTACTCCCTTCCTCTTGTACACAAAACAAGTCGTTTTGGACACAATTTCACATACCAAGGAGCAATTAATTAGTGTTTACTTTCCATGTTTATCCTTATTAAATATAGTGCAAGAGTAAACATAACACGAAAAACAAGAAAAAAGTAGTACTACTTGAGGGGTATAGTTGTCCAAAATACACAATAAAATGCAAAACGACTTGTTTTAGAGCACTCTTGATACAAGCCTAAAACGACTTGTTTTTGTGTACCGGAAGGAGTACATAGTACGGTGATATGATAGTGTGATACTCTTGAAAAAAAAATGATCCGTTGAAATTGAATTGCATGGGATCCACTGGCCTCTTTTAATTGGTGAATCTAGGAAGACGTTCAAGCGGATGGCATGCACTAGGCGATTTTTTTAACAATATATATATATATTTATTTTAAAAAATCAAATCTAGTACTTGAATTTCAAAATTTGCAAAAACTAGACTACCGTCGGCGGTTCATCAGCCGAATATGGCTAGGTCAAGCCACGTTCGGCACTGCAACGGCCGAACGAGACTGACGTGGCTACGTTTTACGTTTGGCCGATGTGGTGCCGAACGTGGTCTGATCTTGTCACGTTCGACTGATATGACAGTAGGTTAGTTTTGCAAATTTTGAAATTCGAGTAGTAGATTTGATTTTTTAAAAAATAAATATTATTAAAAAAATCTGCACATGGCAATGTTAGTCTCCAAACATAGACATATGTCAAGTGTCAGTGCTACACGGATATCTATATGAATGGACTCCACGCCAATGAACACCTTGTGTATAGTAGGTGTAGTTCTACAACCAAAACAATACCAGCATCGATTTATCCTTCTAGGTAGCAAAACCGAAATTATAATCACCATGGTTAAAGCTTGTATTGACTCACATGTTGTGTCATGATTAATCGCAATCTACTGCACATCCATCCGATGAGCAGACCTGCCTCATAAAAGTCAGTGTTAATACCGACCGCATAATGAAAACCAAAGTGGCACATCACGTGAAGGAGACCGAAAAGGAAGAACGGTCCTTGAATTACGTGTGCCGAGACACGAGGACCACCACGGCACCACGTACGTACATGCGTACGCCCGCCCAAATACAAGCGACGCCTTAATTCTGCATTTGCTTTCGTTTTAATTTGATCAAAAAACGGCACCTTTCATACACACAGAGATTAAAAACACATAAATAAAAAATGTATTGGAATGCCTTTGTTTATTGAATAATAACACCGCATAATTAATGAAGTCAAAGTTTCTTTAATCTTTGGTTGGTTAGCATTAAATTTTGTATATCGTAAATTGTTGGATTGATAGATACATATATATACTTAATGAAATTTTTCCGTGCTATACTATGATATTTATGATTATTGGAATCTATATTATATTTGGACAATTCGCTCGCTTCCTTAATTCATGTCTCCGGCCCCGGCTACGTCATGTCATGGATTTTTTAATAATATTTTTTGAACAAAATTTCAAATCTGACACATCGATTCAAAAAATTGTAAAAGTGGATACCTGTCGATCGACCATCGACTAAACCAAGGCACGTCATTCTAGTTCAATCAATGGTTAGGCGAACCTGAAATTTTCAATGCATGCAAAATGCGAGTGGCTAGCCAAGTGCATGGCGGTTAGAACAAGGTGAACCAGTGGGGCGGACGTACCAGGGCACGCAATGGTGTGAACAAGGCAGGGGTGCAGAAAGTGAGGCGATGTAATAGCCTGAAACCTCACGATTCTGGTTTTATTGAAGCTCATTATGAAAATCAAATCATACACAATGTTCATTGCCGGACAACGAATAATACGGAAACAAAGTATAACTCATAGTCTATAATTATTACAAGAGCGATCTAAGGAAAAGAAAACATCTTGGCCCTCGGCTCCTTCCTCGTCTAGGACAGCTCAATCCAGACCATCGTCTTGATACGCAACATCTGAAGGTGTTTGTCAACCGGGATGAGTACGAACGTACTCAACAAACCACAAATATGCATATGATGATGGCTTAATAACAAAGGAGCATCTTCTAGGCTTGTTTTTCATAAAAACAGATTTGTAAAGATTAAACATGTTGTGATGTCAAATTCTAAGCATGAATGTAAATAAGTAAAGACTTCCACTTTTTCGAGTCGCACACCTGTGCCAACTTGCACAATTCAAACCATCCTATTCATAACATAACATTCCAACTCGCATTAAACATCTAACTACGGAGAACATCACTGAGCTACCCATAACCGTAGGCACGTCTTTTCGAAAAGGTTATACTCTGATCAGAGGTGTACAATTTTACCCACAAGATACTCATTCCCACACACCAGAGTGTGTCGAGATGATACCACATCACCCCAAAGGAACTCATGCAAAAACCTTTCATATGGGTCGGTTCAACGAGAGGACAACCACACTAGGTTTCATCGACGCTCCACTGAGATCACACCCAAAAGACATAGGCTGATCCCGATTGGTAGACGTAGACTCCCATTTGTGCCTCGTCAGTATAAGCCATCCCAAGGGAAAGTCCTAACTGATGAACTTGCCTCCTCTGCTTGGTGCATCACGTTGAAACGAACCATGCTCCAGATTATGTCTTACCTATTCGACTTGTGGTTAGTACGAGTTTGCTTCACAACAGATCCCACAGACCGGTCTTTATAGTGCCCCGAGAGATACCACCAATGCCCTAGCTTGCACCTGGAACTCACTATGCTTATAACTTCATCATCTTTCAAGTCTTTAGTTCTCCTCAAAATAACAATAAGTTGAGACATATATCAAAGAGTTCAGAGGCCTAGCTAATAATGTTGTAATAATTTTAAGCGAGGCATTGTAAACGTGCTAGTACTTAGAGCACTAACTACTAAACCTGACAAGGTGACAAGAAAAAAGATGGTATAAAGCATGGCTCGGGTTTACACAATAGGGAGTAAGCTAGCAATAACTATAAAATGCTATGTTGAACTACTGATGCAAATAATACCTATGTTTTATAGTATTCATATTTGAAAACATGGGATCAATCATGCTCAAGAAGGGGTTTATGACTTGCCTTGCTCCTCAAAATATTGGTACTGTCTTCAAGTGGCAAATTTTGGTCTTCGACGGCGTCAAATTCTATTTAACACGCAAACCGAGGAATAAAAGAGAGAAAACAAATTAAAATAGTACAATAAACAATATAAACAGTGCAATTAAAGTGAACCAATGTGTAGAGAATAATTTTATGAATTTTCTGAAATTTGAATGGGCAAATTTGAAGTTTAAATGCAAAAGTTATGAATTTTCAAAGTTTTAAAACATTTCTAGAATTATTTTTAAAATTAAAACAGCCCTTGGTCCACGGCAGACCGAGTCCACCGTGAACCCGATGTTGTGCACGTGGACCGAGCCAATCTGGACTACCCAATACAGATCGAACGGCCAACAACGAGGCGGGGGACTCAAGTGGCAGTGGATGGTCAGGATCATAACGCGCAAAAGGGTACGCGATCAATGACTCAGGTCAACCTGAGCCCTTAAGTTGGCGTTAACGGCCGTGATGGGCCGATACCGGTCAACCTAGGGTCAAACCAATCTGGGCCCTTGATCTTTGGCTCTAATCTTAGCCATCCACGCAGGATCCGACGGTCGACGACGCGTTTGGCACGAGCATGACATGAGCGAAGCTAGGGCTTCGTCCCCAACAACGGCAGGATGGCGGCGAGCAGCCAACGACGGCTACGGTGGCCTAAGGCCCTAGGTGAATGAGGAAATGGGATCAAGAGGGGTAGGGGGATCCGATGGTACCGAAGATGGTGACCGGAGACGACGGCTGGCGACGACTGGTGACGAGTGGAGACGGCGGAACCTTTCGGGTTGACGGCGACGACGGCGATCCGGCGGCTAGCAGCCCAAATGTGGACGACACCGAGGACGTATGAGTGACGGGTAAGCTGATGCTGCGGTCGGCAATGGTGGAGGCGGTCACCGGCGGCGGCAAACGGCGGCTGGGCGCGGAAGCAGAGCGGTAGTGGGAGTTTGCGCTAAAGCAAGATCCGGCGAGGACGAGGGCGATTGCGAAAATTGGTTAGGGATTCAGTGGCAGGGCTTTATAAGCGAGCGGATGGCGGTGTAGAGGGGTATCCAGAACACACGAGAGGGCGCCGACGATAGTAGAGGATTCAGTTACGGCGATGGCAGCACGAGAGAGAAGAGGGAAGCGGTTAGGGCGCTGAGGCGGCTGATAGGCGGGGCCAAACGGTCAGTGAGCGAGGGGGCATGAGCGCTCTGGTGCACGGCTCTGACAGGTGGGCCCCGAGCGCAGAGAGAAAGAGAGAGGGGAAGGGGAGCGCCAACAGGCGAGTCCCACACGCTAGAGAGAGGGGAGGCGGTGCGGGCTAGACTGGGCTGGCCAGATAGAATTCGGGGTTGCGGCCTGCTAAGGTATTTAAAACCTTTTCGAATAAATTTAATTCAGAAATACATTTTGAATTTTGAAACATGAGTTTGAATCTCAAAAATTCCAAAATAATTTTGTAAAATAAGTTCTTGGCTCTAGAGTCCTTATAAAATTTATAAAATTCAAAATTTAGTGTTTTAGCTCAATGTTTCAAATAGTTTTGTCTTTCTGACTTTAAATAAATTTTGAATTCAAATTCAGTTTTTAATTTAGTTTTCACACAAGCTCTGTTTGAAATTTATAAGGTGTTACAGGCGGTGCGGTGGGCGACAGGCACACAAGCCGGGTGCAGCTGGTGTGCGGCGAGCAAGATAGAGGCAGAGAAGGCTAGGTTCGGCCGAACTCCATTAGTCTGGTTCGGCTGATAGTCGGCTGACAAATGTATATTTTTTATAATTTTTTGAACTGATGTATTAGATTTGATTTTTTTCAAAAAAATATTATAAAAAATCTTAGGCCACTAGGTCAGGTCGGGTGGACACGAGAGCAACTAAGCGCGCGAGAGAGCTGCGAAGGCAAGCCAAGCCAAACGATTGCGCACCGGCCTCCTGTGCCCGCGCGCGCGCAGACGGGCGCATGTCTTCCGCCTCTGGTGGTGGCGTGGCCGGTGGGCCGTACGGTGGCCTCTCGCACTCGCAGCACCGCGCGCGGCCGGTGGCTGGTGGCATGTGGCTTTGCCGGGACGGAAGGCTGCAGCGGGCCTGCATGCGTACGCAGCGGGACGCGGAGTGCCATGTCGCCGGGGAACCGAGCCGAGAGAACGCCGCCGCCCGCGCGGACGCGGTCTCGCAATTATACACACCGATGGCCACATGCGCAAGAGGCACGATCATGTGTACTGCTCGCTTCCTCCCCGTCACGCCATGTGCTCGTTTTCTTGGACCAACCAAACAGAGAATTCCTGCCTAGTGATCATCGCCCATGCCAGCGTTGGCACGCAGCACGCTCAAGAGGGTTTTAATTAATCGGATACACTGACAAAATGTGATATGGTTGACATGTGTATCCGAAAATTAAAAGCCTTTTTTTGGTGAGATACAAGTGACCAAAAGAGTATGTGCGTGCAGCATCTTGAGGAGCAGATGCTAAGACAATGCAGATGCGACATGGAAACGGACGGGAAGCTAAGAGTTTCCTGCCATGAGCCAGCCAGTAGATTGGTCCATTAAACAAATATAAACAAGCCCATCTCTTCGCCTCTCGTCGTGAGCTTTTGATGCCAATGCTAACGATGCCTGCTAGTCGACACTTAAGAGAGTAAAGAAACTATCTGTCAGAGGTGAAAGTATGTGAGCATCACGGTACCAAATCACATCAGAACTTTAATTAAGCGTGCTTGAACAAACTTTGCAGCTCTGTGCTCAATGCGAAACTGCAACAAAATCCTTAGTGCCTGCATAATGCCGGAGATTATCTGACACATCCGATCATGCAATGAACAAACAACACTGTCCACAGTGGACACCAATGCTACTGTTGAGGTTTTGATTAAGTGGGTACCTCCCAGCTGTGACCTAATATCAATATATATCATGATAGTGTGCACACAACGGATCAGTAGGTAGGTTGGTGCGTGTTCCTCACCCAATATTATGTACTGACGTATTAATTAGGGCTTCAAGATTGGAGGAATTTTATCATTCTTTATTGTTTGTTTGGAAGATCACAATCCCGATTCAGGGAAGGAATGGGTTAGGATTGTGGGCTTCCAAATAGGACCTAAGAGCATCTCCGAGAGAGCTCTTATATTGGTTCCTAAATTTAAAAATTAAGATTTTTATGAAAAATTAGACTCCAACAACACTCTTAAACAAATCTCCATCCTAAACCATTTCCTCAATCCCTTGTTATATATCCTAAATATAGGATTAATTTCGCATTCCTTATTTAAAATAAGGATAGGGAAACTGTTGGAAATCAAATTAGTTTTTAGGTCCCTATATCAAATTTTAAGTAATAAAATTTAAGTTATATCTTGGAGATGCTCTAAGGGAGGAGAGATACCAAATTTAAGTCATCCATCATATTTATTATTTAAGGGCTGAGATTAATGTAGTATCCTCATGATACTTAGTAGGGGATAAAATGGTACCTCTTGAACTGAAAAAGTATTTTTGTATTTTTACTCATGATTTGTGCAGGGACTGAGGCGGCAGGGCCAGTGGGTAGCCGACGAGTCATCGGCACGGCGTGGTTGCCGGTGTGGCGTTGTTGTGGACGACGCAGGCGGCTGGGCGACAACAGCATGATGGCGCGACGCGGACGAGATCCGTGAGGAGGCGAATGGCAGCAAGGCTATGGGGTGGTGCAGGGGTGGTCGGCCCGTCTTATGGGGCAGCGGCAGGTCGTCGATGGCAGGGCAAGTCGGCGGCGGCGACGGTGGAGATGGCATACTCTATTTTTTCCAACCACATCTGTATGAAATGAACAATCAAATTTGATTTAGTATCTCTTGGTACCCTTGGTGGTACTGTCTCAAGGATAGTAAAACTAATTTGACATCTTTTGCGAAAGAAAAAGATTGATGATACCACCCTTCCTACTACCAGAAACGCTCAAAGGCATTGTTTCTTGAGGTACGAGAGAGCTTTATTTGATATGTTCACGAGGACATACTACCACAATATATGTTATAAATAGTGCTACATTAGTATCGGTTGTGTTTTGATTCAACACTAAATATGTATTATTGTCAATTCGTGAACAAGAATCTTTTAATTTTACAACAATTCTTTACGAACCGCCACCGATAATGACACTAATAATGATGATTCATTTACGAATCAAAACTGATAGCTACTCTCACTTGTATATATACACCGCTAATTCCCTAATCATTTCAATTCAATACATGAGTTGCGAACGGGAGGAAAATAGGTGTTCCATGATGTCCAAATTAAGCAGGCGATCGAGGTCCTTGAAATAACGATGAAGTCGAGCTTCGGCATGTCCCACGAAGAACAAAGCGTATTTTGGAACTACGCGTCCATGACGTTTTCTAATACTCAACTTAAGATGGGCCAAAATCATATGGGACATGAACATATGTGTAGAACGGGCCGAATATTGCGACCTGCCATCTTATTCAGGAGTTTATTTACCGGCCATTTGGCCATATATACTTTACAACTTTACATGCATGCATGGCTCTGTAATTCTGTATGCTGTGATTCTTCTATTGTATCTCTACGTCTTTCTCGTTCTAAAAAGAATCAAAAGTGCACGTGTTGCTAACTTAGCTGCCGGCATGCATGCATCAATAGTATACAGTAGTACGTATTGCTACGATATATATATCGAGTCGAGATGGAGCTGAGCATCTGCGTCAAGAAGCAGAAACGAGCTGCTTGAAATTGATGGGCGAGGCGAAGCCCATCTGCACCGGGGCGGAGTAGATGGCGGCGGCTCCCTTCCTGGACGCGGCCTGCGTCCCGTGCACCCCGTCCCAGAAGAGGTACTCGCCGCGGTTGCCGCAGTAGGTGGCGTTGGGCGTGCACCCGGTCTGCGCGTTGAGCCGGCCGCCGCCGCAGCACGCGCTGGCCACGTCCTTGAACCCGGCGGCCTCCGGGTTGGCTGTCAGGTAGGACACCACGTTGTACGGGCTGCCGATAGAGTAGCTCATCCCCGGCATCGCGCCGGAGCCGGCGAGCTTGGCCATCAGCGACGCGAGCCCGTCGTTGAACCCCCTGGCGAGGCCATTGGCGGACTCGACGCACGCGTTGGCGCCGGTCGGCGAGAGGACCCTCACCGACGGCACGCACCCGACGGGCGGCACGTCGAGGATGCCGAACCTCCTCGCGCCCAGGCTGTACAGCGCCTGGATGTGCCGCGTGTAGTTGGACAGCATGTCGGCGTAGAAGGACGGCACCTCGCTCGGCGGCCGTTTCTGCGTCAGGAACGCGAACATGTCGTTGCCGCCGTCGCTGATGAGGAACAGAGACTTGGACAGAAGCTCGTCGATCACCGACGAGCTGTTGCCGCCGCCGTCGTCCGTCACCATGTTTGACTTGGTGGCCGCGAAGTACTCGATTTGCTTGGTCAACGTGATGGTTTTCCCCTGATGGATCGACGAGTTCACGAAGATAATTAATTAGAGCACGGTCCGAGATCGATCGCACTCAATCAAAATTAACTATATTTCACTTAATCGATCTCATTCTCGTAGGGAAATGATAAAATGAATAAAATTTCCGGCGTTAATTCCAAACGAGTGGCCTTACTGTGGTGTCGAGAATGCCGGATCCTCCGGAAGCGTAGCTCGCACCGCGGAAGCGGCCTCTCATGAGCAGGCGGCTCGTCTGTGGCGTCAGCGACAGGTATGCCGGCGGACTCCTCTTAAACCCCAGAAATTTTGCTGCATTAATCGTAAAATTTGACGTCGTCGTCGTTAATAACTAACTCCAATTCGAGGCAAAGTATTTACAGACCGATGAAGTCGGCGACGTTGTAGCCATTGCTGAACCTCCCGGTGGGCCTCGAGAGCGGGAAGTCGATGCCGTAGGGGAGCTGCAGCGGCGAGTTCCCTGGAAGGTACTGGTTGTTCCCCACGTCCACCGTCGAGTCGCCGAACACGTACACCGCCGGCACTAGGTGCACCGCCTCCCTCGCGTCGGCCGTGGCAGCCGCCGACGAGCCAAGCACGCCGCCGCTGAGAAGAAATGCTACCATCAGTATCATCACTCTCAGACTCATCATGATGGCAGAGGCTGCTGGCAGCTAGCTAGCTAGTTACCCAGCTGGATAACACTTAAGAACTTTGTTGCCAAAAGGATGAATTGCCACTATCAGTCTGCCACCTATTTATACACACAGAAAGAGGAGGCAGCACCACACACGCATCCATACGTACGTCGATCGATTGGACATGCATGGCCGTGTGTACGTGCCTTGACCGTCGATGGATCAATCTACGTAAGGAGTATTAATTAAGCGAAACCAAGATACATATATAGCATATGATCTCCTGTATATATATATATATATATATATAGTATAGATCTTAATTAGCTTCTTAATGATGTTAATTATATGTGCACACTGTGCTGATGTCCATCACAAATTCCTTTTTTTATATTATCGGTATACGGATGATATTCCATTATCTTTTTGCAGATAAGATGATATCGGCAGATGGATGGATATGATCTGCTAGCCACCTATTTTTTTCGTGGTTCCTCACTTTCTTGTCGACCATACCGGCCGCCACTTGCTATTAGCAAGCAAGTGGTTTATTTCGTCAGTACATACACATGTGATAAAGTCCCTGGCGCGGCGGAGGATTGGAGCGAAGCTAGGGTCCGGCCGGCCTCCTGCCGCGGCGGAGGTTGATGGCCGGCACAACTGACGCCACTCGATCGCTAGTAGAGATGGGACACAGAGAAGAAGAAGGACGAGAAGATGACTAGCTGCATGCATGCGCGTTTCTATATATACTAACTGCAGGGTTGACGTAACCAATTATCTCACTTACTACTGGCCAAAAAGGCACACTACCGTACGTACGTTACAGAGCTAATCGGGCCAAAGCACAAGAATTCTGCGAATGGATGCGTACGTGTACGACGTGTTCGATCAAATCGATCCGATAGCAAGTGTGCTTGCATGACTAGAAATTAAGGAGAGCATGTTTTGTCAAATCAGTGATAGCACTTACGTCTCACAACGATATAGACTTCCCCAACAAATCGATCAGCTAGCTAGCTAGAAATTACCGGCTACTGATGAAGAATTAAGCAGGCAATAATGCAATGAGCCGTCAGCTAGCCGTGCATGCGATATGGTGCGCGCGCCCATGCCTCTCGACCGTCGCCCGACGACGTTCCTTTCCTGACCAACAACCAACGCAATATCTGGTCGAGAAAAGGCTACAGTAGCCTCTCGGCTAAGCTACCTAGCTAGTGCCTAAGTGGTCATCACATATGATATGTGCATCGCATTACTTGTTGCTTGCTTCCGTACGTGGTGTAGTGTCGATTGATCGAGTCGTTCTGATCTTTAGAGATATCACCATATATAGTTGAGTTAGTTGGCATGTATGGGGTAGCGCGCCGCGAAAAAGTGCTATGGCGGCCGGCCGGATCGGGATAGCCCTGCGGTTGCGTCGATCGGTCTGGCGAGCACTACTGGCCGCGGCGGCCACACTGTGGTTAGGGAGCGCGCGCGTGCACAGATGCGCGCATTTCCTAGTTCCTAGCAGTGGACTCACCGGCCGATCGAGGTCTATCCGCGGCGGCGGCGCGCGCGCGCGGCGGACCGGCGGCCGCGCTACATATGCCTTCCTGCTACTGCTAGGATCTGGTACGGTACACGGGGGAAGAAGCCGGAATCGAAGCAGCGCGTGCGCGCGGCGGGGCTAGAGCGGCGCCAGCTTGACGGCGTTCGATCTGCCGCCGCTTCGCTCGGAGCAGAGCGGTGGTATCTCCCGCGCGCGGGCGCGGCGGCCACCTCTAAGCGTACAGCGTAGTACATCATATCGGCTCGATGGAGAATTGATGACTTTTTTATTTTGTTTTTCTCGGTTTACACAACTATTGCAAAAAAAAAAATCTCATCCAGAGAGCGATTTATAAAAATCACCCTACTAATACACGAGTTTACAAACATGACAAAATAAAAGAAGGCTAAAAAAATATTCAATCACCACGATACCAGAGGAGGAAGGCTAAATAAAAATATCCTTTATTGAGAGTATAGTTTTCTAAAAAATCAAAACATAAATATATTCATATATACTGGGAACATAAAAAGAAAAGAAAAAAAATCGGAGAATTGTGTAGGCCGTGGTGAGGCGAAGGACCGGTCTGCTGACCGCGTCCTATTCGCACCCATCCGGGAGGACGCAAATTCGATACATGGGCCTCCAATATGACGGGATGGGCCTGTGACGCCGAATTGTCTCACGGTGACGTTGTCGTGCGGCACCTCGCGGCAGTTGCGTTTGATTTTTTTAAAAAATAATACATATTTTTATTGAAAATTTTAAATTCGGTCACATTTCAGAATTTGTAAAAATATTATTACGTCAGTAATTGACCTATCGATGTAGGCCGATGGCGATCGGTTTGTCGATTCAGCCTAGATCGGTAGATGATATACTGATTTAGGTCGAATCGGTCTATGTTGATATATCAAGTACCGATAGAAGTCTGGTTCTAACTGATTTAGACTAATCGACATATCATCTGTCAATTTAGAGTCGATCGGCCTAATCCAGTCATTACAAGAATCCAAACAACTTCCGTCGGTAAAAGCTTAATTTCTGTCGGCTTCACGTGGACGACGGAAGATAGCGTAACATTTTGCCACGTTAGCAGAGAGGCCTGCTAACTTTCGTCGGCAAATTATGAAGATCAATTATTGCAAATTCTGAAAGATTTGATATTTTGAATAATAAATATATTACCTTAAAAAATGGTTGCGGTTCCTACTACGGTGGATCTGCAAAAGCCCACGAGTAATCTACGGTTGGCAATCGTATTATTAAAAAACTAACTTCTAAAAATGTATTTTAGAATAGAAAACAAATTATATAAAAACCTGCAACTTCCCGTGAGGCGAGCCTCTCGCTGTCGACGTAGAACACCAGGGTCATTGGATCTCTATGGGTGACACTACAACAATACAGAGAACTTCCGTCGGTCAAAGCCGACGAAAGTTAGCCCTTTTCTGACGGAAGCAGGTAGACGGAAGTTAGCTAACTTCCGTCGGCTGCCGACGGAAGTTAGCTAACTTCCGTTGGCTTCACGTGGCCGACGGAAGTTAGCGCCGAACTCTGCCACGTCAGCAGAGGGGCGCTAACTTCCGTCGACCCCTAACTTCCGTCGGCTTTGACCATAGCCGACGGAAGTTAGCTGGTATTTTTTTTGTTTTTTTCCTGATTCTCCTACTCACACTCACATCCAACCACAATTTCAATCACATTCACATATAACATCCAAAACACATTCAAACTTCACATATAACATCCAAAATCAATCTCACATCCAAATTCACATTCAAACTGAGAAACCAAGAGTTGGTTTCAGTGTTTGTGATGAGTGATTGACAGGCTTTTACCCTCTGATTCGAAGGGGTACCTCCGGAAGGGGTTCGGAGGTTGGACCTCCGAAAGGTGTTCGGAGGTGGTTTCACCGAAGGGTGTTCGGTGGTTTGGTTGCTGTAGCTGTTGCAGCGGAGTGTGCGTGTCGGAGGGGTCCGACAGTACACGATGACTGGGTCAGTACCGAAGGCCTCGGTACTTTGGGTGGTACACCGGAGTGTGTACCGGAGGTTGCTAACCCGAAGAGGTCTCCGGAGTACTGGACACACTTGTCTGTGTGTCTGTGGTGCGCAGGGACTTCGGAGGTGATGGACAGGTTCGCGGCAGGTGAACCTGGGTCAAGCGGGAGGCTTGATGCGAGGGGAGCAGGGAGCTCCGTCACGGTGGCTGCGAAGGAGTCTGGGTCGGTCCTCAGGTCGAGGTGCGCCAGGTGAAGGCAGAGAGTGCAGAGTGTGGCTCTGGGTGAAGGTACTCCGAGACAAAGTCCTCGGAGGCGAGGCACTTCGAAGGTACTCCGGATGGAGTAACTTCGGAGTTGGTTGGATCAAGTCCTCTGCGGAGGCAAGGAATTCGAAGTGTGCTCCGGAGTGAGACATTCGAAGGTGCCCGACGAAGGTCTCAGAAGTCGAGGCGCATCGAAGGCATGGTCCGGGTGAGGCTCGTCGAGGAGTGTGCTCGGGGAGAGACACTGAGACGGAGTGCTCATGGAATGCTTCGTGCGGAGGCCTTGGACGAAGGAGGGACTTCGAAGGGTGGTACTCCGAAGGTGGGGCTTCGGAGTGTGGTTGTCTTGTGGTACTTCGGCCTGCATGGCTTCGGTACACGGACTGACGGAGTTCGAGCTGGGCGAAGCTGCGAAGCCGTGGTGATCCACTCCGGAGGTGTTGGTGCGAAGGCCCAAGGGCTTTGACGGCTTCGGCTCAAAACCGTCACTGTATCGAAGGCTGACTTCGGTGAAGCGAAGGCCATCTGGCTCAAGGCTTCTTACCGAAGCTATCGCACCCCTCGCGTGCGAAGGGGGCTTCAGAAAGGTCAAAGGCTGCAAGTCTGACAGTGTCTGCTCTTCAAAAAGCTGGCGCTGTCCCCTCTGCAAAGGCTGACAGAGAAGCCTCCAATAAAGTTGACTACCTTTTGTACCCCTCAGTTCTGTAGAGACAAAATCAATGTAAACCCTAGGGGTAACGTAGTCAATTCCTTTGGGTGAATAGTGGCTATAAATATGGGGGTCTGGTAGGTAACATTTAACACTTTGAGCATTTACTGTTGAGCTCCTGTACCAGCCACCCCTTCTCTGTATTCATCCAGAGTTCAATTTTTAGTGTTCCTTGTTCAAGCGGTGAAGCCCTGCTTCTCTGTTGTCTTTCTACTTGAGCTTGTTTGCATACCTCGCTAGCTTTAGTGCACCGTAGCCTGTCTAGGCGAAGTGTGTTTTGTGCGAAGGTTGCTTTTCAGTGTGCGTTCGCTCTGTGTAACAGGAGGCGAGACCTCGCTGCTTACTAGCGAAGCCCTGTTCGAACCCCGTGTTTTTATCGTGTCTAGATCCTAGCGAAGTCTGTTAGTGTGCGTTTAAACCTTCGTGTACGAAGCCCAGCACCAGTTGCTGCTGCCAAGTACTTGGTCGAAGTCCTCAGAGGGCTGTCCACTCTTGCGAAGGGTGAAGTGCGAAGCCTGCTCGAAGCACCCTGTGTGCGGAGCCTGCACTGACTTAGCAGAGTAGATTTTCGAGGGTAGTGAGTGGAGCGAAGTCTTCTTGGCTTCGAACGTTTGCTCCTGCGAAGCCTGTGTTCGGAGTTGTCAAAAACACCTCCGAACCAGATCTTCGAAGGTAGTGTTCGAAGCCTGTTCCGCAGAAGACAGAATTAAAACAGAAGGCCAGTTTTTAGTCTGAAATTTTAAAAGCTCCCATTCACCCCCCTCTGGTCGCCGTTTTCGGTCCAACAATTGGTATCAGAGCGGGTTAAGATCACCAGTTGACCCTAACCGATTTTGTGATCTATTGGCGACATGGATAGAGGCAGTAAAATTCCTCTGTTCGATGGGACAGACTTTGCATACTGGAAGGTGCGCATGGAGGCTTACTTGTTAAGCCAAGGAAATGCAATTTGGGAGATTGTGGACTCACAATACTCCATCCTTGATACTCGCACTACTCAAACAGAAAAAGATCAGTATAATGCCAACTCCAAGGCTAGGAATATACTGTTCATTGGTTTGAGCCGGAGTGAGTTTGACAGGGTGCAGCACCTTAGAACTGCTAGGGAGATTTGGACAACGCTCACTATTTTTCATGAGGGCTCTACTCAGATTAAGACCAGGCACCAAAGCACATACAATCAACAGTATCAGCTGTTTGTGCAGGCACCTGGTGAATCTATAGATGCCATGTTTTCGCGCTTTGATGCTATAGTGAGTAACTTGCGATCCAACGGGACGCTTGCTTACAATGATCATGATAGGGCTATCAAGCTTCTCTATGCTCTTGACCGTAGCATATGGGAAGTGAAGATATCCAGCATTGAGGAGTCTGCAGGTTATGACACATTGACCTGTGATGAGCTCTTCAGTAAGCTGAAGTCCACAGAGATTGCAAAGGCATCTCTTGCGGTGCACAGAAGCTCTTTGCCACAGCCGTTGGCATTAGTTTCTAGCACTAGCCGTGGCACCACTGCAGAACCGAGCACATCTGGTACTTGTGTTCTTGCAGATGGTTTTGCTTTGTCCTCCCTGGTCTCCGTCACAAAGGAGCAGGTGGACACTCTAGATGATGATGAGCTTGCTCTCATTGCCCGGAGGTTCACCCGTTTTCACCATGAGAGACGGGATCAGAGGAGAAGTGGTTTTAGTGGTTGCTTTGAATGTGGCGACACCTCTCACATTAAGGCCAATTGCCCTAAGCTCAAAAAGAGAGATGAGAGTGAGCGCCCCAAATACCACAAAAAGGAGAGGAAACCCTTTGTGAAGGGCAAGCACGGCAAGATGCCTAAGAAAGTAGCCAAGGCCGCTTCCAGAGCATTTGTTCCTGCTCTCAGCGACATCGACACTTCCTCAACTGAGGAGTCGAGCTCTGAGGAGGAGGAGTCCCCAAGGAAGGAGGACAAGAAGGACAAGAAGGGACGAGACTTCACCGGCCTTTGCTTCATGGCCGACAGCGATCACAACAGCGATGAGCTTGACTCATCTGAGGTACCACTATCATCTGACCAGCTATTAATTAAATTAGATGAGCTGAATGAAGTAGTTCTTGGTCAGGATGGATTACTTGTGCAAGCCGCTAGAGAAAGAAAAGACCTTAGACTTAGGTTAGAATCTGTTTCTACTGAATATGCCATGTTTAAGTCTAAAGTAAATGATGCTGAATGTGAAGCTTGTAATGTAGTCATGGGTGAGCTTGCTCAGTTGCGTTCTGTACATGCTCAAACTCTATCTGAGCTTGAGACTGCACAGAAGCAACTTTTGGTGGTGGATTCTAGACCTCATGATATAATTGATTGCATGAACTGTTCTTTATTGCGCGAGAGCATTAATTTACGTGATAAACATGTTCATGATTTAGAGGCTAGATTGGAGAGGGCTGGTAGTTCTAAGGATGTGCAGCCTGTTTGTGACACTTGCATTACCCTTAAGGACCAACTACGCACTGTTAGAGAGCGAGCTGAAAACCTCATGTTTGAAAATGAGTACCTTCTTTCTGTGGTTAATAAATGCACTGAGGGAAAGGGTAGGATGGATTTGCTCTTGGCCAAGACCAAGTTGTGTGCTGACAGAGCAGGGGTAGCTCTAGGTTTGGGTTTTGCGAGAATTTCTTCAGACAGCAAGACCAAAACAGTTTTTACCTCTCCCACTACCTTAGAGAAAGAGAGAGCTCTGTTAGACACTTCATCAGCCAAAAAGCCTACCCGACCACCAAAGAAAGCCACACCTCCTGCCAAGAAAAATCCTCCCAAGAAAACCACTCAGCAGAAGCCCAAGGAGCCTGTGAGAGTTGCTCCTGTGACCCATGAGAGTGCCCCCAGGAGAGTTTTTCACTGTTCCTACTGTCAGCGGGCGGGTCATTTGGTTGGGTTCTGTTTTCGTCGCATCAAGGATGAGCGACGCGCTCAGGCGATGAGTTACCGGGACATGCATTACCCATCTTTAGGTATGCAAGAGTCTGAGTTTTACTATCGTCCTGCTTTTGAGGCTCCTCGTGCTTCTCGGAGAGGTTTTGCTCCTCGAGGTGTTCACCGTGTTCCATATGGTGATAGACCCCGGGCGAGTAGCTTTGTACCTCGTCAGAGTAGGAGACCTCGACGTGTTGTTCGATCACAGCATGTAGGTAGACCTCGCACTTTGCATCATTCTGATTTTCTTGTGCGTAGACAGTCTACTTTTACTATGCCTACTACTCGTGTCACTCAGTGCTGGATGCCTCGTCATTCTTTCACTCACCCCAGCACTGAGCGATCGAGATATTTTTATTATGTGTAGGCGACAGATCGAGGCTTGGAGGGCACGTGGATCATGGACTCCGGTTGTTCGCGCCACATGACCGGAGATGCAGCATGGTTCTCCAGCCTCACCACAACCAAGCAAAGGGAACATATCACCTTCGGAAACAATCGAAGGAGTAGAGTGAAAGGTAAAGGTGTGGTAAGAATTAACTCGAATTTCACTCTCAAAGATGTTGCTTTGGTTGAAAACCTGGGATACAATTTGCTGTCTGTATCTCAGTTGCTTGATGAGGGCTTCGAAGTGCGATTTCATCGTGATACTTCGCAAGTGCTCAATTCTGATGACGTTGTGGTGTGTAAGATCTTTAGAGTTGGGAGAGTTTTTGGAGCTGATTTTTCAGAGTCATCTGGTTCTTCTCATTGTCTTGTTGCACATTCGACTTGTGAACTTTGGAAGTGGCATAGGAGACTAGGGCATATGAGCTTTGAGTTGCTCGCTCGACTGAGTGCCCTATGTCTGATCCGAGGATTGCCCAAGCTCAAGTTTGAGAAAAATTTTGTTTGCACTCCTTGTCGACATGGAAAAATGATTGCCGCTTCGCATTCGCCAGTCACCACAGTGATGACTGAACAACCCGGAGAGCTTCTCCATATGGACACTGTAGGTCCTTCTCGGGTTAGTTCTTTAGGCGGCAAGTGGTATGTATTAGTTATTGTCGACGATTTCTCTCGCTACTCTTGGGTCTTCTTTCTTGCCAGCAAGGATGAAGTGTTTTCACACTTTCGGAGCTTGGCTTTGAGACTTTTTACTGAACTCCCTGGTGCATTAAAATTCATTCGAAGTGATAATGGCACCGAGTTCAAAAACAATCTCTTTGTTGACTTTTGCATGGAGCATGGCATAGAACATCAATTCTCTGCTCCGCGGGTTCCTCAACAGAACGGTGTTGTTGAGAGGAAGAATCGCACTTTGGTTGAGATGGCTAGGACGTTGCTTGATGAGCATAGGACTCCTAGAAAATTCTGGGCTGAGGCAATGAACACTGCTTGTTACATCTCAAACCGAATCTTCTTGCGCTCAATTTTAAATTTGACATCTTATGAGCTACGTTTTGGGAGACAGCCCAAGGTTACTCATCTTCGAGTTTTTGGCTGTCGGTGCTTCATCCTAAAACGTGGTAATTTGGATAAATTTGAGTCGCGATCTTCTGACGGGATCTTTTTGGGTTACACTACACATGGGCATTCTTATCGTGTTTATAACTTGGAAACTAACACTGTCATCGAGTCATGTGATGTGACTTTTGATGAATCAACCCCCTCTGTTAGTTCTGCATTTGAACAGGCAAATGAACACGACATGGAACAGACCATCTTCAAAGACGAAGATCCCGGAGAACTCGAGGATGAACCCCTACTACCCTCGACATCAACCCCCGAAGCCGACCCCGCTTCAACCACTTCGGCACGAGGTCCCGAAGCAACTACCTCGACATCGGTCATCTTGGACCACTCCAACGCACAAGTTGAGGGGGAGACTGCATCCCGCCGTGAGGCTCCACATCATGTTCAAAGGATGCACCCTCCCGAGCAGATCATTGGTGAGCTTGATCAAAGGGTAACACATTCTCATGCTCATTTTATTGATTCTGCTTTTGTTGCTTCTTTCGAGCCCTTAGATGTTAGTCATGCACTTTCTGATTCTAGTTGGATCAATGCCATGCATGAGGAACTTGAAAATTTTGAGAGAAACCAAGTCTGGTCATTAGTTGATCCTCCACCAAATGTCCATTTCATTGGAACAAAATGGATTTTCAAAAATAAACAAGGGGAGGATGGGACTATAGTTAGAAACAAGGCTAGACTTGTAGCTCAGGGTTTTTCTCAACTAGAAGGGATTGATTTTACTGAAAATTTTGCACCTGTTGCTCGCCTTGAGGCCATTAGGATTTTGCTTGCCTTTGCGACATCTCGGGGATTCAAACTCTATCAAATGGATGTCAAAAGTGCTTTTCTTAATGGCTTCATAGGTGAAGATGTTTATGTAAAACAACCCCCTGGTTTTGAAAACCCCAAGTACCCACATAAGTCCTTAAACTTCATAAGGCTCTTTATGGACTCAAGCAGGCCCCTCGGGCATGGTATGATAGACTTAAGTCTTTTCTGCTTGAGCGAGGGTATTTGATGGGCTCTGTTGATAAAACCCTGTTTACTCTCAAACATGGCAAAGATTTCCTCTTAGTTCAGATTTATGTGGATGACATCATCTTTGGTGGCTCTTCTCATGCTTTGGTTGCCGAGTTTGCAGATACCATGAGAAGGGAATTTGAAATGTCCATGATGGGCGAGCTTACATTTTTCCTTGGTTTGCAAATCAAGCAAAGCAAACAAGGTACTTTCGTCCACCAGACGAAGTACACCAAAGATCTGCTCAAGAAGTTTGATATGTCCGATGCGAAGCCCCTCGCCACTCCAATGGCTACATCTGTAGCATTGGACCCTGACGAAGATGGAGAAGCCGTAGATCAGAAGGAGTTCCAAAGCATGATCGGCTCCCTCCTCTACTTTACTGCTACGAGGCCGGACATACAATTCGCATTTTGTCTGTGCGCTCCTTTTCAGGCTTCACCACGAGCTTCGCACCGCCAAGCGGTAAAGCGCATCTTAAGGTATCTCAAACATACCCTCGAATTTGGCATATGGTATTCAGCATCTTCATCTTTATGTCTTCGAGGTTATTCCGATGCGGATTTTGCTGGGTGTAGGATTGATAGGAAGAGTACCTCTGGTACTTGTCATTTTCTGGGTACGTCTCTGGTTTGCTGGTCTTCCCGTAAACAGTCTAGTGTTGCACAATCGACGGCTGAGGCCGAATATGTTGCTGCAGCTAGCTGTTGCTCTCAGATTTTGTGGATGACTTCCACTTTGCGGGATTTCGGGTTAGATTATAAGAGTGTTCCACTTTTCTGTGATAACACTAGTGCTATTTGTATTGCGAACAACCCGGTTCAACACTCCAGAACCAAACACATTGATGTGCGGTATCATTTTCTCAGAGATCACAATGAGAAGGGTGATATTGAACTTCAATATGTTGATACCCAACACCAGCTAGCCGATATTTTCACAAAACCCCTCGATGCTTCTCGATTTGCTTACTTGCGTGGGGAACTTGGTATTTATCACCCTTACGGCATCTTGTGAGGGGGAGTAGTTTTAGATGGATGAGCATTTGCTAATCGTATGTTGAAATTGCATTAACATCTTTTGCACTTATATGCCTGATTATAATCCATGACATCATGACAACTCATCTCTTCTTAATTTATCTGAAACATTCATGTGCATGATGTTTCTTTTCAGAATCAAATCATGCTCACTACTTAGTCTTGAATCTAGCATGTTTAGGCAGGACTGCTTTAGCTATCTTTTATCTGCTTGATAGCAAGACACATTTATTTGGATGCTAAAAATTTGCAACTTGAAAAATTGTTCTACATTTTCATGGATATTCATAAAGTGCCAAACAATTGGTTCACTTAGTTAAAATCAAAAATTCCATGATTTGCATGCTTCAAGTTAAAAGATCCAGGTGGGTTTGTTTGTCGCACTACCCTATTCTAGACTGCTTACCATTGCACATTGGTCTGAACTGGACTAGTGTAGTGTATGCCAAAATCATTGCCTTAAGCTTCTTATGGTTTTCATGCCTAGGCTTGGCCTGATTGGAAAGTATAAGGTGGACAAACAAATAACCCCTGGCATTAAGAAAAGAACAACAAAATTCTTTGATCATCAAGTTTGCTTTCATTGATCCATTTGAACTGGACTTGTCTGTCTGAAGTAGAAATTGACTAGCTTTGTGCAGTCCTTGCTTTTACTTGTCTAGTTTCCTTGTCTAAGTGGTGATGCTTTATTTCAAAAATGATCAAATCACATGCTTCATCATGTTTTTAGAAAATGTTAATTGGAGCTGAGCCCATGATCATTGGTGTTGTTGTTGGCATATTTTTGCTTTATATGTCTTTGCAATTCTGCTCATTTCCAAGCAATGCCTCTTGTATGTGCTCCTTGATGCTTGCATTGTCAAAGGGGGAGAAATTGCAACGTTCTCTGCTATAAAGGGGGAGAAATTTTTGAGCTGGAGAGAGTTCTCTGTTGCCAAAGGGGGAAGATTAACTCAGGGAAGTTTTTGCCGAAGGGGTTTTACTCTTTTACAAAGGGGGAAGAAAATTCTTTTATCAAGTGACATGTTTTGGCTCGTTTCTGAGTTTTTATGGTCACTTGTGTGCTGAAAGTCTTTTAATTTTTCTTGGACTTAAAGTTGGTTGTCAATGCACTCATCAAGGGGGAGATTGAGAAACCAAGGGTTGGTTTCAGTGTTTGTGATGAGTGATTGACATGCTTTTACCCTCTGATTCGAAGGGGTACCTCCGGAAGGGGTTCGGAGGTTGGACCTCCGAAGGGTGTTCGGAGGTGGTTTCACCGAAGGGTGTTCGGTGGTTTGGTTGCTGCAGCTGTTGCAGCGGAGTGTGCGTGTCGGAGGGGTCCGACAGTACACGATGACTGGGTCAGTACCGAAGGCCTCGGTACTTTGGGCGGTACACTGGAGTGTGTACCGGAGGTTGCTAACCCGGAGAGGTCTCCGGAGTACTGGACACACTTGTCTGTTTGTCTGTGGTGCGCAGGGACTTCGGAGGCGACAGACAGGTTCGCGGCAGGTGAACCTGGGTCAAGCGGGAGGCTTGATGCCAGGGGAGCAGGGAGCTCCGTCACGGTGGTTGCGAAGGGGTCTGGGTCGGTCCTCAGGTCGAGGTGTGCCAGGTGAAGGCAGAGAGTGCGGAGTGTGGCTCCGGGTGAAGGTACTCCGAGACAAAGTCCTCGGAGGCGAGGCACTTCGAAGGTACTCCGAATGGAGTAATGTAACACCCCAAATTTTCAAAACAATAAAAATATCAATAAATTCAATTTCTTGGAATTTATATTTCTGAAAATACTTCAAATACCCTTTTATACCCAATTGTACTATAGCATAGAGTAGATGGCCAAATTAAGAGGTGAAACTTTTTGTATATGATCCTAAGACCCAAATATAATTTTGAGAATTTTTATAGATTTTTGCCAACCTTGGAAGTAGCCCTAAGATTTTAATCTATTATCTGGAATTATTTTTATTCAGAAATGTTTTAAAACAGTAATGGGCCCCTCCCCCTCCTTTCTCTCTCTCACGGCCGGCCCAGCCCGTTACCTCGCGCGCCTTAGGCTGACAAGCCGACCCCACCTGTCGGCGCCGATTTCCTCCCCTCGCACGCGCACCCGACAGCCCGACCCCATCCGTCAGTCGCCACCCTCGCTCGCCCGCGCCCGCTGACCACCTTGGCCCACCTGTCGGACCCGTCTTCCCCGCGGGATCCGCCCCCAAATCCCCCCCTTGCCGGCCGAAACCCTAACTCCACCTCGGATTCGCTCTCGCCGGCCCCCTCACCTTAATTACTCGACGGCATTGAATTCCCCGCGTTCCCCCGACTGTTTCCCCCGTTAACCCTCGCCATTAAACCACGAGATCAACGCTCGCGTGCATGGCCGAGGCTCACCGGTGCCATTGAGGACCTCCCCTCCCCTTTCCTTGTATTCGTCGCCCGTTATCCCTCGCCGACGACCCTATTTAAACCCCTCACCCCCGCCGCGCTCGGCTCACGCGTCCAATTGAACTCAGACCAAACAGAGCGCCCTCCATTCGGTCTTTAGCGCAACACCGCCGCCCGACCTCCAGCCGTCGATCGCCGTCGCCGGAGTCCCCCTCCGCCCTCGCCGACCGCACCGCTGCAACCGCAAGGACCTCCCCAACGCCGGCCACCACTCTGTCATCGACGAACCTCGCCCGATCGCCGTCGCCGCCGAGGACCCGAACGCCTCCACCGCCTCCGCTCGTCGCCGGCCTAGCTCCATCGACCGTTCGTCACCGCAAGGGTACCCCCGTGATCCCCATGGCACCCTCGTTCCGTTTTAGGCCTTTGACTCGATCGCCGTCGCTCGCCGTGGCCGCTGGCCCGCTCGCCGTCGTCGGAGAAGACAAACGGCACGGGTCGAGTACCCGTGCCGTGTCGGATTCACGCACGACCGTGCGATCTGGATCCGACGGTGACGATAAATCCCCGTGTGTGATTTAATCTGATCCGTTAGATCTCGGCGAAGGGGTACGTTTTAATCTCGTGCGTCCGTTAGTTTTAAAACCCCGCATCGCATCTAAGTCGTCCATCGCGTACCGGTTCAAACGTTTTGATCCTGGCCGTCCACGTCGACTTACGCGCCCCGCCTCGCCCTCGCACGTCGGATCTGGATCCAACGGTCCAGATCGACCCGGTGCACGCGCACAGTGCGCGGGTTCACCGTGGGCCTGGCTCACCGTGGACCCGAGGGGTTTAGAAATTTAAAATGAATTTCAGAAATACTTTTAAACTTGTAAAATTCATATCTGGCGCATTTGAACTCTAAAAATTGCCATTCCAATTTCAGAAAATTCATAATATTATTCTCTACATGTTTATGCAATAAAAATAGTAGGTTTACTTTGGACATTTCATGTTTATTTAAATGAACATTTAAATACCCTTAGGTTAAAAATGTAAATTTAACTATTTAAATTCCAGTAAAGTTTGTATTTATTTATTTCCTGCTGATATGAACAAATCACTAAGTTTTCTATGAAACTTTCATTTTAAATTTATTAGAGAACTTAAAAATGAGAATAACCCCTTTTAAAACCCTCTTTCAAAGGACAACACTTTATTTTTAATTTCTTTTAGAATTATTTATAAACTGAATTTCAGAACCCTATCAACTTGATTTATTTTTATTCAAACCAACCTAAACCTATGTGATTATTATGTGATGTTATATTGTTTGGTTGAATGTTGTATTTATTTTATTTTACTTTACTATATCAAAAAGACTACGACGCCGTCGAGGAGCCGGAGTACTTCCCCGAAGTCCCTCCCTCTCCCTTTGCGGAACAAGGCAAGTCACCAAACCAATCTTTTGAGCATATTGAACCCATGCTTGATTAAATTATCGCTAAAATCCATAGGTTATACATGCATTAGTCAAATAAACCCTTACAATATATTTATTTAGGATCCCCCGACCTTGATGTGCAACCCAAGCCATGCTATCTCGCCTAACCTCCTTTTCACCATATGATCAATGATATTAGCTAGTGTCCAATGTATTGGCACGATCGCTATAGGATAAAAATGAGTCGTAGCAAAATTGTTCTATTATATGATCCCCGTTACTTCTTATCCTTGGAAATTCTGTTGGTGATGAGTTATGGTTGTGAGTGTATGCATGGTGGGTTCCGGGTGCAAGCTAGGGCATTGGTCGGTAGCACCCGGGGCACTATAAGGACCGGTCTGAGGGATCCGTTGCAATACACTTACGTACTAACCACAAGTCTAGTGGGTAAGTCCTAACTAAAGTATGGGTTGTTCCAAACCGAGGCCACCATTTGGAGATGGGTCAAGTTGCACCTGCGGGTGACTTGTACCAATGTGGCGCAAAAGGGGGTGCGACGTTAGCCGGGATGCGGCCCGTCGCGCCGGCGAAACCTAGAACGGGTGGTTATCGCTTGGAACATCTCATATCGAGGTTTTGGCATGAGTTCTCGTGGTATGGGTCATCTCGTTTGGGATGAGTGCGTGCCTTGTGGGTACAGTAGTACATCTCTGATCAGAGTCTTAAATCTTTTCGAAAAGTCGAGCCCACAGTCAAGGGAGGGTTGCGTGACATCCCCCAGTTAGATTACTTTGAATATGTATGTGCATGATGGATTGACATGTAAGGACTGGTGAGCGAGGTGGGGCTGACTGTACCCCTCGAGTTAGTTGATGTTGTTGATATTCATGTTTACTTTTCCGCATGATTAAAATGTGATTACACTAAATGCAATAACTAAAATTGTACTTTTCCGCAATGTTAGCCATTACCCTTCCTTGTTTATTATCCTGCATTATTACTTGCATTTGTGGTGGCTTGTTGAGTACTTTTTGTACTCATGCCCGTTGGACCCCACAGAGGATGCTTACTACGAAGACGGTCTAGAGTAGCGACCCAGTCGAGAAGAAAGATCCTGAAGGAGACGTTCGTCATGCAGAATTTTAATTATCTTTATTACTGTTTTTATCAAAACTTTGATGTAATAAATATAGTCTGCGTACCATGAATACTGTCGTATGTATGCTGTCGCATGATGAACCTCTTGTATTATTGTTTTTCTTTGGAAATTCAATAATGTCTCGATTTGATAAATCGGGGCGCTACAAGTAACTTCGGAGTTGGTTGGATCAAGTCCTCTGCGGAGGCAAGGAATTCGAAGTGTGCTCCGGAGGGAGACATTCGAAGGTGCCCGACGAAGGTCTCAGAAGTCGAGGCGCATCGAAGGCATGGTCCGGGTGAGGCTCGTCGAGGAGTGTGCTCGGGGAGAGACACTGAGACGGAGTGCTCATGGAATGCTTCGTGCGGAGGCCTTGGACGAAGGAGGGACTTCGAAGGGTGGTACTCCGAAGGTGGGGCTTCGGAGTGTGGTTGTCTTGTGGTACTTTGGCCTGCATGGCTTCGGTACACGGACTAACGGAGTTCGAGCTGGGCGAAGCTGCGAAGCCGTGGTGATCCACTCCGGAGGTGTTGGTGCGAAGGCCCAAGAGCTTTGACGGCTTCGGCTCAAAACCGTCACTGTATCGAAGGCTGACTTCGGTGAAGCGAAGGCCATCTGGCTCAAGGCTTCTTACCGAAGCTATCGCACCCCTCGCGTGCGAAGGGGGCTTCAGAAAGGTCAAAGGCTGCAAGTCTGACAGTGTCTGCTCTGCAAAAAGCTGGTGCTGTCCCCTCTGCAAAGGCTGACAGAGAAGCCTCCAATAAAGTTGACTACCTTTTGTACCCCTCAGTTCTGTAGAGACAAAATCAATGTAAACCCTAGGGGTAACGTAGTCAATTCCTTTGGGTGAATAGTGGCTATAAATATGGGGGCCTGGTAGGTAACATTTAACACTTTGAGCATTTACTGTTGAGCTCCTGTACCAGCCACCCTTCGCTGTATTCATCCAGAGTTCAATTTTTAGTGTTCCTTGTTCAAGCGGTGAAGCCCTGCTTCTCTGTTGTCTTTCTGCTTGAGCTTGTTTGCATACCTCGCTTTCCGTGTTTTTATCGTGTCTAGATCCTAGCGAAGTCTGTTAGTGTGCGTTTAGACCTTCGTGTACGAAGCCCAGCACCAGTTGCTGCTGCCAAGTACTTGGTCGAAGTCCTCAGAGGGCTGTCCACTCTTGCGAAGGGTGAAGTGCGAAGCCTGCTCGAAGCACCCTGTGTGCGGAGCCTGCACTGACTTAGCAGAGTAGATTTTCGAGGGTAGTGAGTGGAGCGAAGTCTTCTTGGCTTCGAACGTTTGCTCCTGCGAAGCCTGTGTTCGGAGTTGTCAAAAACACCTCCGAACCAGATCTTCGAAGGTAGTGTTCGAAGCCTGTTCCGCAGAAGACAGAATTAAAACAGAAGGCCAGTTTTTAGTCTGAAATTTTAAAAGCTCCCATTCACCCCCCTCTGGTCGCCGTTTTCGGTCCAACACAAACTTCACACATCACATCCAAAATCACATAATATAACTGAATTCACATCCAAAGTCACAGCACACATCTGAATTCACATATAACATCCAAATTCACATACAAAGTCACATAACACAGCGAGAGCCACATACAAAGTCACATTTGTCCATATACTCACTGATCGCCTACATTTGGGTCGTGGGCGCCGCGGCTGCTTCCCGCTTCATCCACATTTGCCCCGGAGGCTCCATCCTGACCAGGCGTACGGAAACTCTGAAGAAATAGACAAAAATTAGAGAACGAACTCAAGTACCCTTCTAAATGCTAACTTACGTATCTAAGAGGTACCTCAGGTGATGTAGGAGATAGTGGTGGTGGCGGGGGAGGTAGTGGTTGGAACATGGACATGTCAAATGCACCATTTTGCTGGGCTAGTTGCTACACATGTTGTAATGTAATCAGTTAGTTCTAAACCTATTTCTGAATACTTTTTAACCGCAACACTCTAAACTAAACTTACTTGGATCATCGTCTGCTGTTGTGCTAAGCATGCGGTATAGTACTCTTGTTGTTTCCTGTTGTGCTCGTCGCGCCGCCTCATTTCCTCCCTCATCCGAACCATCTCCGGGGTTTCTTCTGAGCGACGACGGTTGGATCCAACTCCGACGGAGCTCTATGATGACTGAGCTGACTTCTGAGCTCTCACCGCTCTCGAGTCAATAACTCCATTAAACATGGAGTACCTGCAACATTGAATGAGTTAGTCGTTACCATCACAATACCATACACAAAACATTAATAAAAACATTGTCTCACTGTCCATGGCTTTTGCCACCTCCGCTGGAGTACACGGCCATTTGGTCGACAGGTTGTCTCCGCCAATCATAGTCCTCTCCATGGAGTCGAACCATGTATTCACCATACTGCGCTTGCAAAAAACATGTCCGATTAGACGGAGAAAAATGAAATTACGCAAACTCTTAACATTGCTAACATCTCACCAAATGGTCTGTGGCTGTCTGGCTACACAAGACATCTGGCTGTGTAGGATCGCTTCCTTTGTGACCAGAGGTATACACCTCTATGTCACTTGACATGTTGCCAGATTTAACTTCCTGTACAATAGAAATGAGTTAGTCGCATTACAATGTATCTATAGCTAGAGAGTGACAGAAGGAGGTCTTACCATGCGTTTAGCGTGGCGAATATGTCCATCGGCACCATATTTGTGCTTCGGATCCGTCCCACAGCATTGTCTTTTCTGCTCGGAAGTCTTCTTAAATGCAGCTGAAGACCAAATCTTGCAGAATTCGAAATATGCGTCCTCGCGGTTTGCAAACCACGGAATCCTCACCTGAACAGAGATGCTATTTGTATTATATGACAACAAATCTCAACAATCGAAGATTTAAAAAGTTAGAATTGTTTACCTAACGGTATTGTTCTTCAGTCAAATATATTGACGATGCGCTCGTCGCCTTGCTCATTCGTTGTCCTAGCTTCTCCTTGTAGTAAGCATTGTTCGCTTGAATGCGGGCATACGAAATGGCGTCCTTCACCACCTTATGTGCATTGTTGTTGAAGACTTGAAGGGCATGATTATGGTGATTGCCGACTTCTGTCAAGCAAAAGCGTAACTGCAAAAGTCATGATTAGTAAAGTGTTATAACTCGAAAAGCTTTGTGTTAGAACTAAAAGAAGATTGAAAAAACACATGCATACCTAGAAGTCATGAGACACCGCCCCCTGAGCATTTCCGTGGTGCCCGTCAGGAGCAAACCGGTATTGGTCCCATGTCTGGCATAGAACCCGCTCACCGATCGGCATTGTCAGTACCCCTGGGTGGTGCAGACGACACAGGTTACCCAATATATGGTTAACCTACCTGACCCTCGAAGTGCCGTCAAACCGAGAGTCAATCCAAGATCTAGAAATACATAATAAATAAAGTCAGTTTAGTGAAAGAATTTTTTTTAAAAAAAGCAAAACAACAGAAGAGTATTACACTTACCCGTCACCTACAGGTGTAATCTCGATCTTGGCTCCACCGGAAGAGACTACTAGTGGGGCGACCAGGTGGCTCGTCCTGAAAGATACTGAGACCCCAGAAGCCTCAGCCCCCTCCTCCTGACCCGCACCATCTGGGACATCCCCATGCCCCGCACCCTCCAGGTAAACAAACGGGTATAAAATTTGGAGGTAAAATATAAAACTAAAAAGAATCACTTACACGAAATATTGTTCCATCTCTTCCATATTTGAGTACATGTAGAGCAAGGCATATGTTCGTTCTTCCTGAGTTGCATAATATGTCGTGGAGACACCAACAGTTATGCCTTTACACCCAAATATTTGGAGATCACTACAAGGATGGTCTTCATCCATATGGTACCGTTTAGCAGGTGTGTTGACATTGTGATGCTCAGCGAAGTATACACTAGTGAAGTATGCTATCTCTTTCAATTTAAATTCTTCTGCGATGCAACCTTCAACTCTGGCCTTACTACCAACCATCGCTCTAAGCTTCTTTAGGGACCTTTCAATATGATACATCCACCTATATTGCACAGGGCCACCTACCTTAGCTTCATATGGCAGATGAACCAGTAAATGTTGCATTGGATTGAAGAACCCTGGAGGGATTATTTTTTCCAATTTACATAAAAGCATCGGGATCTCTTTCTCTAGCATCTCCATCATATCTTTATTAATTTATTTCGCACAAAGTTGTCTATAAAAATAGCTCAGCTCAGCTAACGCCTTCCACACATCATCATTCAGGTACCCGCGAAACATTACAGGAAGGAGTCTTTCCATTATTATGTGGTAATCGTGACTTTTCAATCCATTTAATTTCCTTGTCTTCAAATTCACAGCTCTTCTAAATCCCGCGGCGTAACCATCTGGGAATTTCAAATTTTTCAACCACCTCATTACTTGTTTTTTCTTTAGGCTTTAAACAAAATGGGGCACGTGGCTTGCCACCACTATTCGTCAACTCAAGGGTTGGTCGATTACAAATCTCGGCTAAATCTCTTCTCGCCTTTACATTATCTTTTGTCCTGTTAGTAAAATCCATACATGTACTTATAATGCTTTCACCAACATTACGTTCCTGATGCATAACATCAATGTTGTACATCAGAATTAGTGATTTGACATACGACAGTTCCCATAAGCCACATATGTGGGTCCAATTATGTTCGGTTCCGAATCCTACAAATCCATCCTCATTTTCATTAAGGACCAACTCATTCAGCATATCAGCGATTTCTCTACCATTTAAACGTCTTGGTGGTCCCTTTACAACAATATTGTCCTTCTTGAAATTGTTCCTCTGTAACCTAAATGGGTGATTCAAGGGCAAAAAGCACATATGGCAATCAAAGTAACCAATCTTTCCCCCGAAGTTCAGACGGAAACAATATGTGTCCTTCGCACATATCGGGCATGTCAACCTTCCATGACAACTCCAACCAGAAAAAATATCGTATGCCGGAAAATCGTGGACCGACCACAGATACGCAACTCGAAGATTGAATTTTTGCTTCTGGTCATAGTCATATGCTTCAACTCCTTTCCACAATTGTTTCAACTCTTCAATTAAGGGCTTCAGCATCACGTTTTGTCGTGTTCCAGGATGCTTTGGACCGGGTATAATGAGACACAGGAACATAAATTCATATTTCATACAAAACGAAGGTGGAAGGTTGTATAGAATAGCAAACACAGGCCAACAAGAGTATGACGATGCGGTTACATTGAAAGGCGTGAATCCATCTGTTGCCAACCCGATGCGAACATTCCTTGCATCACTAGCAAATTCTGCATCAAAATCATCTAGAGCCTTCCATGCCTCACCATCAGATGGGTGCACCATTACTTGATTATTCTCACGTACACCTTTATGCCATCGCATATGTCTAGTGGTTTTCTTTGAGAGAAACAATCGTTTCACCCGAGGTGTTAGAGGCATGTAACGAAGTTGCTTATGAGCAACCTCTGTCGTCACCTTCTCTCCGTCTTCATTTACGACCTCTACGAATCTCGGTTTACCACATTTTAAGCATTTCACCTCATTACTATGTTCTTTCCAGAACAACATACAATTATCTCGGCACACATCAATCTTCTCATACTCCATACCGAGAGCAGAAAGCATTTTCTTTGACTGGTACATGTCTTTCGGCACCTTATGGTTCTTAGGAAGGATATCGCTGATCAGATTCAAGAGCTCCTTATAACAATTGTTTGAAATTGCAAACTTTGACTTAATAGCCATAATACGAGTCACGAAAGTGAGAACACTTACGGTGGTGTGCTCATGCAATGGCTCTTCTGAAGCTCGAAGGATGTCGAAAAACTTTTGAACCTCCGGTGTTGGAGGATCCTCAGGGTTTGATTCAAACTCCGGTCGTATAGCATCAACCATCTCATCCATCCTATCGTCAGCAACGCTATCATCTTCCTCTTCCACTACTAATACCATTTTTTCACGGTCTGTCTCGCCATGAAAAGACCAAACTTCATAACCTGGCACGAAACCATATTTGCAAATATTCATTGACAACGTCCTCTTGTCTTGCCAACGAGAATTTCTGCACTTCATGCATGGGCACCTTGCGCCAGTGTTTGTTGTCAAAGCGAATGCACGATCAACAAATTTCTCAGCGTTGATTACTCACTCCCTCATGTGAGCTCCACTTTTCATCCAACCACTATACATCCACCGTCGGTCGTCCTCAGCCATTCTATAGGCAAAACATTCATTCAATCGAGAATGCATCGATATCATAAGTATCACGGGCCTATGTCTATAGGAAAAGATAGGTCCTAAACCCACCCGAGAGTGACCGACAAAACGTGGTATTTATGACGAGCCATGCGTCCGAACAAAATTTCAGCAGCATAACCTCGCTGTTCTCCAATTGCATGCCTGATAGTGGTGCAATGGAGAACAACAAGGTTATGTTACTGAAATCCCATTCGGACTCATGACTCATCATAAAGACCACGCTCTGTTGCCCACTCCGAGGCTGTCCAAAAAGGGACAATTTTGGACCTACACATCTCACACGCATGACACGTGTGAGACATGTTGGTCCGAAACGGGTGACGCATAAGTTTCGTTACACTATCTACATTGTTGTCAAATAAAAAATTGCATACGAAAATAAATATATATAATAAAGTATATATAGATATAATACTAATCACCCAAATGAAATCATAAAAAACTATAAATTAATAGAATAATATAAGTAGAATCATATATACATAATATCACAACATATATTGCATATGAAAACAGAATCTCACATATGAAACATATTTAAAGCATGAAACATATGTAAAATCACAATATTAATCACAAACAACCATCTTTGCCTAGGGCCCGATAAAATATACTCGGCAAAGAAATTGATACTGAACTAATTGAATTCTCTATTTCCTATAGTGTAGATATGAAGACTCATCTTTTGCAAACGTCACTACCAATCCATCATGGACTAAGGGATTTTTTGTAGTGCAAGTGCATCACAAGCATAAGTATTCACAAGCATAAGCATACATACAACATCACAATCAACAAAATCATAATATGTACCAAACGAAAAAATGTACGTGTGTAGTTCATGTTACCATCAGTCTATCGCTGTTGTCGAACCATTGAATGTGATAAGTGTTGACGCTAAAATTTGATGCACAAATAAAAAGCGAAACAAAAATTAAAGCCGAATAAAATTACTTAATCGTCGGGCGGCGATGGCGAGCGGCGAGCGGCGAGCGGTGACGGGCGACAGGCGACAGTGTCCGGAGGCCGGCGGTGATGGCCGGGAGTGTGCGGCGGCCGTCGGCCGGCGGTGATGGCCGGGAGTGTGCGGCGGCCGTCGGCCGGCGGTGGGGGAGGGCGGTGGCCGTCGGCCGGCGGCGACGGGCGGTGGGGGCGGGCGGCTGCGGGGGCGGGCGCTGTGTGCCGGCAGCGGCGTCGGGCGGCGACGGTGGAGCGGGCGGCGACGGCGGCGTCGGGCGGCGGCGGCGGCGGGAGTTAGGGCCTGGGGCGCGCGCGTGTATAGGGAATAGGTTTCCCTGTACGCGCGCGTGGGGTTAGAGAATAAATCCCTTAACTTCCGTCGGTCAGCATTAAAGCCGACGGATCCGTCGGCTTTAATGCTGGCCGACGGAAGTTAGGGGATCCGATCGGTCGCGGAAAAATCCCCCGCTAACTTACGTCGGCCACTGTGAAAAGCCGACGGAAGTTAACTTAACTTCCGTCGGCCTCCAACTTTCGTCGACTTTCCCAAAAGCCGACAGAAGTTAAATTGGCCGACGAAAATGTTTTGTTTTGTTGTAGTGTGAAATTGGTATTTACTTATATCATATTTGTTTTTATAGTTTTTATTCGAATTCAAAAATGGATACCTCAAATACGGATAAAAAACTAATTCTATTAGTTATGAATAGAGAGCGAATACTAATTGAAATAAATATATTTATAGATACTTAATGGAATAAGAAAACATCTAAAACCATACGTGTGCTTTACACACGCTTGTGCTAGTGTTACTTTCCTTTAAAGTTTCCTCGTAATTTTACCAAATCAAGACAATTGATGACCGGAGAGCGTGTGCTCAGAGTAAAGGAGACGTGGTGGACGTCTCCAAAAATAAAAAACGGGCCTATTATTTCTTTTGTCGGTAATGATTTAGTTAGACGAAGAAATTACAGTCGAATCTCAGTGGTTATCTTAAAATAAGAGACACTAAGGTTTTTAGACAATTTAAGATTTTCTGGAGGATAATAATTCTAATCATGTGTGTAATGCGAGTTTAAGGACTTGAAATGACCTTAAGCATATGAAAGCTTGTGTAAGCCTGTAAAGACGTGTACGTAAGAAGTTCTTACGAGCCCTTTATATATTGTAGGGATTGAAACACTACAAGAAAGCAAAGAACTTCCGTCGGCCAAAGCCGACGGAAGTTCGGAAGAAGCTAACTTCCGTCGGCAAAAGCCTAGCTTCCATTGGTTTTTGGCCGACGGAAGAGTTTCGACGGAAATTGACTAACTTCCGTAACTTCCGTCGGCTAAACGTGGCCGACGAAAATTACCACAAGAAATCATTAACTTCCGTCGGCCAAACATTAGCTGACGAAAGTTATCTTTTTTCTTTTCTTTTTTTGCTTTTTTCTGTGCATCCCAGCCGATGCACTAAAAACTGGTAACTTTTTTCTTTTTTTTGATTTTTTCTGACATTCAGAACACATCCTTTACAAAATTTTACATTTTACATTTCAAAATTTCACATTCCAGCATAACACAATTTAACATCCAAATTCATCCAAATATATTCACAAACCAAATTCATCCAAATATATTCACAAACCAAATAAAGGTTTCTATTGTTCTTGCTGTTATCAACATGTCTTCTACTTAACACTCCAAATAAATTCATAAAAATGAATACAACCCCACACGTGCTAATCAACACAAAAATGAAGAACAAAATAGCAGATGTCCATCAACCCCGACCCTGCTTTGTTGTATGTAAGCCACCATGTCAATTACTTGCAGTCAAACATTCAGATGCTTTGTTGAGTTCCTTAGACTAGCAATGGTCGTCACACTGAAAAGCAAAAACACGGAATTTAGGTGTGTCTCAATGTACAAATCCCGTTCCACAACCATAACACTTAATACAATTAAGTTACCAAAATTATGCAAAAAACAGGAGTATAAGCATGGCGTCAACTCTAATTTAAAATAAAAATCAACTAAACATGCTTGGCATCAACCAAATGGCTAAACCCTCACATAACAAATTTATTGAGAATCACTAGATCAAAGCCGAATTGGCATTTTCCAACCAAATAGAGCCACGTATACTAGCAAATCGAGCAATAACAACACTCACCTGGCTTCGAGCAGCAGCGGCGTGCCGGTCCACTTGGCCTGGAGCGCCACCTACACATTCTTCTCTCGTCAGATCTCGGTCGTCGTCGCCTTCACCACCCCCGCAACCCGCCATCGAGCCCCAGGCGCCACCACCATGGGGAGAGGCAGACGAGCCTGCGGCTGATCCAGAGCCCTCACGCCGCTTCGATCCGACAGGCTACACGGCGGGGGAGGCGACCTCTAATCTCGACATCAAGAGGGATTTCTGCTTGGTGGTTTGGGCCGGCCGCCGTCGAGATGTGGAGAGGTGCAGAGGCGGCGACTAGGGATGGCAATTATACCCGTATACCCGTTTACCTGTGGGTAAAAACCCTATTAGGGTCGGGTTTGTTCCATTTTTTATACCCGCGGGTATGATAATGGGTCAAATCTTATACCCGACGGGTAAACGGGTACGGGTATGGGTATTCAGTACCCATACCCGCTTTACCCGTTTACCCGTTTACCCGGAGTATATAAACCCATTCCAAAATCAAAACCCTAACTCCTCTTAGCTCTCACCCCGCCGTCAGCCCGTCACCCTCTCACCCCTTCCCCTTCCCAGCCACTCCTCTCAGCAATATGAATTATTTGGCGTCCGGCGGCGGGTACGGGTTTTTACCCATCGCGGGTAACGGATACGGGTACGGGTATTTTTCGCGGGTACGGGTATGGGTATGTAATACCCGTGCCCGTGATACCCGACTGCCATCCCTAGCGGCGACCGGGAGGCGAGGTAGGGAGGCGCGAAGGCAGGGAGTCGGGCGGGAGGCGGCAGCAGTGAGGCAAGGAGGCGGGGAGACGGGGAAGCGGGGAGGCGAGGCAGGGAGGCGCGAGGCGGGGAGTCGGGTCGGAGGCGGCGGCGGCAAGACGTGGAGGCGGTTCTAAAATTTGGGGACGAAATTTTTTTAGGGCAGAGCGGGTATATTTACACAGGAGCTAACTTCTGTCGGCTCATTTGTGGGCCGACGAAAATTAACTGTATTTTTCATTTAACTTCCGTCGGCCCATATATAGGCCGATGGAAGTTACGAGTGCGCTGGAGCTAGTGGAAGGACGCGGGAGAGAAAAAAATAACTTCCGTCGGCTTAAGTGTAGGCCGACGGAAGTTATAGTTTATTTCCGTCGGTTCAATCTAGCCGACGAAAGTTAAATTTCTTTCGTCGGTTTTTGAAAAAAAACGACGAAAATTAAACTAGCCGACGAAAATATTCAGTTTTCTTGTAGTGAAAGTTACAACTTAGATTTTATGTGTCTTATTAATAACCATTTATAACGTAGAAAACGACCCACTACTTAAAAAAGGGTCATTAATTGTAGGACCGAAAGTAGCGACCAGAGGGGGGGTGAATGGGCGCCTTAAAATTCTTCCGAATCAATGGCCTGTTCCCAATACCCAACGCACCTCAAAAATACTACGCAGCAGAAAATAAACAGAAGGCCTAAGTCTAAAGGTTTCTAACCTAGAAGCATCAGATGATAGACAGTGTAAAACTAAAGTGGTGCAACTAGGCAGATGAACAAATTGTAACAGGCCTAAACTTCTCAATGAAATGATCTAAGTATGTATAAAGTGAAAAGAGAAGTTATTGTCCAAAGTTGTCTCCTGTTCGGGTCTTGGCGAAGCCCCCTTCGCACGTCGAGGTCTGCTTCGGAGGTTGATGACGAAGTCTGTCCGAAGTGCCGAAGGTGTCACTGTCTAGCCTAGTTCGAAGTGGTAAGAAGCGAAGTGTACTTCGGAGCGAAGTAAAAACAGTGCCGGAGCCTGGTTCGAAGTGTGTACTTCAAGGACAGGACTTCGAACACAGCTTCGAACCAAAAGCTTCGGAGCAAGGTGACAAAGTCGGAGCCTGCTTCGAAGTGAGGGCTTCGAAGACAAAACTTCGAACACACCTTGAACCGAGAGCTTCGAAGGACAATCTTCGAACAGAAAACTTCGAACACACAAAACAGACGGACTACCTTCAAACAAAGTAGCGAAGTCTGTCACGCGACAGAAAAGCAAGTCCGAAGCCTACACTCTATCTTCGAACAGGGAAAGCTTCGGAAGGAGAGTCGAAGGCTGACACTCCACAAAGAAATCCAAGCGAAGTCTATCAGAAAAGACAAACTTCGAACCCAACTTCGAAGCCTAACAAAGTGTGCACTTCGAACAGATAGATTCGGAGTATGCTAGTTCGAAGTATGCGATGCTATCCAATACAGGAAGAACTTCGAAGCTAGCAACTCAGACACAAAGACCGAAGTTCGAAGTCTGAGCGAAGTCTTTAAAGATGTTCGATCGAAGCCTGCCTCACGGAGTTGAGGGGCTTCGCACTGAAACGAGCTTCGCCAGACACACCAGGAAAAAGCAAAAGAGACTGTCAGCTTCGATCAAAAAGCTGGGCGATAGAAGGTGAAAAGCTGCAGCCGAACACTGTAGCTACAGTAAAGCAGTACTACTTGCAACAGCAAGAACTAGTACTACCACCGTGAAGAACACACCCAGCCGAAGAAGCTTCTCTTCAAGAATAAATTCAGCAGCCCGTAGGTAAGGCAATAACTCCCCAAACCAAACAAAATGCAAGCAATAAATTCTTCAGGGACCAAGGATTAAAAGCATCCAAGAGATTGGAGCCAAAATGAGCCACGAACAGAGAAGCACAAGGGCCTGGCGGCGCACACAGGAGAGAGAAGACAGTGGGCAAAGTGACCCAAAGGGTGGATTTGATTTCAGCACAAAAGGGTAGTCCAAACCCTAGGGATTGGGGTGCTATTTATAGGCAGCCCAACACTAGGAATATTCTACCAGCCCCTTAGGGTTTTTACAGACTCAAAATACAAAAAAAGACTCTACTGCCCTTAGGTATTTTTACAGACACAACTGACTGACTGTGGGCCTAGAGTAACAGATGACATATCCTGAAGCTATTCTTCTGGACAGTCGGATACAGAATCAACGGTTGTTAGTTTTACGCCGAAACTGACAAAGCCTCCACCAGCTTTGCACCAGGTACCCGGATTGGGCCGGCCCGACCCCGCAGCTCTCTCAGCCCAGCAATCGCTCACCGCCCGTGTACCTGAGTCAGTCCTGGTCAACAGCCCAGTGGGTCTGCTACTGCTTCTGGCCCATGCACCCGGATTGGGCCAGCTCGACTTCGCAGCCTCCTCTGCCCGACAGTCGCTCGCTGCCCGTGAACCTGAGTCACACGCGGCCCATGAAACAGCAGATCTCTTCTCTTCTTCAGTCCTTGTTGACTATCGTTGATAATGACTCATCACTTCTAGAGCCATGAGGCCCACGCTATTCAGCATGGCTCCTCAATCTCCCCCTTGATGAGTGCATTGTCAACATTCCTCAATTCTCAGCTCTTCAGCACCTGTGAACAAATGTGGAAACACGAAAACAAAACACAAAAGAACAAAGAAGAAGAAAAATAAGGTAAAAGTTTAACCTTAATGACCAAAAGCCAAACAAAAGCAAGAAACGGTCATTATGGTTAACCAAAACACAAAAGCTCAAAATGAGTGTGATTTCAGAACAACAAGGATATCAAGAGAGTAAGAACTCCCCCTTAAACTCTGATCCCAATTTTCTCCCCCTTGTTGACAAGTGAACTCATCAAGCACTCAAAAGAGACACAGACTCCCCCTGAAATGCAACTCCCCCTCAAAATATGCAGTGAATGCAGCTGGGGTGCAGGTGGAGTGTAGAAAGCATGCTTCTCAGATATGATTGACTACAAATACAGTATCTAACAGGTATAGCAAAAGAGATACTGTCTAAGACACATGGCATGATCAGTGCAAGAGATGATATCTAAAGAAAGTCATTTAGCACACATTTGTCAATTTTTGCAAATAAAAACATCACCACATTGTCTAGTAAACAAGCAAGGTAAAGCATGAGATGCAGAAGCTAACTGATATCTACCAAGATAAGCATTGTTCAAAACAAAGTGCTTCAACAAACTTGTTATCCCTTTAAAGTTCAGGCTTTTTCATTTTCCTTTGTCATTTTTGCCAAGGGTTATTTGCATGTCAAACCTTATGCTATCCGACCAAGTCAAGCCTAGGCCAGAACTGGGCCATCAGAAGCTTAAGACATTGGTCTTGGCATACACTACACTGTCCTAGTTCATACCAAAGTGCTATGGTAAGCAATCCAGAACAATATAGTGCGACAAAGCAAACCCACTTGGATCTTTTCAACTTAAACACAAAAAGGCATGGAATTTTTCATTCATTTTTGATTTTTATCATTTTTATAGCACATTTTCCATGTTAAAGCATAAAGATGTCCAAGTTGCATATCTGCATCTATGTGATGAACTAGCTACAAGGCATGTAACAAATAGCAAAAGCATTCAGCCTACACATGCTAGTTACCAGAAGCAATGGTGATCATTTTTCAAGTTGAAAGCGTAAAAGCCATGCATATGACGGATATCAAACATGTCAAGCGAACTGAATCAAAGCATGATCATTGACAAGTAATCAAAAGCATGTACCAGCTAGAATAAGTAAAGCAGTTCAATCATATAACAGAAGCAGACTCAGAAGTGTGATATGTGAATATGTATGATATGAACACACACAAAAAGACTCAAGAAAAGAGTAAAAAAGAAAGAAAACTGACGCAAAATATCCTAGAAAGGATACACAACACCCAAATCCCCTCGTAAACGCTCAAATGTAGACTGATCTAGGGGTTTGGTAAAAATGTCAGCCAACTGATGATGGGTATCAACATGAACAAGGTCAATGACACCTTTCTCATATTGATCCCGCAAGAAGTGAAAGCGCACATCAATATGTTTGGTTTTTGAATGGAGACACGGGTTTTTCCCTAGACTAATTGCACTAGTGCTGTCGCAAAACAATGGAACCCTGGTAGGAAAGAACAACCCAAAGTCTCGTAGAGTGGAAATCATCCAAACCATCTGTGAGCAGCAGCTAGCAGCAGCTACATACTCAGCCTCTGTGGTCGAAAGAGCAACTCCAGATTGCTTTCGAGAAGACCAAGATACAAGGGAAGAACCAAGAAACTGGCAAGTACCGGAAGTCGACTTGCGATCCAACCGGCACCCACCAAAGTCAGCGTCCGAAAAGCCAGATAAATCAAGAGATGATGATGCTGAATAATAAAGACCAAGATCAGGCGCATAGGTGAGATACCTGAAAATGCGCTTGACAGCCTGCCGGTGAGACGCGCGTGGTGAAGACTGAAAACGCGCGCAAAGTCCCACGGCGAACTGTATGTTTGGTCTTGTTGCTGTTAAGTACAGCAGCGAACCGATCATCTCTCGAAATTCTCTCTCATTGACCTTGACACCGCTCTCGTCCTTGTCCAAACCTCCGGAGGTACCCATCGGGGTCATCTGCGGCTTCAATTCACCACCAAGGTCAAATTTCTTAAGCATGTCACGAGTATACTTACCTTGGTGGATGAAGGTGCCGTCCTTGGTCTGCTTGATCTGGAGCCCTAAAAAGTACTTAAGCTCACCCATGAGGCTCATCTCAAACTCACTGTGCATCTGCTCAGAAAACTTGGACACAAGAGAATCAGTAGTACCGCCAAAAATAATATCGTCCACATAAATCTGAGCGACTAAGAAATCTGAAGCATCTCTGAGCAGGAAAAGAGTTTTATCCACAGAACCCATCACAAAGCCCTTCCCCAACAAAAACTGCTTTAACCGGTCATACCAAGCCCTGGGGGCTTGCTTCAACCCGTATAAAGCTTTGTGCAACTTAAAAACATGTCGAGGAAACTTAGGATTCTCAAAACCAGGGGGTTGCCTAACATATACTTCCTCCTCTATGAACCCGTTCAGAAAAGCACTCTTAACGTCCATTTGAAAAAGCTTAAAACCCTTTGAAACGGCAAAAGCTAGAAGGATACGAATGGACTCAAGACGGGCAACAGGAGCGAAGGTTTCTTCGAAGTCAATACCTTCCTTCTGGCAATAACCCTGGGCAACTAGTCGAGCCTTGTTGCGCACCACAACCCCATCTTCACCTTGTTTGTTCTTGAATACCCACTTGGTGCCTATGGGGTTGCATCCTGGTGGCGGCTCAACTAGTGTCCAAACCCGATTGCGGACAAAATTCTCAAGCTCTTCTTGCATAGCATTAATCCAATTAGAATCAGAAAGAGCATGAGAAATGTCTCTGGGCTCAAAAGATGCAACAAACGCAGATTCAGCAAACACAGCGAGAGAGGCAGAAGAACGCAAAGTCCTCTCAGTCAAATCACCAATGATGAGCTCTGAGGGGTGGTCACGCTGAACTGCTCGGGTTCCCTGGTGATCTGAAGTCACCTCACCGGAGTCAGCAGCTGGCACCTCTGGACTCGACTGAGGGGGCTCGATCGAAGTGGAAGAAGTGATAAGAGGTCCGCCTTCATCATCAGTCGAAGTCTCAGAGGGTGTGGGCTCTGCGGGGGATGCAGAAGGCCCGCCCTCAACAGCAGCTGGAGTATCCTCATCTTCCTCGAAGATGGACTCTCCGAGCTCATCATCACCAGAAAGCTCAAAAGAAGGAGTCAAAGAAGGCAAGGACTCGTCAAAAGAAACCTCACATGTCTCGACAAGCAGCTGGGATTCGAGGTTCCAGACACGGAAGCCTCGAGAATGCAATGCATAACCAAGAAAAATACCATCCCAGCAACGAGACTCAAACTTGTCCAAATGCCCTCCCTTCTTGAGCACAAAGCACTTGCAGCCAAAAGCTCGCAAGTGGCTTACCTTGGGCTGTCTGCCAAACCGCAACTCATATGATGTCTTACCAATGTAAGCTCGAAGAAAAATGCGGTTGGCTAGATAGCAAGCCGTGTTCATGGCTTCAGCCCAAAAACGCCTAGGAGTCCTGTGCTCATCGAGCATCGTCCTAGCCATCTCAACTAGCGTGCGGTTCTTTCGTTCCACAACGCCGTTCTGTGGGGGAGTGTAAGGAGAGGAAAACTGATGGTCCAGACCCTGATCACCACAGAAGCTGACGAACTGAGAGTTCTTGAACTCAGAGCCGTTGTCGGAGCGAATTGCTCGCATCCGGCCATTGTTCTCATTCTTCAGCTTCAAAATCAGGTCATGGACAAATTGAAAAGTTTTATCCTTAGACTCCAAAAAGAAAACCCACGAGAAACGAGAAAAGTCGTCAACAATCACAAGTGCATACCACTTCCCACCGACTGAGCGTACCCGAGCTGGACCTACAGTGTCCAAATGTAAAAGCTCGCCTGGATACGTAGTCATCACCTGAGTCACAAGTGAGTGAGAAGCGGCAACCATTTTCCCATGACGACAGGGATGACAAACTAGATCCTTCTCCATCTTAAGCTTGGGCAATCCTCGGATGAGGTCCATAGAGCTTAACCTGACTAGCAGATCAAAACTCAAATGACCTAACCTCCTATGCCACTTCCAGAGCTCAGAAGAAGATCCAGCAATCAAACAGCGAGAAGGGCCAAAAGAACTAGAGAAGTCAATTCGAAAAACTTTACCGAAGGGTAAAATCTGACAAACCAAAGACCCTCTAGAATCAACCACAGAAGAATTGCCCTTCTTAAAACGCACTTCCAAACCATCCTCAAGAAGTTGCGAAACAGATATTAAATTAAAGTTCAGATTTTTAACCAAAGCAACATTCTTTAAAGAGAAATGGTTTGAGATGCTGATTGAGCCTATGCCACTTACTTTCCCTTGACCGCTGTTCCCGAACGTGATATATTCTTTGGAGCTCGGGGGAGTGAGACTGGAGAACCATCTGCGATGTCCCGTCATGTGGCGAGAGCATCCTGAGTCCATGATCCAAACATCCTCCAGTCCCCGGTCCTGCACAATCAATGTCTGTAAGTGGGAGCAAATGGTCCGGCACCAGGTTTAGCAAAAGAGCTAAACCAGTGTCGATCCATCTGCTCAAAAGATGGAAAGCGAAAACCATCAAAAGAGTTTGGACCAAAACGCGGCTCAAAACGCGGTCCACGGTCCTTCCTAACCCTGCGGCCACGAGGTCCAGAACCGTAGCCAACACGGTCTGGAACTCTGCCGGAACGAACACCACCAACTGGAGCACGGGCAAGAAAGCCGTCTCCTCTACCACCACCTACACGACGCGGCCTGGCCTCCAGCCTCTCCCCGCGCCGAGGAACACGCAGTCTACCACCCTGCTGGTAGAACTGCACCTGATCACTACGAGCCCTCTCTGCTCTCTCAACCCACTTCCTCCTGAAGCAAAACTCCGCAAGATGCCCGTCTCTCTGACAGTACTCACAATGATAGGTAGGCTTCTTGGGATGTGGTTGAGGCTTGGGGTTCTTGGGCTTGGTAGTGTTTGGTGTGGTCTTCTTGGGCTGAGAGGGTCCAGGAAGAGAGTCTAGAGAAGTGTGGAGATTTTTGGGTTTCGGAACCCAGATAGGTTTCTTGGGTGGAGCTTTAGGTGGTTCATGGATCACTCCATCCTTGGGCTGACAAGCCTGGGAAGACTCAGTGGAGTGAGTCTTGGGATATCTCTGCTCTGGAGTCATTTTACTCCACTCCACTGCCCGGCTGATGGCACTCTCAAAGTCAGCCTTGGTGTAGGTGTAACCTACCCCAAACCCATCCTGCCTCTTGAACTGCTGGATCATCATGCCAAGCTGTGGCTCTCTGGCACTGATCCAACTCAGGATAGACTGGAGGTAAAAGTTCTCATTCTGAGAATCAGCTAGCTCCTCTCTCAAAGAAGCTAGAACCTCCACCTGAGACAAGCAGGTCTCACACTCACTCTCTACTTCGACAGACTTTCCGGCTTTTAGCTTAATCAACTCCATTCTAAGAGACAGGCAGTTCTCACAGACAGTGGGTGGAACTGACAATGTCTCAAGCTTTAGCCTAGTCTGGGCAAGCTCAGCTCTCAACCTCTCTAAATCACCCAAATGCTCATCGCCCTTGGATTTCAGCTCAGCTAAGGCAGCTAGATGAGATGGGCAATCAACACAGGGTGCGACGACAGTGGTGTGAGCATCTTTCAGCTCCTGCTGAGCGCTTTCAAGCTCAGTGGCCAAAGCGTCCCTCTCATCAACCCTTTCTGTGTACCTGGACTTCAAAGTCGACAGGTCACACAGAAGCACCTCACACTTCGGGCACTCACTGCTATCACCCAAGCAAGGGGAAGAGGATAGACTCTAAATCCTACCGTTGGCCACGGCAAGCTCACTCTCTAACTCGTCTATCCTTTTCTTAGCCCCCCTAAGCAGTTTCTCCCGATACTTCAACTCCTGACGATTGCTCTCAAGTAAATCTACAATTTCGCGCTCATAAGATGATACCTTGCTATCGTCGTCGTCGGAGTCGTCGGAGGAGCTCTTTTCTTCTCTATCCCCAAGAGCCATGGAGCAGAAGCTCTTGCGGGATCTTCGGCGCTGGTGTGAGCGGCTCTTCGGCTTGTCTCCGAAGGCCATGAAGCAGAGACCCGCCGGATCATCCTTGTCCTTCCCCTTCTTGATGGTGATCTCCTCATCACTTGAGCTCGATGAAGAGGAAGAAGACGTGGATCTCTTGGAGTAGCTCTTCTCCATCTCGGCGAAGAAGGCCTTGTCACGCTTCTTATTCTCTCGCCGGTAGTCCTTCAGGGCCTTTTTGAAGAACCGGGTCTTCGGCTTGCCCTTGGAGAAGGAGGGGTTCTCATGCTTGCCGGAGTCGTGGAAGCTGCTGCCGGCGCCCTTCTTGTATCCACTGCGCTTGGGGCAGTCGGCGATGAAGTGTCCTGGATCACCACATTCAAAGCATCCGGATTTTGTGCCGTGTCTTTTGAACATTCTTTTATCATAGACACGACGCACCCGGTTGTTAAAGAGACACAAATCATCATCTCCCAACAACTCAAGCTGGTCCTCAGTGATAGTCATCAAAGAGAACCCAGCACAGCTCATAGCAGAGGGATCAACAGAAGGTGTAGCAAGGGCCAGGGATTTTGATCCAGAGCCAGTGAGATTTGATCTCAACTGGATATCTACCTCAGTGGCCTTTAGCTTGCTAAATAACTCAGAAATGGTCAAGGTATCGTATGAAGTACTCTCAACGATAGATGATACCTTGATCTCCCAGATCTTTGGATCCAAGGTGTGAAGAACCTTGAGCGCCTGCTCATGATCTGAGACTAACTGAGCACCCTCAGCCTTGTTGTCCCGAAGCTTGTTAATGATCGACTGAAAGCGACCAAACAAAGCCTCAACAGATTCACCCGGCTTCTGTGTGAAATTCTCATATTCACGCCGGTAGGTCTGATAGAGCCGAGCCTTGACCTGTGCTGTTCCCTCATGGTGTGCCTTGAGGGTAGCCCAGATCTCTCTCGCAGTGGAGAGATGACTCACTCGCTCAAATTCAGTGGGACCTAAGCCAAAAAATAAAATGTTCACAGCCTTACTGTTGCTCAGATGCTGAGCAATGATACCAGCAGTACCTTGCTCAGTAACTGGCAGAATGACAAATGTGGTGTGAACGCAAATGTCCCATATGTCCGAACCCTGGCTCATGAGATAGGCTCGCATGCGAGTCTTCCAATAATTATAGCCATAGGCTTCCAAGGACGGGACCTTGCCAGGAGACGTCATAGTCACTACTGGGGTTTAGAACCGGTTAAGGTATGGAAAAACCCTAACCTCTCTCTGATACCACTTGTAGGACCGAAAGTAGCGACCAGAGGGGGGGTGAATGGGCGCCTTAAAAATTCTTCCGAATCAATGGCCTGTTCCCAATACCCAACGCACCTCAAAAATACTACGCAGCAGAAAATAAACAGAAGGCCTAAGTCTAAAGGTTTCTAACCTAGAAGCATCAGATGATAGACAGTGTAAAACTAAAGTGGTGCAACTAGGCAGATGAACAAATTGTAACAGGCCTAAACTTCTCAATGAAATGATCTAAGTATGTATAAAGTGAAAAGAGAAGTTACTGTCCAAAGTTGTCTCCTGTTCGGGTCTTGGCGAAGCCCCCTTCGCACGTCGAGGTCTGCTTCGGAGGTTGATGACGAAGTCTGTCCGAAGTGCCGAAGGTGTCACTGTCTAGCCTAGTTCGAAGTGGTAAGAAGCGAAGTGTACTTCGGAGCGAAGTAAAAACAGTGCCGGAGCCTGGTTCGAAGTGTGTACTTCAAGGACAGGACTTCGAACACAGCTTCGAACCAAAAGCTTCGGAGCAAGGTGACAAAGTCGGAGCCTGCTTCGAAGTGAGGGCTTCGAAGACAAAACTTCGAACACACCTTGAACCGAGAGCTTCGAAGGACAATCTTCGAACAGAAAACTTCGAACACACAAAACAGACGGACTACCTTCAAACAAAGTAGCGAAGTCTGTCACGCGACAGAAAAGCAAGTCCGAAGCCTACACTCTATCTTCGAACAAGGAAAGCTTCGGAAGGAGAGTCGAAGGCTGACACTCCACAAAGAAATCCAAGCGAAGTCTATCAGAAAAGACAAACTTCGAACCCAACTTCGAAGCCTAACAAAGTGTGCACTTCGAACAGATAGATTCGGAGTATGCTAGTTCGAAGTATGCGATGCTATCCAATATAGGAAGAACTTCGAAGCTAGCAACTCAGACACAAAGACCGAAGTTCGAAGTCTGAGCGAAGTCTTTAAAGATGTTCGATCGAAGCCTGCCTCACGGAGTTGAGGGGCTTCGCACTGAAACGAGCTTCGCCAGACACACCAGGAAAAAGCAAAAGAGACTGTCAGCTTCGATCAAAAAGCTGGGCGATAGAAGGTGAAAAGCTGCAGCCGAACACTGTAGCTACAGTAAAGCAGTACTACTTGCAACAGCAAGAACTAGTACTACCACCGTGAAGAACACACCCAGCCGAAGAAGCTTCTCTTCAAGAATAAATTCAGCAGCCCGTAGGTAAGGCAATAACTCCCCAAACCAAACAAAATGCAAGCAATAAATTCTTCAGGGACCAAGGATTAAAAGCATCCAAGAGATTGGAGCCAAAATGAGCCACGAACAGAGAAGCACAAGGGCCTGGCGGCGCACACAGGAGAGAGAAGACAGTGGGCAAAGTGACCCAAAGGGTGGATTTGATTTCAGCACAAAAGGGTAGTCCAAACCCTAGGGATTGGGGTGCTATTTATAGGCAGCCCAACACTAGGAATATTCTACCAGCCCCTTAGGGTTTTTACAGACTCAAAAATACAGAAAAAGACTCTACTGCCCTTAGGTATTTTTATAGACACAACTGACTGACTGTGGGCCTAGAGTAACAGATGACATATCCTGAAGCTATTCTTCTGGACAGTCGGATACAGAATCAACGGTTGTCAGTTTTACGCCGAAACTGACAAAGCCTCCACCAGCTTTGCACCAGGTACCCGGATTGGGCCGGCCCGACCCCGCAGCTCTCTCAGCCCGGCAATCGCTCACCGCCCGTGTACCTGAGTCAGTCCTGGTCAACAGCCCAGTGGGTCTGCTACTGCTTCTGGCCCATGCACCCGGATTGGGCCAGCTCGACTTCGCAGCCTCCTCTGCCCGACAGTCGCTCGCTGCCCGTGAACCTGAGTCACACGCGGCCCATGAAACAGCAGATCTCTTCTCTTCTTCAGTCCTTGTTGACTATCGTTGATAATGACTCATCACTTCTAGAGCCATGAGGCCCACGATATTCAGCATAGCTCCTCATTAATGACGGGTCATAGTTATTAGTGACGGACATCATACTCATCACCCTTATCGCGTAACTAATGACCTATCATTAGTGATAGGTATACACCCATCACTAAAGGTCATTAAATGTATTTTTTTCATTTCAGATCGGTTCTATATAGTTTCGTTTAGTTTCTTTCAATTCAAATGAGTTAACGATTAAATCTGAGATGATCGTGGGGGCCTCTTTTCGTCATTTTTATCATCGTGCCGATGTGATTTCCATGTGGTTATCATCAGTGGCGCCTCTACCCCGAGCCACAATATAGGAGGAGAGGCGATGAAGAAGAAGAAGAATAGATCTGAGTTGGTCATGGAGCGCTCTTTCCATTATTTTTGTCATTGTCTCGATATACTTTTCATGTGGTCATCGTCGGTGAGGCCTCTACCTTGAGACAGAATAAAGGAGGAGAGACGATGATAAAAAAAGAGATAAAGAGACGATAACAATAGAGGAGAGCAAGCAATATGATTTGGTGAAGAATTGTAATAACTTTGTACCTTTTGTTAAAGCAGACAAATGTCGATGAGCTCATGGGCGGGTGGAGGATGAAGTAACACCGATCGTCGTCAACTAGATCTTGTAGTGACACCGTCCACCATTGATTAAGCTTGATCGCGATGAGAATGGTAAAGATCAAGTAGAGAGAGCAAGGGAGGGAAGTTATAGAATACTTGAGAGTAAAGACTGAAGAGAGGAGACGTGACTTTATAACAGTGTGAGTATATTTTCGGGCTAGTGTTCTTCTGCCCGTCCAAATTTTCAATTTTTTTTGTATGCGTCAGTCTTTAGTGACGGGTCTAGATATTTACGTGTCACTAAAGGTAGATCTTTAGTGACGGGTCTAGATATTCATGTGTCACTAAAGGTAGGTCTTTAGTGACGGGTCTAGATATTTACGCGTCACTAAAAATATACTTTTAGTAATGTGTCTCACATACGTCACTAAAGATAGATCTTTAGTGTCGGGTCTCAATGTTGCCCGTCACTAAAGATTAGTTGAAAATATGGCAACTCATTAGTGATGACGCATATCATTGAGACCCGTCACTAAAGTTAAATTAGTGACGCATGTTTTTTATCCGTCACTAAAGATCATTTGTGTGGTAGTGATCAGAATGTGGGCTATAAACTCAGGTGTTATCTACTATATTGATTGGACATCAATGAAGCCATCTGGTTTGTTGACCGTGACCATCCAAATGCCTGTAGTCGAGCTAGCCTCCCGAGGGTGGGACTTAGGAGCCTTTAGACTTCTAGTTGCTTCTGACTATTGAATAGTCAGACCACTAGTGCGTCATTTTTAATGTTTTATCTTGCGACCCCTCCTCTTACTCAGTCATCATAGATGCAATCGAGAAATACTGGGTCATATCCTGACACTTTTATTTAGGATAATCTAAATATGAGTAATACTAATTATCTAAACCTCATTCCGTATATATCAAATAGTAGTGATTTTGTATCCTCTTTCCATCCACGCACGTATATGGATGTAGCACCGATCCTAAGAAACCACAATTTTTATCATGGATTGGTGAAAAACAAGTACATATCGCTTTGTTTTCCTAGCCGTAGCCCATGATTATATTGCTTCGTTTTCTATAAAAACTAGTTTATGAATAATGACATATTAAAAAAATCCTAAGAATCCTAATACTCATTAATACATTGATACGTTGATGCAACAATACACATATCAAATTAGAATTATTTTCTTTTTTTCTAGCCACGGATCAAAATCGGACGGACGGAGTATGCATCTGTATGTAAGATTATTTTAAAATTATCTGATGTGAAAACTATAATATGCATGTGTTTTTAAACGTTCCATACTGAACTTATCCGATCCGTTGTCTAGATCACCTTGCATCACAAGACCATTGTTTTGAACCCTAAATTTTACGCCAGGAAAACCAAATGGCGTCACAGATGTTCCATATGCATGTTTCTAGATCGATCCTCTTGCATCACAAAATCATTAATTGTTTTTAACTGTAAATTCTACATCAGTAAAGCCATGGCACCGGCCACACGAATCGCAAAAGATGGATGCCTTGCATGTGTTCCCGGTTACGTGCCCAGATGCTCCTCCGCCACGTTGCGACGGGGACGTACGCGACGTCGCGACCTGTCTCTCTCTCTCTCTCTCTTCCCATCCCGTCTTTTTTATAGCACAATGCTCTTCTCCGGTCTCAGGTAGCTAGCTAGCCTCGGCTCTCTTCCCTTCCTCCTCACAACGCATCCCCATCGCTCGCTCGCCGTGTTTCTGAAGACAGGAAGCTGCTGCTAGCGCTGCTGCTTGGAAGGAGATGAAGAGGTTGCTTGTTCATCCCTGCAGGAGTTTGGTGGGCAAATCTTCAGCCATGCCTGCGCTTTGCAACAGTGTTCTCCCCAGGGTGAGTTCTCTACTTCTCTTGTCACCAATTCGCCATTAGTAATCAGTCTAGACATCTTCAGAATGGCCATATATAGCAGTAGCTGAGTAATCTGACGTTCTGAAATATGTCAAAGTGACATTTGTTTTGTCCCTTAATTTTCTTCATAGGGGGAGAGAGCTAGCCATGTTTATAATTCTTAAATATTTAGGGTGAAATTCTTCAAAGAAAATATTATCATAAGTAAAGTGTCCATAAGAAGGCATATTTGGTTATCTACTGCATTAGACGAGACGGGATGCAGAAATGCTCAGGTCAAGTGGTCAGCTCAGACACTCGACACTCGGATGACAGTGCAATTTACAGTTATTTTTAGTTCTTCAACCAGAGTGCGTGCGTGTTTATGACATTTAATTCGTTTCCCCTGTAATCTTGTCGATCAGTTCGTCTCGACGGAGAAAGATAAGGAAAGGGTGAGCGCAATCGGAGAGAAGGCGAGGTCGACCGCGGAGCAGTTCCTGAGGGTGGCCAAGGAGAAGACCGGCGAGGCCAGCGAAAACGCCAAGGAGAAACTGCACGAAACGAAGGAAGCAGTGGTCGGCGGGGGGTCGTCGTCGTCGTCGTCGTCGGAGTCCGACGACAAGGAGAAGAAGCTCAAGCAGCGAGCGGAGGAGGGGAAGCGCCATCAGAATTAATTAGGCGGCCAGTGCTGCTCTGTTCCTTTACATCTTGTAGTTGCAGCGAGCGAGCGAGCGAGCTTGTAGTTTACAGAACGCACGGCAGGATTGGCCATGCATGTGTAGTTTGTGTTCGTCATGTTTAATGAACGCTGCTAGTGTCGAATAAATAAAAGTTTATTTGCCTTTAAACTGTTTAGTGATCTGTTGGTAGTTGGTACCACTGCATGTCGTTTTCTCAGAATAAATAATACCGGCCTTTTTTTGGTCACTAGTGAACGCTGACTTGGATGATGTGCAAGTTTGTATATCTGTATCTATATATCTATGGTACCTCTGCTCTTGGTTAGTTACATGGCCATCATCTCTATCGATCATGCATGTCACCGTTGGAGGGGTTGGCAAATGGCAACATCCATCTGCCTCTAAAAATACTCTCGACACCTACGGAGATTTGCAACTGGCGCAACAAACTTGTTCATAGATTAGGAATCCACCATGTTCATCACGTCAGTTAGCAGTTGGCCCCTCGAGAAAGGCCAGGTCAGCGTGCAGATGTCCTGTTTTGCTTTTCCTCTGTGCAATATAAATTTTAATAGATAGCTGTATACTTCGCTTAGATATAAGCACCATCGGTCGGTTTCATAATAAAGTGAAATGATCAAAACGCAGCCTCCGATCGTACGTCTCACACTCGTGTGTATCGGTGTAGTAAGCTGTAAATAACCAAACGGTTTTCCTAAAACTTTTTCTGCTGTGAAAATGCAGTTTTTTTCTAGTACAAATTTAGAAGTAGCTTAGATTTTGTTTTTCTAATTTTTAATACAGATTAAATAGTATGAATTTAAGGTGTCTTAATTGATCTAACATTATTATGATTTATATTGTATTGCACAATTTCATGAGATAATATGTGCTTGTCGGTTACTTTATAAAATGAGCTACGAACTTTTTTATTTATCTAATATATTTTTATTTATTTAGTTGCATTAATATTGAGTGTTTCCTATTATATATATGTATATAATATTATAATGATGAAAATCATGTAAGTTATAAAAAACAGTCAGCTTACAGCAATTTTTACAGTAGCTTCAACCAAACGACTTTTAGCTTTTTCATAGCACGCAGCTCACAACAACTTTTTCATAGCTCACAGCAGAATCAAACACACCCGAATCGGTAGATCAACCGAGAGCGACAAAAGAACAGACCAATTAATAGCTTAAGATAAGATGCAGGCGTCCAACTAACTACATGTGTGAAGGCGCTATCCAAAATCCAACGCATACCCCAACTGGCAACACATTCATCACAAAACAAACAAATAAAACTGCAACTACCTAATCTGTCAGATTAAAAAACATAGCTGTAAGCTCTAGTATGGTACCCAATGCAACAACCCCGACCCCTTCGCCGCCGCCCTTCTTCTTCTGGCACTTGTCCTTGATCCACTGGCATGTCGCGCGCTCTGCTTCTTGCCTCCCTGACAAGCATGGCCGCCTTCTTTGGCCTTTCCTCCTCTTCCCAGCCGATGCAGACCCTTTTTTAGGCTTTTGTTTAATTGTTTGGTTGTCTACTTTTTTTTATCTCATTCGTATCTGTGAGAGTGATACCAGCCAAATTATCAAGGTAAATCTCACCCAACTAGAGAAGGTCTTTATTCCTTGATGATCTTTTACATTTAAGACCGCTGCTCTTTTATAAGCCAAGACAACCTAATCTTCAAGGGCTCTAATAGATCAATCTACTAATATCTAGAGAAATATTGAAACAACCTAATATCTAAGGACTATAATAGATCAATCTACTAATATCTAGGGAAATCTAAATTGAATTGAAACAACCAAAATAAATCTAATCTACTATTATTTAATTTTTAATCTATAACATTTCCCTCCTCCCCAACAAACAGCTCGTCCGCGAGCTGTACTGTTTTGAAGCGTTACTTGAACTCTACAGTGTCACCATCGTGTCACCGTCCTCTCCGTTGTCGTCCATTTCCAACAGAAAAATTCCTTTGGCAGCATATTTGTGATTGACAGAATACTTCTCAGGGCAGTGATAGCACTCCCTGTTGGCTCGTTTTGCTGCCAGCTCCTCCTCTGTGAGGCGTTTGAAGCGTGGCTGGTTGGTAGTTATTTTCACCACGATGTCGGCCACCCCACCCTTTTTGGTGGTAATTGATGTCGGTTGCCCCGTGCCTCTGTTGTTGATCCCTGGAGTGGCTGTCTCCTTGCGTTCATAAGCCCCGGCTAAACTCATGGCTATCTGTAGATGGGATGGAGCATGTAGCTCGACATCTGTTCGTAGCGGTTCACCTAGGCCTACTGTAAATAAGTCCACCTGCTGCACAGGAGATAAGTCATCGCAATGGCATAATAATGAAGAAAATTGGCGTTGGTACTCCTCCACTATTCCTGTTCTGTAGAGATCTTTCAATTCAGCTAGGCCGTTATGTCTGAGAGGTGGCCCAAATCGCATGTGGACAAAGTCGACGAACCGCGCCCACGAGAGGATGCCATGGTCCCTCTCCAACGCATAGTACCACTCTGATGCCACACCCTCCAGATGAAGTGATGCGATCCACACCTTTTCTTCCTCCATGGTCTTCATGCCCCAGAAATATGTGTTGCTCTTGCTGACCCAAGTCAAGGGATCTGATTCACCATCGAAGGATGGGGATTTGAATTTAGGACGACGAAAATTGCCATCATCCTGACGTCTGTGACCGTGGAAGCCATCACCGACCCAACCTCTATCGTGACCACCATGAGCCCAACCCTAGTTAGATCGAACGCCCTGATCTTGTCGACCGTAAAAATTGCCTCCACGCCCTACCGATCGCCCAGCAGGAGTGTGTGCATCATCACAACCCCCAAGAGCACTTCACCCTTGTTGTGTGATCACCTCGCCGTCAGCCTTCTGTCCAGCCGCATCGCCTTGGAACAGGCTGTCATCCTTCTCCAAGGTCTTCTCCACCTGTGACAACCTCCGATCATGAGAGTCGAGGTGACCATTGATCGTGGACAGCTGGCCCATTATTTGAGTCACTGCTGCCATGAGGAAGTCGAGCTTCTCATCGGCGGTCATTGCCGCGGGATCTTTGATACAACCAGACATATCTGTCGATGTTCCGACTGTCTCTGATACCAAATTGATACCGGCCAAGTTATCAAGGTAAATCTCGCCCAACTAGGGAAGACCTTTATTCCTTGATGATCTTTTACATCTAGGGCTGTTGCCCTTTTATAAGCCAAGACAACCTAATCTTTAAGGACTCTAATAGATCAATCTACTAATATCTAGGGAAATCTAAACTGAATTGAAACAACCTAATCTCTAAAGACTCTAATAGATCAATCTACTAATATCTAGGGAAATCTAAACTGAATTGAAACAACCAGAATAAATCTAATCTGCTATAATTTAATCTATAACACATAGCTCTAGGTATACACACACACACACACACATATATATATATGTATACATATATATATATATTATCCTACACCACTTATGTAGAATAACTATTCTACTGAAAGTAGTATTTCTATGGTTGGTGTAGAATAGCTATTCTATACCGACTACTTTCAGTAGTAGATTTTCTCACTAGAATAGTAATTGAGTACTACTTTTTTCTCAGTAGTAGATTTCTTGGTAGAATAGCTATGCTACACCCGTGGTGTACGATAGCATTTGTATATATATATATATATGTTTAGTTGTTTGTATTTATTTAAGTTAGCGAAAATGAGAGCATCTCAATCTATTTTAATTGGTATCGCAATTGTTATCCTCTAAAATAGTAAGAATGCTTTAAAAATTAACTTTATTGTTCTTACTATTTGGCTTGCTATCATAGATGGTTTCTCATCTGCATCTCAAGACTTATTTCTTCTAGAAAGTCACAAAACTTCTTATCTCATTGCTATTCTATTTTGTACCAAGTCTGATCCAAAAATATAGTGATCGATAATTAAAAAATATTTTGTACCAAGTCTAATCCAAAAAATATAGTCATTGATAATTAAAATATATTGATAAAATATAAATAAATTCAAATAGAAATAGATAGCTAGCCATATTTGAGAAGTAAATTGGACTGAATAGTAAAATATGAATACAACTTGAATACGAAGACTTACTATTATCCTAAATATGTGATTGGTAGTATGTAGGTACGCCTTGTGGGATAAAAACAACATTATTGCCACTAGTATCGTATTTGTGCTATGCAATGTTGAATCAAAAAATAATTATAAAAGCCGAGAGCTACGAAAATAATTCGGGATAAAGGCGGCAATGACAATCTAGTGGTCAGGAATCCGATCGGAGCGATGGCTAGGGATGAGGATAGGATGACAGACCCGACAAGGTCGACAGTGAGGAGCTGAGGACGGATGTGGCTACCGGCGATGAGGGCGGGTGACTGGAGCTCAGTAGGCGGCAATGGAGCAAAAACACACGGTATGGGCTTAGGTTTACGAGGCTAGGGTTGAAATTGATGGCGATATTTGGTCATAGATTCTGGATTTTATAGAAAGACGTTAGAGAAAGAAAAGGATAGGTATGAAAGGGGCACACTTTACTTTATCCTAACAAAGCGTAGTGTATGACTGGGCCATGGCCACCGGTACGCCGTTTGTACTTAATCGTGTGGTAAAACGACATTAATGATCGGTACACCATTAGGTTTCTGAACATATAAATCGACATAGGCTACGCGTGGAAGGTGTCTAATGGAATGTCGGAGTACCTCACCTACTCTGTTTTGCACCTCCTGCCCATCTCCACTAGGATTTGAGATCCTCTGCAGTCGGCCTCGCTGACTGCAGAGGGCAGTAAGCCCTTCAGCGCCGTCCGATTTCAATCGGACGGCCGTGTGAGGGAGGCTTCGCACTGGTGGAATCCACTTCGTAGGAGGCTTCGGAGAGAGAAGAAGTTTCGCACCGTCCGATCAAGATCGAACGGCTGCGAAGCCCGACTGCTCTCTGTAGTCAGCCCTCCGACTGCAGATCCACTAGCCTCTCAAGTCTCACCACGCCTCCACAGCTCGCCGAAACACCGCCGGCCATGTGCCCCTGCATACCACACCCCCGCTGTGCTGCTACATGTGCACACGTCTGATGCGGGTGCTTTGCTCGGCGCGAGGCACGACGAGTCCAACTTAGAAGCGACGTCGAAGGGCGAAGCCTGTGAGGTCGATCGGGACAACACCAGGTGAGAGCGGGGTGTCGGCGAGGTCGGAACGTGTAGGGCGCTCTCAGGCATTCCATTATGCTCGATTCCTCAAGGTAGTAATCATCATGCAGCTTGCCATGTCATTACCCATGTGGCATTCTCTTTGTCAAAACCAGAGTCCACGTCATTGTAGACCAGATACAAATTACTTAAACGATATTTTTATAAGGATTATTTAAATTGTTACGACGGTAATTTAGGATAGTAAAGTATATTTTTCATAAATCAATTAAGGAATGTCCAATGTTCGAATCATTGGAACCTGTATACTCACGATCTTTTCTTCGGGCTGTCGTGTGTGGAGAAATAAATTACGTGGAGTGGGCTTCAAAAATCAAAATTCCACCCGCTGGCCCAAGTTTCGGCCTGATTGGCAACCGACCAACCAACGGTTTGATTTAAATTTCAAATCTGAAATTGAAACAAATAAAAAACCCTAGAAACAGTAGATGAATTAATATTATTTATGGTGAAATTAGTTTTCAAAAATATTAATATATTACAAAGGTAAGAACCGAACAAAATAAACAAAAATACAAAATACAAAAATATTTCACTTTTTTTATGTATTTACGTGCTTTTTATTTGATTATGAGTGGCAATATCACCTACCACTGTTTGAAGGTACAAGGCGAGATTTATCTACTCGATTTTGGCGCGAAAACACCCTCGTGAGTGATGAATTTACATCGAAGATTTTCCTTTCTTATCAGTTTATTTATTCCGGCGCTAATTTTTTTCTTAAAATCTTGGATACCTGATAACTTTATTATGATCAAATAAATAAGAACATGTATTCAGATTTGAGCCCGACGATGATCTCTAGGCTAACTCCTATTAAAATCGAGTTGGAAAAAAGGTTTAGCTTCCTGTACATAAAACCCTGTTCATCGTAGGCTCACGTTTAAAATCCAACAATCCTAGATTGAAGGGTTTTTTTTGCAAACTAATATGAAGAAACGGGGATACAATATAGAGAGGATTTTTTTTGCAAAAATAAAGGATCGTTATATTTTAAATGTGAAGTTACCATGGAACTTGTGTATTTGTACATGAAGAGTTTAATGAGTCGTGATGTCCAATTTCTCTATCAAAAAATGTGTATCATATACTGCAATGTTATGTACACAAGAATCTGTCCAAAAGTCAACAATAATCTAACAACGCGACAAGAAATAGAACTAGAGAGGAGCGTGATGACAAAAAGCCTACAGTGCTAGGAGCAGGACAACTGCCGCAACTAACCCAACGAACCCACTCCCCGGCCTGATGCCCGCGCCGGCGCTGCCGTCCATCTCCCGGCTGCTCGTTGACGGCGACGTCGGCGTGACGCCCTTGAAGTTTGGGTTGGTCCCGTACAGGCTCTGTATCCCCAAAACGTCGTCGGACTCCAGCTCCACCTTCCTCGTCCCTGTGCGGATCGTCGGGTACATGATGGAGTCCGGCACCGACGAGTGGCCGAGCCCCAGGAGGTGGCCGATCTCGTGCACCGCCACGGACTCCAGGTCCACCGCCGAACCAAAGGAGGAAAGGCGGGACACGTCGCCGTTGGCCACCCACGACTCAGCTGCGTCCAGGTGGAACCGCCCGTCCGTCGGCGAGAACGCGTGCGCGAGCGTCCCGAGGGGCCCGTCGAACGCCTCGCCGTCCCCGTGGTCGCCAGAGTAGAACCCAATCGTGATGTCGGCGTCGGAGGCCGACGCGGTCTCCGTGAACCGCAGGTTCGTGGCGGCGGCCCACCGGGAGAAGGCCCGCGCGAAAACGGTGCTCAGCGTCGCCCTGTCAATGGTCGTCGCCGAGGTCGAGGTGATCGCGTACCTGAGGTTCCTCCGGAACGGCGGCCACATCGGCCCTCCGGGGAAGTAGCTGTACAGGTGCCGGCCGCGGAGAGCCGCCGCTGCCGACGAGTTCCTGTCCATGGTGGACGACCCGTTGATGACATCCGCGACGCCGCAGCGTGGGGCGACCATCTGCTCGACGGTGGGCGTGTCCAGGACGCCCGTCGCGTTCAACCCGAAGTTGCGCTGGTACGTGGCGATAGCCGCCTCCAGGTATTCGTCGAACGCGTCGCTGTACGGCGAAGACGACGGCGGCGACGGCAGGTAGCCGAAGTGGCTGAGGTAATCCTTGAGCTTCCCAAGCCCCTCCCGCTCCTCGCCCATGTGACACCCAGAGAGGTTCTGGAACGCTGACCACGGGTTCGGCAACGGGCTCCCCGCCGCCGGCAAGCCCGACGGGAACGCCGTCGCCGGGGATACGACGGACACCGCCACCATCGCCACGGCGACTAACAAGACAAGCCCGCGAGGAGATGCGGATGTTGCGCCCATGGCCGAAGCCCGAAGCCTTTCGCCACAAACGAACGTACGGAATCGTGGTCGTGGCGAGAGCAGAGCAGACGAAGCAAAACCTAGCTGCTGTCACGTACTCCGTAGTACTAAGATTTAAGGATTTTCTACGGAGTCCACAACGATGTGCTTGGTCAGCAAGCCGGCCAAGAGTCTGGAACTCTGTGACCGCGTCGAACGAAATGTCTATAATTTATTAAAGATTTGCGTGTGTTTGGTAAGCTTCGGTTTGGTCCGGAATGTGTGCTTGGTTTATATTGTTTTCAAGTTCCCATTTGCTAATTCTAAAACAAACGGATCGAAATGGATATATCTTTGCCTGGAGGCTGACCGGGGAAGAAGCAGAAGCATCTATCAGGTTGCTTTCTGGCGAGCTACACGCAAGAGATCGTTCGAGATATGAGAAGGGTCGTAGGCTGAAGTCATGGCAACAATTAATGTCATCAGTGCAGTCGTGTAGAGAGCAGACTAGAGACGCCATTTCGATCTTCCATCTGCGCCTCAAACCAACTTAACCCCCCAAAAAAGGAGACGTCTTTGAATAACCAACTTGCCAGTCAGAGACTAGGAAATCTTCAACTTCAAGCTTGACATGGGACAGGCTGCTGCTGCTACTACTAGCCATGCAAAACTTTGAGCAGTTGAAATACAAGGTAGGTATTTCGTATTTGTCTGGCGATTCCATGTCTCTTAGGTAGGTAGGTTGTACATGCTAGCTAGCTATGCATTTTGCCCCGTTTCAGAAAGTTTCACTATCACCTCAAAGAAGACAAACAAATGGGAAAACTGAAGATTCGATCGTCCCTTCGAACACAAGCAATTCACACTTTCAGGATTTATTTATTGGGCTGGAATAAAGCGGCCGGAGGTAATGGTTGTCAGCCCATTTCCATTCTGGGCCAGATTCAAGGACGTATTTTTACAGTCTGGTTTGTACGGACGGATACTATTAACAGTTGGAAGTTGGAACTGTCAATCACCAGGTCAAGATCTTCTTCGGCAGTTCAGGAGCAATTTGCTTTTGAATTAGTTGATCAGAATATGTTCTTATATATCTAACCTCCTACAAATGCTAAAGACAAGTTCTTGAGCAGGACAGTGGTCTGCCTTGTCAGCTAGAATCTATCAGTACCAGCTACACTTCAATCAAAAGGTCATGGCGCCTATAGGAAAATGACAGTATTTCTATTGGTGTGTTTGGATTGGAAATAAGGTGGAATAAGATGATATTATCTCTTTTTAAAAAACTAGTGAGGAGCCTGTGCTTTGCAACAGAATCTTATTTTATAATAGGTTTTTTATTTCCGCGTAAAATACATAAATTAAAAGACTGAAATATAAATACAAATTTATTTTTCTGGATTTTTATTTTCTTTTTTATTCTTTTTCCTTTTTTCTTTTTTTCCCTTTTTTCCTCTTTTCTTCTTTCTTTCTCACGCAGTGAATCCCTGCGCTGCGCGCATGAATGCGTTGCATGCACAACGGTTGCACGGGGGGCGGGGCACGGTTCCACGTCGCGCTCAGGGGCCGGGCGGTTGCAGCGGTCGGGCACCGGTTTTTTTAGGGTATAAGTTTTGATTGGTTTTTTATGGGAAGTGAGAAGACACGTACTTGGCTTGCGGACGGAGGACGGAAAACTAGCCGCTTTATAATAGTAGAGAAATGGGATCATTATATTTTCTGTTTTGTTAGTGAAATGGATCTATTTCATTTTTTTGGTTTGGTTAAGAGAATGAGACAATATGTCATGTGATATTTTACACGTGGGCTCCACGTTATTCTCTCTTTGCAAGTCAAATGAGCCGTCTCCTCATATTTTAGGATGGACTCTTCCGAATCTAAAGGGAATATTCCTCTTTAGGTAGGGGTGAAAATGGATTGGATTTAGACGGATAATAGTTATACCAAATTCTATACCATTTTTGTATTACGAATTCGGTTTCAATGCAGATGTTAAACGGATGCGGATACGGAATAGATTATTTTGGATATCGGAATCAGTGCGAGTCGAAATAGACTTAGATCGAAAACAGATTAAAACTATCGGATAATACAACATACAACAAAAGCAAAAAATGACTATACTAGCAGTACATTTAGGCCTCCAAAAATCCATATATCATGAACTAATAAACATAATAAAATGATTCAATTTCTTACACACAAAGAGAAATGATCAATTAGATACACTTGGATTTTTACGAAAGAACACAAAACTTTGGCATTTTGGAATGCAACTTGGATCCGTTAGCTTCATATGATTTCTATTAGATTATATTACAGTGGAATACAATTGTTTCAAAAAATAAACTAAATCAATTCTATTAATTTTACCATTTTGGAAGAAAGCTTGCACAAATTTATTTAAATTATTGATTGAGACGTGTGGTTTTCCTCTAGTGACGTCTCACAAGTCGTCGGTTGTCTCTTTTCGTTTTTCTCTCCTCGCTTCCTTCGGAGCTCCTCACATTCGTTGGCTATCTTTCTTCTTGGTTGTGGAGTGCTTCTTCGATCTAGTGGTAGTCGTCATCGAGACATGTGCTCTTCGTCTGCTGATGTTGTCATAAATAGGAGTAGTGCCAATTGCGATGTGCTGGCTTATTGGGGGTGCCAAGGTGTTGCTCGCCTCGATATTTTTATGTTTCCTAATTACCGTCTCCCAGGACATTATTTTTTTTATTTCTTCTTCTATATCAATATATACCTCCATACTATCTTGTGTGGATTGTTTCAAATTAATTATTGATTGAGTCTTACTAATAGTCTCTTGTGTCACCTGACTTGGTATTTTTTATGGCTACTCTTGTTGGCTTCCAGACTCCACAGAACACCACTTGCCATGAAGCCTCAAGCACAACAACAATACATCAACCAATGCCGCAACACTCCAGTAGGCAGGGCACTCAAGCACGGTAGCAGTGCAGCGACTAGTAGCACAACACTTTAGCACTAGCAGGTATGTAGTAGTCACCGGCATCTAGCGGAAAAGCTTCTTCCCTACCTCACGCGGTGGCGAGAGCTAGGAGACTTGGAGAGGCTAAAGGGGCAGGCCGCAGGAGCCGTGAAGTAATGCTAGCATTTAAGGTTTTTACTACTTCTAAGGGCATGTTTGGAGGGAGGGGGAGTAAAACTCCATGGAATAATATCCTCATGGGGATTTCAAGTGACATATTTTCCCCCCTCCAACTCCATGGGAAGAAATTCCCCATCGGGAAATATTCCCAACCACTATTTGGGAACCAAAGAGGATAAAAATCCCCCAATCAATCCATAATGTACAAAAGCTCTAATTTTATGAAACTACATGGCAACTCAATTCATCAATCATCTCACACACCAACATGTCTGAGTTGCACAACAATGATGAAAATGACAAAGCTATTCAATTCATCAACAAGATAGCAAAGTTTATCCCATATTTCTGGTTCAGCAATGATCATACATAAAGAATCATGCCATCCTGTACCACTTTTCTTCCTTGCATCACGAATTGCCCTATAGTTTCCTTTGAGTTCTTTCTCCTTCTCTTGAATCTGCATTTTTGTAAATCTTGCTAATGGAAATTTTTCATTGAACGACCTAACAATGCTTTTCCATCCCTCGGTTGTCCAACCATTTTGGCCCCTGAACTTCTCATGCATGTGATCATGAAGTATATCAACAAGTCCTTTCTCATAGTTAAAAATCCATGAGGCACGTGTAACTTCTCCTTTACTCATTGCTACACTATGAACAACATACAAATGGTCATGAATATATAATCTATGGGATCTGAAAAACATACATGAAAAATCTAGTGTTTACCTAAATACTACTAATACTATATGTAGTTTATTGAGATCATAAACATAAACATTCCCAATTGCTCCTCAATAGTAACTCCACGTGTGTCACGCAAGAGACCCTCTCGTCTAAGATAATTTGATATTGTCTTAAATATCTCCGGCTCCATTCGAAACTCACTCCTACACCAACTCTCATGCCCTTCAAGAATTTCCTTCATCTTTTTAGCACCGGTGTATGCTGAAGTATGGACTAGCCTTTTTTCATCATTGATCCATTCAAGTATGCTAGGAATAATTACGAAAAAGAATTCATCGTCTTCTTCTTCTTCCATTTGCATGAATTTTTTAATTTTCTTCTTCCTATATTCCGTAATGTCACTTCTAGAACCCATTATCTAATATTTATAAAAAGGACAAAATTAATATTCCATAATAACTAGAACACATAAATATCTAATGTAGAAAAAAGTGTACATAAAAATACTATAGATACCATAGAAAAAATTGCATACAAAAAAGTGTACATGAGTAAATGAACATGAGTAAACAGTGTCTGATCTAATTTATTTGTTTGTTTACAAATTTTTAAACAAGTAAACAACATGACATAACTTCATGTCACAACCTAAATGAAAAACTCATCGGTAGAACTCATTACTCATCTAACATAAGAACACCTAAGCATTGTTCTTTACCAGTCCAATTTTGTACAAGAACACATAAGAACAACTCATATGTAGAACTCATTACACATCAACATAAGAACACCTAAACAAGATCTGGGGGCGCTCACCTTGCTTTGTCGGCGTCCTGTAGCGCAGAGGAGGACGCGTCTACGCTAGTGGCCGAGCCTCGTCCGCGCCTCGTTCGCGCCTCGTCCCAGCCGTGCCTCGTCCTCGCGTGCGCGAGGGGATCCCGGCCGCGCCCCGGCCGCGCGAGCGCGAGGGGCCTCCCGGCCGTGCCCCGGCCGCGCCCCGGCCGCGCGTGCGCGAGGGCCTCCCGGCCGCGCCCTGGCTGCGCGAGCGGCTCCTGGCCGTGCGAGAGGGATGCGGCCGACACCAGCAGCGGGAGGCGGCCACTGGCCGCGCGAGGTCCCAGCCGCCGCAAACCGGGGAAAGCCAGCCACGAATCTGGATGTGTTTTTTTCTCTCCCCGGGGATAGACTGGGTTAGGGTTAATGTGGCCCGTGGAAATTTTGGCCCACTCATCATCCAAATGGCCATTGTGGGCTGACGGGAATAAAAAACCTGGGCCAAAATTTCCCCCGGGTTTGGGCCAAAATCCCCACTGGGATTGGGCCTCCCAAACAAAGCCTAAGATCTGAGCTAAAGAAATACATTGGGATGGCCCAAAAAATTGGATTATCCGATTTTTTCGGTTCGGATAATCCGAACTAATTTTCGGACAATCTGAATCCATCGGATTTTACTGGTACCATATCCGTATTCGCATCCACATAAAAAATCCAGATCCGGATCTATCGGATTTCAAAAAATACTATTATATACTCAATTCGATTGATTTCAAATCGGATAATATATGATCCGCTTTCACCCCTGCCTCTAGAGATCATCTCATTCCACCTATCTACCATCCATACACATTCAAAAGTGAGATCGTTACATCCTATCTCAGGATATCCCTCCATCTAAATGCATCCTAAAGATATAGATGTATGGGTACAAGAAAGATCTTCCTTTATAGCTTTCATGGAGAAGAACTCATGAACAATCAAAAGCTGAAGCTGGAAATAATGGAACTTATCTGCAATTTGAGCTCTAAACAATCTGTGAGGTGACAAATTTAGCCCCTCCAACCTTGAACATGCCCTTGTATATCTTTTGAACGCGAGCGGGAGGACCGCTGCAATGCATTAAGAGGAATGAAATCTAAGTTACAAGATCAATAGCTATGTAAGGCCCCACAAAGAGAAGAGAGAGGAGGTTGAGGTTACTGTTTGAAAGAACACGACAGAGGCTACTACTAGAAAGAACACAACAGGAGAAACTACCAACGCTAATTACATGATCGATCCATTGGGCCACCACATCAACGGAGTCAATTGTAGTATTGAAAATGCGTCGGTTGTGTTACTTCCAGATGTGCCACCAGGTGTAAATGATGATTCCATTAAACGCTTTTCAGATATGTTGCTCAACCGACAATGAGTCTTGCTTCCACCAGTCTTGGATCGAAGAAGCTGAAGACATGCCCTTGTATATCAGTTGCAGGTGCTTCAATTCCACGACCCAATTGACAATTGTTATTACTGAGTGTGTTCGCAACAATACAATACAACCTTAGAATTTCAGGACGGAATTCCTGTCAATACAGCTAGGAAATCGTCTTTAAAATGTTGTTGATGTGGAGTGAAATGTTTTTTCTCTAGTCCACATTGGAGTGTAGTTGAACGATACCCATCGAGAGAACTATGTCGATGTTGTATTATTCTTCGGGAAATAGTTGGGAACCATCCTTCACATTGCTGAACCTGATGGTATAGCAAGGTCATACATTATCTATTTCAGGTTCTTGAGAAAAAAATCGAAACTTCCTTAACTCTTTTTTTGTTTTTACATGTTATTTTCTACTATTATAAAGCATCTACTTCGTCTGTAGATTTTGTCGGTGTTACCTTCTTCCCGCGTGCGCAACCTCCTCCCTCGCACCGCGTGCCCCGCCCGGAGGCATGCATGCATGAAGCAACACATGTGAAGAAAAAGAAAAAAGAAAAAGAAAAAAGAAAAAAAGAAAATTGTACTTTTTGCATTTCAGTTCTTTAATTTATGTATTTTGCATATAAGTACAAATTTTGATCACACAGAAACTAATAATTTTGCGCAAAGGCCCTTGAATTTCTGAAAAATTATGCAAAACTATGAATTTTACATATAGTTAGTTAGATTCGCTGAAAAATTTTCTTATCATCGTAGCAATAAAATAAGCTTTGTCGCAAAACACGAACCCCCTACTAGTATATTGTATATAGCGTCGCTAGGATGATCTAAAGACCGGGCATAGAGCTCTTGTTCTATAGTAGCTCTAGCATGCATTCTCTCTCTATGAAGTTAAGAGTCTTTGAGATTTACGACTAAATTTAGAAATTCATTGATCACTTGATAATAAAGTACTCCCTCTATTCCACATTGTAAGTATTTCTAGTCATGTCTAAATTTATATGGATGCTAATAAATATGGACATATATATATAACATATAAATTGATCTATAGATGAATTTAGATAGGATCGTAAAGTCTTACAATACGAAATGGAGGGAGTATATGTGATCTATTTATAACTAATCCTACTATTATATAAACCAATCTAATATCATAGCACCACCTGTGGACGGCAAGATCAGAGTGTGGCATGTCGATAGCCGGAGGGACGAGACTCGGCAACTCGTCCTGCGCGTAGTGCTGCCGACTGTTGTGGACCGCACATGCATGTTCGGATGTTCCCGTAGAGCTGCGTGGAGATCCGTCGGCCCAGGCGGCAGCACGCCTTGGGGCACCGCGTGGATGCGGTGACATGCATGCTTGCGTTTTCCCTGGACAATGTGCTCTTGTACTCCGTGTCATGGGACTAGAACCTAGGTGTGGCGCATGTTATTTTGGCAATCCAACATATGTCCATCAAAGAAGACTTTCATGTAAGACATCTCGGTAGGTTTATCCTTTAGGAGTTAGTTATATATCTACATAATAAATAACATGATCATCAACAAGAAATTGGTGGTAATTATTTGTACATGTAGTTGGTTAACTAGATTATCTATACAGATAGTCTTCTCTAATAGCTTTGTTTAAATTTTATTTTATAGTACTTTTCAAGACAGTACCGTGAAAAATTGATTCCATAGTGATGGGTTTTATTTATACCTGTCACTAATATCCCGTACATCATCAGTGATGGATGGTAACTACTGCCCGTCACTGATAACTCCTCCCGCTTATAAATAGGCGGGGCACCGAAGTGAATCGTAACGTTTTTATTTCGCGCAACCCTAACCCTAGCTCCTACCATCGGCGTTGCCTTCGTCGTGTTCCTCGCTGCTCTGTCATTGCTCTTGACCACATGCACCGTCGGTCGTGGCACCCACACTGTCGGCGCGCGCGGCCACCCTACTCACCGCCACCTTTGTTGCATCCTCTTAAGGTCATCATCCTCCTCCTCGTCCTCCACCTAAGGTCATCCTCCTCCTCCTTTTCACCGTCTGAAATGTTATTTGTCTTATCTAATTAGCTAACTTTGTTTTAATTTTATTATTACAGGGTAAACTGACCTACTACTTTTAGCTAATTTCTTCGATATAAATACTTGTTTTAGCCAATTTCTTCGAGATAACACACTCAAATTTGCCATGGCTACTCACTAGGGGTGGCAATATTCCTGGTGGGGCCGGGGACCCGCCCCTATGGGGCCCGGGACGGGTTTAATTTTTCACCCGCGGGTTCATCGGGTCGGGGCCCCCCATAAGGTCGGGTTTGGGTTGATTATTTGACCCGCGGGTCCCCGGCCCAATAAGTAAAAAAGCTCATATATATATATATATGTATATGTATATATGTATATATGTATATGTCTATATGTATATATATGTCTATATGTATATATATGTCTATATGTATATATATGTCTATATGTGTATATATATATTGGTCCAATGTAAGATGATAAAAACCTAACTTTAATATTGATAAATTTTGTTTGTTGGAACGTAAACAAGATGATTTACGGTGATATTTAGTTTGATTTTTTTTATATTTGTGATTTGTAAATTATGTCATTTGTATACTTTTAAATTTCAAAATGTTTCCGCAAGCACCCGATGAGTCCTGAGTTCGGGTGAAAAATTTTACCAACGGGGTTCAGGTTTGGTATTCACCAACCCGGACCCGCCCCGCCCCGTTGCCACCCCTACCACTCACGGTGGTGCTCCTTCCTAGACGCTTCCATGTACGTGGTGGTGCTCCTGCCCGGATGCTACACATCTGTTATTTTGGCAAATCCAACAGATGTAAGAATCTTCTGTGATGAATTGTCTGTGATGTGCTTTGGATGTTGCATATGTTGGCTGTCAATTTCAGGATGCAGTCTAAAAATTATTTTTTTAATAACCATAATATTTGTGAGGGTGATAATAATCACCCGTCATTAAAGAACACATTAGTGACGGGTAACAATCGTCACCTGTCACCAAAGAGCCATAATAAATGAGCCCATAGGTGTGAGGTTGACCCTTTAGTGATGAATATTTACCCGTCATTATTGATGCCATATTACTAACGTGATAAGAGTGACGGGGGACATGTCCGTCATTAATATACGTTATAACTCGTTACTAATGTATGTTTATGTGGTAGTGCATGAATTTGGGTCATGTCTCGCTCGTCGTAGATGGGGAGGTCATCACACAGTTCTCTGCCTCTTGTTTGCGGCGGGGCCCTAGATGGACATGCGAAGATTTGGAGCGTGTTTCTTCCATGTTTGCTTCATGAAAGTAGCTAGTTCATGTTTCATGAGATTGACACAAACGTGCGTAGATAAGTTGGTCTGTAATAGGATTATGACTCCGTATCAGAGTGTGTTTGATTGAGCCGTGGATTCTGAAAAAACTACTATGAACTGTAGAAAAACTACTGTGAGCTGTTACTGTGAGCTGTGAGATATGAGCTGTGAAAAAACTAGAAGTCTGTAGATTTCTGTTTTGACAATAAATGCTTGTAATCCCCCTGATATTTGGTTGCACAATTAATATGCACTTAATATAAACACTGACTTTTTAATGATGTGTATTTAGAACATTGGTGTAATAAGAAAACTAAAATGAAATTATTTATAACTGAAATATATTTATATTTTCAACAATCATATATTAATTTTTATTCTTAGAAAATTATTTAGTTTTAAATATTCTATATCAACAGATCATTAATGGCAAATATCGGTAATTTCCACTAAAAGTTGGCTACGAAAATTTGTGGAATCTAGGGTACTCATAACTTCATATTTGTACTATGAAAATCTACATAATCTAAAAAATGAAAATCTACGGATTCTAGAAAACCAAGTGCACAAAAAACTAGATTTCAGAAACTAGTTAAAAAATCCGAACCAAATAAACCTTTAATTGGGCTCGAACGAGTTGCAACGTGACGATATTTCCGAACGAGATTCCCACGAACCGGACGAGTTGGGCCTGAATGTGATTTTCATGACGTGGGCGCTGTTTTTTTTAAAAAAAGATCCTGTCAGCCTGGAATGGAGATGCAAATCATGCGATCTCTTCCTGATCGCGGACCACATCAATCATTCAAGATCTGATGCTAAATCCAATTGTTTGTAATAGGACAATTTCACAGGCAAACAACGGGGCCTGCAGGCCGCAGATTCTCATGATTTCGCTGTACCTGCTGTAGTGTACGCATCTGCCGACTGTTCTAACCGGTGTTTAATGGTAGTTTGGTTTGACTATGAGTTGGGAATTGGGATACCAGGGAAACACATATGAGATGATTATATTCTTTGTTTGGTATATGAACTGAGATCGGTCTTATTTTTTATTTGGTTTCAGTAAAATAATAAATTATATTTATATAGTTATTTCGTCAAGTACATTGTGAGCATCTCATGCTAGTCTGAGGCTGTCCCAGGCTGCCACTCTTCCGCCCTGACGCGCGCACGGCTCATCCCTGTTCTGTGCCGTGCAGTGCTCGTCTCCCGTCTCCACCGGCACCATGCGCTAGCTGCCCTATTCCAGTAATTCCACAACCGCAGTACGGTTCGCCCTGTGTCCAACTTACCACGCCGCCGTGCTCCTCCCCGTCCTCACCGTGCACTGTTCGGTGCCCAGCCGTACCGTTGTCCTTCTCCTCTCATTTCCATTTTCCGGCCAACGGCCCTGCCGTAGACGAGCCGAGCTCCGAGGATAGATCTGACGTCGTGCATGGCCGGAGCCGGACGGGGACGAATCACCCTGCGTAGAAGAGGGGCCGTGTCGTCGGTGCCACGTGGGTTATGCAAGCTTAGAGAAGAGGAGCTCTTGGCATCGTGACTGGAAATCGAAATCGAGTATTTTTTTACCAGTACTATCGGGTACAAGGCACTAGATGTATCAAATTAAATCTAGTCATTGATTTTGAAGGGGTATAATTTTAAAAAACTACAAAAAAATTTAAATCTAACTGTAAACTGAATTCTTTGATCTGCCGCCGTCGAGTCGGCCTGCCGATGCCCCGCCGCCGGTCGGGCGGCCACCATGGCGGGCACCCTACCGCTCCGCGCACTAACGACGATGTCCCGTAGCGCCTCATAGATCGCGGCGCCACCACCGTCCCGGAGCACTGTCGCCACACATCATCGCCAAGCTTTGTTGCCCTGTCGTCGGGCTCTGCTGCCTCGCTGCCTGCGCTGCCGTTGGGCTCTGCCGCCGACCAACCCTAGACCTTGGTCGCTCAGTTTCCTTTTTTGAGATAAATTTACAAGAATAGCCTTTCACTTTCCACTAGAAAAGAAGTATCAATTTTTGAGCAGGTAGGTACTAAGAGGTATTGTCTAATTTGAGCCGTTGGATGAAAATGATCAACGGTTCATATTTGGTACCTCCTTATCACCCTCAAGTAGGATAAAATTCCTCTTTTTTACATGAGATGAACGCGAAACATGGCCTCCACTGCCAACTGGTGATTGTGACTCCGAAATCGAAATCGAGTGATCCAATTCACCAACGAACAAAGTCGGTAATAAAACTGAACGGAGTGTTTTTTATGTATAAAAGTGTAACGGGAAATTATTACTGATTAAACATGGAAATTGTGCATGGTATGGAACCGGTTTTTAGTTAAAAGATCAATGGAATTCTGATTGGGATAAAATACAAATGTACTTCATCATAGGAATGTACTGTTGTTCAATCTAGTAAATATACTAGAGGTTTATTGGGTTCTAATTACTACAAATTATGGATCTATCGAAGAGGATATTTTTTCTTGCTTCTTTTTAACCTCCCCACAAAAACATTTTAACCTAGATTTAAATCTTCTAACGCTAACAAAGATGTACTACTAAAAGTCAAATGGGTTTGGAGTTGCATCCCTGAATGGCTGAATGCAAGTCCTCACTGACTGAAAAACAAGGCAACACGCATGAAAAAGCAGGCAGGCAATATAGTGCATGTCGACCGAAAACTTTATCTTTAAAGAGAGATTTGACATTTTTTCATCAAAATTTTTATACAATTTGATCATTTACCACTTGTGTAAATATTAAATAAGATCATTGAGCCTATGATAATAAATTAAAATGATAAATAATCGAAACAATTTTAGTAAGTGAAGGGAGAATGCTATCGATGCTTAATTTATTTTTTAGAAACAATATCTCAGAAATATTTTTTTTAAAAAAATTTCAGAGTAGACCTTCTGGACTACTCTACCATTTCTCTCCTGACGGGTGGGCTCCACTAGACGTGGCCAACCTATCATTCGAATCAAATTGGTGCGAGTAGTTAACGGTTGGACCTCGAGTGTGGCGACACGGTAATCAGGTGGTATGCTCGAGCGATGCACCGCACCGCCACCTTTCCGTTCGACGAGGCCACTGCGCGCCGGGCCCATCTGTCGGCTCCTAAATAATTTCGACTTCGTCTCCTGTTCTCCATCATCCCTCTCTCTCTCCTCCCATTTCGTCGGCCTCTGGTCTTCTTCGCCTGCCACCTCCCCAAATTAGCAGAAGCCACACGCATCCGCGCCTCGGAGCTCCCCCGCCCCCTGCCCCACGCTACCGCGGTGAAACCCTAGAGGCTGCCCCGCCGCTCGCCGCCGGCCGCGGCGGGTGGTGGGACTGACCGGAGCAAGCCGTAAGATCTGGGCGAACCGCGTCGTTCTGTAGGTTTTAAGGGGCTTAGGGTTGCCGAGGTTTGTGTGGTGTGGAGGCGTCCATGGCGGGGTCCAAGTTTGGATCGTTCAAGTCGGAGAAGGGGAACTCGGCGGCGGCGGCGGGCGGCGCGGCGGCGCAGAGGAGGGACCCTTACGAGGTGCTGGGGGTGGGGCGCAATGCCACCGAGCAGGAGATTAAGAGCGCCTTCCGCCGTATGGCTCTCAAGTAAGCAAAGCTCTCGGACTAGAGTGCATTTCAGGTCAATTTGGTTCGTTTAGAATACATTTAAATCTTCTAACAGCCAAGAAGAGCAGTTTGCTGAGCTATTTCAACCCTGTATTAGATTCAGACACCAAACCAGGCCTTCTACCTTGCGTTAAAAAAAGTTGGTAGTTTTCTTTTCTTGCTTGGTAATTAATGCAGAGCGAAAATGGAGCCGCCTGAATTCTTTTTTCTTTTCGGTACTGTAGGTACCATCCAGACAAGAACGCAGATGACCCTGTTGCCTCGGACAAGTTCCAAGAAGCCACATTCTCTTACAACTTACTGTCAGATCCAGATAAGAGGCGGCAGTATGATTCCTCAGGATTCGATGTAATTTACGGCATGCAAAAGCATGACTGAGTTTTTTTTTTGACATTGAAGCATGACTGAGTTGTTTGATTTGCTTGATTTCTCATTTGGCTGTAATGCTTTTGTTATCGTTCAGGCCATTGAAACTGATAGTCATGAACTAGAGTTGGACCTATCAAGTCTAAACACTGTAAATACAGTGTTTGCTGCCCTGTTTAGGTATGCTCTCAAGAGTAGTTATTTACTTCGATGTTACTTACTGATTATTTAATTATAATTATGTTTGTGTAGCAAGCTAGGTGTACCAATCAAGACCACTGTTTCAGCAACAGTTTTAGAAGAAGCATTGAATGGGTCAGTGGAAATTTCTCAGGTTGAGCTTGGGAAATTTGTCTGTAGAAAGGTATGAAACTACCTCCCATTATTTATTCTCCATTTTTTCATCCAGTGAATAATATTTCAGATTTCATATGTTGGCAGGTGGAAAAGCAATCTGCTCACTTTTATTCTGTGGACATAACAGATAAAGAAGCCAAAATGGGGTTAGCGTGTAGAGTTCATTCAACTGCTAAAAGCAAATTCAAGGTTAGTTGCTAACTTATTGTTACTTGTTAGCATCTGTCTTTTTTTTAATCTTTTCATGGTTTAACCACTCCATTACATAACTTTGGCTAATAAGCATTGTAGTCTCTTAGTTTTATGTTGAACAACTCAACTAACTTATCTGTTACTTTTTTGTTTGACCTTCTGAACATCAATAAATGTGGTTGAGATACTAGCATTATTTCTTGAAAACTTTTTTATTGCTATAATAATGGGCGCGCCGTTAGCTGTTTGCCTGTTTCTCATGAGATTATCATTGTATATATGTACTGTAAGTTTAGCAAGTTCCCCCATGCACAAGTTCTTTCTAAGGTAGGTTTTTCTTACTTTCAGTTGCTGTATTTCGAGCCTGAAGAAAATGGTGGGTTAAGCCTTGCTTTACAGGTATGTATAGTCTGCTTATGTTAGTGAAATAAATTCTAAAAACAATTCCTTGTATGTGGGACTAGATTGTCACCTTCCAAGCATGAAATGCCAAAACACACAAAGTCAGATATTTTTGTTCCAGCTTCTTCCTATAAATTCTGTATGCAATATAATCCACAACACATTCTAGATCATTGACTGTTTGACTTACATTGCAATGTGTTTTTGCACAGGCCAGAGATATACCTCCTTTATTTATCTCTAATCCTATGGTCGAAATTGGCTGGCACTTCTTTTCTGTGAATTTTGCTGTAACCTATAATCTTGAGTGCATAGTTATCAAGATGTCGCTAAAGCGTACGACAAGACGGTCGGCAGGGGTAAGGACCAAGGCGTCCCGACGCCTTACCCCCCAGGGTGCTCCCTTGCACGGCCGGGCACACAGTGGGCCAGACAGAGGCCAGATCCAGCATGGAGATGCCAGATCCGGCGCGGAGAGGCCAGGTGTGGCGTGGAGCAGCGGGGTCAGGTGTGATCGGCACGTGGTGGGGCTGGGCGTGAGCGACGCGTGGTGAGGCCGGGCGCAAGCGATGCGTGGTGAGGCCGTGCGCGAGCGATGCGCAGCGAGACCTGGAGTGGCGTGGTGTGGAAGAGGGGGGAGAGAAGAGGGGTGTGGCAAACTGGCAACCAGAAGAGTTAGCTGAGAGACAGAGAGAGAGAGTGTAGTGGGAGGGAAGTTAGGGTTGAGAGATGAAAATTACTGATGAGCTTTAAATGGGCTGTTTGATCAGATTTATATAAATACATTAATAACAGGTTTTTAAATATAATATTAGACAATTTTAAATGTGTAATTGCAATTTTAACTTTATATTTTTAGTATTATAAGGTATCTAAAGTGACAATATTGCAACTTCATATTGTATTGCTATTTTTATCATGCTATATTGCTGTTGTTATTTGTAAATTACTACTTATATATTGATATTTTTTTTCTAAATCCTATAAGCATAAGGCATCGTCTTGCCTTATGCCTTACTGCTTAGGCGGTAAGTGGTAAGGCAGTCCACCACCTCATCTTGCCTTACCGCCTTAATAACTATGCTTGAGTGCACTGACTAAGCATTGTACCATCACAACAACTGTGGAGCATGTTAAGCTCATAACACCTGTTTTTTAAATCCTGGTAAATGTGTTTGGTAACTGTTATTTCTGAAAATAAATTGCTTAGATGAACCTTCCACCCTTCCCCCATCTAAATTATCCATCTTGGCATAATTAGTGAACTTAGAGTTTCATAATTTTATGTATTTAAAGTCAATGTTGCAATGATGGCCTGTACGGATTTATTTCCTGCTTAATGATGTCTTTGGGAATCCAGGGACCCCAACCAAACTTTTCCCTGTGTGGTTTCACCTGTAATTCTGTAAAGCTGCTTTCTGACTACCACCTAAAACTTAATATGTTTATTTGTGGTGCTATAGGCCATTACGAGCTTGTTTAAATTATCAGAGGCTCAGAGCACTGGAATAGCAGCTAATCTGAAACTTAAATATGCTTATTTGTGGTTATATGGGCCATTAGGAGCTTGTTTAAATTATCAGAGACTGGAATAGCACAAGTTCTGGTATTGTGATGGGATTAATCCCATTTTTCTATTTGTGGTGGACTTGGATGCAAGTGTATAGGGAACTAACTTTGGTTAATCCTTTTGGGTGAAGTGAGTATAATATCCTGAATCCTGATTCCTGATTCCCAAACAGTTTGTATATCTAGTTGTCTGTGTGGGGTATTCTAACATTAAACATTCACAACCAGTGTTCTAAAAGGCTGATCTAGGTGGGCGCCTAGGCAGGAAAAGGTGCTGGGCGCCACCCAGCGCCGTGTGGAGGGCCTGGTCGGCTGGTTGGGCGGGCGGGGCGCCTAGGTGGGTCAACCATGGCCTGGGCGGTTAACCACGCTGCCTAGGCGCCCTGGGCGGCCGTGGCGTCTAGGTATTTAATGCACACGTCAGCAGCTAGGTTCCCAGCCGTCGGGCGCCGCCGCTGCTACGCCTGTCGTCCGCCGTCTGCCATCCGCCGCTCGCCGTGATCTCGCCCACGGTTTCGCGCCACTTGCTGCCGGTGGCAGCACTCAGCCGAGCGGCCCGATCCACAGGAAAGTCAGTGCAGGGAGAAGAGAGGGGGAGGGGCCGGCGTCGAGGGTAGGGGAAGAAGAGAAGCCTGGACGACTGAGACTTTGAGGAAAATAAATGGGGGGAGTGTGGAGGGGAAAAGAGGGGAGGGGAAGAAGAGAAGCCTGGGCGGCTGGAACATTGAGGAAAATAAATGCAGTGGGGAGGAAAAGAGGGGAGGGGAAGAAGAGAAGCCTGGACGCTTGGGACTTTGAGGAAAATAAATGCAGTGTGGAGGAGGGGAAAGGGTACCATTGGGACTCTGGGACAACAGGGGCCACGCCTGGGACTTGAGCAAAAGTAAAGGCAGTGTGGAGCTGGCGCCTGGAACTCTGGAGAACAGCAATGCAGGAATGGATGCCTGGGAAATGCAGGATAAAGAAGAAGAAAATGGGCAGTGCTAGGCGCCGCCTAGGCGCCCTTAGGCTCTAGGCGCTGGGTTGCCGGCCGACTAGCGCCTAGTGCCTACGTGAACATTGTTCACAACTGATATCTTTTACAAAAGGGTTTTCAAGTTAAATTATTATTTGAAATAAATGCCAGTTCAAGGGATTCACTACTAACATTTTTCTTTGTATAGCTACTGCTTTCTGTCAATCTTTATTCTATCCAATGCGAATAATTTTGTTATCGTGCTAGTATTTGATGTCGTGGTTATGATTTTAGCTAATGTATCATGCTAGTGCAGGAAGACAGTGCAAAGACTGGGAAAGTTACTTCTGCTGGAATGTTCTTTCTTGGCTTTCCAGTCTATCGTTTTGAACAAAATAATTCAGTGAGTATATAAACTAGTATCTGGTTACCTCTCCATGTGTTACTTTGTGGGTTGCCTCTTTACAAGCCCTTGTTGCTGCCAGGCTGCTGCCGCAAAGGATGTTGATAGTGCATTCTTTAAAAGATTGGATGGCTTTCAACCATGTGAAGTAAATGAACTAAAAGCAGGAACCCATGTTTTTGCTGTCTATGGTATGCCGCTATTTTGTTGCTTGCATTATTTTGTTATCCCTCTCAATTTACAATGGCTTTTAAAAATCAGTCACTTTATTTAGGTGACAATTTCTTCAAGAGTGCAACCTATACCATAGAGGTTGTATGTGCTGAACCCTTTTCTACTGAAAAGGAGAAGTTGCGGAGCGTGGAGGCAAAGATACTTTCAAAACGATCTGAGCTGTCTAAATTTGAGTCTGAGTATAGGGAGGTATACTTGCACCTTTTAGATTGTGTCTGCAAATTCCCCACTGGCATGCCAAGAGAAAGCATTGTTAATAGCTGAAATTGGCAGGTTTTAGCAAAGTTCACTGAGATGACCAGCAGATATACTCAAGAAATGCAAACGGTAGTATTTGTATCTGTGAAACACTTATTTCTACTTCCCACCTTGTTATGACATCATTTTTCTTTATAGATCGATGATCTTCTCAAGGAAAGGAATGCAATTCATGCATCCTACACCAACAACCCAACTCAACAACAGAGTTCCAGTAGCAGCAGAGCGAAAACATCCTCTAAAGAGTCCAAAAGTGATGATGGCCAAACCGTGAAAAAGGAAAAGAAATTGAAGAGTAAGTCCAGAGAAGCATCCAGAAGTGATGACGATGGTCCTAAAAAGGAAAAGAAAGTTAAGGAGCGGCTTCGAAAGAAGAAATGGTTCAACATTCATTTGAAAGTAGACAAGAGAAGACCCTGCTGAGCAAGGTAATGCATTATAATTTTGCCTTAATATATTCTGATACAAAGATAGCTTCAGCCATATTTACATGTCTTCCTCTGTTATCTTTAGGTATTCCTAAAACTTTTTTTTTGGTATTCCGTACAACTTAGGGCTCCCAGGAAATGGAACCCAGGGGATTGCTCGGAGAAGAAATGTCTTCTTTGCCATCATTAGGCAGGAATTCGGTTAGACATTCGGAAAGACACGCCTCGATTGTTTTTTCTCATGTGACGTAGCAATTTGTTTTCTGGAAAGTCAGGAGCCTCAGCAATTTCAGAAATGTTGTAAAAATTTACGTGTAGTGTTCTTTTGGGGGCCTTGTGCTGTATCCATTCACCTAGTAACTAGACGGTTACTGATGTGTGTATACAACTTCAAGAACTGTTATTAGCATGCAATATTGTACACTGCGGCCAGAATCCAATTCACATTCATTCAATTTTTGGGAGATGCCTATGTTGATCTTGCTACCTGACACCCTCGAGCCTCCATTTTGGAAAATGAGCATGCTACGTGGTGCCTATGTACCAAAATGATCATACATCAATATCTGAGCTATGTATCATGGGCGTGTTACGATAATATTTCATTAAAGATTTTTTCCCCTTCCCTCGAGAATTGAAGTTAAATTTCTGATTGTTAGTGCTGGACAGTATTGGTAAGGACACGTCACGCTTGTTTGGGGCTACGCTACACTAAAATTTGTTCCATTTCACTAAATCTATCTAATAATAGATTTAGAATAGATCTAGAGTAGAGTTGTTCTTTTAGTGTAGAGTAGCTGTATTTGTTTGGTTTGCAATGTAAATCTAGATTCATGAATTTTATAATTTAGTAAGAATGAACAATTTTATCTTTGAGTTGTTGTATGCTTTATTTATTGACACATCTTAATGTAATTATACCGTAATAACAGTGTTTTATATTTTTAAACATAATTAATTCATGATGCGTTTGATATTTCACTTTTCTTTTTACATTGCATAGCTACATCGGTTCTGATACTAATTTGACAGTGATTTCAGGGTTGAAGTATGCAACTAAGACCTGTTGGGAACATGGCGATGGAGCTTACAATTTCAATCCAGAGGTATACTGTGGAAGCAGTAACGTTCTGAATGGACAAACAAGATCACAGCATCCTCCTTGATGAGTGGCTCATATTCATATCCACCTTTTGTCTTTCAAAACTTTGCCACCTACAATACAAAGGATGATCGCAGTTCATAACACCAATTTCCAGAATGATGCAATTGCTAAAACCAGAATATGACATGAAAGAAAATGTTGAAAAGAGTACGGATGTCATAACAAATATAGAGGTTTGATCTTCAGGCCTTAAGCTAAGAATAAAACTTGTTTATGTCCCGGTTCCTCTTTTAAATGCTAATACAAGTTTCGGTCATTTTTAATCTAAATGGATGTCACCGAACTCGATTACTACAAGTTTGCAATAGTAATCCCTTATGAAAATACTGAATTTTACAAACAAAGGCAAACTTCTCATGAACAAGAACTACTCATTCAGAGTTTGATAACAAACACTTTCAAATCAGCAGAATTTGCATCCACATCTAAGTGAACAACAGCAAGACATAACTGAATAAATTCAGACTCATTATAAATAGTTCACAAGACATAATAACCGGTATGGAGATAATAATGGCGTAAATACATTAGAACTTCGTGAGTACTCTTCAAAATTAATTTCACCACAAAAAAACCTGGATCAGCATCCCAAATCTCTTTTTTTTTTCGGATCTGAAAACACGAAGCAAAACCCAAAACCTGTTTGGCTACAATTTTTTAGAATTTTTTAGAATGGAGCTAGAAAATAAAGAGCGAACAATGCCAAACACTCCATAATATATATGTAGAGATCAACCACTCGCTCCCCGGCGACGCGCTCGACGCCGTGGTGTGCGCGAAGCTGGAGTGCCCCGGCGTGGTGTCCTGCGGCGACATCCTGGCGCTGGCGTCGCGCGCGCTGGTGACCATGACCGGCGGGCCCAACTACCCAGTCACCCTCGGCCGCAAGGACTCGCTGTCGTCTTCGCCGACGGCGCTCGACGCAGAGCTCCCCCACGGCCCCACTCAAACTTCACCATGGACTAGCTGATTAAGATGTTCGGCGACAAGGGGTTCTCCGTGCAGGAGCTGGTGGCGCTGTCCGGCGCGCACACGCTGGGGTTCTCCCACTGCAAGGAGTTCTTCGCCGACCGGCTGTACGACTTTCCACGGCAGTGGCGGGCAAGTCGACCCGAACATGAACCCGGCGCTCGCCAAGGGTTTGCAGGCCGCGTGCAAGGAGTACCTCAAGAACCCCAACATCGATCGCGGCGTTCAACGACGTCATGACGCCCGTGAAGTTCGACAACATGTGCTTCGTGTCTTCGTGAACCTGCAGCGCGGCCGCGCCTCGGCCTGCTGGTCACGGACCAAGAGCTGTGGACGGACGCGCGCACCAAACCATTCGTGCAGAACTACGCCGCCGACAGCTACGTATCTTGCAAGTTGGTATTGAATCCCATAATCGACGTAACTTTCAATTAAATCAGAGCCTTTGCGACATTTTTTTTTTGAGAACAGGCATAAAGGATTTTTATGCTCGGCTTTGATTGAAAGCCAAAGAGTAGCAATGTCACCGCTGGGGTTACCAGCTTACAAGCAAACCAACATCACCCACACTGGACGGACAGCCAGCAACAGAAGCTGCTATCAAAACAGAAAGCGACAGCCAAGGCACCCACTAACCATCACAAGATCTGGCACCACACAGTTCAAAAGGCTTACAAGACCAAAATTAGAGCCGCCGAAGAGAGCTCCTCCCAGAGTAGACAAACCAAGGCTAGACCGACAAGAAAAAGTAAAGACTAATAGAACTACTAGACTTCCCAGCTGTGCCAATCAGATCATTTATCTATCTCAGACTTCTTCAGCTTCTTGCCGCCACACCCAAAAGGTTGATTCGAGCACGGAGCAACACGCAAACCTTTTGTACCTCTCCCTGAAGACAAGCTGGGGCCAAGCTCTTCCACTGCAACATGAGCCCAATCATTTTAAACGGCAAACTGAGCACATTTGTATTCAAAGAATTGTTGAAAACGAAGTTATTACGCATCAACCAAATAGCCCACAAACCAGCCGCTAAGACTCCAAAAACAACACACTTTTTTTTATCACTAAGATCATGATTAAAAATCCCAAAGATATCCTGGTGATCCCTTGGCACATTATCCCAACCTAAAGCATCCCTTACCCAGCACCACAAAAACCTGGCTACATCGCAAGAGAACATGGCATGATTCACGGTTTCAAGTTGGCCACAAAGTTTACAAGAAGGGTTACCGGACCAGTTTTTCTTTTTTAGGGCATCCCCAACCTGAATTCGACCTTTCAAAGTAAGCCAGAGGAAATATTTAGCTTTCAGAGGGGCAGCACATTTCCAAATGTGTTTGAATGTATCATCGCAAACACCCCTGAAAGCAATCCAAGCATAAAGAGACTTTGCGGTAAACCCCCCCTTGTTAAGCGCCCAAATAACTTGGTCTGGGGTGTCATCAAGTCGAAGACCAAAGTACAATTTTCCAAAAAAACAAAAAAATCGCGTAACCTTCTTTAAAAAATAGCAAATAACTATGAATCCATATCGAAGAGACGTCTATAATTCTGACAGGTGATAATTGAAGGCTTAAAGCCGGGCGGTCGGAAAGCGGCTGCGTATACCAGCACGCCTAGATCGGCCGCAGGTGATACTTGAAGAATCGATTGAGTTCTAATCTAATTTTATATTTTTTTGAAACGTCATTTAAAAGTACAATTTTATGAAAAAAAAATATTATTTAAAAATCGTTGGCGGACGGGTGGCCCCGTTCCTCGGCCTAACTGCGGCCTTTTTTGTGGGCCTGGGCCTCTTTCGTGTGTGTGTATATATATGTACGAGAGCGTTATTCCACACCACGTGTATAAAATAACTATTCTACACCGACTATTTTCAGTAGTAGATTTTCTTAGTATAATAGCTATTTTACACTCGTGGTGTAGGATAGCATTTGTATATATATATATATACGAGAGCGTTATTCTACACCACGTGTATAAAACAGCTATTCTACACCGACTATTTTCAGTAGTAGATTTTTTTAGTATAATAGCTATTCTACACCCGTGTTGTAGGATAGCATTTGTATGTATATATATATATATATATATATACAGGAGCGTTATTCTACACCACGAGTGTAGAATAGCTATTCTATACACGTGGTGTAGAATAACGCTTCCGTATATATATATATATATATATATATATACAAATGCTATCCTACCTTATAGGTGTAAAATAATTATTCTACCGAAAAATCTACTAAGTACTACTCAATTACTATTCTACTGAAAAAATCTACTACTGAAAGTAGTCGGTGTAGAATAGCTATTCTACACACATGGTGTAGAATAACACTCTTGTATATATATATATATATATATATATATACGGTAACACTATTCTACAAGTGTAGCTATTTTACACCGACTACTTTCAGTAGTGGATTTTCTCAGTAGAATAATAATTGAGTACTACTTTTTTCTCAGTAGTAGATTTCTCGGTAGAATAGTTATGCTACACCCGTAGTGTAGTATAACATTTGTATATATATATATATATATATATATATATTTAAATGCACAATTTAAAATGTTGGAAATCATGTCCAGCCTTTAGCCATAAGACTTAAGCGAAATCCTCTTAAAAAAGAACAGAACGGACTAATCTTTTTTTTTAAAAAGGTAATGGTACGCCATCTCAACTGCGGTGTGAACAGCACAGGAGCTGTTCAAGCTCAGCTGATAATCTAATTGGAGCTGTGGAAATTATTCTATTCGTATAAAAAAACAGGGATTGCTTGCAAAGTTTGTAATGAGATAGCTTTCCTGTCATGTCACGGCAAACCCAACTCAATTAGTTGGAGTGTCGAGGCAAATTCAGGGAACTCAATTCAGTACCAAAGAAAAGAAATAACTTCTGGGCTATCTTTCTGTAAAACCATCACTCGAGACTATTTATAAACTTCAGTACTTCAGAGACAAAACGACCTCGCCGGACGCCGTTTCAGTTCGCCTTCCAGGTTGTAGCCAGCCTCAGCCTGAGATCATCTGAAGTTAGGGACGAACTTTGTACCGTCAGATTTTGCCTAGACACTAGACAATTCGAATCGGCGACTGCCCTTTGTAGTTGAGTTCCCCGGCTACAGAGGAGCTGATTCTACTCGTATGTCTTTTAAATTCTAAAAAAATGTCTTTATCAAATAAAAAGAAAGACCGACGAGACCCGTTCCCGATAAATAAGATAGGATGTGATTAAGTCCTGTCAAACAAGACCTTCTTATGAATAAGATTTTCTCATATCTATCACTAATAAAAAATTTCCTGCCGTGAATAACAATTATGCGCTGGTGCCATCATAATTCCCAGGAACACCTCAGCCATTAGCCCCATAAGATACAGTTACTGTCTATTCAGTGGCTTTAAGTGAAAACCAAGGTACTGCTCAGCTCGAGCCAGTGACTGCACGTGCCGCCGGGGCCAGCCTTGCCGTGTCAAACACAAGGGCCCTGTCGCCTGGTCCGTCCCGACCGACCAAAGATGATAAGACGAAGGCAACATGCCAAGCACCCGTCGTTCAACTTGCCGCCTCCATCGTTTTCGTTCCCCTGCAGCAGGTAAATTTTCGCCGAGCAGATGCACCATGCACTTGGGGTGCAGTGTACGGCCTCGACGCTTTACCCAGTGTTATACTGTGGCTGCACCAGTGATCTGAGCCACTGGGGCACTTGCCCTGGAGTGTGGGGCTAATTAGCTGCATTAACAAGTGGTTAGTAGCTGAAAGTATTTAATTTTCGGCGAGGTGTGGCTAGCAGAGACTGCCTACACCCTACGCTAACAAGTGGCCTGCAATTGCAATTTATAGTGCACCAAATGAAGACCCCAATAGGCATCGCCGACGCGAATCAGCATGATGAGCTTCCGACCTAGAAAGGCTCACCATCTGCAGGTGCGTCTGTCACTGGAAATGAGCTTATGATTGCGAATTTAGCACCAAGAATGATACTTAATTACTTACATAATACAATTACACCCACAAAAGCCAGGATCATGAGATGCTCTCAACTCCCATTTGTGAGATCACCAAGTACAGAGTATTACTGTCTTTTTTTTTGTAGCAGCATTTTTCTGAACGTGTGATCCAAGGTGCAAATGTAAGAAGAAAACAGGCAATCTCACTAACAAGGACCCCATCAAAGCCTGAAAATTTACACGGATTCATGGCCAGATTCACAAGCAACCCTGCGGTGCCATCCTGAGGTGTCAAACTCAACTTCGCTGCGTGCAAACGCACCACAATTGCAAGGTATTTAAGGCCGGGTGAACAACGATAATACATATTCACCGCTCGACGATTACTGCGCGCCCCTTGTGACAGTGGTGCTTGAGACAGGGAGCTAGGGCGTCAGCTCCCGGCTTCGTCTATGCTGTCCAGCGAAGGCCGCCATTGCCGGTGCCGCGCGCCGGAGCTCCGGCTATTGCCATCCGTGTCTTGGCGTGCCAACTGCAATCAGGTGGGTAACAGCAGAGTAATCAGAAAGATGGAACCTTTGTATGTTGCCGCAGTTCTCAATTGGTTCTTCCTAATGGCACTCTGGTTGTCAATAACTTAAAAATATTGATATTATTATGTACGAACAATATCTTGCGCACAAAATCCCCTCCATGCACAAATGCACAAGCCTCATCGTAGACTTACATCCAAAATCCAACGACCGTGATTCAGAGGGATTTTTTGCAAATTGGTATGGAGAAGTGGAGGTGCACTGTGGAGGGGTTCTTTTGCAAAAACTAAGGATCATTGGATTTTAGATGTAGGGGACTTGTGCATTTGTGCACGGAGGGGCGTATGATACCGGAGGCAAATAATAATTGCTTAAATGCATATGTATTAGAGAGTATGTAAAAAACATAGTACAGTTTGAGAAGGAAGCTATAATTAACTAATCCACTATTAAAAAGATCAGTTGGCTCCACAGACTCACAGGACAACAATCTTATTGAATGCATGTGACTTGGAGGTTGGGTATAGGTATTCTCAACTGGCCTAATTAAGACGATCTCTTGATTTCCGTGATAATTAAGGAGATTCTGCAATTGCAAAAGACTGGATGGAAATTCTAAAAGCAAAAAAAAAACTCTTTTTTTTCGCTGATGAAGTTAGACAAGCAGCTAGATGATAGTATCATGGAACTATGGAAGGACATGATAATCGCGAGGAACAACTAACTCCTGGGAAGGCAATTTAAAGATGTAGCAATCATGGCACGAATGTGCATGGGGGCATCGATCGAACGAAGAAATGGTTGGATTGAAAGAGGACAAGGTAGTGTAATCCATGTAAGTATGTAACCCACCTGATCAAGACTCGCATCCAACGCCTTGTCGTCGTCGTCGTCCTCCGCATCCGCCGCCGCTGGCCGCGCCTCGGTCTTGTTCTGCCTTGATTCCAGCAGCTGCTGCTGTGCCTTCCTCTGCTTCTCCTCCTTTCTCGCTTCCACCGCCTTGGTCACATCTGCAACGATCGTGTAACGGTTGGTGGTCGTCTATGGCCGGACTGCCGGAGCACGAAGAATTGAAGGGAAGGAGAACGAGAAGGAATGGTTGGGTGATGCATACCGTGGGTGGTGATGAGGCGGTAGGCGTGGCCGAGGAGGAGGGTCTCCTTGGGCTTGAGCAGCTTGACGCGGGTGAACCGCACGGTGCGCCGCGCGCCGCCCTCGCCGTCCTGGCGCTCCTCCGCGACCCGGAGCGTCACGAGGGCGACGTAGTGACCCGGGTTGGCGCGCATCACCTCCGCCGCGCTGGTCGACCAGCACAGCCGCTCCACCCGTCCACCCGGGTGCTGGATCACCACCGTCGCCGCCTCCGCCGCCTGGCAATTCCCCATTCCCGCGCCCGCGCCCGCGCCCGCGCCCGCCGGGAGGGGGCGCACGGTTATTCGGTTAGCCGCGGCTGGAACGTGAGCTGGGATGCGCGCGAGCTACGAGTATATAGTAGGAAGGGGTGGTGGACACACGCAGTGGTAAACGGAAGAGCAACTGCTGCCCGAGTGCCGAGATGGTATATATAATATATGTTGAGTTGCACACAACCACACGGCGCGCGCCGACGGCTAAGCGACGTGCGGCCGGGAGAACGGGGCGCGCGCGGTGGTTTACGGCGGCGCGCCGTGGAACCGAGCGGCGGTTCGTTTCGTTTTCTTCCGGCGTTTTTCCTATCGCCACGCCACGCCACGCCACGTGAACGGACGTTGGCACGTACTTAGCTTGTACTCGGCGGGAAGAAGCAGAAGCTTGCGTCGTAGCCGGCATCCCAACAGTGCGAGATGGGAACACCCGTGCGTCGCATCGGCCGCGCGCCCGGCCGGGTCGCTTTCGCGGGGCGTCAACCGAAGAGCCAGCCATCCAGCCTACTCTTCCTTAGCTTCCCGCTTTCTCCATTTCTACCGCTTGCGTGAACATGATGTAGCCTAACTGCCCCCGCGACAGTGGTATCAGCAACAACTGGATTTGTCCATTGGCAATTTGTGCGATGTGCGTCTGGATCGGTTCAATGGCCGAGCTAACTTTACCCAACCTGTCTCGAATTAAAACGGGCCTACGCCTCGCGCGCTAAGATGTAGTATTGGTTACGATTTGGCAAACGATTGTGCAATTTTGTATTAATTGGCGGAGCTGCGAAGAGCCAGGCTTGAACCAAACCGTTGCATTCTAGCAGCGTCACCGCTACAGATGTCTGGGCCTATTCATCTGTAAGAGAATCTTTTCTGCTTTTGCTTTCGTGTTATCATCTCTATTATATTATGCAGCTGCCATGGAGATACTCCAAAACTAAAGCCGGCCACGCAATCGTCGTTTCTTTTTCAGGTTGCTGAAATGTTTCGTCTTCTGAATTTCAGCTGGAGACCACTACCCAACTAGCTATGGACGAACTGAAGAGGAAATGTCTTTGCCATTTACATCAGGTGCCAAATGTTACAGTATATACAGTCCTACAGGCCACAGTGCAACACGCTCCTGCTAATGGAATCGTCTGCTCACCTTCCAACCAGCAAGTCCCTGAAAACGAGCTAGACCAAACTCCAATCCAGTATAAACAAAAATAAGCGAAAGGAGATTGTTTACAAACACAGACAGTTTGCCTTTGGAATTTGCAGCTTTCCAAAAAAAAAACAGAAAGTATCATACTAGGAGCATACTGTACTATAAAGTTATGGTTTCCTCGTGGCAAGGGAAACCGATAAGCATCCTGAGTCCCAGGGCCAGAGGAGTACATGGTGAGGTCAACACCCAACAATGGCGAAGCAGTTATCAAGGCAAACTAAACGTCTGTATCTCGCGGCGTGACGTCGAGATCAGAGTCACGTAATCCCACAGGTGGACTGTTTCGACCAGTGGTGGTGAATTAATGAGGCCATGTGCTCTGCTTTCGGCAGAGGCTGCACGAGCAGCTGCTCTATTGCTATTCCTCGCACGCTCTTAAGCCTGATTCGAGATTTCTTTGACGTTGTGAAACCTGACGTCTGATTGAAGCCGGGGTATATGGACCATCGAATGGTACAGAGCAGTCCTTCACGATGATTGGGATCTACTTCGCAATTGGGACTTCACGGCGACTAAGATATGCGTTGTACCGTCAGATCGCAACAAAACAACTGACATCCACTCTCAGGTATCAGGAGCTGGTTCCTGAAGGCGGAGATGGCTAAATGGGCGGCTCGGCACGATACGATTAGACACTACATTTTAATTGTATCATGTCGAGTTTGTAGCCTAGGCATGGCACTAAACTTAGTTTATAGTGTCGTGCCGACACTATGACACTGTTGGCTCAATGGGTTAGTGTCGGCACATGCACTTCAATTTTCAAAATTTATAACAAAATTCAAAAAAAAAATTACAAAACAATTCACAGAAGAATTTACAAATTCACAACAGAATTTATAAGTTTCACAACACACTATATAGTCCAATTCACAAATAAAAACTCACAAAGCATGCAAAATAGAATTGAGACAAACAAAACTTGAAATAAGTTTGAGCTGGTGTAATGGCTTCCTCATTAAAAATCTATCTAGGTAAAATTCACAACTCGTGAGAAACCTTATACAGGAAAAAAGAGTACAACATATCTCAATCAATTAATTCATAATACTTCAATAATAATATTACAACCAGTCTAGACTCTAGAGTCCCAGGCTCCTAGCCCAACAACTCAAAGTTTACACAACAGAACATATAGAACCTGACATTACATCTCAACGACATCAAGATAGAGATTATCAAAATGAATTTGAAGTTCCTTCACTTCCTTATCATCCACCATGTATTGAATTCTATTTTAGGAGGCTTCCTAATCCTTCACACATGATAGATTCTCTACCATTTCAAGAGTCAAATGTTGTCATCGTTCTTCTATGACCCTGCCACAAAGATTAAATACAGACTCTAATGAAACAGTAGAAACAAACACAGGTAGAACATCTCTAGCTAAGATGGAAAGCACCGGAGATGATATTTTATGATCCTGCCACTAGTTCAAACAGTTGAAATCATCATCATATTGTTGATTGACTAGGTCATTGTCTAAATAATTTGAAAGTTCAGATCCTATCCTAGTACTAGGAACAGGATTGCTTGCAGCATGCAAAAGTGATATGGCAGAGGTTCTTGTGGACATAGAAAATGGGGTGGAAGAGTAGAAAGGCATACCAGAACCAGAATCACTTAGATCATCATCCAAAATAAAATCCCAGATAGTTTTTTCTTACCAGAACTTCCTAGCTGTGATGTCCTCTGCAATCTTACAGCACCAAACTTGTTCTCATATGTGTTATAAAGTGTATGGAGATGAGCTCTTACCTCAATTAAATATGCAAAATAATCAGTACTAGTAAGAGTAGATAACAACCTGAGCACATTATAGAAATGTTTCAATTCAACTCTAGGATCTAGTATGAGTGCGATGGAATAAAGCAATGGTATGTCCCTCCAGTACTTTAGAAATTTGTCTTTCATAGGGATAACTACATTTCTAAGCATTATATAATTTTCATAAGTCTGCAGGTGCTTAGCAAACTTAATAACACGATGCAACATAAGGGTGGAGGTAGAGTAATAAACACCAGATATAACAACAGTTAAATTATCAAATAGCTCAAGAAATGATAGAATTTTTTCTGCCACATACCAATGAGATTATGTCAGAAGTAGACGCTCACCTTCTTTTCTAGGATAGTTAGTCTCAATGAACACACTAAAGGTGTTTCTGTAAGGGACCAAATATTTAAGCATCAAATAGGTAGAGTTCCACCTCACCTCCATGTCTAAACCAAGTTTTCTAGGACGTACACTAGTAGCAATACAATAACTCTTATATGCAGCAATGCATTGATTAGATGAGTTTAGAAATGAAATTGCAGTCCTAAATGCTTCAAGGTAAGGCTTAAGCTTCTTCAATCCAGATTTAACAATAAGATTATTAATATGACAACCACATCGCTGATGCAAAAAAATGTCACCAATATAACCAGACAAATGGGGTGTGAGCTTAAACATAGCAGTAGTATTAGAAGAACAAGTGTCTAAAGTAACAGAAAACACTTTGTTACATAAATCATAATCCTGTATCATAAGAAGCACATGATCAGCAATGTTCTCACTAGTGTGAGATACATTAATAAGCCTAAAGCCAATTATCCTTTTCTCTAATTGCTAAGCAGAGTTAAATATAATGAGCAACCACACAAAGATAATCCTCCTTAGCATTACCAGACCATTGTTGGTGCATTTTTTTGTCACACTTTGACACACGCGTGATTTGGGAGATCTGCTTAACTCCAGTGCAGGTCCTACGTTCTTAGAAAAAGGGTTCAGGGCATGCCAATCAGTTTGACTTTGCAACTGATAAGGGAATAGGGAAATATGATCAGTAGTATGGCCTATTGGCTATCTAGCCGATGACTGCATGGAGATACGATATTCGTGGAATATCTTGTCGATCGGCCATAGGGACGATGGCCAGAAGTAAAGCGATCGAGAGAACATGCCATCGGCCGATAGGATGGACAGTTTTACCACATCATTGAGACAGAGGGCAAGTGAGAAACCAAGGGTTGGTTTCGGTGTTTTGTGATGAGTGATTGACAGACTTTTTACCCGCTGTTCGAAGGGTACCTCCGAAGGGTGTTCGGAGGTTGGACCTCCGAAGTGTGTTCGGAGGTGGTGTCACCGAAGTGTGTTCGGTGTTTGCTTGCTGCAGCTGTGCAGCGCAGTGTGCTCGTCGGAGGGGTCCGACAGTATGCAATGACTGGGTTCGTACCGAAGGGTTCGGTACTTTGGGCGGTACACCGGAGTGTGTGCCGGAGGTTGCTAACCCGGAGAGGTCTCCGGAGTACTGGATACACTTGTCTGCTTGTCGGTTGTGCGCAGGGACTTCGGAGGCGACGGACAAGGTTCGCAGCAGGTGAACCTGGGTCAAGCGGGAGGCTTGATGCCAGGGGAGCGGGGAGCTCCATCACGGTGGCTACGAAGGTGGTCCGGGTCGGTCCTCGGGTCGAGGCGTGCCAGGTGAAGGCAGAGAGTGCGGAGCGTGGCTCCGACTGAAGGTACTCCGAGACAAAGTCCTCGGAGGTGAGGCACTTCGAAGGTACTCCGAATGGAGTGACTTCGGAGTTGGTGGAACAAGTCCTCTGCGGAGGCATGGAATTCGAAGTGTGCTCTGGAGGGAGACATTCGAAGGTCCCCAACGAAGGTCTCAGAAGTCGAGGCGCATCGAAGGCATGGTCCGGGTGAGGCTCGTCGAGGAGTGTGCTCGGAGTGAGACACTGCGACGAAGTGCTCATGGAATGCTTCATGCGAAGGCCTTGGACGAAGGAGGGACTTCGAAGGGTGGTACTCCGAAGGTGGGGCTTCGGAGTGAGGATGACTTGAGGTGCTTCGGCCTGCATGGCTTCGGTACACGGACTGACGGAGTTCGAGCTGGGTGTAGCTGCGAAGCCGTGGTGGTCCACTCCGGAGGTGTTGGTGCGAAGGCTCAAGAGCTTTGACGGCTTCGGCTCAAAACCGTCAGTGTATCGCAGACTGACTTCGGTGAAGCGAAGGCCATCTGGCTTCAGGCTTCTCACCGAAGCTACCGCACCCTCGCGTGCGATGGGAGGCTGCAGAAAGTCAAAGACTGCAAAGGCTGACACTGTCTGTTCTGTAAAAGGCTGACACTGTCCCCTCTGCAAAGCTGACAGAGAAGCCTCCAGAATAAAGGTGGACTACCTTTTGTACCCCTTAGTTCTGTAGAGTCAAATCTTGTGTAAACCCTAGGGGTAAAGTAGTCACTTCCTTTGGGTGAACTGTGGGCTATAAATATGGGGGCTCGGTAGGTAACATTTAACACTTTGAGCATTTACTGTTGAGCTCCTGTAGCCACACTTCGATTGTAATACATCCAGAGAGTTCATTTTTCTGTGTTCCTTGTTCAAGCGGTGAAGCCCTGTTTCCTGTGCTTTTGCTTGAGCTCGCTCTGCATACCTCGCCTGTAGTAGTGCACCGAAGCCTGTTGAGGCGAAGGTTGTTTTTCGTGCGAAGTGTGTTTTGTCAGTGTGCATTCGCTCTGTGTAACAGGAGGCGTGACCTCACTGCTTACTAGCGAAGCTCTGATTGTTGCCCGTTTTGCTTCTTGTGTCGAAGCCCCTAGTGTAGTCTGTTTGTGTGCGTGTAGACCTTCGTGTACGAAGCTCAGCACCAGTTGCTGCTGCCAAGTGCTTGGTCGAAGTCCTCAGAGGGCTGTCCACTCTTGCGAAGGGTGAAGTGCGAAGCCTGCTCGAAGCACCCTGTGTGCGGAGCCTGCACTGACTAAGCAGAGTAGATTTTCGAGGGTTGTAAGTGGAGCGAAGTCTTCTTGGCTTCGAACTTTTGCTCCTCCGAAGCCTGTGTTCGAAGGTGTCGAAGTACCTCCGAACCAGACCTTCGAAGGTAGTGTTCGAAGCCTGTTCCGCAGAAGACAGAACTGAAACCGAAGGCTAGTTTTTAGCCAGAAATTTTAAAAGCTCCCATTCACCCCCCCTCTGGTCGCCGTTTCCGGTCCAACAAGCTCGTCCAAGGTTTCACCACGACCGATGAACTGCAAAAAGTAGACATCGGACCTGATGATAGGCCGAGGCCGACCTTCATAAGTGCCCTACTTCCCGATGAGATAAAGAATGAACTAATCACATTACTGTAGGAGTATCAGGATTCTTTTGCATGGGAGTATCATGAGATGTCAGGTTTAAGCCAATCATTCATAGAACATCGGCTGCCAATAAAACAGGGATATTGTCCATTCAAGCAGTCACCTCGGCGGTTAAAGGTAGAAATATATCCAGATATCAAGACCAAGGTAACAAGGTTATATGACACAAGATTCATAAGACCATGCCGATATGCACAATGGATGTCAAACATTGTGCTAGTGTGGAAGAAAAGAGGGAAGCTCACAATATGCATCGATTTTAGAGATCTGAATAAAGTGACCCCAAAAGACAAGTACCCGATGCCGATCACGGATTTGTTGGTGGATGTCATATCAAGCCACAAGATCACCAGCTTCATGGACGGGAACACATGTTATAATCAGATTTTCATGGTTGATGAAGATATCCACAAGACGACCTTTCGGTGTCTAGGCGCCAACGGATTATATGAGTGGGTAGTGATGACCTTCGGCTTGAAAAACATCGGAGCAACTTACCAAAGGGCCATGAACTACATTTTTCACAAATTGATCGACTTTTTAGTTGAAATATACATTGATGACGTTGTGGTAAAGTCAAACAACATTTAATACCACGTGGTCGATCTACGTCTAGAGAGGACTTGAAAATACGGATTGAAGATGAATCCTAAAAAATGTGCCTTTGGTGTATCGGCGGGGAGGTTCCTAGGCTTTATTGTGCACGAAAGAGGGATCGAGATCAGCCAACGCAGTATCGAGGCCATCAAGAACACCCAACCCCCTATCGATAAAACTGAACTACAGTCACTAATCGGGAAGATAAATTTCCTCAGAAGGTTCATAGCAAACCTCTCAAATAAAATAGAGTCGTTCACTCCATTGCTAAAGTTTAAGCCCGACCAGGAATTCACATAGGGAGATAAGCAGTAGAGAGCTTTTGACGAAATCAAAGAGTACCTAAGTTCACCGCCAGTACTAATGCCGCCACAGAAGAGGACCTCGTTCAAGTTATATTTAGCGGTCGACTATGAAGTCATCGGCGTGGTTTTGATTCAGGAAGTCAATAAGAAGGAAAGGGTGATTTTCTATCTCAGCGGGAGGCTTCTAGACGCTAAGACCCAGTACCCGGTGGAGGAAAAGCTCTGTTTATGTTTATACTTCGCGTGTACCAAGTTGAGACATTATTTGCTCTTGACGGAGTGCACCATAGTGTGTACAGTCGATGTCGTCAAATATATGCTATCGACCCAGTATTGAAGGGACGTATCGAAAATTGGATCCTCGCTCAAACCGAATTTGATCTCAGATATGAATCGGCTAAAGCAATAAAAGTTCAAGTGATAGACGATTTCATAGTTCAACACGGGAACAAGATGGTGACTCACGCCGAGCCGGTACCGTGGACATTATTCTTTGACGGATCGATATGCCGACATGGATGTGGTATAGGCTTGGTGATCATCTCCCCTTGGGGGGTACCGTTTGAATTCGCGTACACCATCAAGCCTTTTTCCACCAACAATCAGGTCGAATATGAAGTCGTGCTAAAATGATTGCAGTTATTAGGAGTGGGTGTTGATACAAATGAAATTCTCGATGACTCTTTGCTAATCATGAGACAACTGTCAAATGAATACGAGTGCAAGGATAATGTACTAAGAGAATACCATGACCGGTGCCGAGATATAATGATAAGTTTCCGAAGCATGGATTTCACTCGCATCCCAAGAGAGCAGCACTAGGAGGCAAACGATTTGGCCCAGACGACGTTAGGATACAAGCCGATGGCTAGGTCGATTGAGGTCAAAATTGCGGAGATAGAAATCGATGATTGGAGGTATGATATTATTAATTATCTAAAGGACCCGTCAATATCGGTGCCAAGGAAACTTATGTATCAGGCAATGAAGTATGTCATGCTCAGCAATGATTTATACCACCGGACAACCGATGGGGTCCTCCTTAGATGCATAGGTGTCGAAGAGGCCAAAGTGGTAATGTTCGAGGTTCATGATGGTATATGTGGAATGCATCAGTCGTCCCAGAAAATGAAATGGTTACTCGGAAGGGCAAGTTACTTTTGGCTGACTATGGTGGAGGACTATGTGACGTACTACAAGGGGTGTCAGGATTGTCAAAAATTTAGAACCTATCGAAATGATCGGCCAAATCTACACGGCATCAAGCAAAGGTCACAAGTTCATAATAGAAGCCACCGATTATTTCACAAAATGAGTAGAGGTTGTTCCACTCAAGAAAGTCATATTTGTCGATGTCATCGAGTTTAATCAGGCAACACATAATATACCGATTCGGGATCCCACAAACCATCACCACAGATCAGGGGATGATTTTCGTATCAGAAGAGTTTTAGCAGTTCGCAACCGGTATGGGGATCAAACTCTTGAATTCATCACCATATTATGTGCAAGCCAACAGACAAGCAGAGGCATCCAATAAAAGTTTTACTAAGTTGATAAAGCGCAAGATCAACAAACAACCGAGGCGTTGGCATCAGTCCTCATCGGAGGTACGTTGGGCTTATCGGATGGTGCGTCATGGATCCACTCAAGTGTCGTTGTATCATCTAGTGTACGACCATGAGGTCGTATTGCCATGGGAAAATAATATCAGCTTGAGAAGGATCATATTGCAAGACCAGCTCACAACCGATGACTATTATAACGTGATGACAGATCGTCTAGTTGACCTGGCACGGGTCCAATTAAAAGCTCTTGAGAAGATTGAGGAAAATAAGGCAAGGGTCACTAGGTTCTACAATAAGAAGGTGGTGCCGAAATCGTTCGAACAAGGAGAGCTCGTATGCAAACTTATCATACCGATCAGAGCTAAAGATGATTGGTTTGGTAAGTGGTCCCCTAATTAGGAAGGATCATTTCGGATAAATCAAGTGGTGTCTGGAAACACTTATTTGCTCGAAGGTATGGATGGGGAAGTGTTCGGGAAGGCATTGAATGGAAAATATCTGAAGAAATACTTCCCGAGCGTATGGATAATGCCTAGATACCTTCACACAAGACAGCTGATACCAGTCATATCATCTTCAGATGGCCGATGTTGGGGCATCGTACGCTGGAAAAGCACAGTTCAAGACTAGATTCTATGGATACTTAGCAATATATACACTGCGGTTGTCAATTTACAAAGCAAAAGTATCACATAAAAAGAATCTAACAGACTCCTTTGGGCCGCACTTACAGATCAGCTTCTTCCTCCATGGACGATTGAGTCCCTTCAGCGCGGTCATCAGTCTAGGACCGCCTTCCGTTCACCCACACCGTAGGAGTGGGGGCACTAGCGCCCAAGTTTTAATGGTCGGTACCGGCCCATATTGTATCGACCGACCGTTAAGGATCATTGAGGGGGCATCATGATCAACATCCTACGGAAGACAAGTTTAAATCAGATGAGACAGAAGACAGTGGGAACAAATATAAAAAAGGAGAACCGAAACACTTACCTCAGGGCATGCATCGACATCATCTGGGTGAAGTCGTTCCCAGTAAACCAGCGAGGAATAGTTGAAGATATGCTCCTTCAACTCACCCTACCATTTGTGGAAGGCCATAGAAGTCGCCCGACAAGTCGTCCAGCAACAGAGACCTCCAATGTGGATCCCATCGGTCATTTGGGAAATGTGTTTCCACTCCCAAGCGCTCAAATCCCTCCCACGGGTTTGGATCCAGCCGACAAAGTAAAAATGGGGTGGGAGTTGACCGAAGCCCAACTGCCGAGAAAAGACCAAAGGGTGATAAAACTTGTAGGAGGATCGATGGGGACGCTCATCAGTGAAGTCAATAGGAAGCAGGCAAGGGGAGATCGCTGCCAATAATATACGAAAGGATTCTTCGTCCCAGGATATATCAGGCAGAACCAGCCGATTGGGGACTGCATATTCTGAATAGAATCCGAAGGGGAACCAAATGGTCGGTTGGAGAATCCAAGATAGAAGCTCTTGAAAAAAAACAACCAAAGCCAAGGAGGAAAAAGGAAGAGTGGGAAGAGATGTTGCCGCCTCGCCCAAAGAAGAGCAGTAGCGATAAGTAGTGATGACTTATTCTAGGAAATTGGTGGGAAAAAGCGATTGGTTAAGGGGGTTCCTCTAATGACATCGGTTGTATAAATGTTGAGCTAGAGCTGAAGGAACCACCAAGGGCATCTAGATCGGTCGACAATGTTACCGGCTGAGGAGCCATGCTGAATAGCGTGGGCCTCATGGCTCCAGATGTGATGAGTCATTGTCAACGATAGTCAAAGAGGACAGAAGAAGAGGGAAGATCTGCTGCGTCATGGGCCGCGTGTGACAGAGGTACACGGGCAGCGAGCGACTGTCGGGCAGAGGGGCCGCGAAGTCAGGCTGGCCCAATCCGGGTACATGGGCCAAGAGCAGCAGAAGACCCACTGGGCTGTTGACCAGGATTGACTCAGGTACACATGCGGTGAGCGATTGCCGGGCTGAGAGAGCTGCGGAGTCGGGCCGGCCCAATCCGAGTACCTGGTGCAAAGTCAGTGGAGGCTTTGTCAGTTTTGGCGCAAAACTGACGACCGTTGATCTTGTATCGGACTGTCCAGAAGAGAAGCCGTAGTCGCTACAAAAGCTTAGCTTCCGGATAAGTCATCTGTAAATAGGAGTTTACTATTTTGTCTCTAGGCCCACAGTCAGTCAATCGAGTCTGTAAAAATATCCTAAGGGCAGTCTAGTCTTTTCCTTTATTTCAGCGTCTGTAAAAAACCCTAAGGGGCTGGTGGAATATTCCTAAGTGTTGGACAGCTTATAAATAGGGCCCCAATCCCTAGGATTAGGTCACCCTTTTGCTGAAATCACTTTCTATTCTATTGGGTCATTTTGTTCCCTGCATTATCTCTCCTGTTTGTGCGCCGCCAGGCTCCTGCTCACGCCATTTCCATTCCTGCATCTCTGCTGTTCTTCATGTTGCTGTGAAGTTTTATTCCCTGTTAATTTCATTCGGTGTGCAGTGTTTGTTTTGTGGCTTTAATGCTTCGGTCTACGTGCGGCTGTTTCTTATTCCTGAACGTTCTCTCTGTTGCTTCTGTTCTTCACGTGAGGAGTACTAGTTCTTGCTTGTAGCAAGTAGTACCTACTCCCTGTATCAACATTACTCTAGTACTCTAGCCTTTCTTTTTCTGCATAGCCTTTTTGATCGAGTAGAAAGGACTCAGCGTTTTCTCTGGCTGTTTCTGGCGAAGCCCCCTTCTCTGTTCGAAGTCCCTCAGCTCCGTGAGTCAAGCTTTGATCTGACATCTTCGAGGGCTTTGCTAGAATTTCAACTTCGTTTTTGCACTAGCTTCGAAGTATGTTTTATGCTTAGTGTCTGTTAGCTTGGCATACTTCGACAGTCTTTGCGAAGGTACTCCGACTCGAGCTTTTCAAAGACAATACTTCGACAGACTTCGAAGTTAGCTTCGAAGCATGTCTCTCTCTGATAGACTTCGCTCGGAGTGTGTTTCTGTCTTGTTCGAGTCACAGTTTGTGTGTTCTAAAGTTGTTTTTTCGTAGTATGCTTCAAGGCTTCGACTTCTTGTGTGAACATCAGCATACTTCGATTCGAAGCTGGTCTGTGGTTTGGAGGTTACCACGTCGGTAGTCATACCTCAATCAAGCTAGTTTCGAAGGTAGAGGGTAGACTTTGTTTTGGTCTTTCTGCCGTGTATCGGGCTTCGCTTCTCTTACGGAGGTTGCTTTTTCTGCGAACATGGTTCGATGCTTTCTGATCGAAGTATAGGCTTCGAAGTACACTGTTCGAAGCAAGCTTCGATACTTTCATACTTCGCTTCGAAGCATACCTCGCTCTCTGCCACACTCGAACTAGGCTAGACTCAACAAACCTTCGGCACTTCATTGACAACCTTCGCTTGACTTCGACAAGGGACTCCGAAGCAGGCTTCGACACTGCGAAGCAGGCTTCGACACAGCGAAGCAGGCTTTGCCAAGTTTTGAACAGGAGACAGATTTTGAACAGTAACTTCTCATCCCATTCCATGTGTACTTAGATTATTTTACTGAGAAGTTTAATCTGCCATATCTTGAATATTTTTGTTTATCTGCCTGTATTGGTGTTTCTCCGTCAAGGACACCAGTCTTTTCTAGGCTAGATACTTTTATACTTAGGCAATCTATTCACGCTTTGCTGCTTAGTCTTTTGAGATGCGTTGGGTGTTGGGAGCAGGCCATAGATTCGAAAGAATTTTTAAGAAGCCCATTCACCCCCCTCTGGTCGCTACTTTTGGTCCTACATCGGCTGATAGGTCAACCGATACAAGGTGAAGAAGGCAATAGGTCGCTCCAAGGAGGTAGCGATTGAGCGAGATCCACACATGGGTGGCAAGTTGTTCAGCTAAGAACCGAAATTGGAAGGTCGAGGCTGGAGTCGGTATGCATAAAACAAACTCTTCCAACTAGAGGTTCAGGAAAGCAATGTGTTCAACAACATCTACGAGGCCATTTTTCTTGTTGTGCCTCACAATATATCGGTCCCAGTGATCGGCGGGCGCGACGCTAAGAAGAGGAAAAATGTTGGAAGCAAAAGGTGAAAGTGTTGGTCGATGAGTTGATATTTAGGCAAATAAAAAATAAAACATCAAGCAAAGAGGGACTCATCAGCCCATGACCAAAAATAAAAGCATTCGAGACATCAAACCAAAAGTAGCAGGATGTGGCCAGCATCGGCTCATTCAGATATGGCTTGACAAGGGAGAGGTTGATGCCGTGACTGATATCGATGTCATCCCAAAGGGGGCGATAGATGGTTGATACCCTAAGATACCAGTCACACCAACCAGGGATAGGAGAAGGAGAATAATCAAAACCATAGCCCCAATGAAAAGGGTGCATGGGGGGACATTTAAAAGGAATCCTATGAGTTTCGGCGTTTATAAAATCAGTGGGGTCCGGATTGCCCAAAGGACCCAAAAAGAAGCTAGAGGGGTAAGTAACTATAGTGATTAGGATTTTATCCTGCAAGTTCTACAAGAAGGAAGAAAAGAAGATACACAATAACGAAAATGGGCTAGAAGAAACCAAAAGAACAAGAAAAGGCGAGAATGCTGGGGATTTTACCTCAAGGATCGCACGAAGGGTGGCCATCTTAGTATCACTGGAAAGTGGGACGATGAAGAAGAAGGCGACGAGCAACGGCGGTTGCAAGAAGCACTGGTAGACGGTGATGGTAAGCCCGGGGTGCAAGAGTAAAAACAGTAGACAGAAAGCGTAAACGAAGAGGGATAGAAGAAAAGTCGAATACTTATAGGCCAACATAATTTTTCGGTTGTTGTGTCAAACCAATCCTGGCGAAGCGAGAAGGTAGAAGAGTTACTCGAGGCCGGAATACGACGAGATTTTAGAAGGTGAAGGGTTTCAGTTGACAAGTAATGAATGTGAAAAGATCGTGTGAATAGGTGTCATGGCAGGGAATAACGACTAATAGTTTCGAAGCATCAGAAGCCACCTAATGCTTCGAAACTAGAGGGCATGTGTTGACGCCAAGATTTGGTAAAGCCCAGGGCCCACCAAGGATGTCGCACGGTCGACAGATGTCAAAGAAGTCCGGTCAAAGAAAGTCCAAGAAGTCCATCCATGGCGTATGCACGATCGGATAGGAAGAGCCGATAGAGATAAGAACGGAAAGAAGATGAAGATTATCGGAATCGGTTAGGATAGGTTACTTGGACGACAAGTCTCTAGACTATAAATATGTACCCTTAGTTTAGGTTAAACACACATCTCTGTCAAACAACTACTCAGTGCATCGCCACCCTTGGCCTCCCAAGGTTAATCCCGGTGGGATTCGACACTCGGAGCTAGACTACATCACTTCGATCTCTCGTAAAGAGGTGAGTCCCACCACCCCCGACGTCTGTATCGACTAGGTCAGTATCCTCACAGCTGTATTAATTTGATCTCTTGAGGTGAACATCGAAACAGTACGATCACTAGTTGTCCTCGGTGTATTAGCTAGGTCTAAGGCTGCATCAGATTGATCTCTTAGATTGATGTGATCTAGGTGTGATAGTTTGAGGCTTCATCGGTTAGGTCTGAAATCTCTTGCCGTTGTATCTCTTTCATGATTTATACCGTTCATCTAAATAAAGCATGTCTGATACTTTGATATATTATTAAGATCATCGTGACTAGCTAATATCTTGGTTATGTCCGATCTAATTATTGTGATGGTTTTTCATGATATAGACATGTTATTCGACATGTTTTATTTATTTCTGTCTGAGTACAAGCTGACAAGTTATCTTTAATTCAGCGCAATATCATATTCATCATCGAAAAGCGCTCATGGGCCCATATGCGTAAATTTCTTATCTCATCGGTCGATGGCACGCTCGCCCGATTGGTTCAACCATGATCATCGGCTATATGGATGATCGGCATGATATTCCACGATTTCACTATCTCTACTGCAGTCATCGGCTTGCTAACCGATCGGCTATGCTACTAATGTTATCTTTTTTGTTCCCTTATCAGTTGTAGGGTCAAACTGATTGGCACATCTTGAACTCTTTTTCTGAGAATGTAGGACCTGCACTAGAGTTAAGCAAATCTCTCAGGCCACACGTGTGTCAAAGTGTGACAAAAAACGCACCAACACGAGACTGACGCGGTTGGTTTTATATAGATCGACAACGAATTCGATGGCTTGGGACAAGCGGCAACAGATCGAACTATTGGGGGCAAGAGGAGTCAGATCGGAGTCGGCCCGACCAAAATTATCATCCCTAGCCGAACTGTCACTATGGGCCGAGGTGCGGGCTCAAACATTACCCGACACTTCATGTCAGATTGGTACTAACACTAAGTCCATAGTGCCGAGTCGTGCTAGTGTCATGTTTTTTAGGACTGGGCCTAGCGCTGCTCAACAGGTCCGGTCCATTTGACCATCTATACGTCAAGGCCACGCTGTCTTTTCAATGCGCTGCTGCCGGCACGCTGCCGTCTTGCATGTGTCACGCGCGGGCCGTTGACTGACGGATGGGCCATCCTTGTCAGTGGGGTATCCGGGAGTTGACTGGGGCAGCTAGGATGGTCTTTCCTCTGCCCATGTGTATAGTAGGGACATGCATGGCGATGGCCTGTCACACGGGGAAGTCCGAAGTCTCTCAATGCAAGTTGCAAGCCGGCAACAGATGACAATTGAATGCGAATCGAACGTACAGTCTTATAAATCGGCCCAAAACCCTGTGCAATTGCGTCGATAGGTTGACAATGTTTGTGTCATTATCTTTCCGTGTGCACGGGCAGAGCAGGAAAGCGAGAAAAACGGCGAATCCCCCTCCGATCTGGACGCTGCTTGGCTCGGATCGCAAGTTGGTGATTCGGTGATTTCTGTTGATGAGCCTGTGCAAATGCAACGCGATTGGTGAGCAAATGATAATGCGATTGCGCCACTGCACGGGCCAAGGAGCACCAGGCCTACTCGAATCATTTCCCCAATAATGCGAGCTCATTTACAGCACATGCACCTGAGCCCTTTCATGCAGGGAGCGGTGATGAGCTGATGATCTGCCGCTGATTGGAGTCGCCTTCTCTCGATCAGTAATTCTGATTCCTGACGTTCACTACTGCTAGTATCATTAAGCTGTTATAAAAGGATGAAATTATGATACACGCAATATTTTAACAATCAGCGAACAATATTTTATCATTTCATAAAAAATATTTCGGTAAGATAAGTAAAGTGAAACATAGTCGGATAAAACATTTTACTCATATGTATTTAACATTAAGTTTAATTACTGAAACGTAATAACAAGTATATTACATAATTTTTAAAACAATATCACCAAATGTTGCATTGCATCTGTATGTATGAAAACGTTTTTTACGGACCTGATTAAACATTAGTGTTTATACAATGTTGAAACCTTCATCATCATGGAAGCAGCTCCTCTGACGTCGGAGGCTCCGACTGCCCTCTGCAATCGCAATCCGCGCTATTCGGTATGGATCCGACGCTGTAGAGGTGGATCCCACCTCATACGGAACTTGCCTCTGAATCCTTCTTCGAAGCCCATTCCAGCACCCGTCGAATCAAAATCCGACGGTGTGAGGATCGACTGCCTCCCTGCAGTCGATTTCTCATTTCCATCATCATCGCCGCGGCCTTTTCTGATTGTTTGTGGTGGTGCGGGTCAGCGTGCGGCGGCCGTGTTCCCGCAGTGCCGCTCGATCGGCGGATTTGTCAGGTCTTCAGGCCGTGAGAACGCCTCCTAGCTGTCGACCGGTGGACGGGAGCGAGAAATGATCGCCGTGGCGTGGTGGTCCTGGAGAGCCGTACGTGACCACGCCAGACGGGCGATCGATCAGCCAGCCTCTCCGTTGGCTTGGTTCCATCTGCTCGTCGTTTCCGGTACGTAGCTTGCCGGTTTCCTCCTTGCAGGTGCCGGTGTTCTTCACTCTTCTTCGTTAGTACGTGCCTCAGAAATAAACCCCAAAATTCTGTGCGTAAAACACGACGATATTTCTTCCCAGTTGTGTGGGACGTTTTAGGCTTTAGGCTTTTGCTAGTTGCTACTACCAGATAGAGAGGTCTTCAGAGGAGACGACGAGCTAGGTGACACGAGATGCAACTTTCGCATTTTTGTGAACTTGCCGAAAGGGAGGCACGTCCATATCAGACTGATACGGCACAGAGATTTTTAGACAGCAATTCCACATGATTTCACATGGGAAGTACCGTTTTCTTTATCAAACCGCAGTCCTCTCGTCTCGTGTTGTGTTTCCTCGGAATCTCTCTCGTTCTGCTCGGTGAACAAGGACAAATTTCACAAAACAAACGAATGCAAATATGCAACACAAATTAAGTGTCAGGACTCAGGAGTCCATAAGAGAACCAGCTTCCGGTGCACGATGCATTGGAGGAAATCAAAATAGCTTGCAACAGTTCTCTTCATGTTGAGAACATGATCTAATGCCTACATGAATCATAGATGCAATAATAAACAGGGCCAGGCACATGCAGAGGATGTACCGCTCTAGTCACGGACGTGAGAGCGAACCAGGAATCAAGCAAAGAAGAGAATGTCGACAGAACAGGCCCCAGCTCCGCTCCTAACCAGACGTCGGCAATGTGTAACTATGACCAGACGAAACGGCAGTATCTGAATGTTACGAACCCGAGTTAACGGCACAAGATCCTCGGGAAGTCGTGATCCCAATCGTTGGGTCAGGATCCGACGACGCGCAAGTTGGGACAGAGGCTTAGCGGCAGCGGCCAGTGCTCTGGTCGTGCTGAACCTGCACTGGCCGCACCAGCAGCCTCACCTTCTTGTCTTAGACTTGACTTCATCCCTCTTCCTCTCACATGGTAATATGAGCTCTAGAGAAGCTGAAAAACTATTTGGTTACATATTTATATTTTGGTGCGGATTTATATTTTGATAGTTCGTGATGTTTAGTTATATTATTAATGTCTAATTTTACATGTAAATCATTTTAATCATGAAATTTTGTAATGTTTATATTAAAATTATATATTTTTAAATTACATTAAAATTATATATTTTACTAAAATTTTACTTTTTAAAATTTTACAGGAACGATATGTTTAATAGGTAATATTCGTCAAAATATTTTTTGGTTCAGAATCCAGCTGAAAACTGGTTCAAAAATAGGTCTCACATGAGATAGTTTACGCCCTCCCTAATAATTTTTTTTACGGCACATGCTGGCAAAGTAAAATCACCACCTACGTTCCGTTCACAACTTCACAGGAAGAGTAGTACCAGAATCCCCTGCTAGCGAGCATAATAAGTACCGACCACAAAAGGATACCATTTCATTGTCTATTAAAGCCTACACGCAGATAACATATTATACGTTCATTGGTATGATCCTACAGTTATAACATTACAATGGCCTCGTCAATCCATGACCTCCTTTCTGGATGAGATCGACCACAGGAATACATGACTAAGAGCCATTTTCATGTGCAAATCGGTAGCCAAAAATGTCTAATATCGTCCCCGGATAGGTTAAAATGTACAACCATGAGATAATTTCAAGGAGCCACTGATTTTTCTGTTTATACCATAGGATTCCCCTTTGTCTAAGGGCATACGATTTCCATATACCTAGAGAATTCAGGACAACAGTTTGCCAGATCCAGAGGATTTGTTCATAAGGAGGGCAGACATTACACAGTAACCTGCTCTCGCATTAGCCACGGTATGTTCAAACTGATGGGAAGAACTTGTTCAGGTTGAATGGCAGGGAATAGAACTCCTCGCTTCTTGTGTCAGTCCTGTATGACCGGAACTTATCCCACCAATGGTACCCTCGATCTTTTCTGACAGAACTATCATGCCTGTGAATTGTGTTGTCCAGCAAATATGCAACAAAACCAGCAACAAATGCCTTCGACGAGAATATTACATTCACAATGTCATTGAACTGCAGAAGTTAATAAAAACAGGTGATCAGTAACTGATAAGCGAGAATATTATTATCCCATAAAATGTGCCAAAGATCATAATGTTGCATACCCATCTTGCACGTGTGTGAACAGGGCCATAACCAGCTACAGATGTGTACTCGTTGAAGTATTGGGGAACTGAAAGGCCCAGAAAAAACGAGAACCCAAGGATGACCTTGGTCCTGAAGCTATTAAGATTGCAGAACTGAAGGAAATCAAACCCAGCAGAACCTGTTGATAGAGTACAACACAGCTTCTATATAAAAAAACACAAAACTGTCGCAATGCAATCTGCAAACTGCTGTAAGCTAAAAGAGATGCAAATATAAGTAGCCTGAATCAGTCCATTCCACCCACCAACATATGCAAAGAAGATACAATAGAGAGCTGCAAAGATTGGTGAAGGTATTGATGCAAAGACAGCTCCAAATTTTCCTAACCAAAAGAAAACATGATTAGTCCAGCATAAGTGCATATAAAATGTAGTGATCAGAACTAAGTTATTTGCTATGCATATTGCTACGTGTGTTAAATAAAACACCATCTGCAATATCAAGAATTAGTACGGTAAAAAAATTATAAAAATTATTGAGATAACCACTATTAACAATAATGATAGGTTCAATAGTAATGATCTATGCAACACTTGCAAAAGAGTACTAATTTGGAAGCTATTATTTATTTTACTACATAAAGTGCCTACCTACAGGCCTACATATGCTCTCTGGTGATCTACTAGATTTTTGAAAACCCTAAATTTATGGTTACAGGAAATACACTTACCTAGAATAGAGAAGAATATCATGAAACCAGCTGATATCTGCACCACTCTTCGGCTACCAACTCGTGTCAAGGCTAGCAATCCAGAATTTTCACTACAGGTACGCAAAATAGAGGTTTTATCAAATGAAATTGGATGTATTACTTAAGAGAATGGATGTTGTATCAAGATGAAAAAAGATGCATTCCATAATCTGGTATCACTCTAATGCTTACATTGATACAGAAGACCCATTTCCTGTCCCAAATAGCCCATCCAACAAAATACCAATTCCCTACAGCAAGATCAATTACATATGCTTCAAGGTGACCCCAGATTTGTAAATTATCAAGACAAACTTGGGAAATTGTGGATTTGAAATAGCATTTACCTGCCAACCAATTCCACGGCTAAGTATAGAGGGTGGGAGAGGTGTGGCACTTGCATACCTTGAAACAGCAATGAAGGCACCAGTAGACTACAAATATAAGAGTTCAGGAGTTCAAAACTTATCACTTTAGAATCTTAAGATTGAAATGAAGTGCTGAAAAACTATTAGAATTCCAAGGGCAAAACCTCCACTAGAGCAACAAATGAAGCAGCCATCATTGCAAAAGCTTCACCAGCATCAAAAGTTGGGGCACCCCATTGAAAGGGATAGGGAACTCTGATCCTGTCATTGTAATTGTAGAAAAGGAAGTGATCATGTTACTTTTACATCAAGGGTGATACCAATGGACCAATCATATTTTCAAAATATGCACAAAAATACCAGGGAGCACCACCGATTAGTCCAGAACGGTCGGTTCGGCAATGAAATTGGGTCTTTGGTGATGCATTCCTGTATGCGCCTCCAACTGTGAGCAGATATGCATAGAGCCACACTATGGGAATAGTGAACAAAACAGCAAAACGGTCGAAGATAGACTTCATCATGTGTATAACATGTGGCAGATACTGTAAAAATGAAACAACAAAAACAACAGTTGGAGCACAGAGAAATGCTAGGTAAATATGGTGACAACCATGCAATGGAAATAGATACATACCACTGCAAAGATCACCATGAGGATAAGTTCCGGAAGACCAATCTCAACACACTTGGCAACCTGGACAGTTATAATTCTAACATAAGCAACACATAATTTTAAACAGACATGGAGTAATGAGTAGAAACGCAATACTTTACCGAGGGAAAACCAAGCTCATAAAGTCCAAAGCCAACTAACATCACCAGTGGAGCAGCTGATAATGGACTCAGATACCTGAAAGAAATCCAGTACATACAAATGAGAGTGAAAGGTAATATGTTTTCTGCAAGATCATTTCTTGCTTGAGTAACTTTGGAGCAGCTAATTGATTACGAAATAGCAATGTCAATTACTGATTGTTCAACTCAGTACCTTGCAACATTACGCCAAAGCCCACTGAAACCAACAATGATCTGTAACGCAGAAGCCACGATCAGAGCACCTTGTGTTCCACGCATAATACGGAGGAATTTCTTCACATAAAAATAGGTGATCCATCAGGTTGAGATATAGAAAAATTATATCTGAATGCAGGAAGCACTACTACTTTTCAACATACAGTGTGTGGATTTGGTTCATTGGCATAACGGCCAGCAAGGATGATCGAGATGGTAGGTACAACAAAAGTGTATGATCCACCAATCACTGCAGGCAATCTGGTTCCAAAGAAACTCTGCAAGAGGGTGTTGATCCCTGCCACAAACAGCAATGTTTGGATTACCACAGCCTTGTCCTCCTAACAAAAGAAGATACCATTAGTCTTGATTAATGGATAGGGCCAAAAGCAACACAAATAAGTAAACGTGTAATCTCACATTATTTCCTCCCATCTGCGGAACAAGTGCAGTTGGTATGATAACTGTAGTTCCCAGCATGACCAGATAATGTTGGAACCCAAGAAGAATGGCCTCAGCTGCATTTTTAACACATACAACCAAAATTTCAGAACCAAACTTCTCACTAAAATAGTATGTCTTAAACAGCACATGGTGGAAAATGTGTGGCAAACAACTTTTATAGCAGGATTGCAGATAGTGGATGCAACATACTTGAGAACAACTGCAGAAGGACGGTGCCATTTAAAATAAAATATATGGAGATAATCGATCAATTTGAACAAAACATCCAAAATATAAAAGCTAATACAAATAATGTACAGTGAAGATGAAGAACTCCAAACTTGTTTGTTCATGCGGTCATGCTCCCATGTCTTGGGAGTCCGAATTAAAATCAGTCATGGCAAGAATAGAATATACCATAAATGGTTCTTTCCAACAAAATTCGGGCAAACCTTATAAGTGGGAAATGGATCATATGAAAATGTAAAATATATTTGTACTCATAGTTATTGTCACTTTGGACGCCTTACAAAACTTAACAAATATATAGTTAAAATTGCAATAGCAGTATAGTACATTTAAAATCATGTCTAAAAGTATATTTGAAGTCCAGTTTAATAACCCATTCATATAAGTATGGTTCAATAGCCCATTTAAGGCCCACCAGGTTCCTTTTCCTATCTAAATCTGTCACTCTCGAGAGCGTGACATGCGACAAGGTGACGCCAAAGCTAGCAGGAGCGGCTGAAGACGTAAACATAGTGTAGATACATATTCTGAATCTGTTAGTTGTTTGGTGAGTGTGTGATGGTGGCGTGGAGGGGCCACAGGACAGAGGCATTTGTATAAATCTGGGTAAAGATTGTTTCGTGTCTGGCAAGAAAAGAAAAAAAAAAGAAATCCCCTTTCTATCGTTCTATCTCTCTTCTACTCCTCCGATCGCCTGAATTGTGAGCACCTCGCTGGCAAGGCAACAATCACTGGCTATGTTCTCTAACAAAACCCTAACTGTTAGAGTATATGGTATGTGTGTATATGGTAGGTTGGGTATATGGTAATATGGATAATATTAGGTAGGTAGCTCTTTCCCACTCCACTCCTCTCAGCTCTCCCCTCTTCCATGCCGCGCCACACTGCGCCAGGGCCTGTCGCAAGCCGCTCACACCCAATCTGTTTTGCGCCTCACCTCTTAGCACTGCTCGCCTGATCCGTCACCCCTCTCTCTCGGTTGGAAGTCTGAAACTCGGTGGAAACCCTACAGGATGTGAATTGGATATGTGGGCCACATGGTGGAAATATTGAAGGATAAAGCATTGGGATGCCTTAGCCTTGCCGACCACTCTATCACTACAACGACACTTTAGTGACATCTTAATAACTATGATTGTACTGAATTGCCACTATACACCACATGCTATAGATGTTGAAATGGCTGTAGCAGTTTGTTATCGTGTCCAAGGTTGTTATGGCAGTGTGGCGAAGTGCAGTGACCTACCACCTTCATAACTTTACAGTGACTATGGCATGCAGTGTGGCGATGCCATAGACACAGCAGCGTGACGAATATACTATGATAGCAATGTAAATATAGCATAAAAGACATAAAACTTTCTTATCTCTAAAAGTTTCAAATATTTCATCTCTTAAAAGTCATTTAAAGCATAATATGAACAGTGGCTCTTTCCTTCTCTTCATCTCCTCTTTCCTTCTCTTACTCTTCCAGGCTATAGCCACACCGACACTGCCCAATCCCCATCGCCTCCCACTGTCACCGCCCAATCCTCGTTGCCTCCCGCCACCGCCAACCGGAGCACCCCAAGCCAAGGCATGGGCTTCCTTCCCTTCTCTTTCTCTGTTCCACCTGCTCGCCACTCACAAGATCTAGCCAATAATGTCGCCTGCCCACCTAGCCACCACTGCTTTTGGCCAAGAGTGATACCGCCGCCTGCCACGCCCATCGCGTGGCATCGCTATGGCGAATAGCGAAAAACCGCAACAACATCATATCGTGGCTGCAGCGACGATATAACGACAAATGTTAGAAAAATCGGTGATCGGTAACTGGTCGGCAAACTGTCGAGTAGGGATTAATCGGTTAATCAGGATATTAACTGAATTAATCGATCGAGGATTAATCGATCAGAAATTTACTTAAGTATAGTTATTCCTGCTATTAAAAATATTATAAATTAATATAATAGATAAATTTGACCCACAAAGCATAGTGGCAAAGGAGTTGCACGGTATTGGGTAGGTGTGGCCGTGCAACGCACTCTCTCCTTTCCTACCTGAAGCTCTCTCTTCTCTGTCTCCTCTCTTGTCTCTCACACACGGTGTGCACAATGTTGCTCGGTGTGGACCTAGTGGCGACAACACGGACACAAGAGGCAACGGTGTGGGCTCGACGTAGATCTAGTCGACCAAATCGCAGATCCAGGCCGCCAGCCACGTCGCAGATCCAGGAGCGATGACGTCGTAGATCTTGGAGCAGTGGCGGTGGAGAGACCCGGAGCTGTGACAACAGAGGGAGTCAATAGCGGCGACGACACATGGAACCAAGCTTGTCAATTTCATTCCAGTGACCATTCCGATGTGGCTCTTGGAACGGAATGTTTTGGTACCGGATGATACCGATGTACCAATTCGGGGTCTAATAAAATAACATAAATATATTTAAAATATATAGTAATATGATTAAATATAATATATTTGAATACATCGATATCTTAAATATAGTGTATAGCTTGAATACAATATAATATATAGCTTAATATAGGTAATATGTAACACATATTAAAAAAATCAAAATACAATTTTGACCGAAATGACCGGTATGTACCGGTATCAGCCGATATTGATCGGTATTAAGACCAAAACGGTATGCCACTTAACACGTACCGGTTTGAGTGGCAGAATGGTACATACCGACCATTCCGGCCGATACCGGAATGGTATTGATAACCTTGCATGGAACTAGAGGGGAGAACAGAACCCTATTTATCAGCCAATTAATCGGGTTGACCACCGATTAATCAGGTTGACCAGTCGATTAATCGGTCCACTGATTAATACACCGATTTCATTATAAATTAACTGCACCAGGGCTGATCACCGATTAATCGGCTGATCGGCCAATTTTTTATCACTGATAACAACGCCACAACAACTATGATCCTGTCATGCTGCAACTGTGATGTGGCCTCCTCCCCCCACCCCCATGCTATGGATCTGTTAACAGAACGCGTGAGATCATGCAGAAAAAGATGAAGTTTCCACTAAACAACACGAGAATAGATGGAGCATGAAGCGACATTGATGTATTGACATGGACAGTAAGGTCAGGAAAACAACAAAGTATATACGAATTCAGCGGGATGTATGTGCCACATTTAAAACACAGCAACTAAATATGGATATCAACAATATACTAAAAAAAGCAGGGTGCATGTGAAAACACTGAAACAAGTCAACTCAGGTGTTAATTAAAACTGAAATTACCCAAGAAAACTCCACAACATTACTAGATTTCTTTAATATTCCATCCAGGCGAGTTGACCACTAAGAATCGAAGGTCTCCAATCTCCATCATACTGACATTGACACAAGTCAAGGCGACAGCGAAACATATTAGCAGAATCGGCATCAAAGAGTACCAAACCCCCCCTCCCAACAACTCTAAATCCCATCTGGATCCTGATTGATACTTCATACCATCGACTAAAATAAATCAACATGCGGCAAACCTTTGCAGCATCAGTAAATAAACTAACGAATCGTGTATTAAATAGAGTGGGGATAATAATACGAAAAGGCGAATCGCTTTTAGAAAGTATATCAAAGTGAGAAATAATAAGGAAAGCTCAGGCAGATCTAGCAAGTTCCTCACAGAGCCGAGTAGCCGACAACTGAAGCGGAGCAACCAAGCACCCGCACCCTAGGAGTTAACGCAACCGCCACACCGACACCACGAACTCGCGAAAACGACGCGAGGAACTGGAAAAAACCATCGCTATCGCGACCAGCCACAGACAGGGACAGGGACGGCTAAACCGACAAGAGCGAAGGCACGCGACTGATTGCGGAAATTTCGGCAGTGGCAGGAGGAGCGAGGGGTCTCACGCCATGGAGGAGGGCTGGTGATGCAGTAGGAGACGCCGGGGAGCTGGTCCTTGACGGGGTGCGGCGTCAACTCGTCCTGCTTCGGCGCCGGCGCCGCTCCGCCCCCGCCTCCGGCCATCTCGCTAGCCTTTCCCCTCTCTCAAGTCGCAACGTCGCAATGCGAAGCGCGGCGCGAGGGGAGGGGCCGGGAGAGACGAGAGCAGCAAGCGGTAGAGGTAGCGTAGCGGCGTCTAGTCTAGTAGTACCGGTGGATCGGAGCGAGAGGAGGGGGTAGGACTTAGGAGGAAGTAGGAGGAGGCAGCGGAGCGGAGCGGAGCCGTGTGGTGCCGTGCGAGAGGGGCAGACCGGTAGAGGCAGAAGCGGTCAAAAAAGCGCTCGCCGCTGCGGTGGCAGAGCGGCAGCAGGGAGCGGTTGTTTTGTTCTCTTCTCCCACCCGCACCGCGCGTCACACCGCCGCAGCGCTCCAAAACCGCATTTATGCCCGTGTTGTTTTGCGTGTGTGCGTGTTCGAGCCGTGCGAATCTCCCTCTGCGCGGCGTCACTGCGTCAAATTTTGTCTTTTTACGTGGGTTCTGCTGTAACACGATCTCTGTAATAAAGAAGACGAGATACTCCGTATTTGATTCAGGTGGGCTTGTGGATTCGACGGAGCTTCTGTAGATTTTTTTCCCTCGTTGGTTTGGTTGGGTTTGATCCAGTTTTTACCGGATTGGGCAACTATGGAGTTTTGGGGAAGTGGAAGGTGTCGTGCTCCTAACTAAAAACTAAAATGGTTTATCAAGAGTTAAATGAGAGTTGTCTAAAAGAAATTGTTTTGCATTTTGTTGTACATTTTGGGCGTTTATACCCCTAAAATAATATTACTTCCTTCTTGTTTGATGTGCCATCTTTACGTATGTATTGTATTTAATAGGAGTAAACAATGAAAGTATACGCAAATTAATTATTTTTTGGTATCTAAAAGAATGTCTAAAACAATTTTCTTTTGAAAACCGGAGGGGTATATTATTATGTTAACTAAAATCTAATTTAATAAATAATTTATTGAATTGATGAAGATAAGGACAACTTGTGTTTAGAGATATGGGAGGGCAATAAATATTCATTAAATGCTACATTTTTTAATGCACAAATTAATTACTTCCTCGGGTTTCACAAAGAAATATTTTTGGACATGATTTCAGATATAAATAAGCAATTAATTAGTGTGTAATTTCCATGTTTGCCCCTATTAAATATAATGTAAGAGTAAATATAACACGAGAAATAAGAAATAAGTAGTACTACATTAAGAATATAGTTATTCAAAATGCACAATAAAATACAAAAAAATATGTTTGAGTCAACTCTCGATACAATCGTAAAACGATTTTTTTTTGTGGAATTGAAGAGAGTACATGTATGCAAGTACTAGGATCATTTATGGTAATTTTATTGTGTATCTATCACTGAGAGAATGAATGTGAACATAGTAGATCCATGTAAAAACCTATGGGAAGAAATCAACGGTCCAACATCGATATCACTAGCTTCCGTATATTTTTTTCACTAGTTGGGTTTGATTTGGTTTTTTCCGGATTGCGAAAAAACCTTGTGGAATTTTTGATAAGTGGAAACTCTCAATCCTCCTAACTAGAATGATTTATTATTAATAATTATATTATTATGTTAGCAATCATATAATTTAATAAATAATTTATTAAAGTGGGAGAGATAAGTATAACTCTAACTCGTGGTTTATGTGGGTAGTGTTTAAACATATGGGAGAACAATAAATATTCATTAAATGCTACATTTTTCAATGCACAAATTAATTACTTCCTCTGGTTTCACAAAGAAGTGATTTTTGACATGATTTCATATATATATGAGCAATTAATTAGTGTGTAGTTTTCATGTTTGCCCCTATTAAATATAATGTGGGAGTAAATATAACACATGAAACGAGAAATAAGTAGTACTACATTAGGGGTATAATTGTATAAAATACATAATAAAATATAAAATGACTTATTTGAGGCAACTCTTGATACAATCGTAAAACAATTTTTTTGTGGAATTGGAGGGGGTACATGTATGCAAGTACTAGGATCATTTATGGTAATTTTATTATATAGCTATGACTGAGAGAATGGATGTGAACATAGTATATCCATGTAAAAACCTATAGGAAGAAATCAACGGTCCAACGTCGATATCACTAGCTTTCGTATATTTTTTCCGAATTGCGCAGCAACCTTGTGGAGTTTTTGGTAAGTGGACACTCTCAATCCTCCTAACTAGAATGATTTATTATTAATAATTATACTATTATGTTAGCAAACATATAATTTAATAAATAATTTATTAAAGTGAGAGAGATAAGTACAACTCTAACTCCTGGTTTCTGTGGTATGGGAGAACAATAAATATTCATTAAATGCTATCTTTTTCAATGCGCAAATTAATTACTTCCTCTGGTGTCACAAAGAAGTGATTTTTGACATGATTTCATATATAAATGAACAATTAATTAGTGTGTACCTTCTATGTTTGTCCCTATTAAATATAATGTGGGAGTAAATGTAGCACATGAAATGAGAAATAAGTAGTAGTGCATTAGGGGTATAGTTGTCCAAAGTACGTAGTAAAATATATAACGACTTGTTTGAGGCAACTCACGGTAGTAAATGAGAAATAACTAGTAGTGCATTAGGAGTAAATGTCACCGCGTGGTCCTTAGGCTGGGACTCACGGTAGTTGTCCCACCATTCTATGGCGGGACCCTGAAGCTGGTGAGTGGCGAATGTCACTCGCTCCCGGTCGATGCAGGGGAGGAGGTCCAATTTCTTCCCTATGGTGCAGATCCAATCTCCGCCTCCATGGGGTTGGTGGTGCTAGAAAAGATGGGCGGGCGCACACGCAGGAACTTCGAGAGTTGGGGAGCGGGTGCGAGTGCTGGTGCGCGAGGGTGAGGGGCTCACTGACGGGTGGGGTCGAGCTGTCAGTCCGATGCGGGTGAGGGTAACGGGCTGGGCCGACCGGGAGAGAGAGAAAGGGAGGGGGAGGCCCATTACTGTTTAAAATGTTTTCTGATTAAAAATAATTGCAAAATTTGGTTTAAAATAATAGGGCTACTTCCAAGGTTGATAAAAATTTGTAAAAATTCTCAAAAATATATCTTGGCCTTTGGATCATACATAAAAAATTTCAGCTCCTGGTTTGGCCATTTCATCTAGGTTGTAGTTCAAAATGGTGAAAGAGGGCATTTAAAGGTATTTCCAAAATAATAAATTTCGGGAAATTGGATTAAATAATATTTTTATTCCTTTGAAAATTTAGGGTGTTACATCACTTGAGCTCTTCGTTCTAACAAATTGGACCTAGTCCTACTTTTTCAAGAACGGGTACTTTCTTAAGGGCTCAATATTTTCGACGACAAATTCCCTCACAAGGTTGCTTTTGTAAGTTCTCCATAACTTGAATATCATCTTCAGGGTAGTCTTTAATACTGTCGCCTTTGAGGTCTCGGAAAACTCGAGGTAGTTGTTGATCCCGTCATTATAGAGTGCAGTCTTTTGCTCTCAACTGAGATTGTTGAAGTTCCTCAGTTTCAACGGGACACTCTCTCATGCAATCAGTCTTGTAAGCTTCCTCGGGCGCTGCAAGGCCACTTTCTCTTTTGGCGGGCCACTACTATCAATCTCCTTAATTGTTATCTTGTCCGTTAGCCACTTTGCTTGCGTCTTGGGCTTCTTGATTGCTAACTCGACCTCATAGACAGAGCTAGAAGACCCGGTAGAGGAATGGGTAGACATCTAAACATTAAGAAAACAAAGACCTTATTGTTTATTAAAAAATTAAACAAACGTACGACACTACCTACTAGGCACTAATAGGCAAGGATAGTTCCTAAATCCCATCCGGTGATGTGCGGCCCACGTAGCTAGACCATGTGGTCCTGTACGGTTCCAGAGATAATTTCGGAAGCATCTCCCCATTGTTCTCCAAATATGCGTCTCGACTCAGGGTCAAGAGGGTTGTGTATCTAGAGAACAATAGGGAGACAACACTGAAACTCTCTCTAGAACAGTACGAGACCACATGGTCCAACTACGCGAGCCGCACATCCCCGGACTGTCCAAGCATGGACAATTCGAGAACATCTTTCTATAAATATGACCAGTTACCCAGTCATATTTATAATCCAACACTCCCAAACAGGGGACGACGTAATTGGTTACACGACTCTAATGGATTTTTCAAAAAAATACAACAAGGTAAGGAACATGAGACTCTTGAAAAACCAACTGAAATAATAACTCAAATAAAAAATATATGATTGCTCTCAGATGTCAGGCTGCCAACTTAATGGCCTCCTCACTACTATGCTATAATTTAAATCATAGGTGTGTGTGACAAATTAATAGCATTATCTATATTGAGCAAATTAATTAACCATAACAGCGTAAATATTGAGCAAAAAAATAAACAAATCATCATAGAGCACAAATTAATGATAGAGCATTGCATTGCATGAATAAATTTGTGAAAACAACAAAATTAAACTAAATCGTCACACACATCCTCATATTGCACAAATTAATAGCATTATCTTCACTGAGCAATAAATTAATTAACCATCATAGAGCAAATGTTGAGCATAAAAATAAGGAGGACCTTAAGAGGAGAAGAATGCATCCGAGGTGGCACGCAGTGAGTAGGGTCATGCACGCGCGACCGAACGGATGACAGAGCGGAGGCCACGCACGATAAACGGACGGTAGAGCGGAGGCCATGTATGATGGAACGGATGACCGGAATAGAACAGAGAATGGTGGAGGCGGCGAGGAGCATGAAGGTGACAATGACAGCAGTAGATCGCTAGGGTTAGGGTTGAAAGAATTGAAAGCATACCGATTCACTTTGGAGCCTGCCTATTTATAAGCGGGAGTCACCAGTGACGTGTGGTAACTATCACACGTCACTGCGGTGAGTCATCAGTGATGGGTGGTAACTATCACCCGTTAGTGATGATCAAAGAGAGCACAACACTTATGCAGTCACATATAAACCACACAAGTGTTTGTGATACTAGTATTACTAATGCCACCACACAAGTATTGTGCTTCTAGTAAACGAAGCCATGGCATAATTTGTGAGGAATGAAGCCTGGTCCGACGCTTCCACATGCTTGTGTATGCATCGAGCCAAGCAACATCCACTACAAACCTCCATGACAAAGAAAGAAGACAAGAAGAGTAAGAGTAAAAATCTGATGTTTTGAAGTACAAATGCAAGCAACCAGTGTACTTAAAGGATGGCAATAACAATTAATGTGTCAGCTACTTACCTCCACTAACTGCCAGCATTAATGAGATCAAAGTAGTACTTTCACAAAATAATCTTTAGTGACGGCCAGTATTGTTTCCCTGTCAGTAATGGTCATTAGTGATGGGCAGTAGTTGTTGCCCATCACTAATAAGTAGTATTTCCAGAATTCAAGTTATGGCACAGCACAACAGACTGCACATATATATTACATACATAAATCAATATATTTCCATATTTCAAGTTATGGCACAAATTGCAAATATATATTACATACTAAAATCAGTGCAAATTGTACAAATCACCCACATATCTCAGTATTTGAACACATGTACAACACTTGCATATGTATATATACAATTTAAACTTTATACATTTCAACACATGTACGTCTCTATTTTCTCACTTTCTTAACGTACAATCCTTCAGAATGATCGGAGCGCGGGTACGGAGTTTGCTCGTCTAGTTTAACTTGTGGCATAATTGAGGTGGCGAAAGATGGTATCTCATCAAACTGATTGTACTCGTCCTCATCAACCACATTTTTAACACCCACAATACGTCTCTTTCCATCTAGGACAACATGAAGTTTCTTATTTATCGTATCACGCACGTAGAAAACTTGAGCAACTTGTTTAGAGAGCATGAAAGGTTCATCTTTATAACCGACCTGAGTTAAATTTGCACTTGTGAATCTGTACTTGTCGACCGTAATGTATTTTGCACCATTGACCCAGCGGCATCGAAACAGAGGTACCTTGAACCCTAGGTAGTCAAGTTCCCAAATCTCCTCTACCTGACCATAATATGTGCTCTTTACATCATTGTTGTCATAGGCATCAATACGAACACCACTGTTCTGGTTTGTGCTCTTGCTATCTTGATCAACTGTGTAGAATGTATAACCATTTATATGATAACCTCTATATGTTGTAACAGTGTGTATAGGTCCTATTGCTAGCTGCTTGGTCGATTTGCTCACTAGGGTTTTCGATTGTGCGATCCGATCCCGAAACCAGGTATTGAACCTTTTCATGTGTTGTTTTGCAATCCAAGCTTCGGTATGAGATGGGTTCTCTGCACAGAGAATCTGCTTATTCTCAATGATGTATGACGAGACTTTGCTCGATTGTTGTAACATGAGGAAATGAGTTTGGTTATATGCCTTTCTATCTAGAGTAATTGTTTGCTTGCCCAAGATCCCTTGACCTGCTAGTCTACCCTCATGGAGAGAGTGAGGCACACCAATTGGGTTATTCGGGTTTGTGTACTCGACACACCACTCTACTACCTCCTTGCTAGAGTAACCTTGTGCGATGCAACCCTCAGGTGAAGAACAATTCCTGACATATTTCTTTAGAACACCCATGTATCTCTCGTAAGGGTACATCTGATGTAAGAAAACAAGTCCAAGAAATAATATTTCTTTAACAAGATGTGAGGTTAGATGTACCATAATATCAAAGAATGAGGGAGAAAAGTACATCTCAAGAAGACTGAGAGTCAACTATTGTTTTTTCTCTAGTTCTTCAAGCATTGTTGGGTCGAGTATTTTCTGTCCAATTGCATTGAAGAAAAAACAGACTCGTTATTTTCTCTCTTACCCCCACCGGTAACACATTTCTTATTCCGATAGCAATCATTTGAGTCAACATCACATGCCAATCGTTAGTCTTCATTCCACCAACCATCTTTAGCTCCTTCATGTTGACAAGTTTGTTGATATTCGATGAGTAACCTGATAGAACTTTAATTTTATGCAAAAATTCACAAAACCCCTTCCTCTCCTTCCTAGAAAGGTTGATGCAAGATGGAGGCAATAACTTTCCTCTATCTATTTGTTGTGAATGTAGCTCCGGTCGTAAACCCATCTCCTCAAGATCCACTCTAGCATTCTCGTGATCTTTTGTTTTGCTTGGAATATTTAGCGTTGTTCCAAGGAGACTGTCACACACGTTTTTCTCCACATGCATTGTATCGATGAAATGATGAACATCGAGATATTTACAATATTCGATCTCCCACAAAATTGATTGCTTGTTCCACATTCCATCACAACTTATGGAAGACCGTTTTCGCTTACCGAGTATAACATTTATGTCCTTTACCTGGTCATATACCTATGTGCCTCTAAAATGCCTATGAGGTCCTCCTTTCTCTATAGAGCCATCAAACTGTAGCTTCATTCTTCTATATGGGTGTTTTATTGAAAGAAAACGTCGATGTCGCATGTACACAATTTTCTTAGAATGGTTCAACCATGTACTTGATGTTTCCTCCAAGCACTGTGGGCATGATTCACCTTTCCTTTTGCTTTGACCAGATAAGTTACGATGAGCAGCCAGATCATTTATTGTTACAAACAACATGGCATGTAGCTGGAAGTACTCTCGGATGTACTCGCCTCAAACCTCAACACCTACATGCCACATAATTTTCAGATCATCCACCAAGGTTCTGAGGTACATGATATATTTAGGACTAGAGATCAAGATCAACAACATGATATATTTACGCTTCTTATAAAACCAAGGGGGAAGGTTGTATATAGACAATAACACCGGCCATGTGTTATGCATACTGCGCATGTTACCAAAAGGGATCATGCCATCAGTACTCATGACAAATCTAATATTCCTACAATCATTTGCAAACCTTGGAAATGTCGCGTTAATTGTTCTCCATTGAGCAGAATCTATTGGGTGTCGTATCATCGAGTCGTTATTACGACCTTCTTTGTGCCACCTCAATCGTTTTGACTTGTTGTCATTTGCAAACATGCGCTTTAGACGATAGATTATAGGAAAATAACATATCACCTTCCTCAGAACTTTCCTTCTATTCCACCCATCATCCAATTCATCATTGTTTTTTCTATTCTTGAATTGATGTGTCCCACATGTTGGACATTTGTCAAGGTCTGCATACTCTCCACAAAATAGAACACAATCATTCATACATGCATGTATTTTATCTATATCCAACCCTAGGGGACATACAATCTTCTTAGCACCATACACGGTGGTAGGAATCTTATTTTCTTCTGGCACTAGGTCCTTCGGAAAATTCAGTAATGCTTTGAAACTCACATCGGACCATCCATATGTCGCCTTCATTTGTGGCATTGTCAAGACAGTGTATAAGATCGTGTACTTTTCTTTGCAGCCAGGATATATTGGTGTTTTTGAGTCTTGTACAAGTTTTTGGAACCGGGCAAACTCCCCTTTAGAATATGCAACTTGTTCCTCCGCATCACGCACCATCTAATCAACATTATCCATAATATCAATATAGTTATCTTTTGGAATTTCTAAAATGTCACTGTCGCTCATGTAATTTATATCAACGGTCCCACCTTCGTCTTTACTACCAATCTTATGATCTACTTCACCCTCATTTTCTCCTTCTTCGTCGTGCTTGTTCCATATATGATATCCCTTCTTGAATCCTCGTCTCAGCAAATGATCGTACACATATTCTGAATTTGTAAACATCTTCTCATTCCAACAATCATACACATGGACACCACATTGCAGTCTTTCCATTAGTTTCCATGTCATCTCTAGCACTATTCATGAAAAACTTCACCCCACTCAAATACTCATTGCAAGTACGACAATAAAGATACATCCAGCTCTGTGTTATTGCAATCTATAAATAACAAAACAATCAAGATATATACGACTCTAATTATTTCACGTATTGTGTCGTGTACATACAAAAATACGATTTATAAGTTTGGATAAAAATATATACCTTTGGTCGAACAATGTTGATGATACATGCGGTGTGGGCCGGTCCACCGAAGCACGTAACATTGTGGGTCATCATCGGTAAGTCCAGCAATAGCAACTGTCGGTCGGCAGTTATGGCAAAGAAGGCGCCGGTTAGGACTTGGGAGCAATAAGTGCGGAGCTGAGATCTGTGCATGATGCACTTATATGCATATCATCAGTGACAATTATCTATATAAGGACGTCACTAAAGGTGGCCTTAGGGTTTCAGACGTAACACTCTTTAGTGACGGGTGGTATTACCAACCGTCACTAATGTGGTGCCCCATATTTGGTGACGTGGTCTCAACACAAACTGTCACTCTAGGGGCAACCTTTAGTAACGAGTAACTGTATGACTCGTCACTAACATGGGTGCCCCTGCCAGCCTTATCTATAGTGATGGGTTCTATTGTGATCTGTCACTAATGAGACAGGATTACTGACGCGTGTGAAACAACCCATTATAAAAAGTGTATTACTGACGCGTGTCTTTTACCCATCACTAAAGTTGTGTCACTAAAGACTATTTTTGTTGTAGTATTTGGTTTTTTCTTGATTGCGCAACAACCTTGTGGAGTTTTTGGTAAGTAGAAACTCTCAATCCTCCTAACTAGAATGATTTATTATTGATAATTATATTATTATGTTAGCAAACATATATTTTAATAAATAATTTATTAAAGTGAGAGAGAAGTATAACTCTAACTTGTGGTTTCTGTTGGTAGTGTTTAAAGATATGGAAGAAAAATAAATATTCATTAAATGCTACATTTTCAATGCACAAATTAATTACTTCCTCGTGTTTAGCAAAGAAGTGATGTTTTGATACGATTTCATATATATGAGCAATTAATTAGTGGGTACCTTCCATGTTTGCTCCTATTAAATATAATACGTGAGTAAATGTAGCACATGAAATGAGAAATAAGTAGTACTACATTAGGGGTATAGTTGTCCAAAGTACACAATAAAATATAAAACGACTTGTTTGAGACAACTCCTGATACAATCATATTTTTTTTTTGGAACTGGAGGAAGTACATGTATGCAAGTACTAGGACCATTTATGATAATTTTATTGTGTATCTATCACTGAGAGAATGGATGTGAACATGGTAGATCCATGTAAAAACGTATGGGAAGAAATCAACGATCCAACGTCGATATCACTAGCTTCCGTATATTTTTTTTTCACTAGTTGGGTTTGATTTTTTCCGGATTGTGCAACAACTTTGTGGAGTTTTTGGTAAGTGGAAACGCTCAATCCTCCTAACTAGAATGATTTATTATTGATAATTATATTATTATGTTAGCAAACATATAATTTAATAAATAATTTATTAAAGTGAGAGAGAGAAGTAAAACTCTAACTCGTGGTTTCTGTTGGTATAATAACTATTCATTAAATGCTACCTTTTTCAATGCACAAATTAATTATTTCCTCTAGTTTCACAAATAAGTGATTTTTGATATGATTTCATATATAAATGAGCAATTAATTAGTGTGTACCTTTCATATTTATCCCTATTAAATATAATGTAGAGTAAATATAGCACATGAAATGAGAAATAAGTAGTACTATATTAGGGGTATAATTGTCCAAAGTACACAATAAAATATAAAACGACTTGTTTGAGGCAACTCTTGATACAATCGTCAAATAATTGTTTTTAGAAATTGGAAGGAGTACATGTAAGCAAGTACTAGGACCATTTATGATAATTTTATTGTGTATCTATCACTGAGAGAATGGATGTGAACATAGTATATCCGTGTAAAAATGTATGGGAAGAAATCAACGGTCCAACCTCGATATCACTAACTTCCTCGATATCACTAACTTCCGTATATTTTTTTCACAGGTTGGGTTTGATTTGGTTTTTTACGGATTGCGCAACAACCTTGTGGACATTTTGGTAAGTGGAAACTCTCAATCCTCCAAACTAGTATGATTTATTATTAATAATTATATTATTATGTTAGCAAACATATAATTTAATAAATAATTTATTAAAGTGACATATAAGTATAACGCTAATTCGTGGTTTCTGTGGGTACTGTTTAGAGATATGGGGAGAATAATAAATATTCATTAAATGCTATTTTTTTCAGTGCACAAATTAATCACCTCCTCTGGTTTCAAAAAGAAATTGTTTTTGACATGATTTCATATATAAATAAACAATTAATTAGTGTGTGCTTTCCATGTTTGCCCATATTAAATATAATGTGGGAGTAAATATAGCACATGAAACGAGAAATAAATAGTACTACATTAGGGGTATAGTTGTCCAAAATACACAGTAAAAATATAAAACGACTTGTTTGAGGCAACTCTTGATACAATCATAAAATATTATTTTTGTGGAATTGGAGGGAGTACATGTATGCAAGTACTAGGATCATTTATGGTAATTTTATTGTATAGCTATCACTGAAAGAATGGATGTGAACATAGTATATCCATGTAAAAACCTATAGGAAGAAATCAACGGTCCAACGTCGATATCAATAGCTTCCGTATATTTTTTCCTCAGATTGCGCAACAACCTTGTGGAGTTTTTGGTAAGTGTACACTCTCAATCCTCCTAACTAGAATGAGTTATTATTAATAATTATATTATTATGTTAGCAAACATATAGTTTAATAAATAATTTATTAAAGTGAGAGTGATAAGTATAACTCTAATTCATGGTTTCTCTGTGTAGTGTTTAAAGATATGGGAGAACAATAAATATTCATTAAATGCTACATTTTTCAATGCACAAATTAATTACTTCCTCTGGTTTCACAAAGAAATGATTTTGACATGATTTCATATATAAATGAGCAATTAATTAGTGTGTACCTTTCATGTTTGCCCCTATTAAATATAATGTGGGAGTAAATGTAGCACATGAAATGAGAAATAAGTAGTACTACATTAGGGTTATAGTTGTCCAAAATACACAGAAAAATATAAAACGACTTGTTTGAGGCAACTCTTGATACAATCGTAAAACATTTTTTTGTGAAATTGGAGGGAGTACATGTATGCAAGTAATAGGATCATTTGTGATAATTTTATTGTGTAACTATCACTAAAAGAATAGATGTGAACATAGTAGATCTATGTAAAAATGTATGGGAAGAAATCAATGGTCCAACATCGATATCACTAGCTTCCGTATATTTTTTTCACTAGTTGCGTTTGATTTGGTTTTTTCGGATTGCGCAACAACTTGTGGAGTTTTTGGTAAGTGGAAACTCCCAGTCCTCCTAACTAGAATGATTTATTATTAATAATTATATTATTATGTTAGCTAAAATTTAATTTAATAAATAATTTATTGAAGTGAGAGATAAGTACAACTCTACCTTGGTTTACATGGGTAGTATCGGTAGTGTTTAGAGGTACGAGAGAACAATAAATGTTCATTAAACACTACCTTTTCAATGCACAAATTAATTACATGTATGCATGTAGTTGGATTATCTATGGTAATTTTATTATTTAGCCATCGTTGAGAGAAGGGATGTGAATATAGTAGATCCATATAAAAACCTAGGGGATGAAATCAACGGTCCAACATCAATATCACCGATTTCTTTTTTTAACATTATGTCGATCCAAATTCTTTTCGTGAAGATATTGTTTCTTTTGTTTTTTCTATGTCTTTATTTATTTGCATGACACGTCAGATTTCTGCCTATGTGGTAGCTCATTTAATACCTAAAATACCAGTTGATGTGAGGGTTGATACAGTTTTAAACGATGTATCGTACAAGAAACTAGCTCTACAAAACATACAAGGAAGTGAAGAACACTGTGAGAGAAAGAGAGAAGATGAGTGATTGGATATAAAATTATTGAGAAAGTAGTTGTTGGCGCAATTGCGTTTGCGCCAAACGGGTTTGTTAGCCTCAAAGGGATACTAATTGCATTGGAATTTATACTGATTAAGGCCTCCGAAAAGAATAATAATCTTTTATCCAGTTCATAGTGATTTTCATAATCTCTATCTTCTTTCCTTTACATTGGAGGTGTCCGATATCTATAAGCAAAATACAACAGGAAAATATCATTTTACCCTCTACTTACAACCGTCATAAATGACTATGTTTACAAAACTTCGTAGGGGTAAAACTATAAACTCTTATGCAAATACATGTGCAGATACTAGGAGCGAAGGTCCCTGATTTTGGTCTTCATGAAAAAGTGTTCCTTAAAATATTTAGAGTCTATATCGAAGCTATGAGTCTATGAAGTAAGGAGGATTGTGAAGGGATATCAGAGCATAAATCTCAAAGCCTTACGACCAAAGAAGGCTTTGCCATCCTCTCGGGTGGAGCCCGGAGTGCCTCGGAGGGGGCTTCGGTGCTCAGACAGCTCCGTAATTAACTCCTGGCATTGTGGATTCCAAAGTAGTCTTCCGGAACGGGGTCTTGGATATTTTACTTTGCTCAGGACGAAGGAGTCTTCAACTGGTTTTATTTCCTTTGAACCATCATAAGACTTTGGCCTTCTGGAGGCTTCATAGGTAATGTCATTTGGATCCTATTAGGGTAAAGCCATTTCCCCTAACAATAGTGCCTCGTATGTAGCCCGTTTTAACGAAGGGGTGTGCGCGCCCTGTGACAAATGACATCTCGCATTGGGCTCCTTCGGACCTTAGGGCTGCGGAGCCTGGCTTCGGAGCCTAGTCTGGGCCAAACTTTAAACATTAAATGTTTGACTGGAACCGATGAGACGCCCTCAGAAGTCCAAACGACACCGAGGGTGCCCGACGGTTCGAAATCGAAATATTGCCTATGCAACGGTGTGCATCCTTTTTTACCTTGGTTCCACCATTCATAGACTTCGGGGCAGTGGTGGAGCCAGCAGGTAGGCTCCATTAGGCTAAAGCCTACGCTCTAATTTTATAAAATAATATATATATAATTTTATAGATAAGCAACTATGATAATATTAATTATTTATGAGGAAGATAAATAAAAATAATGACTAATTGTAGAGAAAGAAAACCATCCTAATGATAAAACATAATTTATACGATGGATGTACGAAATTAAACAGACTATAAACCACACATATAATATTCTGAAAATTAGCTTGACAACATGATAAACAAAATAAATGATAAACACTCAATCATAGACTACCTTGTAAAGAGAGAATTACTTGTTTTTTCAGAGAGCTTATTTAAAAGAACTACACAACTGTAATAGAATTATATGAAACACATACTACATTTTTAGCGGCATGTAGTGGTGTAGTACAATTCATTGGCTCTTAGAAAGATATGAAAGAATGTTAACAAATCCACTTGATGTCTTGCCCATCTTCTATCCTCATTCATCAGCTTAGGATTGGTACCAAGTGACACTACGATAAGCGACTAGTGTGAGCTGAGGAATCGGGTGGGCGGAGAAGTGAGCACGGATTGCCAAGTTGGCTCGTTACGCTCGATTACCTTCATTGCTCCATCTCTATCTCCTCTACCTCTGCATAACACAAGGACTAGCTGCTTACAACGAGCATAACAGGTTGTTATCCGTCATACCGACTTGTCATTCCTGTTGACTCATATCTTATTGGCACATCTTACTATCAAATTAAATCATATATTTTTTATTTAATTATGTATGTATTATATTTAACATGTGTAAAAATATATAAATGTACTTATTTAGACTTAGATTTGATTTAGCCCATCCTCTCTATATATTTTGGATTCGCCACTACTTCCAGGGGTGAATGAAAATTGTTCCAAGGGGAGCGTTGTGCCTTTTCATCACTTATAAAAGCCTACCGACGCCTCCTGGGCTCATTACCCACACTTGATTTTGCCTTCATCCTACTCTAAGCTTCTAGCTTTAGTTTGAGGAGCCTCTGCTTTTTTTCTTGTGTAGCTCCTAGCCTGGTGTTGAAGAAGGCTTTGGTGGCGAAGTGCCTTTCTTTGGGCGACAGGTCTGGCTCCGTGCAAGGCCAGCTTGCCGCGGCGGCGGCGGCAGCGGTCACGGTGAATGCCATGACGAAGCATTATGGTGTGCTCGACCTCCGTCCTCCATCGGAGAAGTTCGAGCAGACTTTGAAATTGTAGAAATTATCGTCCACTTTAGAGTCTGCCAATGATGCATGCACCGACAAAGTTATTAAAAAGGTGGACCTCTTAATTATTAGACGGTATGAAACTCTCTTGTCCCCTCAAAACCCTACTGTGCAGTGGGTCCACCACCACAAAATGGCTTGAGATATTAACTACTCTATGTAGTCATCCCGTGTGAATGAAAAGAGGAGGCAAGGCCAAGGATGCTTTCGACCTGAACGCAAAGTCAGGTCATTGGCTGTTTTCTCTCTATCCGCTACAGCATTTTGCTTTTCCGCATAGTGTTATTTCGGTTAGAATGATTAGTCACAGGCTTACAGACCGCATAGCTCGTACACGATTTTGCAAGGCCCACTCAGCCACTCTCGGAGTCCTGGTCATAGACTCATAGTCACTGTCACTGCTGCTCCACTACTTACCATAAGAAAAAGTGCAGCTTTGGTAGGGGCAGCGGCCAGCAAAATTAGAAGGGGTGTATTTTTTTATAGATATATAAACATATGTTATAAGATATATATATATGATGAAAATTTGATTAAATTTTCTGTTTTTCAATTTTTTAAGGGTACATGTGCACCTCTAAGTTCAACGTAGCTTCGCCTCCGGGTAGGAGGCAGTGGCCACTGGACCACGCGTGAATTGTGATCAAAGGATCCAACAAATAAGCTCCCGCAAATTTACTATTATGTGGCGTTCCAGAAGAGTACCATACGGCCGCATTAAACTAGAAACAGGAGTGCATGGAGATCTCGATCATGCAAGGATTCGTGTGGAGCTACGGGGATTTCGCTTTGTTTGAAACGATCAATGGTGGTGGTAGTTGGCAAAAGGTAGCTGTTGCATGAGCACATGACAAGCAAACGGAAAGCATATGCGAAGACGCAAGTGTATGCGACTCGGAGAAATAAATGCGCATATTAAAGGCCAATCACGCAGTTTCAATAGACTTTCCACATTTATGACTTATGCGTTGACTGGACCCCGGCAATAAAAAATCACCCACGTTGGAGTAGTACTTCCTGCCTACACGACGAATGATACTCCATTCGATTTCCGAAAGAAAATTGTTTTATACTGTACTTAATGTTTTTAGAAAGAAATCATTTTATATTTTTGTGTATTCTCAACAGTTTTTATCTTTAAAATAGAGACAGGAGAGATTGTTGAATATGTTTCTAAAAAGAAATCGTTTTGTATTTTTATGTGTATTTTTAACGTTTTTATCTTTCAAATTGTACTCCGGTTAGGAGAGATTGTTGAATATGTTTTTCACACACCCTATTTAATATGGGCAAACATATAAATATACATACTAATTAAATCTTTCTTACTATCTGAAATCATATTTAAAATGATTTCCTTTTGGAAACCGAAGGAAGTATTACTCTTCCACTATCAGTACAAACAAAAAGTCAGGAGCAAGCCGGATTTGCGCTTTTGTTACTATACTTTGAACCTGTTTGCTACAACTCTAACTCTAAAATCCATGTTAAATCTGGTGTTTGTATAATATAATAAAATAATTTAAATTTTTATTTTTATTATAAAATAAAAACTAAATTATTTAACTAAATACTCTTAATCAATTCACGACTATAGCTCTAGGATTTCTCGGACCTAGACTGTTACCTGCTAAAAAAAAACTAACTTTGGGTCGGAGATGTCCAAACAGGCCGTTTGTATTGACATGCAAATTTCACTCAATTTTAGAGCAGAGTAAAATGAGATAGGGGATTCCGTATAGATGCCGTGTGGTGTGGGCTAAAGATTGAAAGAATTGGGCCCACTTAACAATCACATCGTATAATGCCAATATGTAATAAAATCAAATTCCTGGTGTTACACACGTAATCACAACATTTAAAAGCATTTTAAAGAAATGTCTAATATAACTATATATCTCTATTATTAGAGCATATCCAAAAGAAACACTAAGCTAAAAGAACTCTCTTCCCTAAATTTTAGAGATTATAACTAAAAAATAATTAGCTCCAACAGATACTTAAATAACTCATAAAAATAAGGTGCTCACTAAATCTCGTTCCAACCTCCCTACTTGCAGGGAGGACTCTCATTCTATATCCACTATGATCCTATTTGTTAGTAATACAGGAGATGAAAAAAAAGGAAAGATGATATATTTAATAAATATGGTATGATACAAGAGTAAAATATAAATAATATGATGTTAAGAGTTTGTTGGAGAGTAATGAGATTTATAGATTAAATTTTATTAGAAATATTTCCTATATGAGATTTTAGAAAATAAAAAATAGCAACTCTCTTAAAAATGCACTTAGTCTAAAAATGTTCCTCCGGCAACTCTCCTATCTAGTTCCCAATTTTTAGACTTTGTTCACTCTCGTCAATGATATAGAAACAAAAGAAAAAAGAGAAATTTGACAAGTAGAGTCTACTTATCAATGGTACAAGAGTAAAATATAGATAATACTAGTATTGTAGCCGTGCTATGCAACGTTGAAAATTAAAAAACAATTATGAAATAGTGCAATCATGAAACAGAGATGGTCGGTGACGATGATGATCCGGTGGTCGGGGATCCGATCGGAACGACGATTGAGGACGGGACGACAAACCCGATGGAGTCGACATCGAGGACGGATACGACTATCAATTACGAGGGCGACCGGTGGTGGAGCAAAAACGCACGGCGCAGGCTTGGGTTCGTGAGGCTAGGGCTAGAATTGCCAGTCATGGACTTCAGATTTTATAGGGAAACGCCAGAGAAGGAAAGGACGAGTATGGAAAGGGATTCCGATTCCAAAAATAATATTATATCATTAATATGTCTTCCATTTATTTATTATTTATATATAAAACTAATCAAATTTTTATATATCGATGCTTTTCATATATTAATAATGTCCATATAGAACAAAAGATCGGCTTCCATATAAAAAAGCGGGGCCAAGTTATAGAAAGAGGGCAGACCATAATTGGTTGAGTCAGCCCAGAAAAATGAAGATTCAATGGCTATGATTTATTAGATGTGAATGAATAAATATGATTTAAATGGTCAGGTAGAGACTCAAACTCGCCAATTATATAGTAGGATATATGATATCGAGAATCTGCTGAAGAGTAAAAAGATTTAGGGATTAAGTTTTATTAGAAAGACTCTCTATACGATAATATCGAGAGTGTATCTTTAAACATCTTGAAGATGCTCCAAACCAATTGGTTGATATTAGTAATTTTATGGTATCACAAACTATCAAATTCAACGCGACAACAGGTGCTATGCAACATCTTAACCTTAACAAAAACATACACGACCAGATAATTTACGTTTTAATTCCGTGGGCTTGAAAATACATCTGTGCTCCTATATTTTGCAACGACAAACAAAACCATGTATTTAGTTATAAGATTAGATGGAACACTCCGATTTCTTTTTTAGATGTGATCATCGCATTACATTTTTTATTTGGTTATTGGTACATACTCGATCTGTATTTTTATTTGTTTGGACGTACTATAAGTCATATAGGTATAGGATGGAATAACTACCCTACAAGCCCCACACGTCATCTTCACATCATTCTCCTTCACACGACCACAGCACCGCCTTCTTCCGCTACGACGGCCAGTGGCCGCCCCTCCCACGCACGAGCAAATTGGGACGAGTCCGTCCACTCAATTTTGGACGAGATCATCCCACATATATTCCCTTTAAAACATCTCTATCCTGCTTCGCCTCCAAAACAAACACACAAAAATAGATTCGTTCCAATATCTCATCCAGTCCCAAAATGTTGCCCTGCTTGTCTAAGGGACTTATAAGCCCCACAACAAAACACAAAGAACAAAGAAATTAATTTTTACTACTCATCCTTCTTCCGATGTCAACTTCTACGATAAGCCCAGCTGAATTAATATCAGATGACAATTTATTCAAAGGGCACACCTATAGCCGGATACAGATTTAGCTAGCTGATCAGATAGTTTATGGCATGGGCTTTTCTGAGAGAAATTTTAGGAAATTCATTCGATGAAATTAAATGGGGCAGCCTGAACACAAGGGGGGAGAGTTGAGGTGAAAACTGGGGAAGGCAAATCAGTTTAGAATTGGCCAGGTACACGCACATGAAGCCTTTTCCTTTCAAAGTCAAGCTGCAAGACACACCCCAAAAGAAAGGTAATAAACACTGATTAGCCATTTTCCTAATTTATATCAGAAGTACAAACATGGTTTACAAACATTGAAGCATTACCACTTTCTTAACCCGCTCATTTGCCGCTGATGTTCCTCCGCTGACATTTTCAGGCAGGTATGGATGGCATACACGAACCTCCTTCATTACAACAATGTCAGTCTTGTCCCACTGAACTGGAAGCCTGAGAACAATAGAACTTGTTATAATTTTACATAATTACATTTATATATATATATGAAATGGCAATGTTTCATTAGATTTGTACACACGCCGAATATTTGTGACGAAGATGCAACAAGTGAAGACAACATGCGGAAAACTGATGAATATATATATTAATTCCATGATGTAGAGATGTTTTACAATTTGTTCAAACCAATTTGTTGTGAACAAATTAGAGTAAATTGTGCCAAGAGAAAACCAATTCGATAATATAAAATAAAGCAAACAAATTAGATCTCTATCAAAGTTATAGATTAGGATTTGTTAGTTATTCCAATTCAGTTTAGATTTCCTCATAAAGGATAGTAGATTAGATTAATAGATTCCTTAAAGTTTACTCCTAAAGGATAGTAAAAGATAAGTAGATTAGATTAATAGAGTCACAGAGTTTAAGAGTCTTGGCCTTATAAAAGGCATGACCGCTGTAATAATCATGAAGGAATAAAGGTCTCCCCGGTTAGGGTGAGATTTACCACTGGTATGTATCAGAAACAAGTCAGAAGTCACATAATAGGGTTTTTTGTAAGTACATTCATCCAGCTTTTAGAACAGACAATGAGCAAAATACTACAGGCGTGTGGAATGCTTGAATTTTTGCATCCATTTTTGTAAAACAAAGTTGCAATGAACAAGGTTGTGTTAAAATATAAAAATATACTTTTGGAGTATGTACCCAATAGAAAGATGATTTTAGTCAAAGATGATAGGAGTGATGTTTTCGTAAGATTTTATATGTCTCTCTTCTCTTTGACAAAGGTTATACCTTTGGCTAAAGCTGTAAGTAGGACAACATTATGATAGTAGCTCATGCAGAACCGTGAATACCTTTGGGGGGAAAACAGATATGAAAAGTCAAACTCACGTCTTGGATAATGCATCAAATATGCTTTGAGCTTCTGTGGTAACACCAACACCAATTCTCTCAGCTTCAATCTCAGCTTGTCTGCGCATCATTGCATTGTTTGTGAGAACCAGCATAGTGCAGAACAGTATGTAAGCAAATTCTATACAGTATTTTGATGCAATGTATCACTGTATAAAATAAATCTAAAACCAAACACAAAATAGCCAAATAGGCTTGGAACTGAGAAAACTATAGTAAAGAGTGATAAACCAGCCATTTGCTAACTGTTCAAAACCAAACCTGTCACGGGTCGGGATTCATGGTCAGGGAGGATAGCAAAACATTGTAACTGAATTGATAACTGAAGAATTGACCAAGGCCCTAACCCTCATCGGCGTGACGGAGCCACGCTCCACGGCGCACCGCCGAGGCAGGGATACAATAGAGAGGCTAAGCCTTTTTAAACACTTGATGATTTCTTCTAGTGCATCAGCCCTGTTTATATAGGCACAGGGCTGATCTAATCTAACAACCTTAATTGGAATTGGAATCTTAACCTAATTGGACTCTTAAACTAATCTAACCTCTAATTACTATTCTGCTACAGTACCGCGTGGTACTGTTCACGGGCCTGATTGGGCTGTGGGTTGGCCCGCAGGCCCCTTCTTGCGTGGCGTGTGACAAAACCAGTGTCATGGAGATACATTGGATGTGACCATCACCATACACATTAAACCAGTGTCATGATATACATTGGCTGTGACCATATACATCATTAGTCAACAACATTGGTAATTGAGCAGTTTTTCCTAAAAATTACACAACCACCCAAGAGAATATAAGTATATAACAACCCCATATATGGTGCTTCCATCAAAACATAAATACCCTAAAACTAGTAGTAAATTTATATTCAGATTTCAGTCTCAACTCTCAATTCAAACACCACCTTTCAAATAAACAGCAAAAGAACTCAAAATTCTTTGTTCAGTAGATGAAGAAAACATTTCTCTGAGTTCATAATTCAGTTCATCTAACAGTTCATAAAAGCATATGACCAAAAGATAACAGTTTACACTTGAACGGGTCAAACCATGACAACAAATAACGATGAACCCCAAAGCAGACACAGTCCATTTACATGGCAAAAGAAACAAACCAAATCCAAAACCTGGTTTCTCGAATAAGTGATAGCACGGAGTCCAGAGCTAATATTCAAGTCCTTTTACAGGTTGATTGTTCCAATGTTGCATGTTTGTAATCGCACAAGGTTCACTACTCTTGATGAAGCAAGAGAACAAACTCTGGGACAATGCTTGACAATCTTCGATGCTCTCTTGAGTGTACCCTGCAATTTATAGTTGTATAGAACACCAGGGTGGAAAATATGCCTTTTGTTTTGTTGGTGAAAAACCAACACAATTCTTGTCAGTTCACGATGGAAAGCCAGAATACTACAAACTACGAATCTCCAAGCCAAATACTAGGCCTAAGTTATTCTAGTTTGTACTACCAAGACCAGTTTCAAATTGCCACTTCATTTTTTTGGCTTAGTTGACACATCCAAATATCAAATCTCAACTCTTAATTATTTCGACAACAGATCAAGAAATTTAGAACAGTCCAAACGGTGCAATTCTTTTTTCCTCATTCAGTTTCTATTTCACTAATTCTGACAGGACATCCAAGCAAATATATCAGTTATACCAACTAGAAAAGTCAGGTCCACTTTTGGAACAACTAAGTCGATCAATGAATATTGAAGAAAATAAAGAACCGTTTTCTCTTGAACATGAATTTCACATTTGCAGCAATTAGTATCCGTAAAAATGTCACATAACACATATTGTCGTCAATCACTCAATTGTATGATCCAATCGTAACTCCAGCTTCAGCCTAAGAAGCACATTAGATAAATACCACATGCCTAACAATGGACCAGTAGTGCAGGAGGATCCAGATGAGAGTGTGACGCACCTGAGGGCGGCCTCCTCTCGGGCATAGATGGCAGACAGGTCGAGCACACAGCCAGCCGGGTCAAGAGGGTCGTCGGCCCTGCCTACCACGGAGAACTCCCGGATGTAGTTCGCCTTGAGCACCCGCACGTTCCTCCGCTCCCCCCTCTCAGCCCTCCCCACGCCCTCCTGTGATCTACGCTGTCAAGGAAACAAAAAACAAACGCACAAGCACGCACATAGGAACAACGGGGCGCAGAAGAAATAGAGCACGGAGATGGGGAAGCACCGGAGAGGGAACATGAGGGAGGATTTGGAAAGGATATGGATGACGAGAATGTTAGTTGAGCGGTCGAAGGAGACGATCTGGCCCTCAAACTCATCCCCGAGTGTGCTCTTCACCGAGATCAGCACGCCAATTGCGAACTCCTCGCCGCCGACCTCCATCCCGCCGCCGCCGGCGGTAGATGGGAGAGGCGGAGGAAAGGGACACAGATTTTTGGGGAGCTCGGCCGCAGCGAAACCTCTGCCGTGAGACGAGAAACGAATATGCTGCCTGCTTGTATTTGAGGCTTCGAGGTTTGAGGCTGCTACAAAGGACATGTCCGTGGAGATTTCGGTTTTATGTCAAATTTGGTAGGTAGCTATTGAGTTTTTACTTTTTATGATCTATGTTTATAATATGGATTGTTTAAAAAAATTAAATTCTAAAAGCAGTTGTAGACTGTTTAGCTGTTTAGATTTTACAAAACAGGTTTAGAATATAGATTATTTAGAAAAATTTAAAAAAAATCAAGGATTTGGGATTGTACTGTGGTTGATGACGGTTGGTATCGTTGTGTGTTTACTTGGGTTAACCAGTGCTTAATATTAATATTGGTGTTTATGATAAGAAAAAAATAAATCATCTTTATTAAGAGCTCTATGTTAGCACTACTATATTTGTTAGTTAATTTATTGCTACAATTACTTGATTAGCTATGCATGACTTAAATTACTTAACAAGCTTATGCGTCCGTGTTAGGAAAAAAACAGTTTTTTTTCATCTAAACGTCTCAGGTTTCCAGTTGGACCTACCCTTATGTTTAGGGGATCAGCTAGGGAACTATGGTAAAATGGGAAAAATTTAAATTTTGAATCAAACGATTATTGTTTGGTTTGACTGGTCGTTTGGTGTCGTTAACACTTGAAAGACGTTTGGTTGGATTTATTTTAAGTATTATTTTTTTACAGTGTGAACTAATTACGTTATATTTTATTTGGTTTGAATGTGTTGGTATTAGATACCACGTAATCAGGTTACAAATCTAATAATCAACCCATTACATTCTAACTAGTCTGGTATCAGATTGCGTTACCATAATACATTATACTTATAAAACAAACATTATAACGTAGTGTGCATTTGGTTCGGCTGTGAACTGTGAAAAAGCTGCTGTGAGCTGTCAGCTGTGAAAAAGCTGAAAGTCGTTTGGTTCAAGCTGCTGTGAAAAAGCTGTTGTGAGCTGACAGATGTGTAAATTGTTTGTAATGCTCATAAGACTCTAATATGATGTTTATATGCAAAATGATCATAATGACGTGAACTTTGCATCGCAGACATATTTTGAACGAAATTATATTATATATATATAAGTATATTGTTCATCTCAAAAGGCTTGCCAGCTAGATAACTATTCTATGTCGCCCTCGCATTAGCTAGTGGGGTAGCTATCCTGTCATGAATGGTGTTCATGGTAACCTCATTCCCTCCCTCTACCTCGTCAACGTCTTCAGTTACATCCTCAATATTTGATGCTCCGGGCATATACTCATCATTTGCGTCACACCTCTCAAACTCCTTATCATACAACTGGCTGTCACGAATGAAATTATGCAATACAAAACAAGTCATAATGATTTGTGCCTGTCGTTGAGCTGAGAAACTAGGCATGGCTTTCAATATGCGCCATTTTTGCTTGAGGACCCCAAATGCTCGCTCAATTACATTATGGAGGGAGGAGTGCAAAAAGTTGAATATCTCATGCTTCCCTTGTGGTGGACGCCCACGATGATGATGAACTTATGGTATATGGTAGGTAGTCCCCTTAAAAGGTGCAAGGTATCCAATTTGATTCGGATAACCAGAGTCCACAAGGTAGTATTTATCTGAAAAAAAACAAGAACAAGTTAGCATTGTAAAGTAAATATAACTAGAAAAAGTTAGTATTTACCTTTAGGAGGGACATGAAATGAAGAAAAATTTGCCAATGCGTGGTTAAAGATCCGTGTGTCATGCGTCGAACCCGGCCATCCGGGAACCACAAATGGGAACCTCATGTCAAAGTCACATATGGCAAGTACATTTTGCGATGTATATCCATGACGACAAGTGTAATTAATCACCTCATCAGTCGGCACTGTAACCTCAATATATGATCCATCTATTGCACCAATAGCACCTTTGAAATAAGGCCAGAAACGGTCTTCTTTCAACTTATCATGTTCATTGCTAAATGTTGGATCTCTTGGTTTGATGTTGTATTTTCCTAATTTAAGCAAACACTTCAATACTTCCTTGAACTTTATGTGAATTGTCCATGTTAACCGTTCAAAACAGTTTTCAGCTTGGGAAAATGATTGAGGCCCCCCAACAATCCATAATAACATTGCCAATGACTCAATCGATGTAACATTCCTAGAGGATGTCAAATCATATGAAGAGACCAATAAATCATGAAGTGCCATAAAAATATCTGGACTCATTCGAAACATCTTATAAAAATATCTTGGACGCTTGAAACACCTCATGACCCATTCATAACCTGATTCTGGTCCTTCTCTATAGCCACCTTTATGAAAATAACGCTTATTGTAGATATGACCCAGATTTCCAAGAAGGGCATCATGTTGTGACAATTCATTTAATAAAAGAAGTGATCGCTGCCCTTTTTTGCCAACTCTTCCATACTCGCATCCATCTACATAAACAACAAATATAATGGTTCCAACAGAAACAATGAGTCAGATAAATAAACAAAATGGTCCAAGAACAACATAAAGAAATGATGGTTCCAACACAAGAGAACAATATAAAAAGATGATGGTTCCAACACAAGGGAACAACATAAAAAAGATGATCTATGTGGCCTTCTTCATCTCATGCTCTCTCTCAATGAAATCAAGTCTTCCTTCATTTGTTTCAAGAACACCAAGTATCTCCCTAAATTCAGACTTCATGATCAACAAGGAGGCAGTGTGCATCAAAGCAGTTTTTTCTTGAATCCCACAGTCCTTAACCATATTCATGGCTTGTGCAATGGTTGGGACAACATTGGCTTGTGGAGGAGCTGATGACGTTTCAACACTTGAGGTGATTTTTTCAGTTGCACTTTCAATCTTCATACATGTGTTCTTGTACATCCGAAAAAATGGACTTTTCTCTTCCTCCTTTTCAGTCGAAGTAGACAATTTTTTGCGCTTCTTTGTCATCTCCATTGCATCCTCGTGACTTGACTCACTAGAGGAAATATCTCTCGGACAAATTGTGGAAGCTCCGATAACATGCCCCTTATCAAACAATAGATGCAAATCATCAAGGTGCTTCGGTCCACGCTTTCGAAACTTGACATGGACACACTTGATATTTCTCTCAGGGTTATTGCAACGCTGTAAAATAAAGGGGCAAGTCAAGAGAAACTATATAAAGATGAGGATATAATAGACCAAGAAAAATATAACTACACTTGACTCACCGCAAGATGTTCATCCCACCATGTGTTAGAGCAATCAACAGTTTGATTTGCATCATCCCAACCAAGTCCAGTGGCGGCATTTTTCAATTCCATGAACACTGTGTAATCTTTTTTCATGTTGTCTAATTTATTCTTCAACTGTGATTTCACTAGCTTCAACCAAAATCTTGCAAAAAACTTTTCCTCAAGGTTATTCCAACCCGTTCTAGTAAAACAAGCAAAAGGCCTATTCCCAATATTGATTTCCTCCTTACAAATGTCAATGAAGTCCTTCAGATTTGCATTATCCCACACTGCCTTTTCACCCATACTACTTGCATACATATATATCAAACATATATAACAATCATATACCAATCTAGCTGCATTCATTAATAAATCATAGACAATGCTCATAAACAAATAACTATACACGTACATGAAGCATACCTAGTTGTGAAGGGAAGCAAATGGCGTTTTAACAATTTTCTGGCTAGAACGGGAGCTCGGTGGGGAAGGCCAACAACGCGGAAGCGCTCGCGTCTAGGGGGGAGGGCCGAAGGGGCGCACGGTGGCTAGCGGGGAGGAGGCGCGGTGGAGTCCAGCGGGAAAGGGTGCGACAGGGAGGAGGCGCGGCGGAGCCCGACGGAGAGTGGAGCGGTGGAGCACGGTGGGGAGGAGGTGCGGCGAAGCCCGGCGGGGAGGGGAGCGGCGACGCAGTGGAGTCCGTTGAGAAGGGGCGCGGTAGGGAGGAGGCACGGCGGAACCCAACGAGGAGGGGGAGCGACGAAGCCCGGCGTGGAGGGGCGCGACGGAGCCCGGTGTGGAGGGGCGCCGGCGGGGAGGATCGCGGCGGAGTCCGACGGTGTCGATCACGGAGGAGGCCGGCGGCGTGGGTCATGGAGGGGTCGTGGAGGAGGAGGCTGTCGTCAGTCGCGGTGGAGGCCGGCGGCAGGGTGCAATGGCGTGGAGATTTCTGAACGGGAGGAAAAAAGCTGCAAAAAGCTAGTCTAGACCTAATGTATGTTTTTAGACGTGCAAACACAGCCAGCTTTCAGAACGGAAGTGGGCTCAGCCTTCTTTGGTTGGGCTTCAGCTTTTTGAACGCCAACGCAGCCTCCCACCACCCAACCAAATGTAGCTGTAGACAAAATACATTACACTTATTAACCAAACAAATCTAATAATCTGATACATTGTTATTACTTGACACTGTAATTAATTACATTACCTTCGGCAAACCAAACACCACCTCAGTTTGCATCCAAAACAAAAATCAGTTTAAAAATCAAACAAATATAAAATATAATAGAAAAATTCTGAAAATATAAAAATATAGGAAAAATCTAGAAAACTGTATGAGTATAATGAAAATTTATGATATAATGAGATGAATATTTTTTATAAAATGTATTGTTTTTTGTTTGAATTAAACTGTGGAGTATTAGAAATACAGTAATTCTATTTTTTTGAAAGAAAAAAAAACAAAAAATGTCTATATAAAAGGCTTTTGGGTTGGTAAAAAAATCATTTTTATTTTTTACAGATCTTGGTTTGCTCGTAACTTTGTAAACTTTTAATATTTTTGAAAATAAATTTTACCATAGACCATATATTTATATTTTTTGATAATTTTTAAAAATTTTAAATTCAAAATCCAATTTTGAATCGAACCGGTCAAATCCGTCAGACACATACACGAGGAAGGGCGGGGCGGGGCGGGCGGCCCACTACCGACCCGGCCACTTGTCAAATCCATCCGCCCTCATCCACGTCAGCGCGCGAGGAAATCACTACATACACCACCACTTGCCCACCCACAAGTCAACAGGACCCACCTGCAGTGACCTGTTCAGGGAGGCGCCCGGAGCCGGCTGCACGGCGCGACTGACTGACTGGTGGGGCACAGAGCGGGCGGCCCGTATCGAGAGTCTCGTGCGGGCGAGGTTGCGCGCAAAATGACGGAAATGCCCTCGCTTTCCTCACGCCCGCATCCGCATCCCCCTCTTCCCAATCTCGCTCGCCGTCTCCTCTTCCGTGCTCGATATAACAATCTCTCTCCTCCCGAATCCATTTCTCTCTTCCCAAATCGCAAAAATTTTCTCTTCTTCTCCACCAGCACCCGCCACAGATCGAAACCAAACCCCATCCTCCGTAGTCTTCTCTGACCCAACCCCTAAATCCCCAAATTCGCGGTCGAATCGGCCGGCGGGCGGAGTCGTTTCGGTCGAATTCGAGCTCCGATCTGCGGTTGTGGAAGGGGCGTTTCGTCCGGACCGGCGCGCTCGAGGAGAATTCGGGCGATCCGAGGTGTATGGAGGGAGGCTCGGCGGATCCACGGTTCCGGAGTTAGGGTTATCAACCGTGGCTGCAGCGGGGTCGGTGGCGGCGATCTGGTGATGGTGCGGCGCGACGCCGGGAGTAGGCGAGGAGGGTTCGGCAGCGGGGAATATGCAAGGCTATGCATGGGCGGCGCGAAGGCAGCGGTGAGGGTTGCGGAAAGAGGCGGCGACTCGTTCGGCACATGTGGCCGGTAACTCGTGTCGAGGCAACGGCACCATCGGAACAGGGACAAGATTCTCCACCATCCCGGTCCTCTGTTCCTCCATCCCTGACGACTCCTCCAGCTGCAGCGCACAAGGAGCGTATTGATTCTCCCGATCCAGCTTCATCAGGCTCCTTCGTAAAGGTGCCTCCTTTGATAGGATTCACTTTTGCATTTGCTAAGCTTGACGAGATTTATATGAAATTGAGCATGCTGACGTGACCAAAATTGTCTTCATATTTTATAATGGACCATTTAAACTTTCTAGTAACTATATTTCCTCCCCTGATTGAGAGGAGAAATTGGCTATTATAGGACTCTAAACAAGTGGTTTCTATGTAATAGGACTCCTAACGTTGATTGCTCCCAAATAGGACTCCAAACAATTTCACTAAGCTATAATAGGATTTTGTATCTTTTTAATCTCTTTTCTAATTTAAATACATGTATTTATTTCTAAAGTGACTTTTTTACCCTTGAGAGGCATACTGGCTTGCCGTGCATGCCGGCTAGCTGGCCGTGGTCATGGCTCGCTTGGGATGGCTGGCTGGCTGCCATGTTTGGAGTCGATGGTGACCGGCTGCCCTCCTCCTGGGCATCCATGGCCTTCGGGCGGATGATCTGCATCCATGACGTGCGACAGCGGCGCGTCTTTGGGAGATGACGAGCGGTGGAGGGAGATGATGCGTCGTGAGTACGAGAGTAGCGGTTGAATGGATTGACGAGATTACTAAGGGGCAAGGTGGGCAATATGAAAAATACATGTATTTTTAGAGATGACGAGCGGTGGAGGGAGATGATGCGTCGTGAGTACGAGAGTAGCGGCTGAATGGATTGACGAGATTACTAAGGGGCAAGGTGGGCAATATGAAAAATACATGTATTTTTATATGACAAAAGAGATTAAAAAAGGAATAAAATCCTATTATAGCTTAGTCAAAATGTTTGGAGTCCTGTTTGGGAGAAACAAACGTTTGAAGTCCTAATATAGAGAAGCCAAACGTTTGGAGTCCTATAATAGCCAATTTCTCGATTGAGAGATTGGCAATGGTAGCATGTGTCACGTCAGGAAATTTTGATTGAGTAAACACGAGCTCCATCTGGTGGGTGGTGCTATCGTCAAAGTAGTGCAACATGGTTTTCCTTGTATTATTGGATTGAATCCTTTCGACACCTCAGTTTGACAATTTTGGCACCCCATATATAAGATTGGTGCGCAGATGTTGCCTGTGTTTGTGTGCATCTCGAAATCTGTTTGGACATATCATTTGCCTATTTGTTAGGAGTGACACTATACTGCCGAAGGATTCTTGAGTAATGTGTGACATGTTATATCCAGTGAATATATGTATAAGGGGTAACAAATAGAATTATGATGTATGCATGGAACATTTCTTTGGACCACATGTGCAGTCCGCTTGTTTCATTATTGTATTGTATAAATTGTGGTAATAATTTTTAATATTCTTTTGACAGTTAAAAAAAGATGGGATTGGAGTACTGTACTTAAGCTTGGGTGCAAAGCTTTGATTTTGACAGCTTGCTATTAACCATGTAATGCTGATACTTTTAGCTTGATCCTGAACTTGGTTTGTAGTTTCTGATTGATCAAATTTACTGGCTTCACAACCATTGACCGATCTGTTGCAATCTGATTTTCAATGGCTTGTTGTATCCTTGATTCCTCGTTTGTATCTTTTTTTTGGTAAAGCGGCATTTTACTTGCACAGCACTTGACAATTCCAATACTACCTTGAAGAACTATCATTTGGTTGTAGGGATGAAAACGGAGTGGAAAGATTCCGTTCATTTTGGAAAAATGGAAACGGAGAGGATTCTATGGACATGGAAACATGTAGGAAGAGATAGATGGATAGATTCCTCTCCCTTGGGTAGGGAGGATAAAAGGGGAGCCTTACAGGAGGGGCCCACACACTGGGGGCCCTCCCACACACACACTCTAACACCCCCCGCAGTCGAAACTCCGGCGCAGCGGATGTTGAGACTGGAGCGGAACTCGGAGAAGGTGGAGGAAGGCAAGTCTTTGGTGAAGATGTCGGCGAACTGGGAGGTGGTAGGCACATGTAGGACACGGACAGCTCCCACGGCGACACGATCACGAACGAAGTGGAGGTCAATTTCCACATGCTTGGTGCGTTGGTGCTGGACGGGGTTGGTGGAGAGGTAGACGGCGCTGACGTTGTCGCAGTAGACCAACGTACTCCTGGCGAGGGGGCAATGGAGCTCCCCGAGGAGCTGCTGGAGCCAGGATGCCTCGGCCACCCCATTGGCAACAGCCCGGTACTCAGCCTCGGCACTGGAGCGGGAGACAACCGGCTGCCGCTTGAATGACCAAGACACGAGGTTGCCACCAAGGAAGACGGCGTAGCCGGAGGTGGAGCGACGCGTGTCTGGGCAGCCCGCCCAGTCGGCGTCAGTGTACACCACGAGGTCAGCAACAGGAGAACGCCGAAGGTGAAGGCCAAAGTCGAGGGAGCCGCGCAGATAGCGGAGAATCCGCTTCATAGCAGTAAGGTGCGGGTCCCAGGGGTCGTGCATGTGAAGGCACACCTGCTGCACCGCATAGGAGATATCCGACCGAGTGAAAGTGAGGTACTGAAGGGCGCCAGCAATGCTTCGGTAGGCAGTGGGATCATCCACTGGTGTGCCATTTGTACCGGAAATCTTGGACTGAGCATCGACTGGAGTGGCACAGGGCTTGCAGTCAGTCATCCCTGCGCGTTGAAGGACATCCAAGGCGTACTGGCGCTGGTGAAGGAAGAGGCCATCAGGGCGGTGTTCCACTGTCACTCCCAAGAAGTGATGGAGCACACCAAGATCCTTCATGGCAAACTCCTGCTGCAACGAGGAGACAATCCGCTGAAGTAGAGACTGGCTGGACGCAGTGAGAATAATGTCATCCACATAAAGCAGCAAGTAGGCTGAGTCAGCACCGCGGTGGAGGACAAACAAAGAAGTGTCACTCTTGGCTTCGCTGAACCCCACAGACACCAGGAAGGAGGCGAACCGACTGTACCAAGCCCGAGGAGCCTGCTTCAGACCATACAGAGACTTGTTGAGCCGGCAAACACGCTCAGGGTGAGCGGGATCCACAAAACCCGCAGGCTGGCTGCAGTACACAGTCTCCGTCAGGGTGCCATGGAGGAAGGCATTCTTCACATCGAGCTGGTGAACTGGCCAGGACCGCGAGAGAGCCAGGGAGAGCACGGTCCGGACAGTAGCAGGCTTCACCACTGGGCTGAAGGTCTCATCATAGTCAACTCCAGGGCGCTGGGTGAAACCCCGAAGGACCCAGCGAGCCATCTGCCTTGCGTTTATGTGTCCAGATCCAGTTGCCGGTGACCACATTGCAGCCAGAGGGGCGAGGCACCAGGTCCCAGGTCTGATTGGCCAGAAGAGCCGCATATTCTTCCTCCATCGCGTGGCGCAAGTGTGGATCCGCCAGGGCGCCACGAACAGTGGAGGGTATGGGAGAGACTGGCAGCTCCGTAGTGGCGGAGATGACCAGGCGGTCAACTGGACGGAGGACCCCCGCAGCCCGCCGAGTCACCATCGGGTGAGTGTGGCGGGGATCGCGGTGGAGGAGGGGCGGGTGGTACACCGGCGGCTCGGCGCGAGAGTGGGCCGGTGCAACTCTCGTCGGGCGGCGCTGGTAGACCCGAATGGGGTTGGCGTAGCGGGAAGAAGATGTCGGGGCCGCGCGTGGCGCGGCAGGTGTCGCGGGGACACGGGGCACGGCCGGGGTCGTGTCCGGGGCGGAACACGGCGCCGATGGCAACAGCGGGCCAACCCCGGGCGCAGGAGGTGACAGGGAAGGGGCCGCGTGCGGCACGGACGAGGACGCCGGGGCCGCGCATGGCACGGGGGGCCACGCCGGCTGGTGGGGAGTGGCCGCACGTGGCACAACCGGGGGCACGGGGGCCGCGGGCGGCACGGCGGGCAGCTCCGCTGCCACACACGACTCGTCAGCTGGCGGGAGAGCCACCGGAACAGCCGGTGATGTACCTGCAGAAGACAAAGATGGTTGAACCACCGGGTCAGTAGAAAACAGGGAGTCCAACTCAAGGCTGGTGGTGGGTGTGGAGTCAACGGAGAAAGGAAAGACGGACTCAGCGAAGATGACATGTCGTGAGATAAGAACACGACGAGAGGAGAGGTCAAAGCAACGGTACCCCTTATGATCGGGGGAGTAGCCAAGAAACGCACACAGGGTCGAGCGGGGCGCAAGCTTATGAGGAGCAGTGGCAGAAGTGTTGGGATAGCAAGCACACCCGAAAACACGAAGGTGAGTGTAGGAAGGTGGGGTACCGAACAAGGCATGGTGAGGGGTGGGAGCGCTCGTGGCCTTAGAAGGCAGGCGGTTGAGCACATAGGTGGTAGTAAGGAGGCTCTCAGCCCAGAAGCGAGCGGGAGCCGAAGCCTGAAAGAGCATGGAGCGCATAACATTATTAGTGGTACGAATCATGCGCTCAGCCTTGCCATTCTGAGGGGAGGTATAGGGGCAGGACATGCGCAACTGGACTCCCTTCGAGAGGAAGAAAGCCCGAGAAGCAGAGTTGTCAAACTCATGACCATTATCACATTGGACGGCCTTGATAGTAACCCCAAATTGAGTAGAGACCCAAGCAAAGAAGTGAGTGAGCGTGGGGAAGGCATCCGACTTGGACCGCAAAGGAAACGTCCATGAGTAATGAGAAAAATCATCAAGAACAACCAGATAATATTTATAACCAGAAACACTCATGATCGGAGAGGTCCACAAGTCACAGTGAATAAGGTCAAACGCATGGACAACATGCGAGGAAGAAATAGAAAAAGGTAGGCGAACATGATGACCTAATTGACACGCATGACAAATGTGCTCACTAGTGGCCCTAGTACAAGGAATAGAGGAGCTACGACAAAACTGAGCCAAAATGTCGACATCGGGATGACCAAGCCGGCAGTGCCAGAGTGTGGAGGACGCTGTGGCGGCAAGGGCGGATGAAGGTGGAGCAGCGGAAGGTGGAAGACGAAGCGTGTAGAGGGGTCCGGTGTTGTCACAGCGGAGAAGAGGACGCCGGGTGGCCATATCCTTCACAGTCAAACCAAAAGAGTCAAATTCAACAGAACATGAATTATCAGTGGTGAATTGACGAATGGAAAGAAGGTTGTGAACAATGTCAGGAGCGACAAGAATGTTTTGCAGGCGAAAAGACCCACAAGGAGTCGCATCACCCACGGAGGTGACCGGAAGGCAAGAGCCATTCCCAACCATGATGGAAGAAGGGTGAGATGGGTGGGGGGGGGGCCTGTGAGAGGAGATAATACAATCATGGGGAGTGGTGTGGAAGGAAGCACCCGAGTCGGCCACCCAATCCGTGGCGGCCGGCGGAGTCAACGCCATGGTGTTGAATGACTGCGCGAGGGCCGTTTGATCCCACCCACCGGACCACGGGCCCCACGCCGAAGGAGCAGGCGGGACCGGCCACCTGGTGAGCATGGTCGCAGGTGGGGTAGAAGGCCGAGGAGTGAACTGGCCCGGCCACATGGAAATGCGCCCCGTCCATGGGTTGGAGAAGGATGGCCAGGGCGCAGTCCCGGCGGCAGGGGCTGGTGTGGCGGAGGTAGGAGCCAGAGCGCGATCGGTACCACCACGGTGCCCCCCTCCCCGGCGACGACGATCGCCACCACGATCGCCACCACGGCCCCCCCGCCAGTGGTGGAACCGGCGGTAGGAGTACCAAGAAGGGAGGGAGCCGGTGACGGCGGTGGGTGGGAGGCCGGCCGGTTGGAGCCGGAGGTGATGAGAGCAGTCGCGGTAGTAGAAGGGGGAGCGAGTCCCCGGGTCAGCTCCTCGAGTACAAGGTCATCACGAACCTTATGGAAGGAGGGGAACGACACTGTCCTCGTGATCCATGTCCGGAGATGGGCGTAGCTGTCTCCGAGACCGCGGAGGATGTTGAGGACAAGAGTGCGGTCCGCAATAGGCTCGCCAAGGTCACGAAGAGAATCCGCCATTCCCTTCATGCGACGACAGTACTCCGAGATGGGGAGATCCCCCTGGACGAAGGTGCGGAAGGTAGCGTCCAACTGGAGAGCACGAGCCTCGCGGTTGCCAAGGAACTGCCCCTCGATCGCAACCCAGGCCTGCCGAGCGGTGCCACCAAGTTCCCGCACGATGTCTTGGAGCTCGACAGTGATGGACCCAAGGATCCATGACAGCACCACGCTGTCCATGCGGCGCCAAACGGACCCCTGGGCAACCACTGGAGTGTCGATGAGGACGTGGTCATCCAGGGCATAGCGCTGGAGGGTGAGGAGCACCAGGTCGCGCCAGCGTGCGTAGGAGGACGATGAGGGATCGAGGGTGACTGGCACCAGCGCCCGGATGTTCTGGACACCGGCCGCCTGGGCGTGAAGCTGTGCGGCATCCGGATCGGCGGCGACAGCTGGAGCCGCGGTGGCAGTGGGGTCAACACCCCTGAGGTGATGCTCGGCCTCAGCGACATGCTGGGCGCGAGGGCGGCTGCCCGCTCGCGCGCCCGAGCAGCAGCGGCAGCAGTCTTGGCAGTGGCAAGGGCGGGCAGCAAGGGCAGCGTCGGTAGCCACCACATCCGTAGGGGCAGGCCAGCCCGAGGTAGGGCGGGGGGAGCTCGGCGGCGGCGAAAACCGGCGGGGGGAAGCCGGTGGCGCCAGATCCGCCGCCCCGGCGACGGATCCAGGCGGAGGATGGCCGGCGGCGCCGGATCGGGCCGCCCCGGCGGCGGATCCGGCGGGAGAGGGGCGCCGGCGTCGAGGCAGGACGGGGGAAGGCCGGCGGCGGCGAAACCCGGCGGGGGGAAGCCGGCGGCGCCAGATCCGGTCGCCCCGGCGGCGGATCCGGGCGGGAGAGGAGCGGATCCGGCCATGGTGGCGGAACCCAGCCCACGAAAAGGGGAGGAGGAGGAGAAGGAGAAGGTGGTGCTCGCCGGAGGAGGCTCGCCGGCCATGGAGGCGACGGCGGCGGCGCCGGCGGCAGGAGAGGAGAGGAGGGAAGGTGGAGCCTAAGGCTCTGATACCATGTAGGAAGAGATAGATGGATAGATTCCTCTCCCTTGGGTAGGGAGGATAAAAGGGGAGCCTTACAGGAGGGGCCCACACACCGGGGGCCCCCCACACACACACACACTCTAACAAAACAGAATACCCTGGAACAGAAATGGTTTTTTATTCGGAAACGGAAGCGGAAACGAATAGTTATTTCTAATAGAAATGAATACGGAAACAAAATATTTCACATAAAACACGGAAATTTTTATTTTCACGGTTTCTTTACTTCACTATATAAAATATTAGATTTTGCCTTTTCACATTATGCAAAACTTTGAACTATCTATCCGTGAAACATTAAACAATTTAAATTAAATTAATATATAATCATTTTCTAAAATAAATAATATGTGTTCATTAGAATCGGAACTTTCTATAAAACCTGTTTTCAACTTTATTATATATATTTATCATTTATTAATATGTATCCAAATCGAACCTATTTGTTGGTTTATCGTATTTTTAGACATATGAAGGTTTTTTATTCCGATAAATATTCGGTTCCATATTCATGTTCGCTTCTTATTCTGTCCATATTCGTTTCTGGTACTATTCGCTTTCGTATCCATTTTTTGAGATATCCGTGTTCGTTTCCGTTAAAAATACGGAAACAAATATGGTAGCACTCATTTCCATCTATTTCCACTATGTTTTCATCCCTAATTGGTTGTTTTAAATCTTGAAACATCTTAGGTAATTTTTCTAGTGCTTTGGCTGTTTTGCCATCACAATGATGCTATTTTGGTTGTATCTATTTCTTTCTACATTTATGCTTACATTCCTTTATGTCAATATATGTTTATAGGTGTTGTTGTTTTCTGCCGTTTCATATAATAAATTATTCATTGATTATCCAGGATGGTCGTGAATTCCGAGTCGGCGACTGTGCACTTTTTCAGGCTGTTGATGTCCCCCCTTTCATTGGGTTGATACGTTGGATCAAGAAGGAGGAAGGCTTTCCCAGGTTACGTGTAAGTTGGCTTCATCGACCTGCCGACATCAAGCTTAACAAGGGCATACAGCTCAACGCTGCACCAAACGAGATCTTCTATTCATTCCATCAGGAAGAGACATCTGCCGTCTCACTGCTGCATCCTTGCAAAGTTGCCTTCTTACGTAAAGGCATTGAGTTCCCAGCTGGAATTTCTTCATTTGTGTGTTGGCGCGTGTACGATATTGACAGCAAGTGTTTATGGTGGCTCACTGACCAGGATTATATTAATGTAAGTTCTACAATTACCTTATTCTTTAATCGTATTTGTATTAATATGTTCAAGTTCAACTCATGGCCAGGAACGACAGGAAGAAGTAAATCGGCTTCTATACAGAACAAAGCTAGAAATGCATGCTGCTGTGCAGTCAGGTGGACGCTCACCAAAGCGGCTAAATGGTCCTTCATCTGCCCAGCAAAAGTCTGGTTCAGATAGTGCCCAGAACTATGCTCTCTCAAAAGGAAAGAAGAGGGACAGGGGTGAGCAAGGAGCTGATCCAGCTAAGCGAGACCGTGAGCGTCCCCTTAAGGTTGAAGATGGTGAATCAGGAAACTTTAAGGTGGAGAATGTGAAATCTGAAATAGCAAAGATAACAGAAAAAGGTGGACTTCCACATGCTGAAGCTGTAGAGAAGCTAGTGCATCTCATGCAACTTGATCGAACTGAACGGAAGATAGACTTGGCTGGCCGGGTAATGCTAACTGATGCAATTACAGCTACAGAAAGTCCAGGCTGCCTTGACAGATTTGTTCAACTACGTGGCCTTCCTGTGTTTGATGATTGGCTTCAAGAGGCTCACAAAGGAAAGTCTGGTGAAGGTGGTAGTCCTAAAGAAACTGATAAGCCTATGGAAGATCTTCTACTAGCTCTACTTCGTGCACTGGCAAAATTGCCTATTAACCTCACTGCCTTACAAAGTTGCAGTATTGGGAAATCTGTCAATCATTTGCGAAGCCATAAAAATCTGGAGATACAGAAGAAGGCTAAATGTCTTGTTGAGAATTGGAAGAAGCGTGTTGATGCTGAAATGAAGTCAAATGATGTAAAACCAGTGGTATCAGGTCAAGCTGTATCCTGGCCAGGGAAACCTGGGTTTGCAGAAATTTCTAGTATGGGAAACAGACGAAGTGGCTCAAGTGAGCCTAGTCTGAAAAGCCCAGTGTCTCAGCTTTCTTCACCCAAGGCCTTGACTGCTAAGACTGGAGTCACTGATGCCTCTGTGAAGTCAAGCACTGTAGTATCTGGTTGTTCAAAATTACAACATATGCAACCAGTAAATGCAGTAACTAACTTGAAGGAGCAACCCTGCAAATTAACTGGTGGGACCTGTGGCCCTGAGTTGCCCACAGTGAAAGAGGAGAAGAGCAGCAGTTCAAGCCAGTCACTGAACAACAGCCAGTCATGTTCTAGTGAATTTACAAAAACAATTGGTTCTAAAGAGGATGCCCGTAGTTCAACTGCAGCTTCTGGCATTGCTGGTAAAACATTGAGTAGTTCACCGCGTGTCCAAAAAACAAACAATGGGCTTATTGGTTCAGGAATGCAGAAGGAAGCTGCCATGGCAAGATCTAGCTCACTTGATCGCTCTTTGTTGCAAGAAAAAGCATCACAATCTGGCACAGCATGCGAGAAAGAAACTGACATACCATCAGACCTGGGCAATGGCCATAGATTGATTGTTCGGATTCCAAATCCTGGTCGTAGCCCTGCTAGGAGTGCAAGTGGGGGTTCTTTTGAGGATCCATCATTTACTGGGAGTAGAGCATCATCTCCTGTGCTTGCAGATAAACATGATCATACGGATCGTAGAGTTAGAATGAAGACTGAAAATTCCAGCCCTCAATTAGGGGCTGGTACAAACACTGAGTCTTGGCATAGCAGTGATAAAGGAGCTTCAGTTTCTGAAGAAGGCCATAAATCACCTAATGCTGTATTGACTGATGGCAGTAGGACAAATGAAGAAGCTGGAAAAGATGCATGTGCTTCACGAGTTGCTTGTTCATCATCTGTGAATGGAAAGGGTGTCTACTCAAGTGAGACTGGGCTGAGAAACTCGTTCAACCCTATGAATGCTTTGATTGAAATCAAATACTCTGAAGCTATCCATTCCATGCAAGCTGGTGATGATACAGCAATGAATCTTCTTGCCAGTGTTGCTGGAGAAATATCTAAATCTGAATTGATTTCCTCATCTGCTTCACCTAGAAATTCATCAGCAAATGATCAGGCTTCTGATGGAGACAACAGTGGGAAGCTAAAAGTAGAATGTGATGTGGGCCTGTCACAGCATGCCGTGCCCTCAAATGATGTCGAGAAAATTACCTCCGAGAAGAATGAGAATAGTGGTACAGGTTTGGTTGTAAAGGAGGAACAGCACCATGACAATAAGGGCACATCATCTGCTGGACCATCCCCTCTACCTGGAATAGATTCTAAATCTGTTGAGTCTCCTGCTAAGACTGAAAACCGTGGAGTGGAGAGTGCAGATAAATGTTCACACGTACTTTCTCCGCGTGGTTTACACAATGATGATGGTGAAAAGTCAAATGCCAAACAGTCAGCTGATATCAAGATTGACAAAAAGTCCAATATAAATTCATCTACTGCCTGTGAATTTAGGAGTGCATATACTGTTTGTGGTAAAGTTGAAGAAGGCTGCACAACAAGTTCTGATGCAGGCACCACATTGGGCACTCAATGTAGTCTAGTTTCAAATAAAAAAGTTCTCCCAGTTGAAGAATCATCCCTATGCGATGGTGATAAACAAGCTCATGTTTTTTTAAAGTCGGCAGTTTGGAAGCATCCTCATGTTTTACCGGATAATTCAGAAGTCACTGACAGATCGGGTAACACTGCTGCTGTTAATAATGCTGATAGTTTGCTTGCTGGTGATGCGGTACTGAAAGAAGACCAAAAGGTGGAGCAACATTCTTCCACTTCAGCTGATGTTACAAAACTAGCTGTACCATCTGGAGTTACAGTTGGTGCAGTAAATGGGATAAGTTATGTCAAAGAATCAGAAGACAATTCCAGTGAATCAAGTAGTCACGCAAGAACTGGATGTACTGTCTCACAGGATACTGAACACAGTGCACAGCGCAGCTCAAAGAAATTGTGTGATGATGTAGCTGGGAAAGAGGATCTTGTCTCGTCAGATGATGGCTCTTCTTTAGCTGCTAAAACCAGGTCAAGTTCTACTGCCATGCTTGATTTTGACTTGAATGAAGGAATACCTGGAGACGAGGGGCATCAGTCTGAACCAGCTATCTCTCCTGCTGTGTGTTCTTCTGCAATTCATTTACCTCGTCTTTCTCCATTCATCTCAACTATTTCAAGTGGGCTACCTGCTCCGATAACAGTAGCGGCTCCAGCTAAAGGTCCCTTTGTACCCCCGGAGAACCTATTAAGGTTGAAGCCTGAGACTGGCTGGAAAGGTTCAGCAGCTACAAGCGCATTTCGTCCTGCGGAACCAAGGAAGACTTTGGAGATGACTCTCAGTGCACCTGGCATTACAGCATCTGATACTGCAGGGAAACACCGCCCAACACTTGATATTGATTTAAATGTAGCAGACGACCAATTTCTCGAGGAAGATATCTCACAGAGTTCTGTTCAAACCACTGGTTCTGAATCTGGGAACAGTAAAAGAAGCAATGGTCCTGTACGAAGTGGCATTGAATTTGACTTGAATAGGTCTGATGAAGTTGCAGAAAATGGGCAGTTTGGGTTGAACACTTCCCACAGGGTTGAAGTCCCATTATTGTCATCAAGACTGTTATCTGGAGTTTTCTCTAGTTCCGAGGCAAATAGCTCGAGGGATTTTGATCTCAATAATGGACCAACACTTGATGAAGCTGGTACGGAACCTGCATCAAGGAATCTATCATCTAAAAATACCAGTAGTATACCATTCCTACCTCAAATTGTTGGTGTTAGAATGAACAGTGCTGAAATGAGTAACATATCACCATGGTTTGCTTCTGCCAACCCTTGTGCTCCTGTAGCAATGCAGTCATTTTTACCTTCTAGAGGAGAACATCCTCGTCTGGTGGAGACAGCGGCTGGAACTGGAACCCAGAGGATCATTACATCGATGGCAGATGGTGTCCAACATGGAAGTGATCCCTGTCGTGCTCCAGTTATCTCAACATCACCAACCGTGATGTTTCACCCTCCTGCATATCCATATGCAGGATTCCCTTTTACTCCTAGTGTCCACCTTCAGGCGCCAGGGTTTTCGATTGGATCTACATCATATGCCAATGCTGCACCTGCAGGAGTTTCATATTTTCCTACCATTGCTCCAACACTTGTTGGGCCAGCAGGTGCTTTACCTGCTCAGCATACTAGGCAATATGCAATAAACCTTCATGAAGGTAGCAGCAGTGTTGGACATGACAGTAATCGGAAATGGGGAAGACAGGGCCTTGATCTTAACTCTGGCCCTGGAAATGTAGATTTAGAACTGAAGGATGAGCAAGTACCTTTACCAGTTAGACAAAATTTGATCACACCACCGCATGCCTTTGTGGATGAGAATATAAGAATGTACCAAATGCCAGGTGTTGGAGTAAAGAGGAAGGAACCAGAAGGTAGTTGGGATGCAGAACGATCTTCATACAAGCAATTATCTTGGCAGTGAGCTTTCACCGGTATCATTTCTCAGCAACTTAAGCATCCAGTGGACTCGTATGTACCTGTATTCCATCTCCAACGACCTTCTTTGGTTATCACTTGCAGCTCCTTTTCTTTTGAAATTAAGGTGGAGTGCTTTTATTTGCAGAGGCAGATGCATGTGGAACCTGGGCTGGTGTATTGCACCCTTGCTGGATTATACAATTCATACATGGATCCTCCCCTGCGATGATGCGAATTGTGAGAGGGATGATACTTTGCTGTAATTGCTGTAAATGTTCATCATATTTCATACTTTCCTGGAAACAATTTTCCTTGGCTTCGGCGGTTGATTTCCTAGATTTTATTAGCTGTCAGACATGCCTCTAATTTGCTTGGGATGGTATGACTGGAGAAGGGATGATATAGGTCCTGAGCCTCTTCCAACTTCTGAAGCCGCTGTAATTAGGATCACCTTGTTTGTTTTACCGTTCTTATGACAAACCATTTTCACTTTGTTGATCACATCTGCAGCTTTACGTATGATTTAGAGATGACATGAATTTTACGTCGGAGCGTTGCATCATTTACCATGTAACACTGGTGTAGCTAGTAGCCCAGTAGATTCAATGTCTCAATCTGCAGAACCTGAATGCTTCTAAGAGCGTTCTGGTGTATGAGTGTATCCGTCACAGTCATAAGAATTTTAGGTTCCGTTTGGTTTGGTGATGATTTCATGAATTTAGGGATGAGATGATACATTTGAGGTGTTTAATTGGATGGATGGGATTAGATAATTTTTTGTTTGGTTGTATACTATTTGGATGAGATAAGGTTAAATTTAGTGGGATCTACTTATCAATTATATTTTTTAACAAAAATATAATCAAATGAGATCTTATTTTATATAGATTAAATTATAATCAATACAATAATGTAATTAGATCATAATTTGGATAAATAATTTGGGAGTAAAAATCATTTGAATATTTAATAACGAAAAATTAAAAGCTCATCTAGAAAAATTTTCTGAATCTCTTCATTTAGCATATTAAAGGAATATTTTTCTCAGTGGCAATCTTATCCGTATCCAACGAACGCACCTTTAGTGGGCCAAGAATTTTAGTTGGCTTCTAATACGCGTTTTCAGGGATCCTATTTATTTTGTTTTTTCAGGGATATTGTGATCCGGAGGTAATGTCATATTGTCACAATTGGCTGCAACCTGTTGCACATCTTCCTGGCCTGGTTGCTGGATAGTTTTGCAGCATCTGTTGCCGTCAACTGGAATATGCACTGATGTGTTCCCACTTCCCAGACTGAACTGACCGAGAGGGAAAAGAAGGGGAAAAAAAGGATCCCTCTCGCGGTTTCCACCTGTTGCTTTTTCACGTTCTGGCACGCACTCGGCAGAGGCGTCTCGCGGACTGCGGACGGGACGGACGGCCGGACAGGACGACCCTTTTAACCACGCAACCGCACGACGAGACGTCGACGTCGCGGCACGGCGCGAGGCGCGGAAGAGCAACAGGAGAGGAGAGCAGGATGGCGACAGGGGGACAGTCGCCGTCAACGGTCGTGGCCCCCGTGACGCGACGCCCGCTGCATGCGCCCCAGTCTTCGGTCCTTCCGCACGCTCTGCCCCTCGCCTAATCGCCTCTCTTTCCGAGCCGGGCCGAGCCGGTCGGTGTTCGTGCGCCCATCTCTCCACCTGTCACTCTCTTCCCGGTTAACTGTGCAGCTCTGCTGGCTGCTGCTTTGGCTGGCGCGATCGGTCCTCTCGCCCATCGCAATTCGCACGTAGCGAGTTTTGTCCAGTGGAGTCTCGCTCGCTCGCCGCCGCTCGCTTTCAGGCTTTCAGCCCGTGTCCGGTGTCCCTTTCCTCAGCTGCCTGTCTTGTTTAGACTTGGTACTCGCTCCGGCTTAGTTTTTTCGGGATGACGAGGCCTGAGAGAGTGAGAGTGAGTGAGTGACCCACACGATTATTTGCCCGCTAATGAACGCCTCCAGGTCACGTAATTAAGTCGCAATTGTTACTGTAACAGAAAAGAGGTAGTCACTCAAACTGGAGACCGGAGAACTTGTCACTTGTGTGATGCAGACGTGTAGTAAAAAAGAATGAAAATAAACTTGTGCGAAAAATATTCTTCGGATAGTATTTTAATTTCTAGGAAAATGGTTTAGAAAACAAGACTGCACGTACGCTCGCGTTTTCGGCTAACTATACAAGGTTTGGCCTTGCAATCATTAATTCTAGTGTTCTCTCGTGTAATTAAGCCAGATTTTTTATTTCAGTTTATTAGTATCGATTCGGTATGTTTCATGAATTCGTGTCGTTCATTCGGACCACGCATCAAACGACTACAGATATGTTATCGATAGGAAAATCCTGTGTTCATTACATATCGTTTTTCTTTCACATTAATTGAAGAAGGTTGGACAAGGCATGCTTTTGTCACATTGACTGCTGATTTGCTTGATAAACCCCTACCAATCCAACACACAAGTGCACACCTGCATCTCTTTGAAATTGTGTGCACCGTGTCATCCACTACAAGAAAACAGGTAACTTCCGTCGGCCAAAAATGACGGAAGTTAAGTTAATATTGACGGAGGAAGCTAACTTCCGTCGCTAAAATCCTAACTTCCGTCGACATTTGACTGATGGAGGCATTTTGATGGAAGTTAGCTAACTTCCGTCAGCCAAACCTAGCCGACGGAAATTATCGGCCCTTTTGGCCACATCAGCGAAAAACTTAACTTCCGTCAACTAGATGCCTTTTTTGTCTTTTAGTTTTATCCAATCGTGCAGCACATCAGCTAGCAAACCAATTCAGCAAGGCCCTTAGCAGTTACACACTTGCGTATGAAACACAAGTAATGGGAGAGAAAAAAACCAAGATACAATTGCATAATAGGACTTTTTTAATTTTTTTACATTCTAGAAGATTACAATAATAACATCTATATATTGGTGTCCACCACAATAACAAATTACTGTATTCTAGCATAATACAGTACCACAACAATAGCAACAGAATACAACAGATAATTAATTTCATCCCATCTAACTAAAATTATTACAAGCATAACTGTTGGTCTATAGCATTTCAAATTCAAATATGGTTACAAGAAATCAAGTCAAAACTTCTAACTATTCAAGATATCACAACAAATGGCAAGTGTATTTTGAGAGTTAATTGACACTAAATTATTTAAGATCAAACAACAATGGTAATGCAGAAAAACAAAAGGGCTGAGTGAATTACTCCTCCTTATCACCCAAGACTTGTGGGCGGCAGAAATAGAACAATGCCCACATTTTCTGCAAGAATAATCAGGCATATTTGCATTGTTAATAAGAGGGCAAAGCCGCAAAGCATATATGATCTCATACAATATACTAGAATGGAGGAATTCAGAGAGGGGGAGACCTTCAGGTTATTTTGTATAGGTGTTCCACTGATGACGACACGATGGACACAAGGTATTTTAAACATGTTTCTTCCTCATCGTTGTCATTGCAGAAATTGCCTTTTATCATCTTGTAATTGTTCCGGACAATGTCATATGTTGTTAGAAGGATACCACCCTCCTGTAGAAAGTAGATAAGGAGCTAAAACACCTAATCATTATGGTAGCAAGGAAGAACTGGATATTGTTTTAAATGATGCTATCAACGTATGAATTCCTTCTTCAATTTTAACTGTTATGACATTCAAGTATTACAAAATACAAACAGCCAGTAAACCAGATCATGAGTGTAGCTAGCAGAGGACATATTTATGTTAAGACTTAAGAGAACAGACTTTGAAGACATATTTAAGCTCAAAGTTACGAATGTTTGCACTAGGACCAGAGTAGCTGTGAAGAAAAAAGATAATTAGCACCAACAAAAATGACCTCTATCGACTTTCATGAAAGAACATATGTCAGCTCAGCTCATAATATACAACTCTCTAATCTTATCTTTGAGGTCCACAAGTGAAAGATCCCTGATCCAATGAGTAAGAAGGGTCTTTGGGACGACAACTAGCACTCTCTTGATTAAATGGGAATGGAACAATCCAGCAAGGAAAGCAGAAACCTCCATGATAAAAACAGTTGCATTCATTCTATTTTGATAATACAAGCTAATTACTGAATCAAAATATTACAAAACAATGTCTAGGTTTTATAAAGAACAGGAAGCAAACCATGTAGACAAGAAGCAACCAGGGAATCTTCTTTCTTCATCAGCTGAACATTGTTCACACGCCTAGAAAAGGAGAATCAAACCACAAATTATTAAATTAAACTTCCTGCAATCAAGCAATAATCAAACCCTAGGCGAGAACCAACGGAGCGGGCTAGAGGATGAGGGGTGAGGCCACCGGGGAACCCGAGGCCGTGCAGGCGGTCAGAGGAGTCAGGGTCGGGCGGTCAGAGGCGGCGTTGGGGCAGCACGCGGAGGCGGAGGTCAAGCGGGTGGAGGAGACGGTGGGGAGATGCAGTGGAGGCAGCACGAGGCGGGCGACGACGACGACGAGGAGATGTAGTGGAGGTGGCACGGGGCAGGCGGAGGCGACGTCCGACCGTGCTATGCGGTGGCGGTGGGGAGGAGGCGCGAGTGAAGGCAGCGGTGCTTGGGAGGCCAGGAGCACAAGGCAGTGCGGTCGAGGGAAAGATTTCCCTTATTAGGGCAAAATTAACTTTCGTCAGCCAAGATGTGGGCCGACGAAAGTTGTGGTTTACTTCTGTCGGCTTTTACTCTCGCCGATAGAAGTTATTTCCCTGTATCCATGTGGGGGAAATTTACGCTTTAACTTCCGTTGACCACAGTAAAAGCTGATGGAAATTAAGTTAACTTATGTTAGCTCCTGCAGACCGATGAAAGTTAATTAACTTCTATCGGCTTTCGTAAGTGCCAACGGAAATTTAAAAAGACGACGAAAATTTACTATTTTCTTGTAGTGATCTTCTTCCCACTGACACGGAGTGATATCTAACAACCATGATTAAAAGAAGTTGACATCTTACCTCCTAGAGGGTATTATGTCACTTCTTTTATTCTAATCGATGCTAAGATAAATTACATCACTTACCTCTTAAAGAGGTAAGAGACGTACTATAAAATAATTCTCGTATTATATATGTAACATACCTAAAATTATAAAACCAAACAAATGCATGATAAAAAATCCAATGAGAATTTATCCTGTATTTTGAATTTATTTTGATTGTTTTTGGAGTTTTGCATACATGAAACAAATGCATTCATATGCATCAAGAACAACATAAAATTTTGCGTGAACAATATATTACTCCAATAATTCTATAATAGTTATATAAAATATATTACATAACTAATATTTTTCTAAACAATTTCATAAATTTTGGACTTAGTTTGATAGCTCAAATCAACCCAACAATACAACGTAAAATCTGAAAATAAGCTTGATGTATAGCCTACTTTACAAATTTACACAGAACAAACCGTAGATAGTATGACCTTGAAACTTGGTCTGTAGGTACAACAAAACATCCTCTACCATTAGTAGAATATTCAAAATTTCGAGGAATGTGTAGCACCAAATTTTTACTCAACCAAAATATATAGGTAACCAAAAACTGCACACTAGCAATCCTCATCGTTTGCTCCTCCTCTCACTGCTTGTGGGCCACCATAGATCCGGGACCTACCTGTCATCCACTCTTTCTAGCACTCCACTCCAGTAAAAGGCTAGCCATCCCACTGAATCAGCCAACATTTCCACAAACACCTTCCATGCATGAGCAAGACGCGAACTGCTACGTGTTCAATGCCCTCAATGCTTGCCTCTAACTCCTCCAACCAAGTCGTCTGACCTCCTTCTTCCTCCTACTATCAAGCTGAGCAATAGAGAGGGAATGAGCTTCTTGATTCACTCACCTTTCTCTCATCAGCCACAAGGAAGATGGTGAAGCTGACTCACCAACGAGCATCGGTTAGCCAATCTAGCTTGTGTTCCCTCCTCTCCAATGCATGCCATTTATTTTTGGTTTTGGTCTCATTTCCATTCTGTCATTGCAGCAGTAGGAACATCAACGAGCTCTAGCGCGTTCTAGAGCGCAGTCAGGGCAAATCTGTGGCGTTGTGCTTGTGTTTCGGCCACCTCGGTCCACTCCAAGCTGAGTCATCACCTCATCAACATCGCCTTGATAGCAAGACCAAAACCCCCCAAGTAAATCGGCCAAAGGTGTAGCAAGCAAGGAGATCGGGGTCTTCTTTCTCATCTCTGGTGCTAAATCTTCACCATCAATTTCTTCCTCTCTAGTGAGATTCAATCCAATTCCTCGCACTCACACCATGTGTGAGACCTAATCTATCTTATGCATGCACTACTTTGGTGATCCCTTGACTAATGTTGTCCGGTGAACTGGAGACCTTCAAGTCACCTCATCGTCGCCAACGCAACTCCGGCCATCTCAAGGTACACAATGACCACCATTAGATTCACCTTGGTTCCCTAGTTCCATTCCTATGGTTGGCCTACCAATATATGGCATTTTAAGTTGCTATTCTCCATGGGAAAAACCTCTAGTATGCTTCCTCTATTTGGATAGGCTAGAGGAAGAAGGACATGTTTGTAAATTGTAGGGTCTTTAGGACTATTCTGGAAATAAAAGATTGAAACTTAGAAAATTTACAGAAAATTCTTCCGAACTCCAAATGGGTTGAAACTATTTTTTCTGTTTCATAAAAATGTACTCTACAATATAGTAAACTCAAAATGTGGATAACTTTCACCCATAAAAGTAGTTTAAATAAATAAACTACTATAATCATACTACATGTACATAAACTTTAACATTTAATAACTTTGTCATGCTTGATCTAAAAATAGAAATAATTTCATATAAATTCATTTAGAATCCAACATCACTTATTGTAGACACATCATGCAATTTTGGCGTACTTTATTTTCTTGATGTTATTTGGATTTATTTGAATCACGTATTTAAATTGTTAGACGAAGAACTAGTAGTCGACAAAGAGATTGTGTTAGATCAAGGGGAAGTTGAGGAAATTGTTGAGCAAGGCAAGCACCTGTTTGTCCCTCCTTTGAACATGTTGTATCATATATATTTTGCAAATGCTTTACTTATTATTTATATAGTTTCATGCAATGATTTATAAATATGGGTATTGGTAGAGTTATCCTATTTGATGCATTTACCACCTCGATAAGTTGATCCCCTTACCCTTGTATCCCTAGGATTTGGGTTAAATTATGTTCAAATACAAATTGGGTATATTCGAGCTACTGTTGTAGCTATTGCTTAGCTATGCATAGAAATTATGATGATTACAATAACATAATAATCAATCTTTCAATTTGGCTACTTAAAGTGTTATGTAAAGGGGTTTCCTTTATTATATATATGAGGATAAAACTAGAAATGAATTATGCTAAGACTTGGACGGCAAGTGGTGTGCATATGGTGGTAGTTGTGTACCAATAGGGGGGTGTTCGCCTAGGTCGATTAAGGACCAAACTATGTATCAATTGAGAATCATGGTGCAACCACATGTGTTATTTATGGGGTGAACTTAGTTATGAAGTTGTTTATTGGTTTTCCTTACATTGGGAGGTTGTAGTAGTAAGAACATGTCCTATGGGACTGCTTGTAAGATCTACCCATATATGAGCATCTAAGTGTATCTCATACAACGGTTTAAGTGTCTCGTTGAGTGAACGAGTGGGTTTATTCATCTCATGATGCTAGGACCAGCGTGGGCCCCTGGACTAGCAGCACTAGGGTTGCTCCTTGTGTGGATGAACACTTGTCAGGCTCATGCAAAGTTAGGCTTTGGACAATGAAATAACTTCGTCATGAGGTATTAGAATCAGCTACCGAACGGTATTGCGTGACATGGTAGACATGGTTACTAGCTTGTGTCATGTGGTTAAAGCACACAACCTCTTCAGAGTGTTAAAACAAATCAATTACCTATACTCACGATCATAATCAGCTTGGTGAAATGATACTAGTATAGTGTTGGAGAATTACAAGGGAAATGATAAAATCGAGTATGGTGGTAAATACTGTTAAATTTTCTTTTGCTGGGATGGCCGAAAATAAAATCTTTACTTATTGCCATGGATGGCGCAAGTATGGTGTCATAATATTATACATGTGCAATTACTATCGATTACATGTTGATTTATAAATTCTGTTGCAACTTACTATTCTAAATCGAGTCTTGCTTTATGCTGAAAATAAACCACAAATGCACCCCACTTTGATCTCAGTTTGTATTTAGAAATATGTCTTTCCAAGGTGTGGGTAGGTGTTTGCCAATATGTTTATGTATTTGACCCACCTCGTGTGGATGTTCTTTTAGATTTTGATGCAGTGAGCGATATGCCTAGCGACTAGTACTTTACGTATATTTCCGAGGATTTCGGTGATGGCTCTTTTTAGGGTGGTTTCTAGCCGGTTACCTGTGTGGTCTTAGTAGATAGTCATACCGAGGAACTTTTGTACTTTTGCTATTTTTTCTGTTGTGTTTGAATTCTTTTATTTGGTCGGTCGACACTATCTCTGATGTATGACATATGTACCATTTAGTTAAGAATCTTGTGATTTATTTAAGTATGTGTATGTTGTATGGATGTGATGACAATATTATGAATATGTGTACTAGCCACTATTCATGAGACTAGTATGTTATACGCTTCAGGTATTCGAGAATTCCATACTCGAGTGTTGACAATATATGTTATGGTTTGTGTTATGTAATCTAAAATTATACTAATAGAGATGAACAAATAATATAAACTTAAAATTATACTAATAGAAATGAACAAATAATATAAATTTAAAATTATACTAATAGAAATGAACAAATAATATAAACCGTAAATCATAGATGTTGGGGGAAATTATTCCACTTTCCAGGCTTAAGGCGTAAACCTTCCGAAGGCTGATAATGGCCCTGATGTTGGCGAGCTGTTGTTCGAAGTATGCGTCGTCAAGATCGGAGGGCACCACGGCGCGAAGCCCTGGAGAACTCTCCGAAGGGAGGATGGAGACTTCGAAGCTGAAGGATATGATTGATTGGATGTCTTGTTTATCCATCTACCTTGCAGTACTTTACCATATATAACCCTGTGTATAATAATGAATAGTTTCCATTATGGCGGTTGTAATCTAGGGGCAAATAGGCCTTTTCCTTATGGTTTTTCCCCTATAAATACCCCCCATTATACCTTGTAAAGGGGGGGGGGACAAGTTGTTCATTTACACTCATTCGGACTACTCGAGCTATTATCCAATTTGGAGGCCCGAAGTAGCCCTTAAAGTTCAGACTCCTTGTTTGTTCGCTCTTGAATACAGAGAACCTGTTGGTGTAACTTTTACGCCAACAGTTGGCGCCGTCTGTGGGAACCAGGTTCTAAAAGCTTGTTCTCTACTGCTGACTGCACTCCGAAGAGCACTTACGGAGGGAGCCTCGGAGGCCCAAGACTCCGCGCACCCTTCAGTTAAGGGCTTCTTAGTGCAGCTCGAGGGCCTTCTCCCGACCCCTCGAGTCATTCGAAGTCCATCTCCAAGACATCCTCACGACTAGCTATGCCTCCGAAGCGTGGCCAGGCTTCGGGTCCTCTTCGAAGGTCCCCTCGGACCAATGGAGCCAGACCCTCAGCTAATCCGGTGATTCCTGCAGAGACCGCTGGGCGTCGTGCGCCCCGGGGCCCTCTGCCTCCTCCTACGGTGCTTCAGACCGACTACGCAGCTAGCCGGGATCCAGAAGTGCCCTCAGACGAAGACGAAGGCCCTCCCGAAACCGAGGCTACGCAGCTAGCCAGGCTTCAGGAGGAGGTATCCAGGTGGAGGCAAGAGGCCGCCGATCGCCTCCACACTCAAGCTTCCACTGAAACTCCAGGGGGGCCTCAAGACGATGGAACCCGCAATCCCCCAGAAGTTATCCAAGTCCCGGAGGAAGCCGAGAATGCATACTTCGATAATGAATCTCCGTTACACCCTGATCTGCAGAGAGTGCCTTTCGACCCCAGATTCAAGGCCTCGAAGCTGCACAAGTACTTCGGGGGGCCGGACCCCGGAGAGTTCGACCGCTCTTACGCCCTGGCAATAGAAGCAAGCGGAGGGGTGCGAAGCACCATGGCAAAATGCTTCCCCTCGCTCTCGAAGGCGTGGCACTCCGCTGGTTCTGGTCGCTAAAGCCAGAATCGATCAGTTCATGGGAGCAGCTAAAAAAGAAATTTGTGAGCAACTTCCAAGGTACCTTCGTGGCCCCGATGTCCACAGGAAGTTTGTTTCAGGTAAAGCAGCGGGTCGAAGAAACCCTCCGGGAGTACTTCACGCGCTTCGCCCACACCAAGTCACAGATCAAGGGCCTGTCTACCTCCTCGGTAGTTGATGCTGCACGCGAAGGGGTGCTGAACCCCGACCTCCTCAGCAAACTCCATCGAAAGCCGGTGACGTCTGTGGCACGGCTCGTGGCATACTTTGAACAGTATGCCAAGGCGGAGGAAGGATGTCTTCGGTGAGCTGAAGCACCATTGCCCACCCTCCGAGAAGTCAAAAGGGAGCCTGAAGCCTCCGCTACACCGCAACCTCCACAAGACAACCGCTTCAACGAGTACAAGCGAGGAAAGAAGCATTTCCGCTCGGAGGTGCTAAACATTGCACCTTCAGCCTCGAAGGCACCTGCTAACTTCCAGCAGGTAAAAATTTCAAGGCTGGGCCACCAAAGCCTCAAGAAAGGATACCTGGCAGGCGCTAGAGTTTTTTCTGTTGTGTGCATGGCGACAATAGAAGCCACAACACGAAGGATTGCAAGGCAGTATTGGCCCTTCGGGGCGACTAACTTGAGCGAAACACCGGGCGGGGTACTTCGGATCGGACCCCACCGTCGGCACGCTCGGAGCCCGTTCAAACTGTGGCCCGAGCCGGTGCCCTCGAAGCCCCCATGCGGCTACCGGTGGCCAGTATTATGCCACCACCAAAGCAAGAAGACCCACAAGACCGCGGCAAGAGAGTGGTCCTGCCCATCTCCGGAGGGGGGACCCTCGGAAGCATGTCCAAAAGACAGCGCCGCGAGTACGTCCGCGAGGTCGGGCACATTGGGACCTCGAGTTCCGCAGAAGGGATGCCAGAATGGTCCCGTGTGCCCATCTCATTCACAGCCAGCGACGCGGCGGGGGTGAAGTTCCCCCATGCTGACCCTTTAGTCATCTCTGCTGATATAGCAGGAGCAGACGTTCGAAGGATCCTGGTAGACGGCGGGAGCTCCGCAGACATACTCTTCGCCCAGGCCTTCGACCAGATGTGCATACCTCGGAAGCATCTGCTTCCAGCAACCCGGTCGCTTCAAGGGTTTTCAGGACCGCCTCTCGATGCCCTCGGCCAAATAGGCCTCGAGGTTGCCTTCGGAGAGGGGCCTTTGGCCCGAGTAGAAGAGGTGATCTTCGATGTGGTTGATGCCCCCTACGCTTACAATGCTATCTTCGGTCGAGGGATGTTGAACCAGTTCGGGGCTATAGCACATCACAATTACCTTTGTCTCAAAATGCCCACGCAAGGTGGAGTGCTTACTATTTCAGGAGACCAGGCTGTGGCCAGGAGGACAGAGTATGGCCATGGGCAGCCATTGGACCCCCGACAAGTGCATAATGTGGCGGAAAGCGCCGAAGAAGTACCGGAGGCCTTGAACCCTCCGAAGGGATCTTCGCTCAAGCCAAGCCCGGTGGGTGAGGTCGAAACAAGAATAATCTCGGAGGATGGCAAAGAATACCCAGTGAAATTTGGCAAGGGGCTATCTCCAGAAATAACCGCCTCGTTAGAAGAAGTCGTCAGGAAAAATCTAGACATATTTGCTTGGACCGACGAAGACATCACCGGGGTCGATCGAAGCATCATCGAGCATAGTCTGCTCGTCAACCCGAAGGCCAAGCCGGTGCGTCAGGGGCTCCGCAAGCTATCAGCAGAAAGAGCAAGCCTAGCCAAGGCCGAAGTAGAAAAATTGTTAAGGGCTGGCATTATCAGGGAGGTAGCCCATACTGAGTGGTTGGCTAACCCTGTTTTTGTAAGAAAAAAGGACTCGAACAAGTGGCGCATGTGTATTGACTTCACCTCGTTGAATAAAGCATGCCCGCGAGACCCCTACCCAATGCCCCGAATAGATCAATTGATAGATTCCACAGCCGGCTCTGAATTATTAAGCTTCCTCGACGCTTATTCCGGGTACCATCAAGTATGGATGAAGTGCGAAGACGAAGCCAAGACAAGCTTCATAACTCCTTCCGAAGTATTCTGTTATGTAAGAATGCCTTTTGGTTTACGGAATGCCGGAGCCACCTTTTCTCGCTTAATAGCTAAGGCTCTAGGTCATCAGATAGGCCGCAATGTAGAAGCCTATATGGACGATATTGTAATAAAAAGTGATCAAAGGCACCGGCATAGCCTAGATCTAGCTGAAACATTTGAGAGCCTCCGAGCATGTGGAGTACGCCTCAACCCCGAAAAATGTATATTCGGGGCACAAGCAGGAAAGCTGCTAGGGTACTTAGTTTCGAGCAGGGGGATCGAAGCTAGCCCAACACAAATAAGTGCGTTGCAAAGGATGGCTCCGACAGAGAATTTGAAACAAGTACAGAAGCTAGCAGGAAGGCTCGCAGCAGTCAGCAGGTTCCTGTCCAGGTCGGCAGAGCGAAGCCTCCCAATTTTCAAGGCACTAAAGGGATCCGAAAGCTTCAGCTGGACGCCGGAGTGCCAGAAGAGATTCGAGGATATAAAAGCATACCTCGGCACATTATTAACCTTAACTGTTCCCCTTCCAGGGGAAACACTGCTTTTATATCTTGCAGCAACGGGTTCAGCAGTAAGCGCAGTGCTGGTCTGAGAGGTTGAGCTTAAAGGGAAGCTGGTGCAAAACCCGATTTATTTTGTGTCGGGGGCATTATCCGGAGCCAAGGTCAGATACTCCGAGCTCGAGAAGTTTGCCTATGCCCTAGTAATGGTCTCGCGAAAGCTAAGGCATTACTTCTTGGCGCATAACCTCATCGTCCCTACGTCGTATCCTCTTGGGGATATGCTCCGAAACAAAGATTCCACAGGCAGGATTGGAAAATGGGCAGTCGAGCTGGCACCCTTCGAAATCTCCTTCACGGCAAGGACAGCTGTTAAATCTCAAATTATAGCAGATTTCGTAGCAGAGTGGACTCCATCTGCAATCTGGACCTCGGAAGAACCCTTTGAAGGTTTTTGGACAATATTCTCTGACAGAGCTTATCAAGCATCAGGTGCAGGAGCAGGGGCCGTCATCTTGTCACCATCAGGGAAAAAGGCTATGTATTCCGCAAGGCTCAACTTCAGAACCACTAATAACATTGCCGAGTATGAAGGAATCTTGCTAGGCCTCCGAAAGGCTAAAGCGCTCGGAGCTACAAGAATAGTGATCAAGACAGATTCCCAAGTCGTCGCGGGGCATATTGCCAAAAGCTTTCAAGCAAAAAACCCACATCTCGCGCAATACCTTCAATAAATCTGCAAGGCCGAAGCAGCATTCAAAGGGTTTACAGTTCGAAGCATCCCTCGGGCAGAGAATCAACTTGCAGATATTCTTGCAAAGGCTGCAGCAGGAGCGGTAGACATCCCGGAGGGTGCTTTCTACGAAGAGCTAGAGCAGCCAGCGGCTGACCAAATACCCTCATCAGAAGTAATGTGCATTCCAACAACAGATTGGCGAGCTCCGATAATAAGCATATTGCAAGATAGCATGGAGCCTTCCAAAGCCCCAGAAGCTCGAAGATTGCGAGCAAGGGCGCGAAATTACAAGCTCGTCGATGGAGTGATGTACAAGGCCGGAGTGTGTTCACCCTTACTTCGATGCATCTCACAACCCGAAGGTCAGGATATACTTCGGGGCATTCACGAAGGCTTGTGCGGAGGACATTTAGCCCCTCGTGCGTTAGCAGGCAAAACACTTCGGCAAGGGTTTTATTGGCCGACCATAGTAAGAGATGCAGAGGAGCTGGTCCGAACATGCCAAGGCTGCCAGTGGATGGGCAGGAGGAGTCACCGCCCGCCAACCCAACTTCAGGCTATTACCCCAGTATGGCCGATGGCCAGATGGGGCATGGACCTCATAGGTCCTTTTGATACCTTCCAAACATTTTGTGAAGAGCTGGGCATTAAGCTATGCTTCGCAGCAGTCCGACATCCACAGTCAAACGGAGTCGTCGAGCGAGCCAACGGTAACATTCTCTCCGGGCTAAATCGCCGGATCGTAGGGTTGGCCAAGGGGCTGTGGGTCGAAGAGCTTCCCAAGATCTTGTGGTCCATTCGAACCACTCAAACCAGATCAACAGGTTTCACACCATTCCGATTGCTCTTCGGAGACGAGGCCATGACTCCTACGGAGATTAGAGGTGAATCGCTTCGAGTAATTCAGCCTGAGGTCGAAGATGACCGGAGCACTTCGTTAGATTTTTCCGAAGAAACAAGGCTCCGAGCTGTAGCCAACCTGACTAAGTACCAAGAGCACACCAAAATCTGGTATGACCCGAAGGTTAAGCTAAATGAATTAAAACCAGGTCATCTAGTATTGCGAAGTGTAATAGCTCCGGGGAAGCTAGGAAACAAATGGGAAGGACCATATGTTATCTTACGCTCAGGACGCCCCGGATCATTTAAATTAGCTAATCTAGAAGGGGAAGAGTTGAAGCATGCGTGGCATGCGGAGCACCTTAAGCGGTATTATGCTTAGGGGCTCCTTGTAATCCTCTGTAAAATTTTCCTTCTTATCAATAAAGATAAGGGTTGAATTCTGCTTTGCTCTTCGAATATCCCTTACTCCTAATGGACGCATTGGGATGACGGCGATACTGGCAGAGCCAAGCACTTTTCACAAAACCCAGGAGACTGCCTTCGAACCATTGGTTCAACGGCTCCACCTCCAACCTACGAATTCCAGGCTCTGGCTTGTTAGGATCCGTAGAAGAGTCTAAGGACTTTAAAGAAAACAGATTTTCGGCCTCCGGGTTCGAAGTATCTGTAAAAGAGCCGAAGGTGGCCAACCTACGGATTCCAGGCTACGGCTTGTTAGGATCCGTAGAAGAGTCTAAGGACTTTAAAGAAAACAGATTTTCGGCCTCCGGGTTCGAAGTATCTGTAAAAGAGCCGAAGGTGGCCAACCTACGGATTCCAGGCTATGGCTTGTTAGGATCCGTAGAAGAGTCTAAGGACTTTAAAGAAAACAGATTTTCGGCCTCCGGGTTCAAAGTATCTGTAAAAGAGCCGAAGGTGGCCAACCTACGGATTCCAGGCTACGGCTTGTTAGGATTCGTAGAAGAGTCTAAGGACTTTAAAGAAAACAGATTTTCGGCCTCCGGGTTCGAAGTATCTGTAAAAGAGCCGAAGGTGGCCAACCTACAGATTCCAGGCCCCGCCTTGTTAGGATCCGTAGAAGAGTCTAAGGACTTTAAAAAAAACATATTTTCGGCCTCCGGGTTTGAAGTATCTGTAAAAGAGCCGAAGGTGGCCAACCTACGGATTCCAGGCTCTGGCTTGTTAGGATCCATAGAAGAGTTTAAAGACTTAGAAAAAAGCGAGCAAAATTTTAGTCCGCAAAAGCATGCAGGTGTTCGACAGTCATTGTGCCTAGCGAACCCTTCTCTATGATAAAGGCTCCGCCACCCACAAGGGGGGGTCGGAGGGTATGAGTCACACAGCATACTTTCGAGGCATTTCACATAAAATCATTATAATAGTACATTAAGAGAAATTTTCATCTCAGCCTAAATAAAACCGGAGACCCTTTCGGCCCCTGGAGCTACCCCTACGGCTAAGATTCCCTTCGGAGCTCGAAGCCGCCGAAGTCGTCCTTTTAGTCCGAGTGCTTCTCTTCTTCTTCGAGGCCCGCAGTTTCTTTTGTGCCTCTTGAAGCTCAGCCCAAGTCAGGAGCTTCTCAGAGTCTGCTTCTGCGGGGTTGTCAACTCGGTACTCTGAGTCGGACCAGTCAATAGGTTCGGAAGATGAAGACCCCTCTGTCTTCTCTTCCTCTTTAATATAAGATAAAATGTCCCTTCGAACTTCAAGGGTAACCTCCCCCCGTCTCCGCGAGGAACAGAAAAGCGGGAACGGCGATAAGGTCTCAAACTCTCGAGGACTGCCCACTCCTTTCGGAGCTCGCCGGTAGTTTCCAGAAGTTCGAAGTCAGGGCTTGAAGGGCATGACAAAACCTAAAAAAGAGCAGAACACCCAAGACAAGTACTGTTTATAACTTTTTCATTAATAAAAACAAGGTTTACAGGGCCTCAGGTACACAGCAGTCCTAAGCGGCTAGACCTGCGGGTCGGATGGCGGAGCAGGAACCGGAGGGGCTGGCGAAGCAGGGAGTGGTGGCTTCGTTTGAGCTTGCTTCTGCCGGCGAGCCTCGTCGATCCAGGCCTTGGCAGCGACCTTATGGTCCGTCTTCCAGGTTGACCAGAAGGCTTCCCAAGCCGAAGCCACCTCCGAAGATGGCCGCAGCAAGTCATCATCCGCGAAGCCTCCAGGAGACGAGCCTCCGACCGAGCCAAGGGGGATCCGAAGAGATTCAAGATGACGAAGAACCCCGATGCCAGCACACTGTCCGGAGATCTCCCCGTACCGAATGCCGGAGTTCTTCATCAACGACGAAGCAACCTGGATCCTCGTTAGCTTCCGGTCGAGTGGCTCGTGGGCCGCGGCGGAGGACGAAGGGCACATAGTGCCAAAGTACTCCAGCGTACCCTGAAGGGCTTCCAAGGTACGATCAGCAGTACTGGAGTTTTTCCTCTCCGCCGCTTCCAGGTTCGCAGCAGTCGCGTCCACTGCGGCCACCCGGAGCATCAAAGAACTCTTGAGGGCCATCGCCTGGCTAAGAGCCCCTTGAAGCTCCACCAGTTGTGCGCTCGAAGTAGCTGCCTCCTGACGGAGCTTTTCAACCTCCGCACAGAGGACAACGCGTTCGGCCTCAACTTCCTGGGCTGACGAACGGAGGGCTCCGAGGGCTTCGTCAGATGCTGCCCTAGCCTTCCGTTCCTCCAAAACTTCTTCCTCCAGCCTGAGGGATCTCCCGGTGGAGTCGTTAAGGGCAGTCTGGAGGGTAGTGACCTTCCGGTTGAGTCGATTAATTTCGACCTCGTTGGAAGTCGCTGCCGCTCTAGCAAGGGCAAATTGCTGCAAAGAGAACTAGGTAAGCACTAAAGAAGTTATGACCGTTAATACGAAGCAACTATTGTGTCTTTTTCATACCTGAAGGGCAGCCCTTTCGAGGGCTGTGTTGAGTGTCGAAGCCCTGGCCTCGCTCAAGATGGAGATCAACTCCGAATTAGCAATGTCTTGGCTTCTCTCAGCCAGGGGCTCCATGAGTCTTCGAAGGCCGCTCCGGTGCTCCACGAAAGGAGCCAGCAGAGGAAGCCAAGACAAAGCTTGGGCATCGTCCGCTGCGGTCTCGTCCTCCGAATTGCCGATGGAGGGTGCGGCCTGGCCAGGAAGAAGACCGAGGCTAGAAATGCTCTTACCCCTCCCCGGCACGAAGGGGGGAGAAGCAGGAGCACTCCGACCCCCGGCCACCACCTCTTCGGCCAGAACCACATTGCCGGAGGCGACCTCGGTGGTCGAGGTGGCTGCGACAGGAGCCAACTCCGTCCCGGCGAGCACGTCGTCCGCCCCGAAGGACACGTTCTCTGCCACCAGGCTCGGAGCCCCCAGAGGAGCAGAAGGGTCCGCTCGAATAGCCATCTCCAAAGAAGCGGGGACTTCGGGCGCCACCAAAGCATCGATACCCGAAGAGGTACCTACTTCAATAGCAAGATTAATGAGCATGTTTTACAGATAGCAGGCGAGTATTGACAAAAAAGGGAGGAGCTTTGGAAAAAGACCTCTGAGAGTCTCCTGAGGAAGGATCGCTGGATCCTCCAAGACTTCGTACATCTGGAGGATGTTGGCGAAGTCATCCCCCGAGGTTCTGCCCTCGGTATTCTCTGTCGGAGTCGCGACCTCCGCAGGGACCGCCTCGGGTGTCGGCAAGTCGGGAGTAGAGTCTGACTCCACCTGCACGACGGCGGGCGCGGGAGGAGCCGTTGGAGTTGCGCTAACCCCCTCCCTGGCGGAGGCGTTCGGAGGGACTTCCCCCATATCTTCGTCAGCCAGGAGGTAGGCTTCGAAGGCCGCAGCCGTCTCGCCATCGGAGTCTTCTACCCCTTCGGAGGATGGGCTCCGCGCATCTGGCGACGAAGAAGACGAAGCAGGCGTCAAGTGTGGAGGTTGCTTCGCTGCCTTCTTCTGAAGCGGCTGCTTGCCGACTTTCTTGGAGGGCTCGGCCGCGGCCTTCCTTTTGCGGCCAGCCGCTCCGGTTGGGGTGAAGTCAGGAAGCTGCGGAGGCTCCATGCCGAGGGCTCTCCACACCCTGTTGGATCGCTCCCAACTCCCCACCAACTCCAGCCTTCTCTGCCTCTCGGCCACCGAAGGGGCTCCGAGAATTCGTTCGGTGTCCCGAACTATGTCTTCCGGAGCCAATGCCAGAGGCGCCGCTGAAAGAAAGAGGTATAGAAGTATGAGTATAATTAATTTGTTCATATAATATGATGCAGCAGGAAGAAGGTGTACCTAAGTTTCGGAGGTCCCCCTCCGAGGCTTGTGGGATTACGATCGGCCAGTTGGCTCCGAGAGGAGGGATCCGAAGACCGACGAACTCCTCGGCCAGGTCGCGCATGCTCATACGACGGGCCACCGAAGCAAGCAACCCTAGCCTCGTCGTGAGCAAGCTAGGGTTCGGGGAGATGTCTGCCTCCTTCCGGAACCAGATCTCCTGGAGAGGACCCGAGAGAGAGGAGTCCTCTCCGACTTCGGCGTAGAACCACCGAAGTATCCAGTTCGTGTACCACCGGTCGTTTATGGCTTTGGCAGGGAAGTGGAGGGCATGCTCCCTCCGCAGCTGGAAGTTGACGCTGCCGAAGGCTATCGTCACTTTGGAGTCCCCTGGCCCGTCTTGAGGCTTCGGTTGGCAGATAGCCTCGTGGGTCGCCGCGAAGATTTCGGAGCAGCCTTCGCATCCCTCCGCCCGAAGCGCCCATTCGAAGACAGCCAAACGGACGATCGCGTTAGGGGACAACTGAGGCAGGGTTATGTGGAACAAGTCCAATACCTCTGCCAAGAAATCCACAGCTGGCAGTCCCAGACCCGCTTCGAAGAATGCTTCAAAGACCACCACCTCTCCGCTCCGCGGTCGTGGAGTTGATTCTGTCCTAGGAACTCGGGTCCTCATTCCAGTTCCCAGCTTTCCTTCCACTGCTTCTTCTATGGACTCAGCAGTGCTCGAGGATTGGCCGATGATGAAGCTTTGCGCAATCTTCTTCTTGGAAGGCGGACGGAGCGCCCGAGGATTCTTCGGCCAAGCCCCACTCGGAGCCCCCGCCATTGCCGCTGCTGCCGATGCAGCCCACGCCTGCCTTTGCGCCAAAGTATTGGCCGCCGCTGGGGTGGTGTGGCTAGTTCTCGTCATCGCGCTCAAGTGCTCAAGGAGGCTGGAAGATGGGGAGAAAGATGGATAGCAGGTGATGAATGCGGTAAAAAATCTCGGTTGATCTCTATCTTTCCCTTTTATAACCGTGCGACCAGTACTACTCTTCGATGGTATTCACATTGCAGGTTCGGCTTCCGCCACCGACGCGTGGGCCCGGTAATCGGAACGGCGCATAACCGCTGTAAGAATCGACCGTTACCTTTTCTACAAAGAGTAACGGCTACTTGCGCTGTAACGGCTACTTTTAACGGCACCCTACGACGTTCGCACTCCGAAGTCATACTTCTTTCCAGTACGTGTTCCCATTGTATCTGGAACCCGAAGGGGAGAGCTCGAATGCGTTAAGCTCAAAGTCTTCGGCTAAGTCTCAGCATCTCTCACTCCTTCTTAAGCCTCGGAAATTAAAAATATTCCTTCCGAATACTGCCTTCTTTCTAAAACAAGTTTAATACAGGAAGACGTGTTCGAGGGGCTACTGTTGGGGGAAATTATTCCACTTTCCAGGCTTAAGGCGTAAACCTTCCGAAGGCTGATAATGGTCCTGATGTTGGCGAGCTGTTGTTCGAAGTATGCGTCGTCAAGATCGGAGGGCACCACGGCGCGAAGCCCTGGAGAACTCTCCGAAGGGAGGATGGAGACTTCGAAGCCGAAGGATATGATTGATTGGATGTCTTGTTTATCCATCTACCTTGCAGTACTTTACCATATATAACCCTGTGTATAATAATGAATAGTTTCCATTATGGCGGTTGTAATCTAGGGGCAAATAGGCCTTTTCCTTATGGTTTTTCCCCTATAAATACCCCCCATTATACCTTGTAAAGGGGGGGAACAAGTTGTTCATTTACACTCATTCGGACTACTCGAGCTATTATCCAATTTGGAGGCCCGAAGTAGCCCTTAAAGTTCAGACTCCTTGTTTGTTCGCTCTTGAATACAGAGAACCTGTTGGTGTAACTTTTACGCCAACAATAGATTATGCTATGAATGCTTTACTTAATTCTATTTTGTAGTAAAAAATGATAATTGATTATTCAAAATCATAATATGAATCTCTTTTAGTTGTACTCATGTAGTAAGGATCAACTATTGTTCTTAGAATCGGCTATAAGAATCCTAAGAAAAAAGGGGCCTAGTGCTAGTAGTGTGGTAAAGAAAAGAAGAGGTAGGAAGATGAGAAATCATGGACATGCACACTGCAAAATTAAAGAGAACTGCACCTTCCTAGGATCAGACCCATCTTGGACATGATTTGCCTGCCGGCTGCCGCTTCTGCTTTCTCTCGCGTCGCGAGGGGAACAAACAGTGTGATACTCTCACACATGCAGGTTGCTGCGTCCATGCGAACCCAACGCCCAAAAAGGGTTAAACTGGTAAATGCGCCATGATGACTGAGAGCTTGTGTGGTGGCCCGTGACACCGATGGTGTGTCGCGACTAGGGATGGCAATCGGGTATGACGGGTACGGGTAGTGCATACCCATACCTATACCCGTTTACCCAATGGGTAAAAACGCGTGCCCATACCCATTACTCGTGGGCACCATATACCCGCGGGTATACCCGTTTACCCGCAAAAAAAGTGAAGGTAAATAAGGAGCGTTGGGCTGCGTGGAGGCCGGTCGGCCGAGCGACCGACGTGTCGAAGCTCTCGACGGCGCACGGCATGATGCTTGGCAGCGCACCCATGAGGACGCGGTAAGACGCACCGTACCGGACAACATGGAAGAGGAGAGAAGGGAGATGGAGAAGGAGAGGAGATGGGAGGGGGTGGCGGCTGATGATGGAGGGAGGAGAGAGAAGAGGAAATGAGGAATGGTGGATGTTAGGGTTCAGATTTATTTATTTTTATAGTGAATTTAATCGGGTAAACAGGTAAGCGGGTATGGGTAGTCGATACCCATACCCGTACCCGTTTACCCATTGGGTATAGAATTGAGAACAAACCCGACCCTAATAGGGTTTTTACCTGCGGGTAAATGGGTAATCGGGCACGATTGCCATCCCTAGTCGCGATCGCCTTAACCTGGCTGTGTTGCTGGATAGGTTTCCACAGGAAATAATACAAAAAGTCTAAAGAAAATATTGTAATCGAGGTATATAGTATAATTGCTTGAGCTATTTTTTTCTAGAAATACGCCACATGTCCGATCTTATTTGAAAACCATGTGTGACGAGATGTGATACGAGGACTTTCTAAAAACTCACCCATCTTAGTACTACTCTCACAGTCTCACCCCAGCATGCTCAACTGAAATTCTAATGGGTCACTCATCCTCGTATTGCTCTTGCCCTAGCATGCTCAACTGAAATTCTAATAGGATCTTGTGTCGGGTGCTCATACCTCGTTCCACAATTGATTGAGCTATAAATCAAAGTAAATTGATTTAGTAAGACTATATATATTCAATGCATGCAAACTACTCACTCCATCCCAAAATACAATTATTTTTACCATTCAATTTTGTGCTAAACATTACAACTTATACAATTTTCCCTAATTTTTCCTATTTTATCCATATCTGAAGTATTAGTTGCTTACTAAGAGCAACTCCAACATGCCTCTATTTAAGCCCTCAAACTCATTTTTGAGAGTCCGCGAGAAAAATCAATGTCCAACAGGGCCCCTACTCGGCTCTCAAAAATAAAAGGGCTCTCAAAATATGCCACCAAGCCCTCATCCCTAGGGCCCCCCTATCCCAGCTCTCATTTATGCCACGTGGGCGCACACGCTTCCCGCTTGTTTAAATTTGAATATTTTATTTGCATTTAAATATTCAAATATTTAAATATGATAGATAATTATGTTCGTGTTGTTTAGATAGTTATGTTTCTATATTTAAATTTGAATATTTGTATTTGTATTTAAAATTTTGAATATTTAAATATGATAGATGATTATGTTCCTATTGTTTAATATGATAGATGATTTTATTCATATATTTAAATTTGAATATTTGTATTTGTATTTAAAAATTTGAATATTTAAATTTGAATATTCAAATATTATAGATGATTATGTTCCTATTATTTAATATGATAGATGATTATGTTGCTATATTTAAATTTGAATATTTGTATTTGAATTTAAAAATTTGAATATTTAATTTTGAATATTTAAATATGATATATGATTATGTTCCTATTGTTTAATACGATATATGATTATGTTCCTATATTTAAATTTGAATATTTGTATTTACATTTAAAAATTTGAATATTCAAATATGATAGATGATTATATTCCTATTGTTTAATACAATAGATGATTATGTTACTATATTTAAATTTGAATATTTGTATTTACATTTAAATTTGAATATTTGTATTTACATTTGAATTTGAATATTTGTATTTACATTTAAAATTTTGAATATTCAAATATGATAGATGATTATGTTCCAATTGTTTAATACGATAGATGATTATGTTTCTATATTTAAATTTTAATATTTGAATTTAAAATTTTGAATATTTAAATTTGAATATTCAAATATGATAGATGATTATGTTCCTATTATTTAATATGATAGATGATTATGTTGCTATATTTAAATTTGAATTAAAAAATTTGAATATTTAAATATGATAGATGATTTTGTTTCTATTGTTTGATACCATAGATGATTATGTCCCTATATTTAAATTTGAATATTTGTATTTGCATTTAAAAATTTGAATATTTAAATATAGTCATTCATTATTAAATAATAAATAATTTATTATGTACTATGATTTTATGAATTACATGTGTATATTGTGCGAAGAAATGGTGGAAATTGAAAATAGGAGTTTTATTTTGAGAGCCACCGCTGGAATGGAATGCAGAAAATAGGCCTCTCAAAAATAGGGGAGCCTTCAAATCAAAAGTAGGGGTCCTGATTTGATGGCTACTATTGGAGTTGCTCTAATAACTTAGAATACTAATTAGGAGTAGTTTGGACTTTTTTCTTGCATCTTAATAACCACATCTTAATAACCACATCTTAATAACCACATCTTAATAACCACGCCGAAGCCTATAATTTTATAATTTGGGATGGAGTAATAGGGATGGAGAGTCATCCTTGTCTCCTTGACCCATCACAAAACTTCCCCCGTTAAACTTATATATGAGAAAAAAAACATTGATATATCTATCCTTTATCCTCTGACAAAAGAATTATGTGTCAAGAACACAGATAATACCATTGAGATCATAGCCACGGTAAATATGCCATTGACAGCCATAGTACATGTCTTTGGATCTAGGAGACCAGGGGCGCGGCCGGCGGCCGACATGGGCGCTCGCCGCTCGGCGCGACGAGATGTTCGTGCGGCATTCGGCGGCGCAGAATAGTCCGGCCGGCCGCCCGGTGGGTGCAGTTCATTTCGGTGGCTACGAACTTTTGAAATAAAAACGGGCTTGGCTTGGCTTTGGTTTGCTTTAGGGAGCAGCGGGTCGTCGTCGTTCGGCCGCGAAATCACCGTCAGGCTGCATGTCACGTCACGTCACGTCATGTCCTCGGCCTCGGCGCGGAGCTTTCGGTGCAGGCACGTGACTGCGGTTTTCAGTTTGTACTTGTGAGGCGAGGCGAGGCGACGACGTGGTTGCTGTGTAATTCTGCCGGTTTTCCGTGGTGAGGCAAGCAACATGCAACAAGATAAGGATGTGCTTTTTGGTTCCAACCATATTTTATTGCACCTAAAGTTAGCTAAGGCTATTTGGTTTCCAACCACGCATTGTCACATATAAAGTTAGACAAGTCTGATTAAATTGGTAGTTGTTTGGTTGCTGCTACAAAGTGTGGTAAGATTCTTTTTAGTTCCATATGTCAATAACTTAAAAAAATATGGCAAGATTCCTTTAGTCTTGCCAAAGTATGACAAAAAATTTGTTAACCTCACTTTAGATAAGTATAGTAATTTTTATTAGTAAATGGTGGCTAACAACCAACGTACCCCGAGGTCCCAACAGAACGAATGAATATCCACGTGTGTCGTCTGTTCATTTTTATATCATGGGTTCATGACCTCCAATAATTATATTTTCTTATTTTCTCTTACTCGTTACTTTAACTTTAATTCATAACATTTCATCAAAAAACTATTTTGTTTCATAAAAAAACAAAAACTAGTAAAATGTAAAATATTCAATAATTAGCACTCTTGGTTTATTTCTAAGCTAGTTTCATATTTAAATTTTAAATCATATGCACAAATATATATATATATTAGTTAGTTTATTTTGGGGCAAATTATTTCTCTCCTGACAACAACGTATAATTGCCATGTTCCGATAAATTTACACTATCACGATCCGTGTGTTCGTATTTGCTCCGTATTTATAACCGACATTATCCATTTTCATTTTCATGGGGAGATATAAGTTTTTTCGATTTTCTACGTTCGTTTTCACTTTTATAATATAATGTACGTTCGCACTGCCCCAGGCCCCACCTGCACTGAAAGCACCAAGAAACGGACAGGCCGCGCGCGCAGGCGCGCAGCCACCCGCACCCACGCCTTCCCGGCGAGCGGGCCGAGCAGGACGCGACCTGCCTGAAATGCCCCTGCTTTCCTATCCATTCTCCAAGCACGACCGGTGTGCATCCGCTCTCGACATCGCCCGCGCGCCGTCTCTGCCGCGATCTCTCTCTCTCTCTCTCTTCCCCGGTCCGCCTTGCTATCTCTCTCTCCTCCTCCCGAATCGCCAATTTCTCTCTTTCTCTCTCTCTCCCTCGCCTCGCCGCGGATTGTCACCAGTGTCCTCGTCGGGCTCCCTCCTCCGGCCCGACCCCCGATTTGCCGACCGAATCCCGCCGCAATTGGAGTCGATCCGGCCGAATTCGGGCTACGGACTGCTGTCTCCGGCTCCGGGCAGCCGTTTCGTCTGAGTCCTTGGGATTGAGACGAATTCGAGTGGTCCGCTGGCGCATGGAGGAAGGCCCGGTGGATCTAGGGTTTTGGAGCTAGGGTTACAGCCGGCGGCTGCAAAGGCGCCTGTGGCGGCGATCTGGTGATGGTGCAGCTCGGCGCCGGGAGTCGGCGAGGAGGGATTGGTGGCAGGGAAGATGCGGGGCTATGCATGGGCGACGCCAAGGCGGTGGTGAGGGGTGCAGCAAGAGGCGTCTTCTCGTTCGGGGCATGTGGCCAGCAACTCGTGTAGAGGCAGCTACAACACCGGTACAGGGACCAGCATCTCCTCCTTCCCCATCTGTTCCTCCACCCCTGACGACCTCTTGTCTGCCGGTACCGACGACCCCTCAGGCGGCGGCTCAGAAGCAGGAGTGGGTCGATTCTCCACGGCCCGTGTCACCCGACTCCTTTGTAAAGGTGCCTACTTTGTGGAAATCACTGTGTAGTTTGTTGGTGTAGTCGATTTGTTCTTTAGTTTCTATTTGGAAATTTTCATCGATACAAAGTAACTAGATTGCCTTTGCCTGCCTGCTTGGGAGATTCAAAATTTTAGTTCAGTACATGTCAGGACGTTTTGAGTCAGCCAAACTTGAGAGTTGTATTCGTTGATTTGAGTTAACTGTCGTTGCAAACATGCTAATATCTAGTGTGAAATGGGGTTTCCTTTGCATAATTGGATCGGACCATGTGGGCTTCTTGGTTTTTACAATATTGTGTTACATGTATTGTGTGCACACGAAGTGGTGATCAGGTCGCCTTGCTCACCTGTTAAGCGTCATTTGGAACATATCAATTGTCTGATGTTTAGATGAGTAACACTTTGCTGTCTAGGTATTTTACAATTACTCAGTTAAGTATCATCCATGATATGTGTCCAAGGGTGTTACAAGTTACATTAGTATGGGTGTACAGCGAGGATGTAGTGGTTTTGTTGGAGCACACAAACAGCAAATGATGCAAGTCATGTCTTGCTTAACTGGAGTTTCCCACAATAGTGCATTTCACATGTTGTCTGCACATCTTTTGTCGCTTCTTAGTTTTCCTAATGCAATGTATACTAGACAATTGACAACAATGATAGTAATTATTCAACTCCTATTCCAAACTTGGAAGGTATCGGATAAAGGAAGATATTAAACTAAAGCATGGATATACAATATTAGTACTGACCTATATTGTGTTAAGCCTGGTTGATATACCCTGTGGTTTACATGGTAATGCGAAATTGAGATTTTGTTCTTTTGGGAAGATAATGTGTTTTGAGGTTTATATGTGGATATTACCTCAGTCGCAAAGAAAAACTCTTGTGCTGTAAAACTTAGACAGATAAGAGTAACATACTTTGATTGTCTTTCATCTTTCACTTACCTATAGGCATTGATAATGTGATACTCATTTTCCCTATTTTTGAAGTATCATATATGTGATACCTCATCTATTATATGAAGAAATGATATGCATCATGATGGTTATCTTCATCTGATGCATTATAATTTATAAAGGAATATCTCACTTTATGATAATTTTTTACATCATGCCATGTTGCGGGTTATGAATGAGTACTGCAGAAGTTGGAATGTTTTGATTGGATAATAAACATGCTTGATGCTTTATGCTTTCCAGTTGACCAAAGTTACTGGCGATGTAAACACCACTTAGTCTGGTGAAATTGGATTCCCATCCTTTTGTTACATGTTATCATACTTATCCATTCATCATATTCACAATAATGTTATAAAATTGAATTGAATAGCTTGTGACGGGAACAAACGATTGCTGTTTCTGGAAGCAACTTTTGCACGTAAGGCACTCGCTACCATTTTGCATAACATACAACTTGACCCCTCAAAAGATATAAACCTGTTCTCTCCCATGTTTGTGTATCAAGCTATCTTCATGTGTAGTGTGGTTACTATTTTCTTTATAAACAGATAATGAAGCATTTGTTGATTTTTCAGGACGGACGTGAGATTAGAGTTGGTGATTGCGCCCTTTTTCAGGCTGTCGATGTTCCTCCTTTCATTGGATTGATACGTTGGATTGAGAAACAGGAAGAAGGCTATCCCAAGTTGCGTGTGAGTTGGCTTTATAGACCTGCTGACGTTAAACTCAACAAGGGCATACAACTCGACGCTGCCCCAAACGAGATCTTCTACTCTTTTCACCAGGACGAGGCATCTGCTGTCTCACTTCTCCATCCTTGTAAAGTTGCCTTTTTACGTAAAGGTGCTGAGCTGCCAGCTGAAGCTTCTTCATTTGTATGTTGGCGTGTTTATGACATTGACAACAAGTGTTTATGGTGGCTTACTGATCGTGATTATATAAATGTAAGTTTTATAGTTTACCTTTTCTTTTTTGCCTTTTTTTGCTGCTTCATGTGTGCAACTTATGATCAGGAACGGCAGGAAGAGGTAAATCAGCTCCTACACAGAACAAGGCTAGAAATGCATACTGTAGTGCAGCAAGATTTGCGCTCACCGAAGCGGCTAAATGCTCCATCAGCTTCCCAGCAATTGAAGACCGGTTCAGATGGGGCCCAAAATAGTGGTTCGTCTAAAGGAAAGAAGAGGGAAAGAGGTGAGCAAGCAATTGATCAAGCTAAACGAGATCGTGATCGCACCCATAAGACTGATGATAGTGACCCTGTAAACTTAAAAGGAGACAATATGAAGTCTGAAATCGCAAAGATAACTGAAAAAGGTGGACTTCCTCATGCCGAAGCCGTCGAGAAGCTAATTTATTTCATGCAACTTGATCGAACTGAACGGAAGTTAGACTTGGTTGGCCGGGTAATGCTAGCTGATATCATTACAGCTACAGAAAGTCCTGACTGCCTTGAAAGATTTGTAAAATTACGGGGCCTTCCTGTGTTTGATGATTGGCTTCAAGAGGCTCACAAAGGAAAGTCTGGTGATGGGGGTAGTCCTAAAGAAACTGATAAGCCTATGGAAGATCTTCTCCTGTCCCTGCTTCGTGCACTGGCGAAATTGCCTATTAACCTCACTGCCTTACAAAGTTGCAGTATTGGGAAATCTGTCAATCATCTGCGAGCCCATAAAAATATGGAGATACAGAAGAAGGCTAAGTGTCTTGTCGAAAATTGGAAGAAGCGCGTTGATGCTGAAATGAAGTCAAATGATGTGAAACCAGTGGTATTAGGTCAAACTGTATCCTGGCCGGGGAAACCTGGGTTTCCAGAGATTTCTAGCGCTGGACACAGGCGAAGTGTTTCAAGTGAGCCTAGTCTGAAAAGCCCAGTTTCTCAGCTTTCTTCGTTGAAGGCCTTGACTACTAAATCTGGAACTGCTGATGCTGCTGTGAAATTGAGCACTGTGATACCCAGTTCATCAAAATTGCAACATGTGCAACCAGTAAATGTTGTAACCAACCTGAAGGAGCAATCCAGCAAATCAACCAGTGGGACCTGTGGCCCTGAGTTGCCTACAGTGAAAGAGGAGAAAAGCAGCAGTTCAAGCCAGTCACTGAACAACAGCCAGTCATGTTCTAGTGAACATGCAAAAACATTTGGTTCTTTGAAGGAAGATGCCCGTAGTTCAACTGCTGCTTCTGGCATTGCTGGCAAAATTTCTGGTAGTTCATCACGTGCCCTTCGAAGAACAAACAATGGGCTTCTTGGTTCGGGAATCCAGAAGGAAGCTACTGTGGCAAGATCTACCTCACTTGATTGCTCTTTGTTGCAGGAAAAAACATCACAGTCTGTCACATCATGCGAGAAAGGAGCTGACATATCATCAGATCAAGGCAATGGGCATAGATTGATTGTTCGGTTTCCAAATCCTGGCCGTAGCCCTGCTAGGAGTGCAAGTGGGGGTTCTTTTGAGGACCCGTCATTTACTGGGAATAGAGCTATGTCTCCTGTGCTTGCAGATAAAGATGAGCAGACTGATCAGAGAGTGAAAATGAAGACTGAAAATCCTAATCCTCATTTAGGTGCTGACACAAATACTGAGTCTTGGCATAGCAATGATGTTACAGGAGCTTCAGTTTCTGAGAAAGGCGAGAGATCACTTCGTGCTGTCTTGACCGATGGCAATAGGACAACCGAAGAGCCTGGTAAAGATGCTTGTACTTCACGAGTTGCTTGTTCATCATCTGCGAATGAAAATGGTGTATGCTCAAGTGAGACTGGGGTGAGAAACTCGTTCAACCCTATGAATGCTTTGATTGAAATCAAGTACTCTGAAGCTAGCCATTCCTTGCAAGCTGGAGATGATACGGCAATGAATCTTCTTGCCAGTGTTGCTGGAGAAATATCTAAATCTGAATTGATTTCCTCACCTTCTTCCCCTAGAAATTCATCAGCAAATGAACAGGGTTGTGAAGTAGACAACATTGGGAAGCTAAAAGTAGAATGTGACATGGGCTGGTCACAGCCTGGTGGACCATCAAATGATGTTGAGAAAATCACCACTGAGAAGAATGAAAAAAGTGGTGTTAGTCTGGTTGCAAAGGAGGAACAGCACCAAGGGGATGTAAATATGCTGGCTGAAAACAACTTACTTTCACCAGACAACAAGGGCACATCTGCTGTTGAATCTCCCTCTAAAGCTGAAAACCATGAAGTGGAGAGTTCAGATGTCAAACATCCTGTTGATATCAAGATTGGTACTGTTCGTGCTAAAGTTGAAGATGGTTGTACAGCCAGTTGTGATGTGGGCACCACATTGAGTGCTCAATGTAGTACTGTTGTGTCAAATAGAAAAGTGCTCCCTGGTGAGGTTTCTTCTTTATGTGATGATGATAAACAAGCCCATGGTTTGTTAAAGTCAACAGGTCAGAATCATCTTCAAGGTCTACCAGTTAGTTCAGAAGCCATTGACAAATCTGGTGACAGTACCACTGTTAAGTTGGATTTGAAGCCGTCACTTTCATCTTTGACCACAGAGGTGAATAAGGCTGATGGTTTGCTGGTTGGTAACACGGTGCTGAAAGAGGATAAAAAGAAGGAACTTCCATCCTTCCCTTTGCCTGATGGTACAAAACTAGCTGTACCAGCAGGTGGCCCACATGGTGCAGTAAATGGGATTAGTTATGTTAAAGAAACGAAAGATAATTCCAGTGAATCAATTAGTCATGGAGGCCCTGGAGGTGCAATCTCTCAGGATACTGAACATAGTACATGGCACAGCTCAAAGAAATCGATTGATGACACAGCTGTAAAAGAAGACCTTGTCTCATCTGATGACGGTTCTTCTTTTGCTGCCAAGATCAGGTCAAGTGCTACCGCCAAGCTTGATTTTGACTTGAATAAAGGAATACCTGGAGATGAGGAGCATCTGTCTGAGCCCTCTACCTCTCGTGCTATGTGTTCTTCTGCAATTCATGTACCTCAAATTTCTCCATTTATATCCCCGATTTCAAGTAGGCTACCTGCTCAGATAACGGTAGCTGCTCCAGCTAAAGGTCCCTTTGTTCCCCCAGAAAATCTACTAAGGTTGAAGCCTGAGACTGGCTGGAAAGGTTCAGCAGCTACAAGCGCATTTCGTCCTGCAGAACCAAGGAAAACTTTGGAGATGACTCTCAGTGCACTTGGCATTCCGGTATCTGATGCTGCAAGGAAACACCACCCAGTATTTGATATTGATTTAAATGTAGCAGATGAACAATTTCATGAGGAAGATGTCTCACAGAGTTCTGTTCAGACAACCGGTTCTGAATCTGGCAACACTAGAAAAAACAATGGTCCTGTACGAAGTGTTGGGATTGAACTTGACTTGAACCGGACTGATGAAGTTACAGAGAATGGGCAATTTATGTCGAACACTTCCCACAGAGTTGAAGTCCCATTACTGCTGTCAAGATCTTTACCTGCAGTTTTCTCTAGTACTGAAGCAAATAGCTCAAGAGATTTTGATCTCAATAATGGACCAAGTCTTGATGAAGCTGGTACGGAACCTTCACTGAGGAGTCTATCATCTAAAGTTACCAGTATACCGTTCCTACCTCAAGTTCCTGGTGTTAGAATGAACAGTGCCGAAATGACACCATGGTTTGCTTCTGGCAACCATTGTGCTCCTGTAGCTATGCAGTCGTTTTTACCTTCTCGAGGAGATCAGCCTCACCCTGTTGAGACAGCAGCTGGAAGTAGGACCCAGAGGATCATTACATCCATGCCAGTTGGCGTCCAACATGGAAGTGATCCCTGCCGTGCTCCAGTCATTTCAAGCTCACCAACTATGGTGTTTCACCCTCCTGCATATCAATATGCAGGATTCCCTTTTACTCCTGGTGTTCATCTTCAAGCGTCGGGGTTTTCAATTGGGTCTGCATCATATGCAAACTCTGCACCTGCAGGAGTTTCGTATTTTCCTTCCATTGCTCCGACGTTTGTAGCACCAACCGGTGTGTTACCTGGTCAGCATACTAGGCAATATTCAATAAATCTACCTGAAGGTAGCATTAGCAGCACTGTTGGACATGACAGTAATCGGAAATGGGGAAGACAGGGCCTTGATCTTAATTCTGGCCCTGGAAGTGTAGATGTAGAAATGAAGGATGAGCAAGTACCTTTACCTGTTAGACAAAATTTGATCATGCAGCCACATCCCTTTGTGGAGGGGCATACAAGAATGTACCAAATGCCAGGTCTTGGAATAAAGAGGAAGGAACCAGAAGGCAATTGGGATGCTGAACGCTCTTCATACAAGCAATTATCATGGCAGTGAGCTTTTACCTGTATCGTTTCTCAGCTGCTTAAGCATCCAGTGAGCTTGTATGTACCGGTATTCCATCTTCAACTACTTGCTTTGTTCTCACTTGCAGATCCTTTTGTTCTGAAGTTAATGTATGGTGCTTTTATTTACAGAGGCAAGTAGGCAACTGCGTGTGGAACTTGAGATTGTGTACTGCACCCTTGCTGGAATATACAATTCATACATGGATACTTTCCTGTGATGAGGTGAATTGTGAGAGGAATGATACTTTGCTGTAGTTGCTGTAAATGTTCATCATATTTCATACCCTCCTGGAAACAGTTTTCCTTGGCTTCAGCAGTTGCTTTCCTAGATTTTCTTAGCTGTCAGGCATGTTTCTAATTTCCTTGGGAGGGTGTACTGGAGATGGAATGGTATAGGTTCTGAGCCTCTTCAAACATCTGGGGTCGCTGTAATTAGGTTCAGCTTGTTTGTTTTAAGTTTCTTATGACAAACTATTTTTCACTTTGTTGAGTACATCTTCAGCCTTACATATGATTTAGAGGTGACATGTATTATATGTGGAAGCGTTACACAATTGATTGTAGCCTCAATCTGCAGTTTGTGAATGCTTACACGGGCATTCTGGTGTCCTCTTATAATAGTTGATCAGGACATTATCTATCAACTTGCAGGGATGCTTGTTTCAACTACTAAAAAGTTGTTCCAAAATTTCTAGTACCAAAATTTCTAGGAGCTGTTTAAACATCAAATGCATGTGCCTTTTATACCGTTGAAGCGTTAATCGCTACTATGCTAGTGTTGCATGATTCTGGCATTATGTTCGAAGTAACTCCGAGTCCTTTTTTTTTAAAAAAAATCATTTTTGCTATGAGCCCTTTATACGAGTACGATGTTCTCTGCCATAATTCTTGTCAGGCCGAATTAACCTGACGCCTCTACTACAATTGGAGCCTGTTGGGCCTAGTAGATTTCTGCACAAGACAACAGTAGTCTCACTATTTAAACGGAACGTTGCCTTCAAATCTACCATGAAATCATAAAATTGTCTACTGATGATACCGAGACATTAGATCGATTCACAAAATCTGTGATTATCCTGACAGAACGATGTCTATTTGTTTCTTTGTCCTCCAGACTTTCTAAACCAACGGGGAGCTAACAACACGAGCATTGTGCGGTACATAAGCAGACTAGTTGAACCATCTAGCTCTAGTAATTAATTACCAAAAGATGCAAATATACACATGAATTGTGCAACCAGCACATTGGGATCCCAATTGTTGCCAACTTGAGGTTGCACTCAGAACATTGCATCATGTAAGGGACTTCGGGTTCTCTTCAAGACTTGTTCAATCGATCAGGAATTCAGGATTTGAAGCATAGCATTTTCCTTCCGCAGGACATGTTCCTGCAGTCAAGTAAGGCAAGAAAGTTAGTGTTCGAAAGATTCCAACACACATCAACTAGGTATCAAGCATGGTTGTTTCAACACACATTAACTGCCTTTTTTCTTTTTCTGGGATGAGGGGCAACCGGGCAACTGACCAAGTAAATTTAGGGAGGTGCAATGGTGTTTAAATTCAAATATGACCAGTAGACCACAATTTTCTTTTGCAATAAATTATTGCCAATAGAAACTCATGATCATATGATAGTACCTTGAAACCAGTCCAGGGATATTGTTAGCCTACTTGTTGGTCAAAACTCAAAACTTACAAAGTTTGACTTTTGAAATATGTGCACACCTTATAAATATGGACAGAGGGAGACTGGGAGAAGTATATCACAAGTTTTAAGCTTGAAAAGTAAGCAAACGCCCATTACAGAATCATATGTACTTACATCATAGAGCAACCTCGATGTTGTTTCTTTTTCTTCTTTTCCCTTTGCTTAGTTTGAGGCTGGATAACTACCTTGATAGCAGCATCAAATACAGCTTTGACATTCTGTATGTCATTGAAATACACAAAGAATTTTCAGCAAATCACAGAATTTAACATTTGAAATGAAGTTAAAACTACTACCTGCTGTGTCTTTGAGCTGCACTCAATGTAATATGCAGCACCTATTTGTTTCCGAAGTTCTTCACCCTGCAAAATGGAAAAGACAATTTTATTAAGAAGCTAGACTGCATTCATCATTTCATATCTTAAGCCTGAAGAATAAGGATAGCACAGCTAACAGGGGCTTGGGTTATTTGGCAGCAAAGAAATTTCCTTATTTTTTAGAATCAGCAACCAAGTCTACATAGCTGGAAAAAAAAGCTTTTTCTCCCTCTCTTGTTTTCTTTATTTTTTGTTCTTGTATTTATTTCACCTTTGGGTCTTCCTTTAATATACAAACCTCAGTAGGGGCCTCTCCTACTGATTTACGTCAAACAAATAACAGTCTGGTTTCTCACCAATTAACAGTCATTAGAGATATACCTGTGCTGTGCTAACAGGTACCATGCCAGGATGGTCCAACAAGTAGTGCTTGTCTTCACGAAGATCTGTAAGTCAATCAAACATGATGATTTTGAAATACTAACAAACACTCTTTAATCAACAAAAGTTCTATAAGATGGCATTCGACCCAGTGTTTTGATAACATACAATGTTAGGGTTTTCCACTCTGTCTCATTAATGATTTGTACTCAAATGTAGCTTACTTTCTTATTGCGTATAAGCATAAGAATTCATTTAATTCCAAAAGTAACTTCAAAGCATCATCCAATATCTACTAAGATGCACTATAAAGAGAGCAGTTTTTGGGTCAGTTCTTTACCTACTATTTTGTCATCAACTAGATAGATGATTGTCGACCCAACTAGTAAGCTGCACTAGAAAGAGCAGTTCGAGCCTTCTAGATTAGTTCCTCACATCCAATTTGGTCATCAACTACTCAAATGATTGTCTACACATTTAGTAAGCAGTTCTAGGTAAGGTCTTTACCTACTGTTTGGTTGTCAACTGCAGAGATGCTAACATCTGTTTACATCACTAGGTCCACTATAAGTAGAATAAAAAACCTAACAGAATTCATATTAACAGAGAAAAAGAGATGCTAAGTTGCTAACTACATAAGACGATGCATATCATACTATAACCTCAATTCCACCCATTGACATGTAATTAAGTGAACAAATGTTTTTGTTGTCAACACAACTCACCCAATTTTGTGCCTACTAACACAACAGGGACGGCAGGCGCGTAATGCTGTAGCTCCGGTATCCACTGAAGGGGAAAGAACAAAGCAGAGGCATTTACATATCTTAGTATCTTTCAAACAAGCAGAAATGTAGTCCAAGAAGCCAAGAGGCACATTTCAGCACCTTCTTCATGATATTCTCATAGCTAGCTCGGCTCACAAGAGAGAAGGCAAGCACGAAAACATCAGCACCACGATAGCTTAGAGGCCTCAGCCGGTTGTAATCCTCCTGCCCTGGAAAAGACGGAATCATGTGAGTTCTACGTTATCAAAGAACCACCGAAACACTATTTTGTTCAAGCATAACAAATAGTTGACCTGCGGGGAGGGCGGAGAATTCACAAGAACATCAGAAAAAATAAGGCAATCAAATCAGGGACGAGTTACCCGCAGTATCCCAAAGGCCAAGATTCACTGTGGTGCTGTCCACAACTACGTTTGCGCTGAAATTGTCGAACACCGTTGGTATGTAATCCTGCCAAAAACAAATGCACATCAGAAATATGACAAATTAGTGAAAAGTAGGCAAATTGCCAAAATTCGCTCCTTGACGCAACGAAAACAACCCACTGTAAGAAAACATTCGACAAAATATACTGAAAATTTGGAAATTTTGCATAGCACACATCACCAGGAAAGCAAAATCTTTTGACTCCGAATGAAAGCTCCTACTCGCTTCGCAGGAAATCGATCAAGAAGGCTCAAGCACAAGACCCCCCCGGCACAGCAGAAAAAGAGAGAGGGGAAAAGAAGAGAGCGAAGACGATTTCGCTTAACCGTGGGGAACTTGTTGCTGGTGTAGCAGATGAGCATGCAGGTCTTGCCCACGGCGCCGTCGCCCACCGTGACGCACTTGATGAACCGGGAGGCGTTGGACGCCATGGGGGCACAGGCACACCCCCCTCTCCCGATTCCCGAGGCCGGAGAAGGGCGGAGACGGTGCGAGGCTACGAAAGAGAGGCAAGATGGGACGAGCGGAGCGGAGGCCGGAGGGGGTGGGGGTGGGGGTGGGGGGATCGTTCACTTGCTTCTCGTCGAGGTGTTTAAGAGGGTCACATGCTTCTCACTCTCCCCACGCTGCCTAGAGAGGGGAGCAGAGAGGAGAGCAACCACTGCACAGTGTACTCTCCTTCCATCTCGCTGTCGTGTCGCTGGCTTGCTGCCTTCTCTCTCTCTCTACTCTACGGCGTTAGTTTGGGGACGAGGCGACGACGTATGTATCACTCTTAAAATAAATTTTTTGACGATGATATTACTCCGAAAAACACATGAAACGATATATCACTTCGAAACAATAATACGTGTAACTATCTATTCTTTAGCCTTTATCTCATCACATCGGATGTTTAAATGTTATTTTGGAATATTAAATGTAGATTATTTATAAAACTCATTCATAATTGGTGGATTATTTATGAGACGAATCTAATTAGCCTAATTACGTTATTATTTGACAATGTGATAATAGAGTAAACATGTGCTAATCATGGATTAATCAGGCTTGATAAATTCGTCTCGCGGATAATCCTTCGATTCTATAATTATATTTATAATTAGTTCACATTTAATCCTTCAAATTGATGTCCAAACATCCGATGTGACACGCACTAAACTTTAGTCTATGGAACTAAATGTCCCCTTAATATATTACTTCGAAACAATATCACGTGAAACTATCAAGTTAATGATATATAGATTAGGATAAAAATGTAAAGTTAATTTTTAGCGGTGACAAATTATCAAATCTCTCACCACAACGAGAGTAAGGGTGGAAACTTTTCGTCTGAAATGAACTATACGTAGGAGTAAGTTTCTTTCTTTATATGTGGGGGTTTTGAACCGTTGCCTCATATCTTATATTATTTGTGCTCGTCATTATATGTCTATGTTGTGCCGTTGTAAGTTATAGTTTGTCTCGCCATTACCCATCTCCGCCTCTACCCATTATAGCTGCCAATCGATATTGATTAGCGTCGTCTTTGCTCGCTTATCACAAGCTACATCGCATGTCTCTATCGTCCCCCACCTATTATTATCACCGGTCTCACCTCAAAACAACGTAAAATTACGTTCTTTGTGACTTTATGACTAACATATGAATCTGACGGTGTTAGAACCTAAGTGATAAAGTCACTCTATAGTTAATGGGGAAATATTCTGTGCAATCTGCAATCGTGCGATCTGGTGCATCCAATCAAGATCCAACGGTTACAATACTTTTTTACTTTTTTCATCTGTAACCGTTGGATCTTAATTGGATGCACCAGATTGCACGATTGGACGATTACAGATTGCACAGGATATTTCCCATAGTTAATTATGCAGGAACATCGACTAAAAGAACATCACAGGCAGTTTTTCCTCCGGTTTCATTCCAACTAATCCACTAGAACTCTGGCAGAAAGTGGAATTTCTGCTAGGTTTGGTGATACCTGATTATTACCACCTGAACACCCGATGCACTGTGTCATTCTGATATTAATCTGCAAGCCAGTGGACACAGAAAGTGTTTGCTCTCAGATGCTAAGTCTTGCAATATATATAATTCAAGTAAAGAAACTTTAATCCCCGTTTTTTAGATTATTGAGAGATTATTTGGCCGGATTATCATGTGGCAAGTAGTTCAAACCTGTATGTAAACCATGTAATTTCTTTTAAAAAATTATATGAAAAATGACAAAAACATATTTTAAAGCTGAACGCTCAAACTACTTGGTGAAATTCGTTCGTCTGTACCCTCAAACTACTTGGTTAAGTGTCAGATCATCTACTATTGATCCTGTTCTTCCCATTTCTTTGTCTACACACAAAGAAATGACAAAAAAGGAACCCATTCAAACAACAAGTTTCCTTCACTATATTGAATTCTCGATGACCTCACAAGAGATGTGAACAAGTTAGCACCAGGTTCCATAAGAACTTCATGCTGGCGTGAGAGTAGTATTAGGATGTGTGATCTTCTGAAAAAAAATCTCATATCACATCTCGACACATAGCTTTTAATTTTGGCTCCCAAGAAATGTCACTGTAAAAAAGATTGGCTATCATACAATTTATTCGAAAAGCTAGTCTTTACGGTGTCATTTCATAAATTCAAAAAATATGGTGTACGTGGGGCATGATTTTCCTTTTATCTGATGGACAATTGAATTCGGGGTTCAAATTGGATGCACGAAATTTATTACCTTTTAGGTAAATTTCTTTTCACTTTGAAAGTTTCTAACCGTGCAGTATACAACATGGTTACAATCTTCCACTTATTTGTCAAATTAATCACTTGAAAATGAAACTCTCGTTGTTACAATCATGATGTTTTGTTCTTCCTTCCTTTTCCAACTCATCCACCGATGGAAAGAAGATATCTTTCACTAAATCTCCATTTTTCAGAGCCAAATCATGACAAAAGCATCCACTAACTTACAAAGACAAAATCATGACAAAATCGTATACTCCTTCCATTCTTTGGAATGCGTTATTAAAAAGATAAGTAAAAAGACTATAGTTCCCTCTTCGATGTGGGTGAGTGTGAACTAAGAGTGGTTAGACTGATTAATAAGTAATTAAGTCCGAAAAGTAGTATGAGTATTTTAAGGGTAAAGATTATATTTTCAAGTACTATATTATGATATTTAGAATAAATTTTAAATTTTAAATGTTATTATATTTTGGTACAGACCACGCACTTACGTAGGAGCATTAGGCTATTCACAGTAGTGAGTTTCATAACATTGTTTCCTAGAAGGCCACATCAGTTTTGCAACTGAATGAAATACTCTCTCTTAGTGGAGAGTTTTATTTCACTATTTTTAGGCTAACCGGTGTAATTAAATGTTTTGCAACTGAATTAAATACCCTCTCTTCGATGAAACGATCTGGCTCACAGTGAGTGTTTCATTTCGTTTCATCCGTCTTGTAAACGGATTAGCACCATGTCATAGAGGTGACACTGCTTCCTTCTCTTCCCTCATTATTTTAATGACATGTCAGCAAAAAAATCTAATATGTCATGGTAATTAATACCATGAAACACCCGTAAAACCGGCACGGTGAATAGCCTTAGCCGTACTCCGTACTTAGTCAGGTGGATTAGTCAGTGGATTAGTCAGAGGGAGACAAGTGCAGCCATTCCCAGAAAAAGTAATGCCAAGATGCCAGACTAATTACTAGATCAATACTTTGTTGACGCATTGATCTCTAAGCCTGATGAATGATCTCTCAGCATTTTCAAAGCAGGTTCCATGGTAATAAAGCGGCGGTGTGCAAAGCATCTTTTCAGACTTGCAGAGCTAAAAACTACTGAGCTGAGCTGAGCTCCTGCCTCCTTGTCGCTGTTCTTAAGGAGAGACACCGCATCGAACAGTGCCACGAATGACAGGAACGTGGGCGTCTTGTTTGTTATCCGGCCGCCTTGATTGGTACGACCGAAAAGGCTCTGATGCATTTTGATCGCCTTGCCAGGTAGGTGGTGCCCTTTCGCAGATCGGCCGTGCCTTTTATTATATTATTATAAGTTTGGTTGACGAGTGGTTGCCCCATAACCGCTGTGATCACTTAATCGATCTAACGGCGTTGGTTGTAATTTACTGCGAGTCTTGCATGGCCCCCGTCCTATTTTCCGCCGTCACAGGCAATCACAGGATTCAGAGCAACAGGTGTTCTGCGTATTGGACGTATCAAAGTATGGATCTTATATTCTACTCCCTCTTTCCCATTATCTCCATCACCTAAGCGTTTTTTAGATTTCCCACAATCTACATCATCTAATAGTTGAGTCATCAAAGCAGCACATCGTATTATGTGCAAATTGATTTAGAGTCCATATGTATGGCTTTGGCTTCCGTTTTGTTTCTTCTTTTACTAGCACTCCACATGACCACATGCACATGCAGGTTGAGAGTGTGGAAAAACAAAGCAACAAACACAACATACGAAGAGAATTTAAGCTCCATATCTCTCGTCTTGGTCATCGTGTTAAGTTGTTAGATGATAGAGATAATAGAAAGGAGGGAGTATATATTTAAACCTCCTCTCGATGCGTGTGACCACGTCCCCTTTCCCAAGCTGGTAAGTTTGTAAAATCATCTTCCATTTGATCGCTAATCCCGTAAAGGCCCTATTTCGTACTCACCGCTGACTTTTTACGTCTGAGCTCTCGATTCTTGTTTCCTGATAATTTATACGCAAAGAAGAGGAAATTTCAAAAATTAGACCACGCTCTAAAATCAGAAAATCAGGAAACCAAGGGGTTTTTCGCAAAAGCGCTTGTAATAGATTTATTTGATGCATAATTTGGCGCACTTTCACGACCGCAAATCACCATTGCTATGCAGCAGCTAACGACAAGATGTACCAACTACAATTAACGACGTCGTCCGATCTTGATCGGGCGGTGCGAAGCCCCCCTCTCTCTCTTCGAAGCCTCCTGCGAAGTGGGTCCCACCAGCGCGAAACCCCCTCTCTCTCTCCGAAGCCCCCCTCGCACAGCGGTCCGATCAAGATCGGACGGTGCCGAAGGGTGACTGCCCCCTGCAGTCGGCGAGCCCGACTGCAGGGGATCTCATTTGGACGACGACTAGCCATGCAGAAACTAGCACTTGCCAAGGTTTCCTGGCCTGCCAAGTGACCATATCGAAGTAAAATGGCGGGGATTAGACGAGGCACCAACCGGCAGGCATGGCACTCAAGGGAAGCAACTCACACAAGAGGCAGGAGCAGAAATGGCGAAAGATTTTGCCTTTTGGCAGGGGAGGGATACGGCCGGAGCCAATGCAGCAACGGAGGCACCACCCAGGCCCAACTCTTCTCGCTTGAGTCGTCCGTAGCTACGGCATCACAAGCCAAGGCAACGATGCACCAAAGCAGGCACGGCGATGACCACTGAAACTTCAACAAATTGGAAGCACGGACACAGAGTCAAATGGGAAGGCTTCAGTTTGGCTGCTGATGACGACGGTGGGTTGCTTGTGTAAGTGAGCTTTGCTGGGGTCTGGCCAAAATATTAAGTATGATCTCAGCTCACCAATTTAATGTAATGTAATAAAATCTTGTTTATTGTAACCACTATCGCTTTCATGATGAGACACTGCTGGTGGCTTCTCCAGCTGATGGTGATGTGACGCTCGCTTACTGGGAGCCTTCTTTGTTGAAGCTAGATAGAGTGATAGACAACGTTACTCCTGTTCGCCGTCCATTGCCACTGGATGGCTTTCAATTCATAAGTCGAGACTTCTTACGGGTTGTATATTGAACCGACCATTCAGCTAGTACTAATCAACCCTACCAAAAATGTGGCCCAAGAAGGGCCACCTGATAGCCGAAGGCTGTATCTTGTCCCCATTAGGTCTTCAGGTCATCCGACATTGCCGACGGTATACAGTGTGTTGTCAGAATGTCCTGAGTAGCAGCCTTCGCAGTTTTTGTCTCCAGGACGACAATCTGTCAAATCAAACATTAGTTATGTAACGCGGCCAACAAAGCAAATATTTCCAACAAGGGATCTTGACTATGCCCTTTTCTTTGGAGTTAAAAATGTAGCTAATATCTGCAATTTTTTTGAAGGCGCTTTAAGAGCTTATGTGGGTTGATATGAAAGACGTGTATAGCAGGAAAGTTCTAAATAAGAACGGATCAGGGGATACCTGGTCATACTCCAGATCAAACTTTAAGAATTCATCCTTGCAATTTTCAACCATCGTCACTAAGTTCTTCAAATTCTTTACAGGTTGACCATTGAAAGCAAGGACCTATCAACAGCATAACAATAAACAGTCTGTCACCAATTACCAAAATAAGAAGAAAATGCATTACATAAAACCGTGCTATTTTTTGGCTTTCAGAAACAACAGGGGAATCAAAGAGGTGTTGGGATGCAACTTCCAATATTGCAATGACTCCAAATATACATACACATATAATTTGGCAAATATATTAGATTGAAAAATATATGCTACATAGAGTAATATATAACTAATATAACTTATATAAGTACAAGAGGACTAACAAGAAATCAACAAATCCATGTTAGTTGGCAATATTCCAGACTGCAGACATACAGCTTCAAGCCTTAACAACAACAATATGACTTGAGCTGTCCACCAGAAATGTTTACAAATAGCCTAGTCGAACCTAGTCGCCATGGTACCGACCAGAAAACTAATCGCGATTAGTCGATCTTGGTTGGTCTATTTAATTATTCCATATATTTTAGGAAATTTACATAATATATATATACACTATATAGTATATGACAATAAATATCTAGGTATGGGCCAAATTTCCAGCCATTACTTATTAGCCAAAAATAAAATTGAAAAGCCCAAGCCCAAGCCCATGAACTAAACCCTAGCTTCACTTCTCACATCTCTCCTCTCCCTCACAGCCGCCACAGAGACCAACTCAGAAGCCCCTGTGCGGCCGTACATCTCGCAGGGCGCCGCCTTCTCCTCACGCTCCCACCGGCGCCGCCGGTGGCCCCTCCCACTCCAAGGCACGCCGCCGCCGGCCCACTCCTCCCGTCATGGCCCATGCGCCATCATCAGCCCCCTCCTCCGGCTAGCCCCTACCTTCCCCGTTGGTCACCCTTCTCTTGGTCACCAAAATGGCACTAATTAGCCAACTAGTCGCGACTAGTCGACGACAAGTCGAACGACCAGATTTCTGGTCGCTCTAGTCAGGTCGGAGTACCTAGTCGGAGCCAGGAAAACAACCAGGCTGATTAATCGGACGCTTTGTAAACACTGACTAGAACAAATCAGAATAGTTCATGTTAGTTGACCCCATGTGTTTCTATTACCTGAGTATTGACAATCTCCTCATAACCGATATTGATATCTGCTACAAGCACCTGCAAAGAGAACAGATGTCACCAAGTTAAGAATTGAAAGAACCTTCTAGTTACCAGCCTACACTATGGAGCAAAATGATTGCTCAAGCCTTATCAGAACCAGACTTTTCATGAACAATGACATGAAGAACTCATAACCTGTGATACCACCACCAGCTGTTCATCAGGTGTTTGTGCCATTGCATGTAAATGCTTGACTAACAACTTGACAGGTGCATCATATTCATAGTCTTTCCCATACTGGTAAAAAAGCAACTACAGTAAGCTTAAGGAAAAAAATATCACTGAACATTAAATAAAATTATGTTCACAGAGATGCAGCAGGTTTGCAGTAAAACAACTGCTACAACTAGAGTTTCAAGAAAATGATTTAGATTCTTTTAGGGAGACCAGCAAATAAGGGTAGCTTACAAATGAAACACATTGCCAGGTACAACTGCATAACACCATAACCCCTAACATGAACAAACTTTTATTAGTTTATACGAATGCTTGAGTGATTTATATTACTTCCTCTATCCAGCTATGTAGGGCATATTTCTCCTTGACATATAGACCAAAATAGTACAAAGACTACAAACGACTAAACTACCCTCAATAATTACTGTGCACAATTTAATACTTGCATGCATGCACGAGTAGTAGTAGTATTTATCACTGCGAGGGGTAGTATGGAACAAAACTCTAGAAAAGTGCTTGGGAATCCAAAAATGGCGTACATTGCTAGACAAACACCAAAACAAAATGTGCCCTACATACCTGGATGGATTGAGTAAACATCAATGGAAAGTTTACTAGTTTAGTTGTGATTCTAGAAATGTTTGTTTTATTCTCTATAAGATATGAAGAAATAAAATTACTGCATTATCCATTCTTCAGTCTTAACTGCTGAGTTATTCAAGGCTCTAGGAAAAAGGAATGTGAACTCAAGGATCAACTGGTTTATTAAAAAATACAGTGGCAACATAAATATTTCCACTGCCGCATCATTCTTTCCAATATGCGATCTCAAAACACTCAGGAAGCATTTTATGTTACTTTTTCCTGTTAAGACCCTATTAGAGTAGAAGGCAACACCAGTTGTTCCATGGAAGATCATGATTGCAAATTTGCAACACATCGAGTCATCGACATATCATACTGAAATGTAAGACAAACAGGCCTACCAAGGATATACTCTTGTTTGAAGATTATTCAATGCAATAGAACTAAAACGAAAAAAGAATGTGCATACAAACCTCAGATCTAAGATATGGAACAGAAACGGCAGCAAAAACAAAGCCAGCAACAATGTAATATGATGGTGGCCTGCCCTTTACATGAGCTGCAACAAGTCTCTTGTGAGTTGCTAGCTTTATTTTGAACTCATGGACTTTTGAATTGCGCAGGACTTTAACAAGGGCTTTCTCGCCAGTATATTTCTGGGAAACAAGATAACTGAAGCCAATGCGCTCGCCATGCCTGAAAGGAACTGGTTACACAGCAAGCGATTGTTAGGAAATATGAAACAATTAAGTTTTCTTTTTAAAGAGCTAGAAGGTTGTCATTAAAAAGTTTGCCAATATAAACAAGACAATTGTTTTAGCACCATGCATGGGAATTTGACACCTTGGAAATGAAGTTCCTGGAAGTTACCAAGACTACGATTTAAAAAATCATTCAGGCTACCAAAACAAGAGGATGACAGAGGCACAGAGCTTTGGAAATACATCCATACACAAACCCAAAACATGAAGGGAAAAAGGCAATCATTATATAGAGAATTATAAGGCCACAGTAATATCATATGGCAATAGTCCCATACAAGTCCAAAAAAGAGTTAAAGAAATGGAGATGGGATGTGTGAGGTGCACTCATATATACTCCCTCCAGTCATTAATATATGACGTTTTTAAGAGTAGATTTAGTGTTAAAATGTCATATATTAATGACTGGGGGAGTATCGAAATTACAGGCATTGAGTGCCAAAAATTCCATTCCATAAATAGTTCAAACAACCTAATTTCATAAGGTACTAACCTGTACCATCATTGGCAATGTCAATACCATCAAAGCTAAGAATAATATCTGACGGTTGCAGGCACCCAGACTCAGGAGCAGTGGGCTCCACCCTCCTAACACGAACACCCTTTTGATCAGGTTTCATTCCCATTGCTTTTCGGAGATCGGGATTTTCCATTTTCTGCCATTCTACTCCAAGTATAGGGAAGCCTGAAATTATATGACATAAAGACATTAAATAAAAGTAACCTTAAATAAATCATGTGGAAAATGTAAAAGATCTGAAGATAGAAGTCACAACCATAGAGCTAGGTGTTAGATGGAGGTTAACATGAGATAAAAGATCACTACTTCTATTTATTAATACAGAAATAAGTTGTCACCTGCATCAAACAATAAACAAGGAAAATATACTTGTTATCTAAGGAAATACATCTGGTGCAGAATATTGGATACTGTATTCACAGCATGTAGTTATTAGAGCATCGCTTAGGCGTCACTTAATTGACAATTAGGCGTCTAGGCGGCTGGTGGCAGTCACCACGGCCAGCACCTCACCTAATCAGAGTGTGTTATCCACCTCATGGAATATGGTGTCTGCCTCATCGAATATGGCATCATCAGGATGCCCAAGTCTCCATGGCAGACGCCATATGGCTGGCGGTGATGGATGAGTGGGAGATGGGCCTTGGTACCCAACGCATATAAGCTTCTCTGACCTCGGCACGATGCGCACATGAGCTTCTGCCCAACCCACTGAAAAACCCTAGCCACACCTGAGCTCCTTCCACTGCCGCTCCCTCCGCCAATACTCCCTCCCTTGCCACCATCCACTCTGCGTCAGCTGCCATCCCCTCTGCGTTGCGTTGCGAGGAGATGAGAACCCATAGCTGCACCACCTAAGTTGCAACTTGCAAGACTGCAGCAAGGTTTAATTCTTATTCCTCACAGGGGACAGCGACAGAGCCCTTCCTCACATGGCGTGGCGGTGCCACCACCTTTCATCCTCTGCTAGCTTGTTTCCCTCGCCCTCCCGCCCTCTCTCTCTACTCTACTTGCTGAGTTCCCTACTTCCCTCCCGTTTGCTTGGCTCAGTTTTGGTTAATGGATGTGCTCATCTGCTCAGTGAGTTGCTTGGTTTTGGTTTGTATTAATGTGTTTTAAAACTGTGATGTTATTTGTGTTATTGTGTTTAAAACTGTAGTGTTATTTGTTAACTTGCTGTGCTATTTGAACTATTGGTATGGAGTATAGAGTATAGGCTTTTTTTAACTATTTCTATTTGATGTGGTTCTGAATTTAAATTCATGTTGTTCCAAAAAATATTGTGCCATACTGCCATGTACATTTATATGAAGTGAGTATGGTGTCGCCTCGCCACACGCCATACTCGCCTAAAAAGGTGTGAAGGTAGTTAGGTGTCATGCATCGCCTTACTGCCATAATAACTATGATTCACAGGATGGAAAGTGAAGAAGAACCAAGAACTTTGATGATAAACTGCAAAAACTAATAATCTAGTATTACAGGACATGAAAATAAATTAAGAAAAACTCCTTTTTGACTATATGTTGGTGATAGTCGATTGGTTCCATGATAAACAAGCCAACCTATAAGTGACACTCAAGCACATCAATCGTAAGATAACCACACAAATCATTAGATGGGAGAAAACTCCAGATGAGGTCCATTGGCAATAATAATGACTAATCAATGGTCAATAGTGGCTTGGTCAAAAGGAACAATCAGATACCTGCCATGCTAAAGATTATGCTTATCAATATTCAATATCATCAACAAATTCTACTAAAGTAGTCAAATTTGTAGGCACAAACTAATAGTGAAAACAAGGTAATTATGCTCGAGAAAAGAAGCAACAGAAGGCAGTAATCAGAAGAGTAGAGGTAAATGGAATCCTCATGCAATTATGGAACACAACAATTACCTGTATATTCTCCAGATTTTTCATAGTCTTGAATGAAGTGCATAATAACTGGTGTGGGTATCACATAACCTATATTCTCAGCATCTTCATGTTTGAGAGATTGAAAAGCTATACCAACACATTTGCCCCTGTCATTAAAAGCTGGGCCACCTGAATTTCCTGAGTTAATTGCTGCATCTATCTGTCCATAAGACCCAATGTGATAAAATTAAATACATGAAGTAGGGATATTATGATTTCTCAACATGTTATCCCCACGCATAATATTATTCTAAACAGGATTATTTCAAGGGATGGGAATTTGGGAAGTAAAAATGAACCTGCAATCCTAGTAGCTCTGTAGAACCATGAACATATGAAAGTATTTCTATCCTAGAGACCACCCCACTTGTCACAGATATTGTGTCTCCTCCAATTGGATAACCAACAACAGTCACTGCATCCTGAAGTGCCGGCAGCGATCCAAACTCAACAGGTGAAACTCCTTCCCAGAACTCATCATCATCAACAGTTAACAGCGCTGAGATTGATTAAACATTTTCAAGTAAGTCCAGATAAGATATGGAATTCATTTTTCTATACACAATCCACAAATATAACTTGCCTGTTTTTCAAACCTACAATTTATTCATGGCAATAAAACTAACGTCCACGAAAAATTCCCCTAACCCTTTCATTCAACAGTGGCATTTTCAAATTGAAAGTTTCAAACCTGTAGACAGATCCAAGAGCTGAGACTACCAAAAAGCAGGCATAAATTTTCATATTTGCAAAACAAAATATCAAAGTTTAAACAATTCAGCATTTTCAAATTCATATGTTCCAAAATTAGACAAAATCAACTACCTTTTCTTCCAAGAGAATATGTACAACCATACTGCAAATGCAATAATTTTGCCACTCTTTGAGAGTAGATGTCAGGTAGTCAGGTCAATCCATCGTACTATCCCAGCCATCTTAGGAAACATTGGACAATTTCTACAACGCAATTGACAAGGACCAAACAATGCAGGTTGCAGCAGAGAAGGAAACATCATACTGACCAATGTCACACTCCGTGCCAATGGCGAGGACTGTGGCCAGGTATTTGGTGTCCGAGCCGCGCTTTTTAAGCTTGACCTGGGTATAGTGCTCTACGGAATGGGCGTTTGTGAGGACGCGCCGGCCGCCGATGATAAAGCCGCTGCTGCTGGAGCTGTACTGCCGCTTCCGCTGCCACGGAAGCGAGAAGTTGGGCTCCGTGTGCACGCAGAACACCTTCACCACAGCGTCCATAGACGGCACCACCCTCGCGACCTCATCCCAGCCCACGGGGCCTGCCTCCACCATCGCATCCCCTCCATTCGCCACCGGCTTCGTCTCCCCGCGGCGGGGCGGGGAAGGCGGGCGCGAGGCGTCCGCGTCGGCGGGGGCCTCGTGGCGACGCGACTTGCCGCCACGGCGGCCCGCGGCGGCTGGTGCGGGGTTGTCAGAGGCAGCGGTTACGGTAGCATCGGGAGACGCGGATGCGTGGTTGCCGGCGGCCGCCTTTTGCTTGCGGCCGCGCTTGCGCTTGCCCTTGGAGGGGGAGGAGGAGTCGTCCATGGAGGCAGGCTAGGGTTTCGCGGCGCCGATCAGGGCCGAGCAGGAGAAGAGGGCTGACTCGGTCGGACTCTTATGAAGAGGGAGCCATCCGGTTCGACCCGACGACCGGTGCCATCACTTTACGCTTCCTAAGTCTATTTACGTAAACAAATATCCGTTTCTCTTCAACTTAAGTGTTATCGTTACAAAAATGCTTCATTTAGTATGTCTAAAAATAAAATAAAATAAAAAAGACGATATTCCAACACTTAGTAAAAAATATTTTATCATTTGATCAAAAAAATGTTTCAAACAAGTGTAACATTCGGCGGTACAGTTTGCAACACTAAAAAATTAAGTATATGCAACATCTTTGTTTTTATGTTTGAGTAGTCAAGGTTTCATACATAGGATCAAAATATTATTATCCTCTTTGAAACATTGACGAACTGAAGATTCTAGCATTACAGGTCCGTTCAGATTAGTGACTGCAATTCACAGCTACAAAAAAAGGTGAAAACTTTAGTCACTGCATTACATGGTTGTTCATTCTGTTCTACTCCGCAGCATTCAGGTGTAAACCTTTACATATGATTCCTAACCTGGATTTTTATCATTGATTTCTTGTGATTCTGGAACAATCATGAATCGGGAATTTCCTGCCTGGTAAGGGCGTTGTTCTGATGTCTGATCATCTGAATACTTTTGCTGTTTTCTTATGGAAATCTGGTTGCCTCTCCGGTGAACTGATCTGCTGATGAGTGATGCGTAGTGGCAGGTCTGATTCATCTGCAGGGGTTTTTGCTGCGCCTTATCAACGATCCAATTTGATGCTGTACTACACAGTGTTTACTCTCTGTAGCCACCACTGCCTTGTTGCCATTGCTGACGAATCACTGCGTGTTTCCTTCTTGTCTCCTCTATCCAATCCAATCTGATTCATGGCTGCTCCATTTCATTCTTGCTTTGTGGTCAAAAACATAAGCAAGCCCCAGGTTATTGTTTCTACCATCATTATTCATCATGAAGACCATGAGACAATGCCTAACTTTGTCTGCGTGGCATTGATTGATGCTTCCATTTTATGAATCTTATTTTTAGCATGATAAACTAGATGAGTTAATGTCAGATGATGCAATCATTTCTCTCTTTGTTTTTTTTTTTGCTTTTGTTGAAAGAGATAAACGGGGAAGACACTACCAACATGGAAATTAGCTTTGGAATAACCCCATCAGGCTGCTAATGGATAAGTTTCCCGGTCCCCAGACTTAGACTTCATTGTTGCCCTGCACTCCTACTAATTGCAATTATTTAAATTAAGCATGTCCATGAGCTTTCCTGGTCTGCATCAACACTAGTAACCTCATGTATGTCAATGTCAGCATGTTTGATGTACCAGCAGATCGACCGTCCACGTACACAGCAGGCTAGCTAGCTTAATCAGTCTCTTAGAACTGTATCTTTCCAAATTGCAACTCATGGCATCATGATGGACATTTTGATCTTAGCAGCTAATACATACGTGCAAAAGCATATAAATCTTGCTGAACCTAAGGCCCCTTTTGTTTCACTTTAGGATTATAGTGATCATATTAGGTTATTATAATTTACACTCTAAATGATAGGTACTAAAATAATAAATTGACTTGTTTGTTTCAGCTTATAAAAATAAACTATATTATTATAATATCAAATAAAACAAACAGATCCTAAGTTAAACCAGCCCGCAACTATGGTACAAACTAAAAACAAGGTCAAAATCCTACCTGATCAGGTAGTCTTGTGCTCCTAGCTACCAATCCCAAGAACTAGCTTTGCAATATTCATCAGAGGATTCAACTTTGCAAGAGGTGAATTGATTTGATGGCAGTTATTTTTTACGAAGAAATTGGTAGCAGCTATTTTTGAAGAACAGGCACGGCACAAAGCCATGCCCCGCTTTATTTGAAAGCGAGAAAGGAAACCATCCCAAAGTTCACTGGGGATACCAGTTTACATGGTAAGACTCACAGATCTCAACAACGATCACCCCAAAAGAGTCACTAGACGGAAACACCCCACAGAAGCAGCAAAGGCAAACTCCCCAACAAGCAAAAGTTACTCCCAGCCGAAATAAGAACGCAGGGGGACATAGCGAGTACTTAAACAGCAAAAGAGCCCCTGAGAAGCTGACACATAAAGGGAAACGTAACTCCTTGTCCAGGAAAGAGCCCAACGACATGCAACATCCTCCAAAGATGGCCTTGAAGACCACACCATCAGCGACTCACGCATCGCTTGGCCCATCTTCCCTTGATAAGCTTCGGATTTGAGCAAGGAGCAAGCTGCTGAACCTTGCCATCTCCCCTTGGTGACGAGTCGGAGCTAACAACTTCCACTGTGAAACTGAGAAACCAAGGGTTGGTTTCGGTATTTGTGATGAGTGATTGACAGGCTTTTAACCTCTGTTCGAAGGGGTACCTCCGAAGGGGGTTCGGAGGTTGTACCTCCGGAAGGGGTTCGGAGGTTGGACCTCCGAAGGGTGTTCGGAGGTGGTTTCACCGAAGGGTGTTCGGTGGTTTGGTTGCTGCAGCTGTTGCAGCGGAGTGTGCTTGTCGGAGGGGTCCGACAGTACACGATGACTGGGTGTGTACCGAAGGCTTCGGTACTTTGGGCGGTACACCGGAGTGTGTACCGGAGGTTGCTAACCCGGAGAGGTCTCCGGAGTACTGGATACACTTGTCTGTTTGTCTGTGGTGCGCAGGGACTTCGGAGGCGACGGACGAGGTTCGCGGCAGGTGAACCTGGGTCAAGCGGGAGGCTTGAGGCCAGGGCAGCGGGGAGCTCCGTCACGGTGGCTGCGAAGGGGTCTGGGTCGGTCCTCGGGTTGAGATGCGCCAGGTGAAGGCAGAGAGTGCGGAGCGTGGCTCCGGGTGAAGGTACTCCGAGACAAAGTCCTCGGAGGTGAGGCACTTCGAAGGTACTCCGGATGAAGTGACTTCGGAGTTGGTTGGAACAAGTCCTCTGCGGAGGCAAGGAGTTCGAAGTGTGCTCCGGAGGGAGACATTCGAAGGTTGCCCGACGAAGGTCTCAGAAGTCGAGGCGCATCGAAGGCATGGTCCTGGTGAGGCTCGTCGAGGAGTGTGCTCGGGGAGAGACACTGCGACGAAGGGCTCATGGAATGCTTCATGCGGAGGCCTTGGACGAAGGAGGGACTTCGAAGGGTGGTACTCCGAAGGTGGGGCTTCGGAGTGTGGAAGGCTTCGGAGCGAGGCTAGCTCCGGAGTGTGGTTGTCTTGTGGTACTTCGGCCTGCATTGCTTCGGTACACGGACTGACGGAGTTCGAGCTGGGTGAAGCTGCGAAGCCGTGGTGGTCCACTCCGGAGGTGTTGGTGCGAAGGCCCGAGGGCTTTGACGGCTTCGGCTCAAAACCGTCACTATATCGGAGGCTATCTTCGGCGAAGCGAAGGCCACTAGGCTCAAGGCTTCTCGCCGAAGCTACCGCACCCTCGCGTGCGAAGGGAGGCTCTAGAAGGTCAAAGACTGCAAAGGCTGACACTGTCTGTTCTGTAAAAAGCTGACACTGTCCCCTCTGCAAAACTGACAGAGAAGCCTCCAGAATAAAGTTGGACTACCTTTTGTACCCCTCTATTCTGTAGAGACAAAACTGGTGTAAACCCTAGGGGTAGTGTAGTCATTTCCTTTGGGTGAACTGTGGGCTATAAATATGGGAGCTCGGTAGGTAACATTTAACACTTTGAGCATTTACTGTTGAGCTCCTGTAGCCACATACCTCGTTGTATTCATCCAGAGTTCAATTTATTGTGTTCCTTGTTCAAGCGGCGAAGCCCTACTTCTTTGTGCTTTTTGCTTGAGCTCGTGTTACATACCTCGCTAGTTATAGTGCACCGAAGCCTGTCTAGGCGAAGGTTGTCTTTGTGCGAAGTGTGTTTTTCAGCGTGCGTTCGCTCTGTGTAACTTGAGGCCAGACCTCACAGATTACTAGCGAAGCCCTGATCGAAGCCCGTTTTGCTTCTTGTGTCGAAGCCCTTAGCGAAGTCCGTCTGTGTGCGTGTAGACCTTGGTGTACGAAGCCCAGCACCAGTTGCTGCTGCCAAGTACTTGGTCGAAGTCCTCAGTAGGGTGTCCACTCTTGCGAAGGGTGAAGTGCGAAGCCTGCTCGAAGCACCCTGTGTGCGGAGCCTGCACTGACTTAGCAGAGTAGATTTTCGAGGGTTGTTAGTGGAGCGAAGTATTCTTGGCTTCGAACTTTTGCTCCTGCGAAGCCTGTGTTCGGAGCTGTCAAAGGACCTCCGAACCAGACCTTCGAAGGTAGTGTTCGAAGCCTGTTCCGCAGAAGACAGGATTAAAACCGAAGGCTGTTTTTAGCCCGAAATTTTAAAAGCTCCCATTCACCCCCCCTCTGGTCGCCGTTTCCGGTCCAACAGAAACAAAACAAGTTAGTTTATAAGGCAGCTCAAGAACGTTGTGCGGCAAAGTATTGTTAAACACAAACTCGTTACGCATAATCCAAATCGCCCAAAACCCAGCTGCGAGGACTCCAAGAACCAAAACGTTTTCCTTGGTGGAGAGCTCACGGTTATAAACCCCGAAGGTATCACAAATATTATCTGGACAGCGAGCCCAACCAAGAGAATCCCTAACAAAACACCAAGTGAAGCTGGAGAGAGCACAGTGAAACATAAGATGATCCACAGTTTCCAGATGAGTACAATACTTACAATTCGGATTCCCCTCCCAATTTTTTTTCCGCAACTGGTCGCCTACTTGAATTCTACCTTTTAACACAAGCCAAAGAAAACACTTCACCTTCAGAGGAGCGGCACATTTCCAAACCAAATTCATATCCTTTATCGTGATGCCCCCAAAGCACAACCAATTATAAAAGGGTTTGACAGAGAAGACGTTGCTATTAAGACCCCAAGAAATCTGGTCTGGCTCCGCTGTTAAAGAGATGGGACCACAAAGATTTCTTAATTCGAGCCAAGAACTCAATTCTGTTTGAGAAAGAGACCTTCTGAAACGAAGACTCCCAAAATCTTTGATTACCTCTTCCACCAAAATATCAGGATGCAAACAAATTTCATACAACCGGAAGAATTTGATTCTTAATGGTATCTCCCCGAGCCAAGAGTCTTCCCAGAATAAAGTTTTTTTACCATCACCCACTTTGAATACGTAATGTTTTTGAAACCAAGGTCTGAACTTCATCAAATTATTCCAAAAATACGAGCCCTTCACCACCTTGCGCCCAAAAATACTCCCCTTAACCGCATACTTTTTTCTCAACAGATCGTAGCACACCCCCATGTGCCCCCCAGCAAGCTTTAGAACCCATTTAGCAAGCAGGGGAACATTCATCAACCTTGAATCAGTGAACCCCATGCCCCCAAACACTTTAGGAATGCACAACTCTCTCCAGTTAACCATATGATACTTCTTCCTCTGACTTAGCCCGTCCCAGAAAAACCTACTACGTATGCTGTCCAATTGCTGATGAATATTTTCTGGCAACAGGAAGGCACCCATGGAGTACAAAGGAACGCTGCTAAGGCAAGAATTGATAAGAACCATCCTACCCCCATATGAAAGGTAGCCACATTTCCAAGTCGACAAGCATTTTTCAACCTTCTTAACCAAACCCCCAAAATCATCTCTAGCTGGCCGAGAATGGCTGATTGGTAAACCCAAGTACGACAAGGGGAAGGTGCCCAGCTTACAATTGAACACGTCAGCAGCCCTCTGAGCTTCTCCCTTGTCCACCCCAAGAGCAAATAATCCACACTTCTGGTAGTTAACCTTCATGCCAGACAACTCCTCAAAACAGTATAGGAGGAATTTAACAGTAATAAAATTGTTTTCAGAGAACTCCATCAGCAGGACCGTATCATCAGCATACTGTAGATGAGAAACCCCACCACGCACCAAATGAGGCACCAAGCCAGTTAAATGATTATTCTCTCTAGCTCTAAGCAGCAGCTCCGACAGAGCATCACCCACAAGGTTGAAAAGCAACGGAGAGAGAGGATCCCCCTGCCTCACCCCCCTGTAAGTTCTGAAAACCCCCCTACCTCCCCATTGACGTTAATGGCAACCCTGCCCCCTGAGATTATTTTAGTGATCCAATCGGTCCACTTCTTATGAAAACCTTTTCTATCTAGGACTTCAAACAAAAAACCCCATTGGACTCTGTCATAAGCCTTTTCAAAATCTAATTTCAGAACAACGTCCCTCTGATTCTTGCGCTTGACCTCATGGAGAATTTCATGCAACAAAACAACACCATCTAAAATGTTCCTTCCAGGAAGAAAGGCAGATTGGCATTGATCAATAATGTTGTTAGCTATCTTCGTTAATCTCAAAGTCAAGACTCTAGTAATGAGCTTAAAACACACGTTTAACAGACAAATGGGCCTAAACTGTTTAATGGAGCAAGCGTCTTTGATTTTTGGAATAAGGATAATTTCCCCAAAATTAATTCTCCCAATCTCTAAATCACCCCTATGTAGCTCATCCAACATTTCTTTAAATTGAACTATGAAATAACCCCAAAACACTTTATAAAAGTTCACAGAAAAACCGTCAGGACCAGGAGCTGTATTTCCTTTCATTCCTTTGAGGGCAGAGTCAAGTTCATCGAAAGTGAAAGGTTTGATCAACTCTTGATTGTCATACTCCGTCACTCTTCTTCTGTTAGCCCAAAAATCATTCATCAAGTGTAAAGCACCCCTCTCTCCGGACCCAAACAAATTCTTATAAAACTGATAGATGTGATTGGTCAATTCATCACCCTGCGGAATGATAACCCCCTCATCTTCCAGAAACAAAATAGCCGCTTTTTTCCTACAACTTGCCATTTTGTGAAAATAGCTGGTGTTAGCATCACCCAACATCATCCACTGTTGACCACTCCTTCTCTGCCAATATTCAGCCTCTTTCTGATACATGTCACAGATTTGGAGATTCAGACTGTGTCTTTCTTCCCACTCGACTGCAGAGAGCCCAGAAGAATCAGCTTGTAATTCCAGGTTTTTGATCCTATCCAACATCTCATTTTTCGGACACGCTGATTCCTTCTTAAATTTCCACTCCAGCCTCTGAATTTTTTCCTAAGGATATTGCCTTGTTTTTGCCAGTAATCTAAGATTTTTTCCCGCCCGCGGCGAGGCCAAATGGTTTGAACCCAACTTACGAAACCCTCTTGGGTAAGCCAATCATTGTTGAATCTGAAAGAAGGTCTTTTTTGGGTAATTTTCTTGTCTAAATCGACCAATAAAGGGCTGTGATCAGAACCAATCCGGGGCAAAGTCACTACCATGGCCAGAGAAAAAAGACCACTAAAATGATTTGCAGTCAGCACTCTGTCTAAAACTTCCCTTGTAGGATCAGCTTGGTTATTAGACCAAGTGAATTTACCCCCAATTCTAACCAACTCCTCCAACTCCAGTCTGTTAATGAAGTCATTGAAAGCGTTGAGCCACCTCCAATGAATAACCCCTTTAGATTTCTCCTCTGGAAATCTGATCAGATTAAAATCACCCCCACAATACTAGGATTGAGTTGAGAAGCAATCTTATCGGACAACTCATTAAGGAACCCAACCTTTTCATCATCAAGAACCGGCCCATAAACATTGATCAACTCCCAACATTTGTTGTCTATTTTATTTTCCAGATTTAAGCTAATGAAATACCTACCTTGATCCACTCCAATAACATTCACCAGATCAAGGTTAACCCCGCAAAGCAAACCCCCCCAATGCCCCACTACTGGTTTAGTGAACCAAAAGAAGTCTTTCTTGTTGCAAAAGGAGTCTAACTCACGAGAGGTAAAACTGTCACGCAAAGTCTCTTGAATACACATGAAATCGAAATTGTGATTATGCATCAAATCAATAAGCTGTCTCTGTCTCCCTTTGTTACCTAATCCCCTAATATTCCAGAACAACATTTTCATGTTGGAACAAGCACATCCCCCCAACATCTTCTATCACAGGTGCAGGATCACAATCGGATCCAGCAACACACCCCATAGTAGTTTCCACAGCACTAATAATATCTTTCTCTTTGCTCATGTTGTTTTGAGCAACACAAAGAAGAGCTTGAGCCATTTCTCTAGATTTGATCAAATCAACCTGATCCACCCTATCATTTCTAGAACCCCCTAAACAGACCCCAACATCCCTAGCAATTGAAATTAAATGATCAACATCAACGTTTTGTAAAATAGTGAACTTGTGCGCACCTGAAGTATCATCTTTTTGCCCTGCCCTGAGTTTAGCTTTGACAGCAATCGGAATACCGTCTTTTTTGATCCTGGAGCTTTGTCTCACCGCCACAGGGGGGTATTTCTTTGATCTGGTTTTGGCATGTTTCCTTTTGCCAGGTGCCCGAAAACCATCATCATCAATAGTGCTCTCATCAATAACCCCCAGGGGATCATGGATTATAACTCCTGGCTTCATGTTGTCTTCGATGACAGTTTCTCCAACATGATCCTGCCACTTTTCAGAAACAGGTATACTCATCATCCTCGGCAAACTCCCCAACTGAACAGCCACAGTGTCACCACCCACTAATTCATCCTTTTGAGGTCCTCCAACGCTTCCACTTCTATCACCAGCAGGGTGATAGTAACATGCAGGAATGGTAGCCAGGACATCATCATCTGAACCATCTTCTGAACCGCCTTCAAACTCTAAATCATCATTGTTCTTTGAAGTGCCATGAGAGGTATCCGTTCTCGAGAAAGGGGCAGGGTCTGAAGATTCATGATATTCTTGGTTCTCTAGATCTTTAGTCGGCATGTACTCACCCCTGCTCCTCCCACCCAGATTTATCTTAAGATCATCAGGCTTTGGTTTGATGTTGTGAATGCCATCCAGTTCTGGCACCCATTTCACTCTGTACCCAACCGAGTTCACAAACACTTCTGAAAAGCCCTCAATCCTCCAAGGATCACGGCACAGAACCTTGATTCTAATCGGACCCGAGCGACCAATACTATTGCAATCAACTTCAACTAGCTTACCCACCAACTTAGCTATACTTTTGATATAACCCTCTTGTCTGGCAAGCTGAGGAATGCCATACGCCTTAACCCAAACCTGTTGCAACAGAAACAACATTTATATCGCGATCTGAGATCCTTATGTTAGCTTTGATATTAAACTTCTGAAAGTCAAAACCCTTGAGCCTAGCCAGCTCCCACCTAGCAGCTATTTTCACATCCAGTGTATTGTGGATCTCTTCTTCTCTCTGTCTCACACACACTGGCACACACACACATATTACATATACTAATCTATGGACCAATGTGGCTATCACTGATGTTTGGTGAGGACCAAGTGTTGATACGCTCTAAAATTCTAGCTTCTCCATGTGCCTTCTTCCCTTCTGTAAACATGGTGAGAGCTGAGAAGAAGAAGAACTTGCAACTTGCAAGGCCTGGTTGATATGAGTAGACGCTTGTTGCTCCTACAAGGGTGATTTTTTTTAAAATGATATTTTTTTTAAAAAACAAATCTATATAATCATTTTCAAAAATTTCAAAAATGTATAGCGATCGATTCTTGAAAGACTGACTGACGGCCAGTCGGCTCGGGAGGGCCGAGGCGGTTGAGTCGGCCTCTCAACACTCAACAGCCGACTAGCCCCTGCCGCCCATGGCAGCACCTGCATGTATGCATGTGGGCTATGCATGCATGTGGGTCCGGCTAACTACAAAATTATTTTTTAAAAAAATATTATTTAAAAAATCGTATACAACATAATATTAATAATATTTTTGACTATTAATATCGGTCCACGTGATTTTTTTTTTAAAAAATAAAGTGATATTTTGACAATTAATTTATTTATTAATATTTCAACAATATCTATAAAATTAAGTTAGCTTAATTATACCATATAATTAACACAAAATACATTATTTTAGCTTAATTATCAATCAAAATTAAAATATTGAATTTTTTATAATCCATAGACACCTTGCATTTTTTATGGAGACGGTAATATTTTGTGAGTTGTCAATAAATTTATTGAATGGAGGGCAATTACATGCTTTAAATTTACTTGTGCATTCAAAATATGTAGTATTTGTTTCTTTAATGTTTCTTTAACTTACACATTCTAATTTACTGAAAATAGGCAATAGAGTTGGTACTGAGGAAAATAGGACCATCTAAATTTATGTTGAGAGGTACCATGCTACACATGCGGTGTGGTGCACACATTTTGAATTTAATAGTTAAGGATGGCTTGGATATAATCAAGACAACAATAGAAAGGATTCGTGATAGTGTTGCATATTGGACAGCCACACCGAAAAGAATAGAAAAATTTGAGAAAATTGCTAAGTTTGTGAAAGTTAAAGTAGAGAGAAAGCTATGTCTTGACTGCAAAACTAGGTGGAACTCAACTTATATCATGCTCAGTGTTGCAATTAATTATAAGGCTGTTTTCAATCGTGCTATTCGAATTGACAAGCAATTTGAATCTGCTCCTAGTGAGGAAGAATGGGAATTTGCTATTATGGTTGTTGAGAGGTTGCATTTGTTTTATGAAATCACTGAGATGTTTTCTGGAAGGAATTATGTTACCGCAAATATTTATTTTCCTAGGATTTGTGAAATTAAAATGAAAATGAGGCAATGGTCAACATGTGGCCGTGCAATCATAGAAGCTATGTCAGTCGCCATGAATCAGAAGTTTGATAAGTATTGGACTGATATTCAATGTCTTATGGGCATTGCCACACTTCTTGATCCTAGATTTAAAGCTGAGATGTTACTTGTTTGCTTTGAAATGCTCATGGGTGTTACTGGTGAAGAGTGTGAGGATCGAGTTCGAGAAGTGACAACTAACTTGTGTGATCTGATGAGTGAGTATAATATAGAAATTCCACAAGATAATATAGAATCATCCTCAAAAGTTTCTTCAATGGAAGCTCCAGCGGTTATGTCCATCTTCAATGCTCGTGTTGCTAGGAAAAAGGCCTTCATCTTTAAGAATTAAATCTGAACTGGACCGTTACTTGGAGGATGATTATGTTGTAGCAAAGGAAGACTTCAATGTGCTGGATTGGTGGAAAGTGGCAGGGACTCGCTATCCTACTTTGAGGATGATAACACGAGATATTTTTGCTATTCCAGTTAGTACTGTTGCTTCAGAGTCAGCATTTAGCACAAGTGGAAGGGTTCTTAGTGAACATCGTAGCAGACTCACCCCTCAAATGTTGGAGGCTTTAATGAGCTTACAAGATTGGCTTAGAAATAAATACAAAGGTAACTTCTTTTGTTCCTATCTTCATTTTAGAAATAAAAATGTCTCAGTTTCATCTTTTACAAATGCTTATGTTTTGAAGATAATGAAGTTGGAGACCCTGCTAGTTTTTGGACTTGTCTCCGAGATATCCAAGAAGGGATGCAGGTTGCTGACTTAATCACTTGAATGAAATAATTTGTATTTTAGTCAATTTTATTATTGTTGGTTCTATAACTATTTTATGATCTATGCTAGGACCTTGTCATATGAAATTTGGAGCTGCCAACAACTCAAGATTCAAGAACTCTCAAGCTATCAAGTCCTGCCAGAGCCCATATGTGTACCAATGTACCATGAATATTAAAACCTTAAATTTGTATAATTATAACTTTTAATTTGTAACTTGTAAGACAATGTTGAATTCTAGGATTATTTCTTTGCCTTATTCTTGATCTGTTGTGTACTTGTGCTACTATGTTGAGTAATTTTGGTATTGGATGGAGTGGAGTCAATGGACATATATTATTTATGGAGTGGAGATCTGTTGCCTTATTTTTTTTAGTTTGCGGGGATTTACTCCTCATCGGGTACCCGTCAACCCGACGGGGACCGGGGACGGGAAAAAACAGTCCCCGCTTTCGGGGACGGGGACGGAGATCGGGGAAATCTCCTCTCACGGGGGACGGGGACGGGGACCTCTCCCCGTCGGAGACTGTCCCTGTTGCCATCCCTAAGTCAGCCTCTCCCGAGTCGACTAGCCGCCAATCGGTCCTTCAAGAACCGACCGCTACACATTTTTGAAATTTTTGAAAATGGCTATATAGATTTGATTTTTTTTAAAAAAATATTATTTTTTTAAAAAAAAAATCTACAAGGGTACCTAGACACAGGTGGCCACAAGAAGGAAAGGAGCATATGTGAACTGGAGATAGTAGACACTTGGTGATGGTTTCATGTCCAATTTTACATAGGCAGACTGAAGGATCGTCCGTGCAGCTCTGCAGGCCATAAATTCTTCCTTTAATCACGAGTAGGGCACACCAGTGTAATGGAATTGCAAGTTGTCGTAGTACGTAACAAGTACAGTATCTGTCTTGTCTGCAAGCAGAGGCTGTGCAAGTGCTGCGTGCTGACCGTCTCTGTATTCTTCTACTGTACTGTAGTGGCATCATCAGAGGACCTCTGATCTCTCAAGGCCAGTTGATCGTTTGGACGCATGCATCCGTCACCGTCAGTGCTGGTGCTATCATTGGACCTCGCTTTTTCAACGACTGCAAATTCGGAGAGCAAGATGTTATCATGTTAAAGTCATACTTAGCTGTGAATGGATGGCCGTCCATGCATGCATGCATGCAGTAGCTAGCACTCACCTGCACATCTTTCTTTGGTTCCTGAATAATGCAACTCATCATGCGTGTCAATGAAAGCTGCATGCGACTGTGTATCACGGTCGCAACTCGCAACTGGTCTGGATAGCGAATATGATTTGATATTTTGATAAGATAGCTGACACTGTTACTAGCACTGTGCTGGTGTTAAGCGTGTCACCTGCCAGTAATCTCCTGTTTTTTCTTTCTTTCTTTCTAGGATTCCTGACCGATTGATTGTTCAGAGACATGCATAGCATCCGATGCTAACCGCAGATCAATTCATTTTTTTCAGCTGGATGTTAATTACGTCCATTCCTGTCATTTTTACAGAAAGTTTCATTTCTTACGTCCCCTAATCATGCGAAAGGATGATGTTCTTATCCACTGGCAATCGATGTAGCATGCTTGGATTCACATGGAAAAGATGCTGAGTGACCTGCTGTGCGATGGGATCCCAATCTGAAGAAAAGAGAGGCATAATCCAAAATGTGACACCTGCAAAGCCAAAGCAAAACGCTGCACTACTACGTGTCTCGTCACTCACTCACTCACCAACCCGCACAGCAGGCGCACGGCAACTTGTCAAGTTAAGATACCAGTTCTTCAAACTCGTTGATGTCTTGATCAATTCAACATTTCAACATTTCGAGCCCCATCCCCAAAAAGACCCTTTCGTGTGACGTTTTCTTCCTCTTTTAATATAGTTTAGCAGAACTCCTGCTATTTCTTTTCTTCAGAAAAAAAGAACATTGCATGTTGACATTTCATTTCCAACGAAATTCCACTGCGGTCTACTGACAGCGGAGTTAGGGGCCACTAACTTTCGTCGGCTAGGCTAGCCGACGGAAGTTAGCACCCCTCTGTTGACGTGGCAGAATTCGGCGCTAACTTCCGTCGGCTTCACGTGACTAACTTTCGTCGGCGGCGGACGGAAGTAAGCTAACTTCCGTCTACTTGCTTCCATCGTCCTTTTGGCCGACGAAAGTTAGCCTTTTGCCGACGGGAAAGGGCTAACTTCCGTTGGCTTTGGTCGACGGAAGTTCCCTGTTTTGTTGTAGTGCACCTTTAAGGCTCCATTTGATTTGGTTGAAGAGCAAAATGGCTAGTTTTTTGATTTGGTCGCTCAGTTTTTTGTTTGTTTGGTAGAATAAACGGATTGTCTAATTTTTTATTTGTTTGGTTGGATGGATGTGACCGTCTTTTTTTTGTTAGTGGGTGAACCTAGATAAGCTTGGTACAATCACCTCTTAGGGTAAAATGTGAGATTACCCTCACAATTAAGGGCATGTTTGTTTCAGTTTCTAGCAGTTAGAGATTCTTAGTAGCTAGTTAGTCTGAGTAGCTGGTGTTTTTCAACTTCTGGATTCTAGTTCATTTCTAGATTCTGGAGCTACTAATTCTCATAATCTGAGTCCAGAATCTAGACCGTTTGTTTCTGCATCAGATTCTAGAAATAGCTACAACTGTCAGAAGCTGAAACAAACCGGCCCTAAGATGCCACAAGTAAATATAATCAGTGAACAAATTATTTTTGTAGATAGAGCTAACAACCTAACAAAATATTAAGAACTAATGTAATTCACTAAAGCAACCGAAGGATCTTGGCAAGGATGTTTAAGATCATCCAGATAAAGAAAGGATTCATGATGTACGCGTGCCTTTTCAAAGAGCTAATGTCATATATAACACACGACTTTAGTAGGTCCTACTACTAACCAAGGATTGCAATTTTGACCTTATTTTTTATTGTTTCTGAACTTCTCTATCAATTAAAGCACTGGGCGGGCGGAGTAATGAAACTAGGATTACTTTTATTTTAAAAAACTAACATAAAATCATATCAGCCGAGCGAAGACGCAAAAAATAAGACATATCATGAGTAATAAACAATAGTCTCTCACTATAAAACATTGCTCACACATTCTCAAAACTTTCGACCTAGTTCACACATTTCACTTTAATTCATTCAAGGTTTTGAGCACCTTCGAATTTTGATCTAAGCTAGCATGTACTGACCCGATGCTCCCAATGTCCTACGGACCACCACAAAATGCAAAAATCTAGAAAACTCTAATCCTTTTAAAGACTTTAACAAAATTTTATTCGCAACATTTTTATTTCATACAGGATGTTATGGACGCTGACCACCCTCGTCCGCCTAAATTTGTGGATGAACATGAACTCCTTCATATTAAGAAAATATTCACTCCGTAACCCCCACCCACCGATGCAAAGGTTCCGTATCCTGTACACAAAACTCCCTCCGTACACAGATGCACAAGTCTCATTGCAGCTCCACATCCAAAATCCAATGACCCTGGTTCGAAGGGGTTTTTTGTAAACTGACACGAAGAAGCGGAGGTGCACTGTGGATGGTCTTTTTGTAAAAACGAAGGGTCGTTGGATTTTGGATGTGAGACTACGATAAGGCTCGTGCATTTATGCCCGGAGGGAGTTTTGTGCATGATAGGGAGCCCGATGCAAAAGGATCCTAATTAGACATCGCAGAAAAGAGGGCTAGATCGTATGGATCACCGGTGCTGACAAAGAGTTAAAAGGAAAAATTTGAATGACAGCGTCAAACACGAAGGAATAAGAACAACCGTGTATAATCTAGTATGTGTGATTTCTTTGTTGTTACGGTGGGTATTTCTTTGTGGAAATGAGGTGCGTGGGAGCCATCGGTCACGTGATCATACTGGGCCTTTTTCGCTTCACTGCAATTCTGCAAACACGACGGTGAAATATAAGTCTTGTGAGTACAAGTTTTTGTAGCCTTCAATGTAAAATTTTAACTATTAATTTCTTTCGTAATAAATCATAAACAGATGTAAAATTAATATCGTATGAAAACATTTTTATATACGATCGAATCTATTGGTTTCCCTTTTCTCCGTTTTGTTTCTGCTACTCTTGCTGCTGATTGCTGTCAAAGAAATTCTAGCACGAAATGGAAGAGTATCCTCTATCAAAATTTGGCACTAAAAGATTCCGTTTGGTTTCAGAGATAAGAGATAAGGTGGATGAGATGGTTGATCTCAATTTTTTTTAGGTTGAAACTGTCTCATCTTGTGTTTGGTTATGAGAAATAAGATATTTTAGTTTCGCGTTTGGTTGGTGGGTTGAAAAAATATGACTTCACCTTGGCACCTCCGTCTTGTCCTGAAATACCCTTGGCCCTGCCTTGGGGTCTTTGCACGTGAGGTGGGACGAGTTCGTCCTAAATATTATAGGAATATTTTCTACTCCACCTAACTTCGAAAAAACATTGTAGAACCAAAGGCCAGCTAATTGCGTAACAAAAAACAGTGAGGATAGAGGATCGAACTGTTGATCGTTTCGAGTTCCTTGCAGTACTCAAGAGCTCTCTGGTGGCCTTTTTAGCATTGTTTCATTTGTTTATGGTAAGAGAGGATGGGGACACTGAGAAAATCTGGTAGGAGTGCACAAATGTATGCAGCATATCCTTTGGGCCCATACCTTCATTCCCTCTCACAGCATCTGCATTCCATTAATCCCATGTCCTGATATTCCTACCAGAGCATGGCAGCCATTCACAAGGGATAAGTGGTAGGTAGCAGCAAGGTACAAGAATAGAAAAATGCATCCATGTCATCTCACACAACTAGATTTCTAGAGTTGGTCTGAGTTCCTGTTATTCCCTAAAAACTATTTTGATGCGCAACTTTCCTATATTTTAGGTATCCTTATTTTTAAATGAGGAATGAGAAGTTAATTCTAAATTTATGATAGATAGCAAGAGATTTAGAAAATGGTTTAGGATATGAAATTGTTTATAGGTGATGTTGGAGTCTAGTTTTTAATCAAAATCTTAAAATTTAAAGTTAGGAACATATATAAGAACTCTCTCGGAGATAGTCTAAGCTTTTTACCCATGGGAGGCCATGATGCCTATGGCAACACCAAGCTCTTGGCCTCTTGCTTCTTTCTTTCTTTTTTTTTTCAGCACAGGTCCCTCTCAAAGGAATGGACAAGCAGATGGCTGCTGAAATACATATGGGAAGATGTTATAGATTAAATAATAGTGGATAATGCTGCTGTTTTAAACAGGAGTTGGTTAGTTGGTTTCCTTTTAATTAGCAGATTGGTTGGTTAGTGGTTTCCTTTTAATTAGCAGATTGGTTTGTTTCCTTAGAGATAGCAGATTGATCTGTAATTCCTTAAGAATAGTAGATTGATCTGTATTAGGGGGGCCTAATATATAAAGGCCTTAGTAGTGTCAGATGGAGATCATCGAGGAATAAAGGTCTTCCCTAGTTGGGCGAGATTTGCCTCGATAACTTGCCGGTATCAATTTGGTATCAGAGCCGATCGGAACATCGACAACCATGTCCGGTTCCGCTCAAGATCCTGCGACCATGTCCGTTGATGAGAAGCTTGACTTCCTCATGGCGGCAGTTACTTGGATGATGGGCGAAATGACCACGATGAATGCCCGCCTCGACGACCATGACCACAGATTGGCATTGCTCGAAGATAGAGCGTCAGATCGAGTTGTTGTCTTCACCAATGGGGGCGTCAAGGACGAAGACAGCAAGGTGCTTCCATGCGTTGGTCCCCCGTGTTCCGTCGCCTGGGTTGCATGCCGCGGAGCGCCACGCCCGCCGCTGCTTGCCGTGCCCGCACGCACCTGCGAGCGCCGCCGCCGTCCGCGCCCGCACGCACGCCGACGCACCGTGAGCGCTGCTCGCCGTTCGCCGCGTCCCGCAGGCGCTGGTCCCCCGCGTTCCGCCGCCTGGGTTGCATGCCGCGGAGCGCCACGTCGGCCGCTGCTTGCCGCGCCTGCACGCACCTGCGAGCGCCACCGCCGGCCACGCCTGAATGCACGCCGACGAACCACGAGCGCTGCTCACCGCTCGCCGCGTCCTGCGCCTTCACGTGCGCCGCACGGGCGGTCTTCCGCACGCCCAGTTGGTACACCGCCGCCACATCACCCCACGGCGCCGCCACGTGAAGACACGGCGGCTAGGGTAGAAACCCTAGCCACCACAGCCAGTGGGTCGTCTGGGCCGTTCATGGGCCGGTCGTCCACAAAAGGGGAAAAAAAGAGAGCAACAAGTACAACTCAATCAGATGATTCCAATGGTACAGCTCGCGGACGAGCTGTTAAAAAAAAAGGGGTGTAATGTTATAGATTAAATAATAGTGGATAATGCTGCTGTTTTAAACAGGAGTTGGTTAGTTGGTTTCCTTTTAATTAGCAGATTGGTTGGTTAGTGGTTTCCTTTTAATTAGCAGATTGGTTTGTTTCCTTAGAGATAGCAGATTGATCTGTAATTCCTTAAGAATAGTAGATTGATCTGTATTAGGGGGGCCTAATATATAAAGGCCTTAGTAGTGTCAGATGGAGATTATCGAGGAATAAAGGTCTTCCCTAGTTGGGCGAGATTTACCTCGATAACTTGCCGGTATCAGAAGAATGCATGGCCTGCTGGACACCTCAACTCTGTTGAAAGTTGAAACCATCCTTGATCGGTCCTGTTTCATGGATTTGGAATTATCATGAAAAAAATTAAAGTGTGCCTTTTTTATTTTTTCCCCACCTTGATTACACTTATGTTGGAGGGAGGTAGGTGGCAACATATAGGTGGTCTAGACTCTAACTAGCCTTGCCAAAGACCCTCATGGATAATGAAGATCACCGATGATGTCGAAGATCTGTGATAAGAATGTTAACCCTCGGTATCAATAAGTACAACGTAGGCTATGAAGAGACATTAAATTATTATAACAAAACAATCTATAGTTTAGACTAATAAATAACTAGACCCAATTAGGCATATATGCTCACTAAGCAATGATGGCCTATAGATCCATGATGTAATTACATAGTCTATATAAATAGAGGACATTGATATAAAACCATATGTCTAAATCCGAGAACTATAAATAGACTCTTAGGACACTATAATAAAGATATTTTTAAGAAATATACCAATAATTACTACCAAATCTCTGTTGTTGCCTTCAACTAACATCCTATAAATAGAACCATTCCTTCACGTGCAACACTTTGTAAACTTCTTGATTCTAATTAATATAAAGAGAATTCATTGTTGTACCACAAAGCACTCTATTATAAGAGGGCTTTTAGCATCCTTGAGGGAGGTACCATTAGGTACAAGGTACCAGAGGTACCAAATCAAATCTGACCATTGATTTTGCAATGGTATGATTGAAAAAAAATAGCATTCCATCTCCACCACCGCCGGTGATTCGCTACTGCCCGTCGTCGGCGAGCCACTGAGCCGCTGACCCCCTTGCGCGCCTCCTTGCGAATCCCGTCACCGTCGCCACCCACGCCACTGCCCACGCCGAAGCTTTCCGCTCTGCCGCGGGCTCGCACCGGAGCCGCCCGCGCCTCCGCCGTCCGCACTGAAGCTTCCCGCTCTGCCACGGGCTCGCACCGGAGTCGCCTGCGCCGTCGCCTGTGTCCACGCTGAAGCCACCTGCCGCTGCTGTGCCGTCGCTTGTGTCGCCCACCAGCCTGGCCGCCTCCCTGCCCATTAATCTCAATGAGCAAAAATACAAAAATATCCTTCCAATTCAAGAAGTACCATTTTGTCCCAAACAGGTACCAAGAGGTACTGCATTAACCTCAACCGTTAGATGAATATAATAGATGACTCAGATTTGGTACCTCTTCTACCTTAAGGATGGTAAAATTCCTCCTATTATAAAGCTCTTGTTTGTTAGAGCTTTGCATGCGGCCATATTTGGGAGAGTTCTAAATACTGAAACATTTGAATTCTCTTCATAATGTTTTTCAAAACTCTTGTATCTAACATGACCTAGCAAAGCTGTAAGTTGAATCGGCGACTTCCTCTGGCCTACTGCATTGCACATCACCAAACTAACACAATTCAAGTAGGGCAATGCGAGGAAAATTATTAAGCTGAACCGGTGCTTATCCCTGCCCTGCCATGGCCAGAGGTCTGGCCATGCTTTTGGAGGCGAGCTGGCCGCTGGGACTGGGACTGGGATCATCGTCATCGTCCTGCGCAACGAGAGGGTACAGCCTCCACTCATTGGCTCGTTGCAGCAGGATTTCCAGATCGAGGTGAAATCAAATCTGAGACAAAGCGCCATGCATGCAATCATGCACGCAGGCTCATCATGGCTCGTGTTTGCTTCTGCCGCGAGTGACTGGTGATGGATGGGTTCAGATGCATGGTGCGTGTGTGGGTCGTCGACACGACCGACGATTTCAGCGTTAGTGGAAAAGATGCGGTTATTCGTTCATGACCTGCTTTTTTTTTCAGTTTTCTTGGAAGCTATTTGTGTAAGGATTTGTAGGAAGGAATCAAAGGTACTACCACAAGCATCGATCAGTGCTCGCAATGTCTGAGGCCGTGGTACGATTCCCATTCCCGAGAGCAGAGTGAGCAGCAGTCATCTTTTTTTTTTATATTGCAATCATCGTTTTTGAAATGCTTGCTTGTTGATAGCTAAAAAGTGATCGGTGGAGGACTAGATTGGCCAATTGTCAACCTTTGTCATGCGTTTCTGTAGGTTGTCCAGGCAAAGTCAGCAAAAGTTGCTTGCAAATATGATGAGGTGAACTTAGGGTAAACAGGTTACAGCCATCCCTATTTTGTACTCACTTTGGCGTATTAAGAACTAGTTTGGTAGGGATCTGGATTCTCAGATTAATGTTTTGGATTCAGATTCTATCCTGAAACATTTCTAAAAAAATCACTTTCATGAATTTAGATTCTTGGGAACGATGAATCAGAATCGCACCAAACTGGTATGCGGCTGTTTCATACTCTTAGGCAAAAAGCTGAAATGTTTGAAGTGATTCATGGGCAAAAAGTTTCATATTTTCACCTTTTAGCACTATTTCATATGATTCTTAGCATAAACCGAAACTTATTTCTGCTAGCCAAACGCACCATAAAATTTGGGGTCTTTATTTGCAACCCAGATCTCTTGCAGTCGGCTAAGCTAACTGTAGGGGGCAGTCGATCCTCTCCGCACTGTCGGATTTCGATTCGACGGGTACCGAAGAGGGACTTCAGAGTGGGCTTCAAAGGGATGGGTCCACCTCTACATTACAGGAGCGGGCTCTACACCATCTGATCCGTGCCGAACGACGTAGATCGTGACTGTAGAGAGCAAACGGGACTCCCAGTCCAGAAGAGTTGGTTCCCTTTATTTGCAGCATGCCCTTCACGACTTCATGCTTTTTCCGTGGCATTTTGCTACAAACTCCTTTTTCCTTTTATTTGCACAGTTCCTTAATTTCGATGCATCTGGCTGCTAGCTGCACCCGTAGATGCACAACAAATAGACAGATCTGATACAATTCACACAACACTGTAGTGGTCCCAGTTTGTCAGAACAAGAGGGAGCAGCTAGGAGCTAGCTAGCTAGCAGTTTCCCCGTTCCCCTAGCCTGCTCAAGGCATCACCACACTTTGCATCTTTATTGGCTTTTATTAGGGCCACGCAGCCACATTGGCGCCGCGCTGTCATTGTTCAGAAATCAGGACCAAGTAAGAACGTCGAAAGGAGCTAGAACGAGTGACAAAAAAATATATATATCATACTGTGTGTTGCCGATCATAATGCAGAATTGCAGAGCCATTCAACTCCATCCAACAGTATATATGAACTGGTTGTGTTGAACAGCAGCATAAGTTTGTGCCTGTTCCAATAAAACTCTCAATAAAACAGGAATCTTTTTCAGGAGTAGAGTTGAAGCAGCACGGACGATCGGCTTGATGCGGGCACCAAGGAGACAGTGAGAATCGAATCGAGCAGATGAACCCCTGCTGGAGGGCAGAATTCTTATGGAGAAAAGGAAAGCTGTACACGCAAAAGATAGTAGATATGGTCCACGTCTAAAGCTGTGGGAAGAGAGAGAATCAATCCACATCACCGAGCTTAAAGCGATCACTGTAGCAAGATGACTCTAGGCTAGCTGTATAAATTTGGGCAAGTGTGGCTGCGTGCTCGCTCCCGCGGTGGTGGCCTGGCCTCACAAAGTCACAGCCAGTTAGCAGCACTGAGAGATCGAAAGTGGAAGCTATCAAGCAAGAAAAGGAAAGGAAACACCCGCACTTAGTCACCTACTACTACTACTACTCCAGCTCACAAGCTTCTCATAGCTTCAAATCAACTTTTGTAGCGATCCCTTCAGTTCCAGATCAAGATCAGCTTAATCACACACACTGTGATTAGTGACGAGCAATTAATAAAAGCAAGCACCTAGCTTCTTCTTGGGTTTGGCTGGCTACAATAAGCTTGTGTGCAGCAGAAAAACAAGCTTCAGCTCAGCTGCAATGGAGGAGCAGCTGAACCCACTGGCTGTGACGCACCTGCTACAGCACACGCTGCGCAGCCTCTGCACCCAGGGCGACTCCCAGTGGATGTACGCCGTCTTCTGGCGGATCCTCCCAAGAAACTACCCGCCTCCAAAGTGAGTCAACTACTCTCATGTGTATTCATATCTCAGCTTAACTTGAATACTCACATGGCAGCATTGATCACTGATTAGTTTGGGAACAAAAGAATTAACAAAACATTTCCTGATTTTTTTTCATGGTCGTCCATGCATCATGCATGCATGCTGTACTTTGTATTGATGCTAGGTAGCTGCTTATTCGTTTATTTTTATCTGCTCAGATGGGATCTCCAGTGTGGTGTTTATGACAGGACTAGAGGAAACAGGAGGAACTGGTATTGGTGCAAGCTCTCGTTTCCTCATGTATTTCATTTTGCAGTTTATGTGTGTGATCCCTGGGGTGCAAAATCATATCTCGCTTAGGATCCTAGCATGGGAGGATGGATTCTGCAACTTTGCAGCTTCTGCCTGTGACCAAGAGGGCACGGCAGCAGCTGCCGGCTACACCGACTGCGCAGCTGGAGCTGGGCATGAGGTGAAGCCCGGCTCTGGCCTCCAGCCTGAGCTGTTCTTCAAGATGTCCCATGACATCTACAACTATGGGGAAGGGTATGTACGTGAGCAATTAACTAGCTTGTCCATTAATTAAATTAGCGCTTTCTCCAAAGATCATCAATAATTAATTTGTGTCAAATTACTGCTCGTCTTTCTTTAATCAGCAGCCTATCTTCTCATGACTTTTTTGAAGGTTGATAGGGAAAGTGGCAGCTGATCATGGCCACAGGTGGGTGTTCCAGGAGGCGCAGGAGAATGAGACCAACCTCAGTAATTCATGGAACAGCCCTGCCGATTCTGTAAGCTGCTTCATCTCCTCACAGTCACAGACTCAGCTAACTAATCGGTTTGCTTAAGACCCCCAATAATGCTTGCACTGACAGTAGTAATTAATTAACAAGTCGTGTATAATCGCGGTTTGATTTGCAGCATCCAAGGACATGGGAAGCTCAGTTCCAGTCCGGTATCGAGGTACGCCTGGTGGTACCAAGAACCACTCACTCCGAGTGACGATGACAGCTCTCTGAAAGTCTGAATGCCAAAGCTGACGACGATCTTTTACTGTTCGTTTTTTTTATATCTCCTTTCGCAGACCATCGCTCTGATCGCCGTCAGAGAAGGCGTCGTACAACTAGGCTCCATGAAGAAGGTACGCCCGTGCCCTGTTCTTCACCTACTCCACTGTTGACAGAGGGTTGCACTGTGATGAGATCATGAGATTGAGAGGCTAGCTCGGTGTCACTGACGTCGCGATCAGGGACTAGCTCGCGTAGTTGAACTTGAATGCATGCACACTACAAAGAGGGGACAATGTACGTGTACATGTGGTTGTGTTTGATGTCCGCATGGTCGTGCTGATTAATTGATGTGTCCATCGATCCATGGCGGCGCACAGGTGGCGGAGGACTTGAGCTTCGTGGTGACGCTGCGGCGGAAGTTCAGCTACCTAGAGAGCATCCCAGGGGTGCTGCTGCCGCACCCGTCGTCTGCCATGTTCCCCGGCGGGGGCATGCCGGACGTGGCCAGCTGCTGGCCGCCGATAGAGCTCTACGACCCCTACTACGGTCAGGCAGCCGCCGCGGCGGCAGCACAGATACACATCGTGCCGTCTATGAGCAGCCTGCAGGCGCTCCTCTCGAAGCTGCCATCGGTCGGCGCCGCCACGACGGCACCCGACGGCGTCGGGAGCATGGACGTCGACGCGGTAGCCAAGGAGGAGCTGGACGCCGCCGGCCACGACCACGCCATGGACGCGGCGGCCATGGCGAGCATCAGCGCTGGCAACAACGTGGGCGCCAGCGCTAGCGCCAGCGCCGCCACGACCCCGATGGCTTACTACGTAGACGTGGTGGCTAAACTCGACGAGGGGTTTTAGTTTGGTCTCTGCAGTGTGCAGTCTGCATGTCTCCGTCTCGATCCTGTGCGCGCGCTCGCCTGCACGCATGCACACGGACGGACACGGCTGTTGCAATGCATGTCTTTCCAGTGTCGCACTATGATGGTGATTATTCTATATTAACCCTAGTGATGTGTGCTTGGACGTGTCGTACTGCAACGTACGTACGATATCCGGATTCCGGCAGCTCAGATTCCGCAGATCGATCAGAGTGCAGTACTGGATTAGGCACGACCCGGCCTAGTCAGATTCCCATGGAATTAACTCGAAACAGGGACTGATAATTTAATATGTAGCTACCTGTATCATTATCTGCATCATATATATATATATATATATATATATATATATATATATATATATATATATATACAAATGCTATTCTACACTACGGGTGTAGAATGCTATTCTACACCGACGTGGAATGGAGGGGTTGAGATTGGGTGGAGGATGGGCACGATTGGGATGATCGGTGTAGAATAGCATTTACACCCATAGTGTAGAATAGTGTTTCCGTATATATATATATATATATATATATCCTCCGTGTGTGTGTTTATGAAACAAACCGTAATTACCAAATCCTAATTTGTAGTGTATAGCTAATGGGTAGTTAAATAAATAACTTGTAAAGGAGAATGGATCACTTTTTTTTTTGTCAAAAACCATATTGTTCATGTGTAGCCATAGCGACCAAGTGGTCGTCGCACCTCACAGGACACATACGATTGCAAATCCTTCTAAATACAATACCTCGCAGCCAACCACCAGTAAACATGTGTGAAATTCTGTGGGGTGGAGCAATTCCTGATCCCACATAAATGATAGACCAAACTAATTGAGCTAATTGGCATTTCAAAGAAGAGGTGTTCAATTCTCTTTATTATGACAAAACAATAAAATAATCTTGATAACCTTGCCAATTATATTTAGTGAGATTATCCTGGGTTAACACCAACACCACCCCAGGAAGGAAAATTTTGACCTTAAATGGCACATCTAATTTCCAAAAGGCGCGTGTACGTTTAAATTCTGGATATCACTATGGACTAGTCTTAGCAATGACTAATATGACTTCGTAGTGAACTTAGAACTAAGTTCCATCGAAACTCATCTTATTCATGAGATATATCATTATTAATGATGCATTGTAATAAGTTGTTCTATGCAACTAATTTTGATCCGATTAGATATCTTTTTCATAAAAAATAGAGATCAATTATGAAAGACCTCTATAACCATGAGTCGATGGCTCCACCACCCCACCGTGATGGCCTCTGTGTCATTGGTCTCATATGCTATCCGGGTCATCTCTGAACTGTTGTGTCGCCACCATCCCTATTGTGGTAACACCATCACCGTCTCGTGCGCCACCCCACTGTTGTCCCCACGCCATTCCTCCATTGATGGGTAAACAGGTATACCCATGGGTAGCGGGGATGGGTATAGTGTTTTACCTGTCACGGATATCAGGTTTAGATATGATATTTTTTTCATAGGTACGGATATAAGTACGCATTATCTGTATCCATAGAACTCGATTGCCATTCTAAAAAAGCGCTATAGTCTATAGACCAAGATAACATGTAGACACACAGGTGATGATGCCCGAAATGGTGCGCTAACCACTCCCTCGCTCACGTGTGCGCGGGGACATGGCTGCCGCGCCCAGTGGCAGAGCCAAAAAATTAGTGGGGTGGACGAACTACAAAGGTTCACACGTCGCCCCCTCGTGTTGCTTACTCGTTGCTTTTCTTTTATGTGGGACTGCTCATCTGCATGTGGTGACACAATGTAGCTATGGAAATATGCAGCAGCAAACATCTAGACAATACACATGCAGTCAATCAGCAGTAATATATGCAGAGAAATTTTACAGTCCTTAAAGAGGTACCGGGAAGTACCACATTTTTCAGTGTTAATTTTAGTACCTCCTGACATATATATGAGGTACCAAGAGCTACCAAAATTAACACTAAAAAATGTGGTACCTCCTCGTACCTCCTCAAGGACCGTAAAACAACCCATATATGCAATCCCATCATCCAGTAGGGGGCGCGCCGAGCCACCGTATTGACGTGTGATACACACTCATTGATTGGTTTAATTTTCGTTAGCTCGTTCGTCCGATTTCGATGAACAAGGTTTCGTCAGGAGAACCTAGGCAATGACTGGGGATTTCGACGATCGATCGGGTACGTGGCGGCGCCGTAAAGATGGGGTGGTTTTTCGGAAACATAGGAACGCGGGTAAATATATGTTCAGGTTCATTTTATACCAAGGCGAAAGGTACCGCCTCTATTAACCGGTTAAATCTGTCGTCTTAACTCGTGCTTTCTTCTACCACAAATACAAGTAATGACTGCATTTGAAAGAGTCAATCTTTTAGTTTTTGACTAATAATTAAGCTAAACCGTTTATTTTCATGTTATGCATGTGATATAGTTGAATTCATATATAAAAACACATTTATACGATAATAATTTTATAGCTTATCAATCAAGTTTCTAAATTGAATACCCTGTGAAAAACTTATATACATCATTTATTTCCAAGAAGTGAAATTGCATAGAAAAAAACTCACCGACACCAACTGCAAAAACACGTTGAAAACATTGAGTCGACACCGGCACCAGCAGCTGGCTGGAAAAAGGCACGAAAACACGTACGGATCAGGCCACGACATGCCACATCACCGCGCACTACTGTGAGTCTGTTTAATAGAGCTCTTGATCCTGAAATCCATTCTAAAACTGAAGTGAGCATTTAAAACTCGCTAAACCCTTCACGTTAGTTCATTTTTCTGAAATGTTTGGCTTAGCTTCATCTCCAAACACACCCTACATATAGAGACGTCGGGGTCTCGCCAACGCGCGTTTTTCGGGTATTCACGTTGGAAGATATGGGTGTTGATTTCTCCTCACTCTAAAAGGACATTCTTAAACGGGGTTGGCCTTGCTACCCGTTTTGCCAACTATGCCTTGTTAATGTCGAAACGCCCCAGCATCTTGCAATCGAATGTCCTTTCACTAGGCAAGTTTGGGCTGATGTTCAGACAAGATTTCAGCTAGCCGGAACTCCTCCTCTTGCTACTATGGAACCTTTCACGTGCTGGTGGTATAGAGCATTCAAAGCAGTTCTGCCGGCAACGAGGAGAACTTTTAATGGCCTTATCATCTACACTTGGTGGAATGTGTGGAAAGAAAGAAACAGACGTGTGTTTTCCTGGTCTTTTGAGTCTATCTCTACGATGGTGGGTCTCATTGTGAATGATTTCCTTTCTTCTTTCACTAGTGCACAAGGGCGAGACCCTTGATCTAGCTTTTCTTCTGAGCTGTGTAATCCTCGTATGTAAACCTACTCACGCCCGAGGTTTTTACCTCCCTTAAATATACGCGGCGAATCTCTCGCGCGCTATCAAACAAATTTAGATTTCAGAATATAATTTTAAAATTTTAATATTTATATCTGTTGGATGTAGGTTGCGTGCGGAGTTGTTTGGTGACAGGTAGTAGCAAAGGCCACTAACTGTGATGAATAATAATTAATTAACAGGACACTATAATGAGAAAGGTTTTTAAAAATTACACTAGTATAGTCCGTTCCAAATATTTGTTGCTGCATAACATAGCAACAATATTAAAGTTTATTGCAGCGTTTGTTTTCCGTTTTTTAGTACTACTACTAATAGAAATTGTCTAATAGGAATATAAATTTATTACTACAAAATTATTTTCATAGGAACGAAGAGCTCCTACACTGTTTACCATTGACGACGCTCCCCGCTGTCACCTTTTTCACTGTATATTGAAAATTGCATCTTTACCACTAAATTATGGACGGTACCCATCAGACAATATTATATTAGTTTCACGACGTGGATTTATCTATAAATTTATGTCTAGATGAATTAATCTCTACATAAATTTATATAAAACCAAAATAACTTATATTCTAAAATAGAAATAATACCAATAAAAAGTGTATCTCTAACGCATACCACCAAGTTAGATTTCTATCTGATCAATCTGCAATGATGACAACCATGCCACCTTCATCATCATCAATAGTGTCCATTTAGCTCATTCATGATACCTACAAGTATGAAACAAGCATCAAGAATATTATACAGGAAATCGTCAGGAGTTTGATAAAATTTGTCACCACCAACCCGCTAATAATTTCAGGAGCTAGAGCTCTGGCCATGTTTCACATCGGCACACATACTCTGACACTCAGTTGAACTTGTGGTCGTTAGAGATTCCACTGGAGTCTGTATTGTCGTGTGTTTGTGCCCAATCTAGCTCCACCACCAACGCCTCATCACTACGAAAAACACAAAATCATCGAATGTGTAATTATTCTTCGCCAAGTATAATATTTTGGACACTTGGTGAATGCTAGTTTGTCGAGTGTGTTCAATCTCATACTCATTAAACATTAAACACTCAACGAACTATCCGTTTTACCGAGTGCTACACGCTTATACATATTCTATCGGGGTCAGCTACCTCAGCTCAGCCAACCGCATTGAAGATGAGAGGAGAGACCGAGAGAGGAGAAGATGTGATGTGTGATGTGTCCGTGGTGCTCATGAAGCAGAGCAGTATTGACTGAAGAATGGGAGGGTATTTTAGTCCTTTCATGAAGAAGCAGGAAGAGGCGAAAGGCAATATAAATGCCAGAAGTGGTATTTTAAAAAAGATTTGAGTTTTTTTTTTTTAATTTTGGTGGTATAGAGTGGATTTTTTTTATGGTATTACATGGTACCAACGCAAATTTTATGGTAGATATCTAATTTTCTCTCCTCTTATACGAGGCTTAAAATCGAACTTTAATTGAGTTTCCTGCACGGTATAATTAATGCGTACGGTACATGAAATACCAACTATAATGTATGTGTGCTCATAGGACCCGTTTGATCCGTGATATAAGATCATCCTACCTTTAAGATACTTAGTTAGAATATGAGTGAAATGGTATGCATCTTGAGAAGAAATATTCATCTTAGATTTAGGGGCGTTTGGGTTCATGAACTAAAATTTTAGTTTGTGTCATATTTGTACATTAATTTGAAGAATTAAACGTGAATTAATTATAAAAATAATTATAGAATCAGAAGATTATTCGTGAGACAAATTTATTAAGCCTAATTAATTCATGATTAGCAAATGTTTACTGTATTATCACATTGTCAAATCATGACATAATTAGACTCATTAGATTCATCTCGTGAATAATCGATCGATTATAAATGAGTTTTATAAATAGTCTTCATTTAATACTTCAAAATAACATCTAAACACCTGACGTGCAGATAACATCTAAACATCTGATGTGCTGGTGATGGAACTAAACTTTTGAACTCAATAACCAAACAGGTTTAGGATAGGTACATCTAAAAGATAGCCAAATTCGTCTCATATCACGTGTACGCAGGCAAAGCGACAAGATGGGCTTGTGCAGAGACATCCGTCATCACATCCATAATGAAATAATAACATAAACAAGTGTCTATTTCATCTCTAAAATCAAATAAAAACATGACTTGTTTCGTCACATCACATCTACTAAAGAGTTCAAGGTCACCCTAACCTATATAAAATCAAATCAGAATGTTAATTTCTATTTAAAACGTTCTTAAACCGAACATATCAATTAGGCTGATTAAAGAAAATTTAATGGGTATATGAAAACATTTATAAATTATAGGAGTATTAAGGGCATGCTTGTTTTAGTTCCGAATTATAATAATTCAGCTTAATTTCCTAAGCTAAAACAAAACATATCAACTTATTATAATTTAAAACACAAATTATAATAATATAGTAAATTAATGCAATTTGTATTTTTAATAAGCTAAATTGTTATAATAACGGTTACAAACGAAAAAAAACGCCGGGCCTAGGGGCATTTCGGTCATTGAGCTTCGGCCTTTGGGACGGGTCGTCGCTTGCGTGTGGAGCGAGGAGACGCAGAAGAACCCAAAAAAAGGCGAAGGCGAGGGGAAGGGAGCACAAGAGCGCGGAAGATCCTGCAAACCCTAGACCTCGCGCCCCTCCGCCTTCGGTCTCCTTCGCACGATCCGATCCAAGATGGTCAGTGCATCTTCCGATGCTCTTCCCGGCAATCCGTCCCTCTCAAAGTTTCCGGTTTTTCTGTGGATTTTTCGGGGGGCGTGTGCTTGTTCTCGAAATAGCATCGCAGATGCGTTTTTTTCTGTTATGTTCGGGGGTCGGGCTCGCGGTTTGTTGCTGATGTTGTTGTGTGCTTGCAGCATAAGATGGGGAGAGGAACCCGCGACAAGGTACAGCAGTTCGTGGCCATAACCGGCGCAAGGTACAATTTGTTTGACCATTTGTAATTTCCGATTCATATGGAAGTCTGGATTTGCGGTGAAGGTCGATTTGCACGGAGTTAATTTATCGGGCTTTCTAGGGGTCGATGGTAGTGAAGTGCTGGTTAATTTTGAGAGCTTGCCTAATGTTTGGTGGGATATACACACGCCATTTTAGTTCCTGTATAAATATTGATATTATCCTGCTCGAGATGCCATTTCTTGAGCCATTTTTTAAAAGGAAAGGCATGAGCCAATTTGCTCCAAGGTAGGGCGTAGGCTTAATTTCGAGCATATGTCATTATATTAAGTGGTATATATGGTTAGCAGTTTAAAATTATCCAGACTCAGGTAAACATAACAAATGCATAACCAATCTCACTAAGATTATTTTAGATGTTCCTTGTATTTATTTCATCTAGTTATATGTCCTCAGCACTGTGCCTCTAATGTTTAGAAACATCATGTCAAGATTCATCAAAGATAACATACTTAGTTAATGTTTTTATGGTCCGTTTGTTTTGTTTAGGGCATTCATCTCTGTTAATTTTTCTAACCATTACATTTTGTGTCCAGCGAGAAGGTTGCCCTTCAGTCTCTAAAAGCCAGTGATTGGCACTTGGAAGGAGCTTTTGATGTTTTCTACAGTCAACCACAAGTTGCTGTTACAAATTCTAGGAATCTTGAAGATCTATACAGCATATATAAAGGTAGAGTCATATATGTCTGTTGCGCCTAGATATTTAATACTCTTTTTTTTCAGATTTTTATTTTGCTATTCATCTTATTTACCGTATCTCTGTTTTTAAATCTGCATCACCTTCGGATCTCATGATGTTTTCAGAACCAGATGCTGATATGATAATGGTGGAAGGTGTATCACAACTTTGCGAGGATTTGCAGGTAAATGGTGAATGGTGAACCTTAATTGCTATATATTGACCGGCTGATGATTTTGATCTGCGGAAATATGAAGTGCATATTATCATGTTAGCAATTGTTGAGTATTATTGATTAGTTGCAGAACTGTGTTCATACTTCATAGCCACTAGCCCACTACCCATTAATTGATTCAAATATATTAGCACTTCCTTTTCTGTGAGAAAGTTATTCTATGTTCATTAGCCTCTCATTTTACAATCAATATGTGATATACATTATATAATCGATTAGGAGGCCTGCATCAATCTGTCTACCTACCTAGGTATGTAGGAGTATGGTTGCATTTACTGCTTAAGAGTGGCAAGACTGTTAAAGTTATTGTTTGGTCCTTATAATTTGTTTGGTCCCCGCTAGATTCTACTGTTACTACTTTTATTCTAATTTGTTATTTTGTTGTTGTGCCTTCATATTTTTTACCCACAATTTCTCATACTTATCATTACTGAAATGCAAATCATCTTATTTTCCAGGTGGATCCTCAGGATATTGTTATGGTACATTCTGATCTTATGCTGTATCCAAAGTTCAAATGCTATGACCAAATAGAAGTGTACTTAAGATCTGTTTACATCTGTGCTTTTATTAAGTATTAACCACTCTTGTTTTCCCTACTATTTAAGTTGGCCGTACCTTCACATCACCATGTTCATTATCTCTTTTCTGTTTCCAGCTTGTCATCTCGTGGCATATGAAAGCATCCACAATGTGTGAATTTTCTCATGAAGAGTTCATTCGTGGACTGCAGTCTATCGGGTTAGATTATTCTCTATAATTCATATCTTCTTTCATTCTGCATCTACATTTTGAGATAATGAACCGTTTATAAATTTAGTAGTTTTGATAGATCTGTATGTTATCTATAGGGTGGATTCAATAGAGAAGCTTCGTGAAATGTTACCATCATTGCGAGCTGAGCTAAAAGATGACCGTATGCTTTCCTGTTCAGATATAACTTCACTCATCTTTCAACTTTGCTACTGCTAGTGGCCTAGTGCTAGCAAGGCTTATCTTATCCAATATGTTGAAAATTTCAATACCATCTGCTTAAAGCATATTGGTGTGCATTATGAAATTTCATCTGCCTCACTTAACTTTACACTTTTTCCTAATCCAGAGAAATTCCGTGAAATATACAACTTCGCATTTTCTTGGGCCAAGGAAAAGGTACAATAATTATCACACATGTATTCACATTTATCATATTATTGTGGTTAGCAAGTTTTCTGGGTGCCATGTGAACATACTGTCCCTTGTTTTACAGAGCCAAAAATCTCTCTCACTGGAGACTGCTATTGGTATGTGGCAGTTGCTAATCAATGAAAGGCGCTGGCCCCTCATTGATTCCTGGTGCCAGTTTCTACAGGTAACAATTGAATTCCATCTCTTCCTTTGGAGTGCACTGCTGTTTAATTAAGTTAACAAGACGGCCTTGTGATGCTCTGATTTGAGCCCATTTTTTTTTTCAGGTAAGACATAACAAAGCTATCTCCAGGGACACATGGTCTCAGTTATTGGAATTTGTTAAGGTAATCCATTGTCTCCAAAATTCTTTATGTGTTCTGGGTACTGCTGGCATCCTAGGCTGTCTTTCTGTCTGGTCTTACAATTTGATTACTTTGTTTCATCGTTTATATTACTCCTTCCATCCCAAAATATAAATAAGGTGTGGTTTTACTTGGTACAATCTTCAACATAAAACTTTGACTATTAGTTTCTCTTAAAGTATATTATTATTCATGACGAAACCAACATCATATAAAAATACATCCAAATATTAATCTAATAATACAATTTTTATATCACTAAACTTGCGTGTGCCTTATATTTTGAAAAAGAGTGAGTACCTAATAACTGTATTGTTCTGACTGTTCTACTCTGTCGGTGCAGACAATTGACCCTCAGCTAACAAACTATGATGAAGAAGGTGCTTGGCCCTATCTGATAGATGAATTCGTGGAATACTTGATTGAGAATGGGGTTGTTAGCAAGTAAAAGGAGCATAAAAGAGCGTTCATGTGTTTGGGCTTGGTATGGACAGAAGATTCATGTCCCGCGATCTTCCCAATCTGCATGGTTGGATGTCTGGATTTGTAGCATCATTGGTTGGTACTTGCTAATGGAGCCTGAACTTTACCATTGCTGAAAGTTACTCCCCGAAGCAAGACTTGTATTGCTGTATACTCACCGAAAAGACTTGTATTGAAGTATTGGCATAGCGGTGGATGAGCTGAGAATGAATTAAAAACTCACCGTTACTTCCAGCTGTGCTCAGTCCGCTCTCTCGTGACTGCTGACTGAATATGGAGTCTGGCCTCCGGCGTTCTTAGTTTCTCCTCGAACAATTTGAGAGGTGCTATAATACCATTCGTTCCGGAAGGTAATAATCCCACTATAATAATAGCATCAAGATTCTTATAAAAGTGCTGGCCAACCGATTACAAACTGTTATTACTTTAACTATTCATAAGAATCTTTTTTTGACGGGTTGGCTTAAGAGAGGCCAACCAAATTTTATTAAAGTGAGAAAAAGGACATGATTTACATCGGTGGGAGGCTACCGAAGTCGAAAGAAGAAAACACAATGCTTTTAAAAAGGATAGAAAAAGAAAAACACAAAGGAAAAAGTTACATCACTGAAAAGAAACTTCGGGCATGCTCTTAGCATCTCGGTTTGTTTTCAAACTAGAAGTTCTTTTATATCACCAAGTAGCTGAATTGGTGTCCTTTGACTATGCTGAAAGATCATAGTATTTCTCTCTTGGAAGACATACCTGTTTTTAACCACCAATCACGTTGTACAAGCACCCAGAAGTTTGAAGTCAATATATAACTATGCTCAGATTAGATGCCAAACAGAGTTGGTAAAAATGCAGCCCACCAGTAGATGCATAGATGTTTCTACAGTGAGGACACAAAGAACACATCTCTCTTCATGTTGCAAACCTCGCTTGGTAAGATTCTTCGCTGTTAGGCAGTGACCTTTCAGAGCCAACCAAAGGAAAGTTTTTACCTTAGATTGTGCCCTAATATGGCGCCCTAATCTTCCACAACAACTGCCCGTAGCCCCAATCTACCTTTGGCAGGAAGAAGTCATAGGTTGCTGCAACTGAGAAATGACCATCTGTCGTGGTAGTCCAGAAGAGTCGATCCTTCAACTCTGATTGAAGCTCCACCAATTGCAGTAGGTCCCATAGCTGCAAATATTTACAAAGTGTCTGAAATGATAAAGCACCATTAAGATTACGAACCCAGTGGTGATCTTGCAATCCTTGTGCCACAATGATGCTACGAGTGGTGATCTTGCAATCCTTGTGCCACAATGATGCTACGGTTTGTGACAAAAGAGTTGACCAATGTGTGGTAAAACTACCCCATGGCAGCCAATGAGCCTTCCAAAAATTTCTTTCCATACCATTCCCCACTACCATTCGTGTGTGTTGCATATAAGATGTCATCGAGATCACTAGCCAGTCATGTCCTAGTAAGGGTCCATAGTTGATCACTTTGTTCACCTTTGAGAACCAGCCATCGCACGCGCAAGGCCTTTCCAAAAAGGGTGAGATCCTTGATACCAAGTCCACCTTTTGCTAAAGGCAAACACACTGTGTCCCATGCCACTAAATAGTGACTGCCATTGATATCACCTTGACCTTTCCAAAGAAAGCCACGACATTTGCATTGAATATCCTTAATGACCAATTGTGGGAGCTGTATGGCCATGAGAAAATGGCTCGGCAAAGTCATTAGGATAGACTTAATGAGGCGAAGACGTCCAACCCATGAAAGCAACTTTGGTTTCTAGCCCACGAGCTTCTTAGAGTACCTATCCAATATGGGTTGCAATTCAAACTTTATCGGTAGACGCAAGGCCAAAGGCAGTCCAAGATAAGTAATTGGGAAGTGCTCAATGTTACAGCCAAGATAATCTTGCACCAAGCTCATTTGCACGTCTATACATCTTATGAGAGTAAATGCACTTTTGCCCAAATTTGTTTGGATACCTGTGATAGCTCTAAACAGGTTCAAGATACTACTCACACACAACACATCTTGCTCCACCGGGGAAAGAAAATCACTGCATCATCAGTGTATAACAAGATGTTTGGAGCTTGAAGTTGAAGATGTATGTCAAAGCTTGATAACACTCCCCAAGCGAGCGTCGTGGACATCAAGGCTTGCAAGGCATCCATTATCAAGACAAACAGTAAAGGAAATAACAGATCCCCTATCGCAACCCCTGTGATGGTCTTATTGGTTCTCCTTCAAAACCATTGATGGTAACTATTGTTTTCGCTGTGAGAAGTAAATTTCTCACCCACATTTGCCAACGAGGGCCAAAACCTCTGAAATGGAGCACACTGAGGAGGAAGGGCCACGACACCGAGTCAAAAGATTTTGTGATATCAAGCTTAAGGAGTGCCATCGCCTTCCTTGATCTCTGAAATTTACGTGTCATCCCCTTAATATATAAATAGTTCTCATGAATCACTCGTCTCCTGATGAAAGCTGATTGGGAGGGGAGAACCAACTCACCGATTCTAAACGCTAGACGGGATGCCATCAACTTGCTGACCAATTTAGAGAAACTATGGATGAGGCTGATTGGACGATAATCCTTGAGTATAAGCGGAGCCTTTTTTCTTTGGCAAGAGAATTATTGTAGTTGTATTTAGCATGCCCAAGTTTTGCGAGTTGCCCACAAATTTTTTTGAGGGTTGCCATCACATCCTCTTTAATCACTGGCCAACATTTTTTGGTAGAACAACCCTATGAAGCCATTAGGGCTAGGAAATTTCTCGGTTGGTAGTGACTTGATGATTTCCAACCCTTCTTCTTCATTGAAAGGGGTGTCTAAGACTATAAGATCTAAGGAAGAGAAACCAAGAGCTCCAAAATTTAGTGTTTTCCCCTCCTGTTCACTAGCTCCCAACATTTCAGCAAAGTGTTTGCAAGAGAGCTCCTCCAAATCATGTTGAGTGACTGCCACTTTGCCACCATGCTCAAGCCTTGTGATAAGCAGTTTACGCCTACGGGCTTTGACTTTGAGGTGGAAGAAGGTTGTGTTGGCATAATCTTATAGGAGAAACTTGATCTGAGCATGTTGGCACACCCTCAACCTTTTAAGAGTCGCATGAGCTAAGCATCTTCCTATGAGTGCAACCCGCAACCTCCTCTCTTCAGCTAAGAGAATGGTTTTCTTGGGCCACATCTAAACACAGGATAATTTTATTTGCAACTTGTAGACGGAGTCGTAAAGAGATAATGGTCCATTGACCCCACTTTGTTAGTCTTCTTGCCAAGCTGGCCATTTTCACATAAAGCGTTACAAAAGGATTAGAAGTATTAGCCTCCTCCTGCCAAGTCTTTGGACAGTCTCTATGAATCCCTCCATCTTGGTGCAGCAAGATTCAAAAAGAAAATTCCTTGGTCACCCGTGTGAATCACCACATGTCAAAACCAAATGACAATGGTCGGAGCCTGAGGAAATTAGATCTTGTAAGTGGGCATTCAGGAACAAGTCTTCCCAATCCGGGATTACAAAAACTATGTCAAATTTAACCAAGGTTGGTCTCTCCTGCTCATTGCTCCAAGTGGAACGATGCCCAAACAGATAGACCTCCTAAAGTTCCAACTGAATCAAAGAGTTTCTGAAAGCATTCATTAACCGACGATTGATTCTACTTCATTAACCGACGATTGATTCTACTATTATTCTTGTCAACCGATTAGCATATCAAGTTAAAATCTCCTAAATAGTTGTTTATGATTGTAGCTAATTCCTCAATAAACAACCTCTTGTCCAAGGACTGGTCCCTCGTCATCTACTTGAGATGATTGAGAGATAAGCAGTGATGGCCCAAAAGGAAGCAGAGCATAGGATCTTAGAACCTCCTGGGACATCCCATCCTAGTCGAACGGGAGGCTAGCTAGCGAGATGGGCCAACAACATGCATGTGGTATACAATAATTGGCCCATCCAACAAGTTTTTTTTTCTTGCTGCGTCCTAGAGTTGTCTTGCATCAACCTTCTCTAGGACTGGTCCCAAGGAGAGAGGAAAAAGATCTTGCTACTCCCCCTCCTCTACAACACCTCCCGCCTACTCTCCGACCATAATTAATGTCGCATCTACTGTAGACATTAGCGCCTCCCCCAAATCTGTTTGCTGATCTTCAAGAGATAACTTTCCTGCCAGTTGATCACTTAGCACCCTATTGCCTAGATCACGCCTACAAGCATGAACGACAAAATGTGTTGACCTCGGTTGGCATGGGCACACACAGATGGTTGAGAACTGCTCCTCATGCATGAGCTCACAACCCTCAATGCCAAATGGCCACGCTGAAAAGACACCCTCAACTGCAACGGTGCAGACGCTAGAGCTTTTAGGCGAAGGTCTTAAGAGATGAAGCAATTGCTGCAAGTCATGTGCTTGGGAATTCTGGGAGCAAGGACTGCAGGGGTCATTGCACTGATGCTACGCCGATGGGGAGAAATATGGAGAGCCACTCTCTTTCACTAGTGGTTGGACTACTAAGGAGAGGACTTCGATGAACTTGGTTTAATGGTGTACGCTGTATGGATGCCGGTTGAGGTCACCGACAACACCAAGGGAGCCACAAAGACATGCCCGTCGCTTTGCTCGAATGGCCAAGGGCTTGAGCCATCCACTCGCCCTACCCAACAAGGGAAGACACGACGTCGACTGAAATCTTCATCGGGGTCGAAGGCCTTGGTTGCGTGAAATGGCGATGGATCCAGGACCTCTTGAACGTTAATGATAACCTCATAGGACATGCATTGTTTTGCCACCGGGGGACCTAGTGGAGTAGCATTGAAGGAACCACGTCCGTCACAGTCGCCCTAGCCACCATTCACTGGAATCTTGAGCTCTAAAATCTTCGGGATAACAGAAGGATTAGAGAACCAAGAAAACACTTCTAGATAGCATGCATCATCAGCAAGCAACATCTCAACGAGGTGCCCACCGATGCTATTGACAATGGAATGTACTCCTTCAGTCTTCCAAACGTGAAGCAGAAGGCCATCGAGGGAAAGCTTTGTGCAGTAGGGCATGTCAGTGCCACGCGCCCAAGCTCAGTGACTCCACTCCTTGAACACGATGGGGGCTCCTTGATAGAACACTTCCTTCGAGTTCTCTAGCACCACCGCCTTGTCGCGAGCATTGTAGAAGGTTATTAAGAAATCTTCTGGGCATGATACCTCGATTTGAATGCACCTTGTCGTGATGCCGCAATAGTGTTCCAGTGCTAGGTGTCGTCGACCAAGAACTGAGGCAAAAATAGCCTTCTCAGCAAGCTCAGCCTCTAAACACGACATGCCCAGTGTTGTGGACAGGACGCAGCGGCCTTTGTCTGGGCGCCTAGCTAGGTCACCGTCCATAACTGTCGAGATCCTCGAAGGGCGTCCCTCACTGATCTGGTACCCGCCAAACATTGGGGTCATCGATAGATGACATGTCGACGTTGGCTCGATGGCCTGCTTCAGCTTGCGAGAATGCTCGAGGGAGGCAGTGAGAATCACACTTTTACGCTCAAAAATCTCGAGAGCCTTCTCTTGCATTCCCTGATAGTTTTTTGCAATGTGGTTGGGCAGCCAACAACAATAGCAACGAGGAACTCCCGGATAATCCTGCTTTCGGTGCCCTAAGCTAAGGCATTTGAAGCACCGGCCATCCAGCCATCTTGGGATAGTCTGTTTCATCTTCAATGTGCTAGGTGGTTGGCGGTTGTTGGGCCGCCATGAATGCCCTTTATCGCGTCGCCTAACTTTTGTCTAGGAGGCTCCATCTTCCTCCTCGAGTGTCATTCGCTGGCCCTTATCCAGCGCAACCACATCGCGCTAGGAACGAGCAATAACTGGTTGATGGGAGCCAAGGTGGCCCTCCACTAGAGGCAAGGAATTTGGCCACCAAGGGCCGGAGTGGCCCGCCATCGGGTGGGGGAGAGGAAGCGCACGAGAGGGGCGCTCGGACACCACGATACAAGCTGTACTTGTGTAGGTTTAACCTACTTGCAAGTCTTTGGTGTCAAATTCACATCATACCACAGGAATCAATATGGTTTTATCAAAGGTCATATAATACAAGATTGCTTGGTTTGGACCCTAGAGTTCACACGCTAATGTCAATGGTCAAAAGCAAATTGCAATCATCCCCAAACTCGATTTTGAGAAAACTTTTGCACCATAGAGCATTCAACTACTCTTGGGTCTAAGCTATTCTTAGCTTGCAAGTTCTTCCATTTCAAACATGGTGTCTGGTAGAGGATTGCCTATCTCCTTTTTATTTGTCATTGCAACGGATCTTCTCCAACACATTATCAACAAAGTTGTTGTCCTTGTGTAATCTCCGTGCCAACCTATCATTGCCCCACTGATCACTTCCTCATTATACAATATGCAGATAATACAATTATATTTCTCAAGGTTGACCAAAAGAGTCTCTTTTACTTAGAAGGAATCATCAACTAGCCCCAAAGTTAACTCAACAAGTCGAGTCTTATCTCGATTAATCTTGATGATCACAATGCTAAGAATATTGTGAGAACTTTTGGCTATAAAATTGGATCCCTCCCACTCCCATACCTCGGTTTTCCTTTGGGAACGTTGAAACCTAGATTCAAAGACTTTAGCTCCCTTATAAAGCCCTTTTTCTTGTTCATCTCTCAAACCAATCTCAGAGGTTTCCTGTTGCGCTTAAATCATCCATAGTTGTAACCTCCTAATGTACTCTCCCTCTCCTATTTCTCTTCAATTTGTCTTTATCTAACTTTTATTTACTTTTTATTAATATATTAAATCTTCGTAGGAGCCTCTCCTACTAGTTTAGTTAAAAAATCTAAGAGGTGCTTACTGCTCAATGAAAACTGTTTCCATTTTTTCCCGCCCCCAATATTCTGCTAGTTTAACACGACACAACTGATATTTGAAGAGATCAATTCTTTTGTTAAAATCACAATAACGCAAGAAAAATAACAAGCAGCCAACTTTCCGTGTTAAATTCAAACAATGTATATTCATGCTGGGATAGAGTTAGGTCACATTTCAAACGAGGAATTAAAAAAACCTAGAGTAGACAAATGTGGGAATAGGATATGAAGGTAAATGCAGAACAAAGGAATTTTGAAGGGCCCATTTCTTTGTTCCAAAAGAGAAATAAGTAAACTTTCCAAAGGATATACCTCCAAAATTCATTAAAAATCTTATATTTCAAATGAGCCCTTACTCAGGACACGGTCAACGGATCAAGGCAAAACGGGGATTCTAAAAGGATCAATACTGTAAAAAGGGTAATAATTAAGATTGAAAAACTTTTCTTAAAAGGAACTATGTTGGACTAAATGACTAACTGTAAGGCAGAAAAAGTCACGTTTCAGTCACCTGGAAAGTACTGGCGTTACCATGACATAATTTAATCAACAAAATTCATTTCAATGAGCGTGTACAAACTGTTTACATTTGATCGGAACAGAGCATCATCTTGTCAGTCGAGAGCCGCATGCGGGCTCGGCCAGGGATACCGAGGCGACATCCCCACTATGTAACATCAAAAAGGCTTCGCAACAAAAGCTGTGGATACTTGCAGCTTCTCGGGCTCAAGCAAGCCAATTGATCAGTGGCATCACCCAATCATCGCAAGTGGTTCTCCTTCTCCACAGCGTGCTTTCTCGGCCGAGCTGGAGATCTCGCAGCAATGTTCTCCTTGTTGCTAGTCACGGACTCACCGGGCTTAACGGAGTTGCGGTCTGTGAGAGGAGGGTTGCTGTCCACGGCTGTCGAGGACATTGCTCTGGGCAACCTGAGGGGAATGTCTCCTCTGTTCCGTGGAGCTGGCTCGGTATTCTCCGGAGCTGAGGGTGCGAGAGGGAGGTCTGAAGGGACGAGTTGAATTGTTGACTTGCGCCAGTTTTTCCGTGGCTTCTGCTTTGCCCCAGTTTGTTTCACCTGAAAAAAAAAGTTTCACGACCAGATTAAGGTAGTGGCAAAAGACACTACCGTACCATTGAAAACTGTATGAATGGACAGTGGAGCATTAGACCATACCACATTATTTCCAATGTCAGCCAGTGGTTTTCTCGAATCTGGCTCTTGAGCTTCCTTTTCTGCCATAGCATTCTCAAGAAGCATGACGCCTTGCTTCACAATTTCCTGCGTTTTGGAATCCAGATCATCTGAAGATGAGGAAATCAACTCGCTACCTTCCTGTTTCATGTCCATCCTATTGGAACATTTGGAGGCAATGCATCCGCAAGCACCACCACACTGTGAACCAGAGGCTCTGCATTGACATTTTTGGGTCTTGCAGGATGAGCTTTTTGAACATGAGCAGCACTGTGAAACAACAAGATCCTTTTCTGAAGTGGACTTCTCTTGACTGGACATTTCTGATTTAGCATTTTTACGCATAGTACCGCTAACCACATTAGGATCCATATAGCTGGACGTTGTTTGACGACGTTTTCTCCCCTTATTGGGCAATTCTACACAATTCGATACTTCCCAGTCTGCATCAGATTCTATCCCTTCAGACTTCTCAGAATCAGAAGTATCCATGTCATCATACCACAAGAAGTTGTTCTTACTATAAAATAAACCGTTGGAAGCTCGAATGCTCTACATGGCACGGTGAAGATATCAGACACTTTACATGGAACATATGCCGTGTGCATTCGTTATGAATGACGTCACATATACTCTAGATTAAAAAATGCACGAAAATACCTTTCGCAAATCATAAGGTTCACCATTTTCTGAACAGCCAGCACCATTTCTTAAAGCACCAACTGAATTCTTTGCTTCATTCATAGCAGTAAAAAGCTGGCGGATGGAAGAAAGCATCAGCACATAAGCGAAACAAACCAAATCTACAATGCACATACACTATGAAAATCCAGTAATGTAATTAAATTAGCCAGTCAGCGAAATTGGCAGAATCTTACCAACATATTTTGGTTATTTAAATCTTTCACTTGTATTTCTAATTGCCTGTTTCTGCCATTAAGTGCAACCACTTTTTTCTTCAGTTCACCAATAACATGGTCTTTATCTCGACACATCACCTCTTTGTCATGTTGTTGGCATCTAGAAGTGGCATATATCGAATAAGAACATATCAAAGAAATTAGAAATGTCTATTTCAAAAAGAAACACCAAAGAATGTGGAGAATAATTTTAAAACATTACTAAAAAACAAGTTCAGCATACCTTGATGATGATGCCAACTGAAAAAGGTAATTCATTGTGTTCTTTGCGTCAGACAAGGACCTTACATGGTTCCATCTACCTCTACCACTGAATGCACGTTCCCGCTCCTCTGCTTCAGAAAGTTGAGAGGCCATAGACACCATAGCACCAGAGGATGACGACAACATGTTTTCTAGTGCAGATATCCTTGAACTTCTAGCACTAGGAGACATAGCTTGAGGACACTCTTTTAGCTTTGCTATTTCCTTGGAGATTGCTGCTCTCCTGTTTTAACGAAAAGAAGTCCATGATCTTAGATGCAAACCATAATGATAGAGCCCAATATTTCCAACACGTGATTTTCTACAAAAATTTGGGGAAAGGAAATGAACATTTCTATTTAATTTGTCATTGAAAGGTTCATCATTCATATAAAGGTAGGCACTGGTGTTACGTTCGCAGTTTCTAAAACAGAAAAGGTGTTCATGTTTTCTCTTGTGCTCAAAATAATGCATGTATCCATAAAAGACACCATGGACAGCAAAAGCATTAGAAACCCATGCTAAATATGTCTCCTAGTTCCTACACAGGACAACTGACACTTACTCTTGCATTTGTCGCTCATAATGTGAGCGTAATTCATATGCTCTTACAGTAACTTCAAGTTCATCGTCAATGGCACGCATTAAAACCTGGTTCCATATCAACATATTATTACAGATGAAATAAAATGGAAAAGCAAAATTTACAAGTAATTCTATCAACAAACAAAAATTGCCAAGTTGTGAGTAGTAGCACCTGAATCCCTGAACTGCTTGCACTTCCTGAAAATTGGAGAATTTCAACCAGGAGGCAAGTTTTGATTTTGATGAGTTATGGTTCACAAGTACCAGCAATCTGAATGGCAAATTAAAAGGTTGTTTTTTGTAGTTTGTTACCATATGCATCACGGGTGGACTTTTTTGCTTCAAGCAACTCCTTCAGTCTTTTCGTGGCCATTGCAGCTTCTTCAGTTTTTCGTTGTAAAACCTGCATTTTGAAGCATAATGGCATTACTATCATGATGTTTGAAAACTAAAAAAGGTGATGAGTGAGGAATCCAACCATTTTTTGCCTGTGATTTAAGGCCAGGAGTTTATGCATCTCATAGTCATTTCGTCTTCCTTCCTTCTTGAGCTAGTAAACATTAATACCAGAAGGTTACCCAAATCTTTTGATTTTTTATTTTTTTACAAGAATTAAAACAAGCAGAAGAGCACTTACCTGAAGAACTTCTTTTTCACGAGCAGCCTTCCAAGATCTAAATTGCTCAGATTCTTGCTTACTCTTTTGTTGAAGTTGAACCTAAGATAACATGAATGGATAATATGTCAAAAGAGGAAACTAAAGTAAGCTTGGGAAACATACAGACAGAAAGAAGCCACCAAGGAAAACATCAACAACTGGATGGCTAGTAAACAGTGAGTGGAAAAAGGAAGAAGATTAACAAAAAAGGAAGACTGGCTACAATGAATATGCACTAAGCACTGTAAAAAGTTTAATTAGGTCTTGTAAGATCTTGTGGGCTCAAGAATGTTGTGGGCTCATTAAAAAGAAAGGACTAGAAAATTGTAAGATAACTACCTTTTTGGGTATTTTGGCCCTTTTAATATATAACCATAGTAGGAGCCTCTTCTGCTGGTTGTTATTCAAAAAAAACTATGGGGATAAAATACCTTTTGAGATTTTATACGATGAATTTCTTCTTGTAAGCGCTTAGCTGCATCATCACTTTTCTGTTTCTGCCGTAGCAGCTGTTGTTGAGCTTCCTGCTTTTTCTTGAGCTCGGAGACCTGTAAAACAGAGGCAATCAGTTTATGATGGCGAGAACAAAGCAATTACTGTTTGTATGCACCTGAGATTCAAGCGTGTTCAGCTTTTGAAGATAGTTCTCTTTCAGTTTTTGCGAACTCTCATCAGTAGAATAAGATATATTGGTTAATGCATGACGAAGATCCTCAATTTCTTTCTGCAAACAGAAAAAATGATTACAAATCTTTAAACATAATAAGTAAATAATTGTCAAATTTAATCAAATAAAACCTGAAGAGCCATCTTTTCTTGCTCCATCTCATGCAACTTCTTCTCATAATGTTGCTTGAGAACAGAGGTATCGCTCTTTGCAAATTGTTTCATCTCTGCCTGTCAGAATAAAAAATTGTATATAATTGTGCACTTCCACATGAATAGCATAGCATAAGTTCTCTTGTATGTGTCAATATTAAATAAGTTGGTTAATCTTGAACAAGGGCGTCCAAATGGCTTTGATGAATCAGGTAATTCAGCACACGTGTATAAAATTTAAAAACTTGTGTTAGAATAACTTATTCATAGACATATTGCTGACATCAAGTCAAATGAAGGGGAAATTGTACCTCCTTTTGCTGAAGTCTTTTGTCTAGCTCCTGTAGCTCCTTGTCAAGTTCGTCCTGCATGGATGAATGTTCTCTCTCCTTTTCTTCTTCATCAACTTCACCTGTGGATGGTAGATTTATCCAGACCTTTAATTTTCATCACAGGCTTGCTTTGTAAACAGATAAGATCTAGATCACAAGTTGTATTTGAAGGAAATAGTGGGATGTATCCCTGGACCTCGTCGGCATAGCAGAGCCGTGTCGGCAATCACACCGGCGAGGAAGGGATAATAAGCAGTAATAGAAAATCATGAATATATGTACAGCCTTAGACTTATTGAGGTTGGCAGGGCCAAGGACAGCTAAGCCAAAATTGGAAATAAACTCTATCGTTATAAGGAAAATATCTTATGTAATCCATCCTGATTCTAGCAATAAAAGCAAAAAATATTTGTAGTCTAAAACTCTAAATCCCATTCAGACTGGATTTTCCTGCATCTGGTGTAGGGAATTCCCCACCTGACAGTTTAGAATCTAGAATTCAAACTCATTTTTCAAACTTTAAAATTTGAATTTTCCAGGCAGTTACTGGTCAAAATTTCTGTTCTCAGAATTTCACCGACAGTGAGTAAATTCCAGACAAACCGATATTTGAAATCCTGGTCCTAGCAGAGAAAAATTCTACACTTCTTTGGAACTATCAAATTCGGTAAATCCATCACACGCAAAGTCTTCTGGTTTTTTATATTGATGCATGCAGGAATAACAAGCATGTTAGCGTTAGGACCGGCCTACACTATGAGAGGCGCAAACCCAATAAGAGGCTAGATTTGCTCCTTTAATTTAATTACTTTCTGCTTTTAGTTGATATAAGATCTCAGTTTAGATTTGCTTTTTAGGAGGGTGATCAAATAAATGAAGCTGAGCAACGATTTTGTTGCCAGGCTTCTCGACGTGACAACACGGCGCCCACTCACCGCGAGCGGTCTAGCACCAGGCCATTGGCATCTCACTCCTACAACCATGGTTGTCACGGCGCCCCGGCGAGTCCAGTCGCCAGGGGGTCGACTGGACGCCTAGGCGCCTAGGCGGGCGCCTAGGCGTCGCCTAGGCGACCAATTAAATTCAGCATTTCAGCACACAACCACACATAGTTCATACTTCATAGCACAATTAAATTCGCCTAGGCATACTCCATAGTTCAGGGAGCACAGCCAGGGAGCACAGGGGAGCCGGGGAGCACAGGGGAGCCGAGGAGCACAGGGGAGGGAGCACTGTTGAGTCAGGCCACTGACGCTTAGACTGGCGAGCTAGGGTTTTTGCGTGGCGGTTGAGTCAGGGCCCGGGGAGCACAGGGGAGGCGGCCGGGCGGCCGGTGGCTGGGCGGCCAGTGGCCGGGCGGCGCAACTGCGCAAGGGGAAGCAGCGCAGTTGCGGAGATCTGGCGGCCGGCGGCGCAAACGATACTTGTTTTCCGACGGCCGGCGGCGCAAGGCACGGGAGCAGCTCCGGCAGCCGGTGGGCGGCGGCGCAAGGGAAGACCGAAAGCAGAAAGGGGCTGGGCACGGGCGGCGGCGCAAGGGAAGACTGAAAGCAGAGCACATGCTTAGAAAATATACTCACAGACCCTAGGCGCCCGCCCAGAGTCTCCCGGCGACCGCCTAGGCGCCATGGGCGACGCCTAGACAGTCCAGGCGGGCGCCTGGACAGATCCAGGCGAGGCGTTTCAGCTAGGCGTCCGGCGGCCACCGCCTGGACGCCTAGTCGGCGCCTAGGCGTCGCCTAGGCGACGCCGTGACAACAATGCCTACAACCTCCACAGCAATCGCCCGGGAGATCGACTCCACCAGTTAGTAACAGGAGCAGCTTATTATGGAAAGAATCATATTTCTAGAGCTAGCACTTGCTGCATTGTAAAATGTGACAACTCAAAAGGCTACTTATTTGATAAAGTCCCATGACTGCATTGTATAAAACCAATTCAGATTTCCTATAACTTACTTGAAGCATCAGGAGTTCCTAACTCACAACCTGAACCCAAGTCATCAAGAAGCAAATCCTTGTCCATGGTAAACTGATCACGTAAACCATTTTTGCGGGCAGTGGAAAACTTTTGCCGCATCAGCTCACCCTCCAACTGTTGAATCTTCAATATATAGTTCTTCATAATGTCCACATCCTATTAAAGAACAAAAAAACTTCAGTAAAACTGGTTAAATAATGTTCCTTCAAATCTGAATGAAATGAGAAGGGTGGATATATAATTTTACATGCCTGCTCAATATCAGCATTCTCAATGGCATCCCATGATTTCCCATTGTGTGCCGATTCAAGCTTCAACTTCAATCGATCCTTTTCCAGCTGTCAGGATGTTATCAACCATTTTACTGTGGTGATGTGTTAGCAGAGCTACAAACATTTACCTTTTTAATCACATATACTTGACTAGCTACAATCTGTTCTCAAGATGGTACAGACAATTGTCATGTGCTACAAACTAATTGCATAGTAGACACAGAAGCATATTACACGAGCGTCCAGAGCTAAAATACACCTACATGCCACATCACTAGGGGTGGGCAATCGTTTTTTTTTCTGTTTTTAAGAAGTTCGGTTTTTGACAAACACGAACCGAATACTACATTAAAATTATTCAAATCGAACCAAAAAAACCAAATTATTTCGGTTCGTTTTTTTCAGTTTTTACCAAGCAGGTCGCAGGCCGCTGGTTGGGAGTGTACTGGTGCGGGCAGAGCGGCGCCAGCGTGCCATCGCAGGCAAGCACGCTGAAGCAAGGCATGAGGGCTGTTGGGCTGAATTAAGCAGCAAGACATAGGCCCAACAGCTTTGCATGTAGGCATGACAGGCAACCGGGGTGATGGGCCGAATACATGTGCAAAGCCTGCATGCAAGCGCCAGACCAGGAAGCCCATACCAGCTTCGGTTTTTTCGGTTGTTTCAGTTTTCCACCGATAAAAACTTAACCTAAAACAGAAGTTTTTAAAAATAAAAACGAGTATTTTTAAAATAACCGAAAAACTCGGTTCAGTTCGGTTTTCCGTTAATTTTTGCCCACCCCTACACATCACATAAGGATAGTGAACTTGTGGATCAAATAATTGATGTTATGAACAAAGGCATATTGGGACTTCACTGCAATAAAGCAGGGTGGATAAATCAATCACTTCCAAGCAAAAGGAATCATGAATACCTGGGCAGCAAGTGCACGCTGTGCCAACTGTTCACAAGACAATTCCTTTTCCTTAAGCTCGTGGTTAAGTTCTGAATTTTTTAGCTCAAGCAGAGAGACTTTCTGTTGCAACAACTGAAAGATGCAGAAACACCATTAGATAATAAAATCAATGAATTATACCAGTAATTGCAAAACAGGCCAAACCAACCTGAAGTTCTTCTAGAGCAGCGCTCCCACTGCGGGAGAACAGAACCTCAGTCTGTAGCTTCTCCAACTGACTTCTCAATTTTTGCATTTCTGCTGTAACTGGGTCACGGTTTATCTAACCAAGGACAAAAAAGGACGATTATTTCACAAAAAATATAGGAATAATATATTTAGGGGAAGGATAAACATACCACTGCTTTATTTTGAATGTTCCGTGCACGATTGGCATACTTGAGTGTGTTAATAGTTTCTTCTGCATTTGAATCAGCGGGACTAATGCAAGCTACAGGAAAATAAACATCAAAAGAAATGAATTTTAGTGAAGGTACTTCCAATACAATGATAAAATCAAGAAATGTATACCTACCAATCATAACAGTTTTACTGTTTCCTCCAAGCGAATCCTTAAAAAAATGAACATTAGACACAGATCAATGAGACAATGCAGCAGGTTCCCAAGTAAGATAATATGATTTTCCAGTCCAGTAATTCATGAATTTAAAATTAAGATACGCTCATGATATAACTAGGATCCACACCTGAAGAAGGCGCGTCAATTTACTGTCCCTGTATGGAACAAATGCTCCTTCTTTTCTCTTTTTGTCATCACCTAATGCACTAATAACATTGCCAAGAGCTAGAAGGCCTCTATTTATGTGTATTCCTGCAGCCACAAAACACATTTAACAATGCTTAGATCATAAGTGTATTATACTCTGAACTTAATAGATAATCCTTCCTTACCTTCTTTAAGCCGTAATCCATCAGCTCCAGTCCGTTTAGCCCTTTCAGAACCAGCGAGGTCAACTAGATGAAACTTAGACGATAAAATATCATAGTCATGACAAGCTAGCTTGTCAGATGCAGTGGAGGACTTCTTTTGTTCGATAGAAATTGTAAAGATAGCATGCGACCGGCTACAAAGAGAAAAGGGCATTCAGATAAAAATTTATCAGACCTGAAGGTAAATTTAAAACGGCCATGTGAAAGCAACATACTTGTCTCGTGCTATCAATGCTAACCAATTATATTAACTCCAGTTGTTTCAAGAAGCTACAATAAATTTGTGTACAATCATTCCATGTAATTACCCAAGTATTTGATTATCTGGACTTTTGAACGTTGATACAAATGCATCATGCTATAAAATTAATACCAAGTAGTAAACAATATAGCACATATAGAAATACAAAAATGTAAAACCAGAATGTTATGCAGCTTGATGAGTGCAAGTTTCATTGTGCATCTCCTTTATGCACTAATAATGAATGTAAAACCTTTTAAAAGCAATGTAATACATAAGAAATGAAGAAAATTAATCTACACATAAATAAAATCAACACATGAAGCAAAATTAAATATGTGCTAGCTTACCTTGACTGGCTATTCATGTTTGTACTTGCAGTTGCCCGCGAAGAAGAACCACGAGCCAAAAAAGAAGCCATTTCTTCTTTCGTCTTTACCTCAGCCTCCGTGACACCGGCAAGTGTAATGCCACCATTTGCAGTCTCTCTAATCTGAATTGGCACTCTGGTTGGCGCTGCTGCTTTGGTCACAAACCCTGAGTCAAGTCTGAGAGCAGCATGACTTGCATCAAGCAAATCAAAGACTTCCTCCTTGAATATCTGGAGTGCGCATCGAGCACCTCAAATTTTTTATCAAAGATAACATTGATTGCAGTTGAGAAGGGAAAAAAGAGACAAATGACATCAACTATCATACCTCAATGAAGGATACCCTGATTAAATACTCTGTGCCATCCTCGAAAGCATCAACTTTCTTGAATATTGTCTCCATAACTAGAGGAATTATTCCTCCACAATTAGATTCACCAGTATAATTAGTACCCATCGTATACGTCTTCCCAGAACCAGTCTAGTGTCGGTGCAGGAAAATACAAGTCAAAAAATAGTTTTCTAAAAACACATTATTAATGCTGCCATTCTAAAGAAATTGCACCTGGCCATAAGCTAGTACGGTAGCATTGTATCCACGGAATAATGAGTCAATTAGAGGATGCACACATTGCTCAAATATTAACGAGGAAGGAGAGCCTGTGCTGCCATATACATGATCGTAGGTGAAGACATGGTGGCCAATTTGGACCTACATTAGCACAGAAGGGCATCATCGCTCCATTTGGAGCTTTAAGCAACTTTCAACAAAAGAAAATACCTCGTAAAGTGACAATGCAAGAGCTTATATTGGTTCAAAATTCTGAACCCATCCATCTCAGCACGCAACCGTTGGCTCGTGCCGAGCCACTCTACCCAAACCATCATCTATTTAGCTTAAAACCAATGGATTGCTACATCATTCGCCAATTTATCGTATGCACCAATTCAAAATCTCATAAGTATCGTGATTGACCAGACCACACGATCGCACCCAACACGGCACACCAGCCGCCAAACCAATGGATACCTGCGGCTCGCCGGGCGTGACGGTGACGCAATCGGTGCAACCGAGGAGGAGCTCCGGCGTGATAAGCGGCCTGACGTTGACGGCCACTTTCACGCTGTCCTTCTGCTGGTGCGGTGGCGCCTCCGAGCTTTCCATCAGAGCCCTAACCTCGAAATCCCCAAACACATCAGACCAGCACCCGGAAAAATCCGCGAAAACTCACCCGAAAAACTCTAAAAATCTCACCTCAGTCCGCCGGATCTGGCTGGATCGGCGAATCTGTGGAACGAGAACCAATGTCTGGTTGAGAGATTTGGGTGGCGGCGATCTTAGCTAGCCAGCTAGGGTTACGGGGGAAGAGGGAAATGGCGAGGGGGTGAGAACGAGAAGCGCCCGCCCGGCGGAATTCGAAAAAGAGAATAGGACGCCACGCCCGTTATTCCGATACACAGACCATGTCTATAGACGGGTGAAACAATGCAGCTAAGCCCGTGGCCAACTGGGCATTCTACGACACGGTGGGCGTATAGACCTGGTCTAGGTGGTGTTTTACGAACAAGTGACAACAGGCGAGGCTTCTGAAGGGTTCCTGTGGTTCCAAGAACCTGGTCTATGGACGTACCACCTCTGTCACCGTAGGCTTGATGATTCCCCGGGCCAAGTGTAGTCTATAGACGTGGTGTATGTGCCACATGGAGGTGGTGGGTCCGGTTAAGCTCGCCGTCCCCAGCTGTCCAGCTCGGGTTGCCCGATGCGATTTCGAATTCAAATGGTAGGAAAATGACGGCCTTGCACATGAGAACGGGTTTTGTTTTTGTCAGGGACTGGCATGTGGGGCCGTTCAAACGTTGGATCTCGTTTTTGAACAGCGTTGACGCCCAACTGCCCAAGCCCACGACAGCTTAACAATATAAATAATCTTACGTAGTACTGTACAAATATTGTATAAATTTATTTTGTTTGATATTTAATTGATAATATCAATAGAATAATAATATCGGTAGAATAATTTTTCCGCGTGAAGTGGAAATCCAGAAATGGTTAAAAGTCTCAAAATTTGAGTTTTTACCGATAGGCTTAACATGGTTTTTTATTTTTATTTTTTCAAGAAAACCAAGTGGGAGTGATATGAGGACTTTTATCTCATACTCGCACTTGAACACGCTCAACGTTGGAATTTTTATGGAATCTGGTGCCAATTTACTCATATCCTCTTCACAATCAACATGATTTTATGATTTATTTATATAATAATTTTTGTATTATAGATTATTTATGGCTTTTTCAAAGCTAGATATTCTAGCCGTTTTAGAATGTAAGTCATTCTGATTTTTATCATATTTATTTATGGATCGATGAATCTAGACATACATATGTTCAGATTAATCGATCCATAAATGAATATGACAAAGACTAGAATGACTTTGAAATAGAGATAATTATAAACTATCTAGAAGAATATTGTAATCAACGTAACGATTTAGTATCCGATAATATTGGTTTTTTTCGTACCAGCATCATACGCTTATTAGCATCGTTTATCGTTAGCATAAGAGATCATGCAAGCCCCAAGGATGCGGTGACCGGCAGCGGCCCCAAGCCCTAGGTAGCACGACGGGCGATGAGAGATCACGCGACGATGGGAGTCTGTGGTGGTTTGCGGCCTAACAACGCGATGGGAGGCGGCGATGGTCGGCGGTGCATGCTAGAAGAAGCGAAGGGTGTGCGTGGGAGAAGTTTGTTGTACGCAGGAGAAGAGAGCGACGGCGGCGTGTGCACACCAGGTTTGGAGAAGAGGGCGATGGAAACAGCGAGGGAGTCTCAATGCGATTCCAACGATTTCTTAGCGTCTCGGTGCGTGAGTCAACTCAGTTTTCCGATGAAGAAATAATTTCCCCCCTCTCTCTCCTTCGTAAGGGCATCCACAACCCAGTGACTAGGATGGTTTCCATGGTATTAAATGCACTGTCACATAGGCAAAAATCTGATGTGGCATGAGAGTTAATGAGGAGAGAGGAGAAATGTTGAGGAAATGGTTTCTCATGCAAGACATGGTTTCTATCACTAATACCAAGGATGAAGAAACCACTCTATATGTATTGGGAGAGTATAGTAATTTCTATAGATGGGGTCCACTTATTTATGATTGGGTTTAGAGGGAAAAATAAATAGAGATAAGAAATCATGCATTGTGAGATAGTGTTTCTATGAGTAGTTTCTTAGTGACATGACATGTATAGAAACTACTAGATGGTTTCTGGGTTGGGAATGCCCTAACTCACATTCCACCTCAACAAAAAGTGACATGGATGTGCATTTAGTAAGACTGTTTTGTATACATGCATAGATACACGCTCTCACAAATCTATATTCTTTCTAGAACAATAGTCCTCTGTCCTAGAAAGGATAGTCGGGCAATGCAACTAAAGGTGTGTTTGGTTGAGTTGTGGTTGTGGAAAAAACTGTTGTGAGATGTCAGCTATGAGAAAGCTAAATGTCGTTTGACTGAAACGACGGTAGAGAAGCTTCTTTGAGCTGTGGGTTGTGTAAAAAGTCAATTTATGAAATTTTGTATGGTTGTATGAAATTTAAAATGCCAATCTATGAAATTTTGTATGATTGTATGAAATTTTAAATGTCAATTTATGAAGGTATGTATAGTCGTATGAAATTTAAAATGTCAATTTATAGAATTTTGTATGGTTGCATGAAATTTGAAATGTCAATCTGTGAATATTAGCATTATCAAAGATTCAAAAAGCAGAAGCCAGAAGACAGAAGTCAGAAAATAGGAAAATAGGTCTGGGGGAGATTCCACTGTTTCACTATGTCAAAAGTTGCTTTTATTCAAATATGTTGGCTTAGAATAGACAATTTGGTTAGCTTTTGGCTCCAGAAAGCAAAAGCTACTCTCAAAAGCCAAACCAAAGGAACCCTAAACATTTCCTAACATTGTCACTCCAACTTTGTTAAAGACATGACATGTTAGGCATGGAGATATTTTCTAGTAGAGAGTTAGAGATCTCTCTAGCCTCTAGGACAAAATTTTCCCAATCTCACAAACAAATTTTATCCCAAGTTTGTTGTATTAATGGACGCTAATCGATAAGAAAATCCCTATGAATCGTCGGGTGAAGGTCGATGTCGTGAACAAACTCTTGAGATGCAATAACGATGTCAAGGGGCACGTACACAGTTAGGCATGGATGGGTGTAACTAGAGAGCGGTGGCAAGGCATGGACAAGCGCTGGTGACCTAGCAGGGTTGCAAGGGTCGATCAAAGACTATAATAGTGTCAGTAGATGAAGAGTGGATGGTGAGGAGTAGACGAATAGAGCATTATTGAGGGGGTGTTTGGTTTGGAGTTGCTTTAGTTTCTTTTATTCCTTAAATTGCCAAACATGGGGACTAAAAGGGACTAATGTTTAGTCCCTAAACTTTAGCCTTTTAGTCCCCAAAATCTTGCTAAAAGAGACTAAAAATGCTACTTACCTCTCTGCCTTCACCCTCTTTTAGTTCTTTAGTCCTTAGAACCAAACAGCGAGAGACTAAAATTTAGTCCTATAAAAAGAAGGGGGCTAAAGTTTAGTTTAGTCCCTAAAAGAACCAAACAGGCCCTAAGTCTCATGGAGACGAACGAAGAGAAAGATTGGTGAAACCACTTCATCCTGCTTCATTAGATAGAGATAGGATTTTCTTTGCCGCATTTCCTATAGGGTAAGATTTTTCTATCGATAATTTCTCATTCTAATGATGTAATTTCTCGTCAAAAGACATGAAATATGTTCATTGCTATCCATAGGTTACACAAACAAGTTTGGTATGATTTGATAAGAAATTAAATACATGCATGCACTACAAGAAAACAGGGAACTTCCGTCGGCTTTAGCCGACGGAAGTTAGGTCAATACCGATGGAAAAAGTTAACTTTTGTCGGCAAAACACTAACTTTCGTCGGCATTTGGCCAACGGAAGCGTTTAGACGGAAGTTAGCTAACTTCCGTCGGCCGCCGACGAAAGTTAGTTAACTTCCGTCGGCTAGGCATCGCCGACGGAAGTTATACGTTTGACGTGAAAAAAACAGTAACTTCCGTCAGCTAAATATAGCAGACGGAAGTTAACTACTGACAACTTCCGTCGACTGATTTTAGCGGACGAAAATTAAGCCTTTTTTTGTATTTTTGTTTTATCCAGACGTGCATCACAACAGCAGGCCAATTCAAATTCATTCAGAAACCGACTCATCAGAATTTCACATCTCAGATTATACATTCCAGAATAGAATTTCACATTCAAATCCATCCAAATATATCCTCTATACAGAATTATCCTCTAAAGAATTAATCACAACATGAATCACATCTAGTATCCTCATTCAAATACAGTATACAACAATAGCTGTTAATTTTGGAAAGCGACACAAAGCAACACAGATTGAGCTCTCAAGTAATTTGCATAAGATTGATAATGAAAAGGCAAGCATGCAATTCCTTACAGATGTTTGAAATTACTCTTTGTGACAATTGAATGTTCACAGGAGTACGTACAGGCCGGCTAATGACTAAACATTTACATGACTCCCCAATACACCTCCACTGCATATACAATTTGCATTTTTCTTGTTTCTTCTTTCTTCTTTGACGTAGTAGGTGTGACTCAGGTAGCTAAAACCATTCTGTCAGGGGTTCCTGAGCTCTGCAAATTATTGTATGTAGATTTACCTACAAAGAGCTAACAAGCGTTGGAAGGTAATGGTGCCAGGAACAATCTCTGATTATTGATCCATGCCATCTTAGTTTCTCAACAATGTTCCCGGTTGCCTGCAAGAATGGGCAGTTTATTCACAGGGAGATTAGGGATAATATAAGTCGGCGAACACACAAGATAGACAACAAAATACTTAAAGAAGATCCAGTGCTACTATTGTTCTCAGGGTTAAATATGGTTTTCTGACAAATAACATGTATTTACAATTCAATGTACAGATTACAGAACCATGATGCACTTTCAGTTTGTAAACTGTCTCTCTTGATGCAATACAAATTAATCGAACAGTTATAATTTCTCATAGTTTTTACTAAAGCTTTTATTTATGCTCTCTTCATTGAAATGAATATAATACACCAGTTTCCTACAGTAGCTTGTAATCATTGTTAATAAAAAAACTTAACAAGAGTTATCTTGTGTTGAACCTCTAATATAACATAGATTCAGTTTAGAGAGGGGAATGCCTTTGTGCTTGTTGAAACCATGGACAAATTTAATATTTAAATTTTGAATGTCTACATGTATGACATCTATGAAATTTTTGTTTTGTTTTCACATCATTGCAGCATACCCTTTTGAGTTTCTACAAATTGGCAAATGGAATGCCTACACCGTGGGCAAAGAAACTTCAGCATGAACTTCATAAAGTATATCATGTTATCAGCTCTTTAAAGGCTTTAAAATAGAAGCTGAATACGAACAAAGTGCCAAATCAAGCAACCACAAATTACAGATCTGCTATAGTCAACCACCAAAGAACAAACCCAACGTTTAACCACAAATTATAGATCTGCTCAGAGTTGGATCAGGGAAGTACAGGAGCTCGAATCGAGAGGCTCACCTCGCGCGGCTTCGGTGGGCTCGCGCACCGGACGTCACCTAGCTCAACCACCGGCAGCCAGACGAGGACAATGAGGACGGTTGTTGCTGTTGCGACGGCTTCTTCCCCTTGTCTCCCTTCCCCCTCTCTTCGTGGTTGGAGCCGTTGTTGCTGTCCTCGTTCGGCGAGGGTGGCTGCGGGCCTGCGGCTGCTTCCATCGCCGCAGGAGCGACATTGCGAAGTCTTGTAGCAGATTCGGCGACAGCACAGGGGGAGCCCTACCCTCGCAGGCACAAGCGCATCTAAGGCCCTCGAAAAACTAGGTGGCTTGGCGGCAGGGACGAGGCGACGGGGAGGTGCGGAGGCGAGCGGCGAGCAGGGAGGCGGAGGGTGGTGGCTGTGGAAAGCTAGGGCGGTGGTGTGGATTGGGGAAAAAATCAGAGCGCACGCACGAATAGATAGGCTCAAAAACTTATCTTCCGTCGGCTTTTAGGTGTGCCGACGGAAGTTAAGTATATATTTCGTCAGTCCCCTTCCAGCCGACAGAAATTAAGGATTTCTTTCGTCAGCTTAATCTAGCCGACGAAACTCAGTTTTCTTTCGTCGACTTTAAAAAAACGACGAAAATTAAATAAACCGACGAAAATTTTTAGTTTTCTTATAGTGATGACGATGTATTTGATAAGAAATTAAATACATGACGAGTCAGTAATACATGACATAGTTAGATGTAGTCGACAAAATGCTAGGCTGATAAACCGTGTCGTGATTAAGATTTGGCGCTGCGATATTGAGTTATAATCGAACATCCTAAGTATATGTCCTATGCAACCTACTCTTTTAAGAGAAAGGTCAAAACTTTTCTTCTTCATGGTACAGGAGATGAGATTAGCTAGTTTTTTTTTCATTTTCCGTATATTAAACCGTTACACAAACATTTTATAAGTTACTCAATTATAACACATTATTCCTAATTTTAGACTATTCTAGGTCTAAAATATCTCCAATAACTCTTTTATATGTTTTTCAATCTTTAGAGATCTCAAAACCACCTTCCATCCTTCCTCTTGGTACTTATACAAAACAACTATCGTTTTGTATCCACATCTATGATATAATCTGTCTATGATATAATAGTAAAATACAAAAAATAAAGTATTAGTAGACCGTTAAAGAAAAAGAAAATTTAGAAATTGAATTTTATTAAAAAAATACTACATGTATGATGATAGCCTGCGTGCAGTATCAGACAAGAGAGCACAGTTGTGCGACCAACTTGTGCAAGGACACCTATATGCAATTCTGCTGATTTTTTTAGATTAGTGTTTTTTTAAAAAAATTAAATTTATATATTAGATTCAAAAAATTACAAAAATAGTATCCGATCGGCCGACCAAGTGCTGACTGGCAGTAAGTCGGCACTTGGTGCCGACTGACGCCCGAAACGCGTCGCGCCGCGCATCGGCCGCGCTGTGCTGCGTCTGCACTCGTGCCCAGGCCCGCGCTCGTGCACCAGCCAGCGCCCGCGCTGCCGACTGGCGGCCAGTCGACACTTGGCCACTCGACCGGATATTATTTCTGTAATTTTTTTGAATCCGACGTACAAATTTTAAAAAAAATCCAATTCTGCGTGGCCATGTGCCGCACAGCGAGGTCACTGGCGCCTTGACTCGCACACATGGCACTGGTCCTGCTGCCCAAGTTGGGCCTCCTGCCGATGCTACAGGACACAACACAGGGCAAAGTCCCCAGGCGACGCGCTCGATTCCACGAAACAGTTGTTGTGAACTCGCTGTCCTCCTCTCGTGTCTGAATCTCTCGCCGCGACGACGAACTGCTGCTGGATTCAAACGAAGTCAAAATTCTTGGTTTCGTCCGTTCGTCGACAGGTTGGACGATAAAGGACTAGGGACGGTAGCAGTAGGACTGCCCAGCGTATGAGCTGCTCCTGTTTAGCTAGCAGTGAAAAAAATCACATACGTTTAAAACTTTAAATTCGAGTACTTTTTGAAGTTGGACTGGCTTAGAGTTGAGAGTTTGAGAGGATTCAACTCGTGTGTGGCCAAAGCTAAACCAGGCCGGCTCACGCATCTTTTTCGCGTGGCGTGCCGACGATTTTTCTGATGTGAGGCCGTCGAGCGGCGCGAGGTCAAATGGAAACCGCACGTCTCCTGCCGTTACGGCGGCGACACGGGGCTCGCCGCTCGCGTACTCCTTTCCACGGAAACGAGACCTGTGAAAGCTAGCCCGTCCCGTCGTACCGCCCGTCCCGCTGCCACCGTCGATTTCGTTCTCCCCTCCGGGCCCTCCCGCCGCCTCGACCTTACTGTCTCGGTCGGTCACTCTCCCTTCCCATCGCTAGCCACTACACACGATACGAAGCCAGCCGTCCTCAGAATTCTTGGGCGCTTGTTCCCCTCCGCTTCCTCCACGATCTTTCTCGCAGCCGATCCGGGCTCCACCCAAAAGCGTTCGCCCATTTTGGTCTCTAGTGCAGTAGTGCTTGAAGCCTTCTGGGTTGCACCAAATTTGGCCTTTTTGAGTGTGAAGCTTGGATCATTTCGGCTGTGGATTTGGTTGCTGGGGATCTTTGGGATGGTAATGGTTTGTGCTGATAGGGGCACCAAAGATCGCATCTTTGGCGATTATCTCGTGTCCTCGTCTACCCTTCCTCTTCCTTCCATATGATTCGATGAGCTGTGGGTGTCTCCTCCCAATCCAAGATCGCGGGAGATGGTTGCAGCAGTAGCTTCCTCAAGATCTTTCATACCCCTATCCTCGTATCGTTCTCCTCTGGCTGGCCTCCATGCCGTCGTAAGGGACTCACCGCCTTACACCACCCGCTCCCCAACGCAGGTGCAGCAGCCAGCCAGTGGCGGTGGTAATGGAAGGATTAGCCCTGCGGTGTTGTTCATAATAGTGATTCTTGCCGTCATCTTCTTCATCTCCGGCCTGCTCCACCTCCTGGTGAGGCTACTGATGAAGAAGCAGCAACACGACGGAGCCGACCACGTCCTGTCGCCGCGCAACCGGCCGGTCGGCCGGGACGCCGCGATGGACCGGCAGCTTCAGCAGCTGTTCCACTTACATGACTCTGGGCTCGACCAGGCGTTCATCGACGCTCTGCCGGTGTTTGCCTATCGCGACATCGTTGGCGGCGACAAGGAGCCATTTGACTGCGCGGTGTGCCTGTGTGAATTCGACGGGGACGACAAGCTCAGGCTTTTGCCGGTGTGCGGCCATGCCTTCCATCTGCATTGCATAGATACATGGCTGCTGTCCAATTCCACTTGCCCACTTTGTCGTGGCACGCTCTTCGTCCCCGGGTTGACGATAGAAAGCCTGATTTTTGATTTCGATGAGAGGTTAGAGGAGGGCCGGTTGTCTGACGACTGCGAGGACGCATTCCAATCTTCCAGACGTCAGAAGCCCATCGATGAAGAACAGACAGTACCTGAGAAGAGAGTTTTTCCAGTAAGGCTTGGGAAGTTCAAGAATGTTGGGAACACAGCTGAGAGTGAGAGTGGTGTTGGCAATGGCAATGCAGCTGGAATAGTGAGTAGGGAACCAGGGGAGAGTAGCAGGAGCAGCTTGGATGCAAGGAGGTGCTTCTCCATGGGCACTTACCAATACGTTCTTGGGGCTTCTGAACTTCGAGTGGCTCTCCAGCCAGGTCGTAGCAGAGACGGTGTGGGCAGCAGGTTAAATGGAAGAGCTGCTGGCATAAGCTCTGTCAATGCTGAAGCTATGGAGGGGAAGAGAATATGTGCAAGGTGTTAGGAAAAGTCCAGATCTATTCACAAGGGGCCCAAAGGGCAATGTATACAAGAGAAGGGCCCAAAGGGCAATAGTACAAGAGAAGAGAAGATTTACAAATAAACCCCTATACTATAGGGTATATCTCTAACACCCCCCCTCAAACTCAAGGTGGATCAACGACATTGAGCTTGGAAAGAAGAAAACAATGTTGAGCTCGAGTATGGGCCTTGGTAAGCAAGTCGGCAAGCTGAATCTCCGAGGGCACATACTGAAGAACAACTATCTTGTTCTGGACAGCCGACCTAACATAGAAGCAATCAATCCCAACGTGTTTGGTGAGCTCATGCTTCACCGGGTCCTGAGCAATACTGATAGCACTGGTACTGTCACAGTGCACAGGCGTAGGGGAGGAGAGAGCAACACCAAACTCAGCCAGGAGCCACCGTAGCCAAGTCACCTCAGCAGTCACACAAGCCAAAGCACGCAGCTCAGCCTCAGCACTAGAGCGAGAAACAGCAGTCTGCTTCTTGGTCTTCCAGGCAATCAAGGAGGAACCAAGGAAGACACAATAAGCAGATAGGGACTTAAAGTCTGAAGGATCAGAACCCCAAGTAGCATCAGAGTAAGCGTGGAGCTGAAGGGAGCTGGAACTAGAGAAAAACAAACAACGGTCGATAGTGCCACGAAGGTATCGAAGGACGCGAAGAAGATGACTGAAGTGGACACTAGTGGGAGTGGACATAAACTGACTCAGGACGTGAACGGCATAAGAAATGTCAGGACGAGTGATGCCAAGATAGACAAGACTACCGACGAGGTGACGATAGCGAGTGGGATCCTCAAGAGGAACACCGTCGGTGGCACGAAGACGAGTGTGAAGCTCCATAGGAGTGTCCACAGAGCGGTGATCAGTAATACCCGAACGATCAAGAAGATCATGAATGTACTTCCTCTGGGAGAGGTAGTAGCCGTCAGGTGTGGATGTGACCTCAATCCCAAGAAAGTAGCAAAGAGGACCCAAGTCAGACATGTGAAACTGCTCACTGAGACGAGCCTTAACAAAGGCAATATACTCAGAATCATCCCCCGTGATGAGCATATCATCCACATAGAGAAGAATAAGAGTACGACCACGGGGGGAAGTGTGAACAAAAAGAGCAGGATCATGCTGACTAGCAACAAAACCAGCAGCAGTGACAACTGAGGTAAAACACTCAAACCAAGCACGAGGGGCTTGCTTGAGGCCATAGAGAGAGCGGCGAAGACGACAAACATGACCATCGGGAACAGGATAGCCAGGAGGTGGGTGCATATAGACCTCCTCATGCAACTCACCATGAAGAAATGCATTCTTCACATCAAGCTGAGAGATAGTCCACCGACGAACAGAGGCCACCGCAATAAAAGTATGAACGGTGGTCCTATGCGCAACAGGAGCAAAGGTCTCCTCATAGTCACGACCATACTCCTGCTGAAAACCACGAGCAACAAGATGCGCTTTATAGCGCTCAAGAGATCCATCAGAGCGAGTCTTAATCTTGTAGACCCACTTGCATGAGATCGGAACAGCAGAAGGAGGACGAGGGACAAGATCCCAAGTGCCGGTACGCTCAAGAGCAGCAATCTCCTCAGCCATAGCAAACTGCCACTCAGGATGAGTAACAGCATCTCGATATGTGGAAGGCTCAGCAAGAGAGAGTGCAGAGTATGAGGACTCATGAGGCACAGGGAAAGAAGAGGTGGAAGGTGGTGAAGGACGTGGACGGCGAGTATAGTGATAGAGAATGGGAGGACGTGGAGGTAGAGATGGAGAAGGAGGTGATGAAGCGGATAGTGGTGGTGGAGGGGATGATGACACTGGTAGTGATGGTGGTGGAGACACAGTGGAAAAAGAGTCAGATGAAAGCCAAGCTAAGTCAAGAAAATCAACCGACTCATGAGAGGAGTGAGCATCAGAGAAAAAAGGACGAGACTCATCAAAGGTAACATCACGGGAAACCCAAATGCGACGAGCAATCGGATCCCAACAACGATATCCCTTACGCTCAGAGTCATACCCAAGGAAGACACACCGGACCGACTGTGCCGAGAGCTTGGTCCTCTCACGAGGCTGGAGAAGAACAAAGGCAACACAACCAAAAGAACGAAGGTGACTATACTGAGGTGGCCGACCAAAGAGACTCTCAAGTGGAGTGACACCATGAAGAGTTACAGATGGCTGAATGTTCACAAGATAAACAGCAGTAGATACAGCTTCAGCCCAGAACTGAGGAGGAACAGAGGAGGCAAGTAACAGTGCCCGAGCAGTCTCAAGAAGGTGTCGATGCTTACGCTCGGCCACACCGTTTTGAGCATGAGCACCAGTGCACGAATACTGAGGAAGAGTGCCCTGCTCAGAAAGAAACTGACGAAGAGAACGAGATAAATACTCGCCAGCAGAGTCAGCACGAAAAACACGAATGGAAGAGTCAAACTGAGTACGAACCATCGTAGCAAAGGCCTGATAGGCAGTAAGCACCTGAGCACGAGACTCCAAGAAATATATCCATGTGAAACGAGAGAAATCATCAATAAAGATCACATAATATCTATGTCCCCCTTTCGAAACGAAGGGAGCAGGGCCCCATACATCAGAGTGAATGAGATCAAAAGGTCTAGTGGACACTGTCTGACTAGCAGAATACGGAAGCTGTATCTGCTTGCCAAGTCTACAACTCATACAAGGGAGGGAGGTATCGCCAGAAACCTTCCCAAGAACTCCACTAGTAACAAGAGATGACAAACGAGACCCACACATGTGACCTAGACGATGATGCCACTGAGCAAAGCTGATGGAGGCAGAGACGACAAAAGAGGTGGCATCAGCAGTAGGAGTCGAGCAGCACGAAGTAGAAATGGGAGGAAGATGCAGCCAGTCAAGCTCCCAAAGGCGAGGAGGATCACGGAGCCGGCGGCCAGAACCAACCAGGGTCCCGGTGCGACGATCCTGAACAGAACAAAAGTCAGAATCAAGAATGATACGACAACCATGATCAGTAATCTGACCAGCAGAAAAAAGCTGCAAATGAAGCTGAGGTACATGAGACACAGATGGTACATGAAAATGGGAGGTGCTAAGAGTGCCATGACGAATAACAGGAAGTGGAGTACCATCAGCTGTCTTAACAGACACAGGAAAAGGAAGTGAACTCATTGAACCAAGATGAGTAGAGTCATGTGTCATGTGAAAAGAAGCGCCGGAATCAAGAATCCAAGGTGACTGAGTACCTGGCTGTGGTGGCTGAGGAGACTGAGCGGTGGCAGAAGATACCACGGATGGATCCGAAGAGCCGACACGACGCTCCAAACGATCCATCCGTCTGGTGAGCTCAAGGACCCAATCCGGAGGCGACTGAGAAGAAGAACCCCGAGAACCACCTGAGGAACTCGAGCCTCCCCGCCGGTGGGAGGGTCGCCTCCGACACTGCTCAATCTCATGAGTCTTGGACTTGCAGTAGCGACAGAAGAGAGCGGCTGCTGACGCCACACGTCAGTCAGCTGGCGGTAGAAGGCATCGACGGAGGAGTCCTGCTGTCGAATGGAGCTGGCAAGCTCCAAGGTGGAGATGTAGAGGGCATGGCTGCTCGGCTGGTAGAGACTCGTCGCACGCTCCCACATCGCCTGAGTGGAAGGCAAGGAGGCAAGATCCATAGCAAACTCAATCTTCATACTGCCAAGGAGGATCTGAGCAGCACGAGCCTCCGCAGCACTCCAATCCTCATAGTCGCTAAGATCAAACATGTACTGCTCACTAGCCGCAGTATAGGCCGCCTGATCCTCATCAGAAGGCGGAGCACCATCTGCCCCGGTAGTAGGCTCAATAGGACGAACCGGGACAAGAGGGCGAGGACAGTGGCCAGTGAGATGTCCCCACAACCGCTGACTGTCAAGGCACACACGAAGCATCGTGGACCACTCCCGAAAGTTGGTGCCATCAAAGGTGACATTCGGGAGCGGTGCAGCAACGGGAGGACGAATAGCAGCCATGGTGAGGGACCCTTGCCTCTTTTTTTTCTTTTTTCTTTTTTTTTTACAACCGGAAGGCAGAAAAAGGAGTCCTGGCGGCGTGGGAGGCGGCAGAGGGCCGGTGAGGAGTCCCGGCGGCGGGGCTCGGGCGCGGGTCCACGCTGGAGGATGGGCCGACGTGCGGCGGCGGGAGCAGGCCCGGACGCGGCCGCGACGAGCGGCGGCGCGAGCAGGCCCGGGCGCAGGCGCGCGCGCGGCGGCGCGAGCAGGCGCGGGCGCGGCGGCGCGAGCAGGCGCGGGCGCGGCGGCGCGGGGACACGCAGGCGCGGCGGCGCGGGGACACGCAGGCGCCGGCGCAGGCGCCGGCGGCTGGATCCGGCGGCTGGATCCGGCGGCTGGATCCGGCGGCTGGATCTGGAGGATGGGGAGAGGGAAGGAAACCCTAGCTCTATACCATGTTAGGAAAAGTCCAGATCTATTCACAAGGGGCCCAAAGGGCAATGTATACAAGAGAAGGGCCCAAAGGGCAATAGTACAAGAGAAGAGAAGATTTACAAATAAACCCCTATACTATAGGGTATATCTCTAACACAAGGAACGACGGTGAGAGCTTCTCGGTGTCTAAGATCTGGCAGTGGTCTGGTGTGAAGGCCAAGACCAAGCTACCAGCTGCTTCAGACAATTGCTCTGAAATGGGGAGTTTTCCGTGGAGATAAGTCAAATATGTGACACTGTCTATGGTTCTTTCTTTTCTATAGCTATTCTTTTGGCCCGGTTTCACAGGTGTATGTTTTCATTGAAATGAACATTCTCATCCAGGATAATTTTGATAGGATCAATATATTGCACTTATGTGTGATTGTTCAGGATGAGTACTGTCTTCTAGTGTTGATATTTAGGGCCTGTTTATTTTAGTTTTGGTTAGCTCATAAAAAAAATTAGGTTTCACTAGTTTATTGGATTGTTATAATTTGTACTCCAGATTGTAATAAATTGACAGAACAAGTTAACTGTTTGTTTCAGCTTAAGAAAAAAACCGAATTGTTATAATCTAAAGCTGAAATTGTTTTAGATTATTCGATTTCCTCTTATGATGTTTAGCCAATGTTAAGGGTTTATTGAACATACCGTAGAATTCTTTTGAGAACTATCCAAAGTACTGTAGTAGGGTTATGTATATATTAACAAACTTTATTAACTAAGAAGGCGATATCTGGTCTAGTTAATGTCAAGTATTGTAATGCCCCTATAGTTACATCATCAAGTCCTAAAATTTTTCCATCAAAGACAGACAATTCCTCAAATGTGAATAATGGTGTACTCACACGTTTGCACTTCATCATATTGACCAATTTTAGAAGATCAGTTGCATTTTTTTTCTGAGTCATCAAAATATCATCTTTCAACTCTTTCACTTGAATGCCAAGAAAATAATGTAAATTGCCTATATCCTTTCATGCAAATTCTGCATTTAAATCTTGAAGTAGAGCCTCTGTTGCTTTGTGAGAAGAACGGCAACTACATAATATCATCGACACTCCCCTTTATTGTAGAAGAACAGGGAGATATCGTTTTTGAATGGTCGAAAACCAAGACCTTGAAGTTTGTCATTGAGCCTGGAGTCCATGTAACGCTTTATCTAGCTTGCATGCATAATGTGGTTTAGATGAATCAATATTACTAAGTGGCTGACGCATAAACACATCTTGTAAAACACCGTGAAGAAAAACGTTCTGCACAACCAATTGGCAAAGGCTCCATCCTGCTGATGAGCATGTGGGCAAGAAACACGATGTGTTATACCCATTCTCACAAAGAACAAATTTAACCTCTCATATTCACCCTGTCTGGACTGATATAATTTTTTTGCTAAATAAACGCTCGACAAGATTTTGAAAATCATGAAATTTCTGAAAGACTTCGGATTTATGTTGCAACAAGTAAATCCAAGAAAATTTGCTAAAGTCATCAATAAAACTAACATAATATTGTTTTCTTCCAAATGAAGTAATAGTGGTACCGCAGTACCCCATACATTCGAAAAAAATTAACTCCAAAGTCCAAAGAACACTAGATTGACTAGATGAACTAAAATAACGTAAAACAAGCATCATAGACAGAGCTTTTATTTAATTATCTAAAACATGGGAGATTAAAACTGCTAATAACTTTCACGGATATCATAACCGATCATGCCATATGGCTATGGTTGGTTTGATGGCTCTCAAGACATGACTTGTATAATTGCTGAGAATAGGGTAGAAGCCTTCCTCACACTTGCTGTGGAACATAATTTTCCTCCTATCCTTGTCCTTGATAAAAAAGGAATTGAGATGAAATTCGAGAAACACATGATTGTCAATAACAAGACGACAAACAGAAACTAGATTCTTGTTAGCTTGATGGACATGAAGGACTTGATTCAAATAAAGAGCATGACCAATATAATTAATATCCATACCTGCACCCCTTGTCATCTTGATCTGATTGTTCCCATTATACTTGTCATGAACAACCAGCCTATTTAGCTCACTTGTAATATGATCTGTGGCATCCATGTTAGTGTACCAGTTTGTGTCCACCATATAGGAATTCATGACCACAGATGCACGAACGTAGTCTTCTTCATACTGATACCAACAATCAAAAGCAGAATGATTTTTTAAATGGCCATCTAGAAATCTAATTTTGAAAAATATTTTCAAAAAATAATGACTAGGTTTAAAGTTTTGACACCCGTGATTAACAGGTAGACCCCTTTCATATGTAACTGTTCGATCGCTTGATTGGATGCACCAGATCGCTTAATTGCACGCTTGCACCAAATGAACAATTGCACATGATATTTCCCCTTTTAATTAAGCATACAGTTGCAGCCGGGGAGTCAAAAGAAGAAAAAAGGGTTAGATCAAGCAGCTGGGAATGTGAGAGGCCATGCAAAGCTGATCTTGGCAATCAGCAAGGAGATGTCACACGGAATGGTGTGAACATTTGAGCGGCAAGATTGCAGCCATTGCTCGTCTCGATTTGCTTGTAGGACCAGAAGTCCAACGTGCACGGCTCTTTCCCCAGGCCTCTTTTCCCATTCTTGGGTCGCAATCACTCGGAGCTGGAACACGGCAAGCTTTCATAATTTGGATTAGAATTAGGTTTGGTATTCCTCTTTCTTACCATCCATGCAAGTTTCCAGGCGATGTCTCACCCCTTGAGGTAAACCGTGGCAGTAACATGATCGGCCAAAAAAACTTTAGAACTTGTTTACTTCAATCGGGACAAAAACTGTGGCACGATCAATGGATTCATGATGACAAATATAACAACGAATGCAACAAATATCTGTTCTTTTTTGTACAGTGACGAATTCAATTGGAGGAACAGAAGAAGAGAGGGGAATTGAAGGATTTGAGGCAGTGATCTCGCTCACCAACACGCCAGTGGAGCCGAAGCAATCGAGGGGAGGGCCGAGGGCGCCGTTTTTTTCGCAACCGTTTTGGAGTGCGACCATACTTTGCCCTTCGTCTCGTTTGATCCGGTGGATGGAATGGTGGGGAGCGAGCGATCACGCCCGACCGTCTCCGTCGTGGGGCGGCGGCGGGTTGAAGAGCGGCGGCGCGTCGCGGCCGCCGAGGTCCATGGACGACTTGGCAGAGGCCGGCGGGGCGGCGAAGCGGGCGGAGAAGTCGCGGTAGCCGGTGTAGTCGCCCTCGGGGCTGGCGCCGTGGCCCTCGTCGAAGTTGAGCGCGTAGCTGAGCGCGTCGTAGTTGAGCTTGCGGCCGAAGTTGTGCGGCCGCGGCCCTCCGCGGCCGAACCGCCGGATGAATGTCTTCCACCGCGGCCCGGCCACCAGCTCCGACAACTCCCGCGCCTTGAGGACCGCGTCCACGGCCCGCTGCCACCAGCTCTCCTCCTCCCCCGCCGCCGCGCCGACCCGCTGGTGGGAGGACGCGGACGAGGGCCAGGGGAAGCAGCAGCACCGTCGGCCCCGGCGCGCGAAGAATGCCGCCTCCGCGTCGTCCGTCCCCGCGGCCGAGGCGCCGCCGCCGAGGTCTGTGTCCATCGTCGTGGGGCGGGTGGACCGGTGGAGTCCGGAATCCCGAGCCGCCGGTGTTCTGTGTTCGGTGGACTCGTGTCCGCCGCTGCGCCGTGGGCCGCCGGAGCCCGGAGGCGCGTGTCTACTTATTGGGAGGTGTTGTGTTGGTTTCGGTAGAGTCAACGGTAGGCTGACGTGGGCCGCGAAATGCGGGCCCACATCGGGGTCCTTCCCAACGTTCACAAACTGTATTCCGCCCTTAAATTTCTCTCCTTTCCCACGTCACCAAAGTATCCTTTGCTTTGCAAGGAGATTACTGAATCCATTAATTAATCAACCTGTTTGTTTGAAGATATTTATATTTGGTACGGAATATAAATATGAAAAAATTCCGGTGTTTGTTTGCAAGGAGACACACCGTTATCTTTTCTCTAAATATATTATGAAAAAAATAAGGTGCTTTCTATATTCACTTGTTGGTTTGGACTTTGAGATATACAAGTTTGGATTGTTAAAAATTCAAAGGAGAATAACTCTAAATACAGAATTGCTCGCGTAAAAGGTTACACTAACAGTCCAAATAGGCCCCAAGAGTTAGCTAAAAAGCAGAATTTATTGCGGACTAAGTCAAGCCTCCAAATAGGATAATAACATTGGCTCAGTTCGAAGTGTGTTCTATTTTGTATTTTTTTGTCCCTATTACAGTAAAGGGGATGAGTATTTATAGACTAAGATACAATAAAAAAATATTATTATGCTCTCTAGTTATGACTGTCAATGTGGACTTTATTCTCAGGACGGAATAGGGACGAAATAGTAAAGACGTGTGTGAACACATTTGTAAAGTATACTTCTTATCTCAGTTTATGACGCCTCTCCGGAGTAGAGCCTTCATGAGGGTTGTGAGGTAGTAGGGGCCACCGTATCCCTTGGAGGCTTCGAACCCTTCCTTCATTGACTGCCGAAGCTCGCGTCATAGTACTCCGAAGCCACCGTACCCCTCTGAAAGCACTTTAAAGTCGACAAAGGGCTTCGAACCTCATGGCTTCGAAATAACCTCTGGAGTCGTTCACCTAATCTGTACGTACTACTGACGGGATTATTTCCCCCAACAAGAATATTATTGAAGTAATTTAGATTATAAACTTAACAATAATTATCGGGAATATGATCCCAAGCTACTTTCCGAGTAATTTTAAGTCGACCAGTCAACGGTTAGCATTCTCTATGTGATCAGTGGTCAAGGGTTTCCAACACTCGGAAGGGGCCCCCAACCATTTGTACTCACATGGCCGCCATTAATCTTCATATTCCGTAGTTATTAGCATTTTTATATTTGGAGTTATTACTCACGAACTGACCATTTATCTTCATAATTGGTTATTAGAGAGATGTCTCTCGTATAAAGGAATCGAAGGGAGCCTCCAAAGAGGGGGCTTCAAGGTTTGGACATTCTAAGCTTTGATACGCTTAAGGCCTATCTAGTCCCTAAATCTCATACTACACATACAAGAGTAAATTATTATCCTAGGGAAGATCTAAACCTGTTTAAAAACTCTCACTATCTCCTAGTTAGAGATAACCATGAAGATTCGTTCACAATTCTTCCTAACACTTAATCAAATACGTACTACGGGCACTCCCATGCTATATTGTCGCTTCTTATGCAACGACATTATCGCTTTGATGTAATCTAGTTATATACTTTAAAAGTTCATGTTGTTCAAATTGAGATCAGTCAAATTCAAAGCTATCAAGTGTTTGATTTGCCAACAGCAATATCGTTTCTGCATGATCAGTTTAAACACTTGACATAATTCTGTCAACTCTAAATCCTGTGTTAAAAAAGGCTGCTCCCCCAAATGTTCTTACCTGCGGTTGAGACAATGGAAATGTTGAACGGGGCATGAAAATTGCTTCTGTGCTGTTCTGCCTGACGCGGTAGGTTTTCTACGCGGCGATGGGTGTACAACCCACCCTCCTCGATCTCCTACCACGTGGGTGATTCGACAGCTCCAAACAAAAATGACGAGGGACTAGCAATGCAACGTGAGATGGTGATGGGCGATGGTCGATGCGAGGCGGCGACAGAAGTTCAGCGAGACGAAGGGCGGCACGAAATCGGAGGGGTGGTGGGAGGCAGGTGGGGCAACGCGAGGTGACACAAGACGGCGAGAGTCCAGTAGGGCGACGCAAGGTTGGTGGGACGGCAGGAGGTTAGCATAGGGGCACGAAGCCGACGCAGGGAGCTGGCAAGGTGCTGGGTCGGCACGAGGCGGCAAGAGTCCGAAGGGGCGGTGTGAGGTTAGTGGTGCGGTGGAAGACCTGTGGGATGGCACGAGGCTGGCGAGGCGATGGGGGTGGCGCGAGGCTGCCTCAGTGGCATTAGACCAGCAGAGCAACAGGAGGCCGGTGGGAGTTTCACAACATCGTTTTTGTTACCGGTCTCGCTGCTCTTGTTCAGAACCGTCGGATCAATTCTAAAGATACATGGTAGGAGATCGAGGAGGGTCCTTACCATGTGGGCTGTGCACCCACCGCACACCCAATTTATTTCCCGCGATCTATCGAATCGATTTGTAAACGCGTTGACGTGCAGGAGACCTGAATACGCGATCGCCCGGAGCCCCGGACGACGAAAGGATGGAATGGACAGAGTGGACAACGATTCGACGAACCCGGTGAATCGGCGGTCGCGGGGATTCAAGTCATCGAGAGCTTGCTTGCTTCTGCTTTCGCCTGCAAATAGGTCCGTGTGATTTGCGCGGCGATCGATGTTCCGCCGCCCCGGCCGGCCGCAAGTCGATCGATATGTACGTAGGGTTGCTTTCAAGCAATCGGGGCGGCGAACATTGTTCAAAATGCGTATCGATCGAGAGTTTGAGACTCGTGATCTTTCCTACCGCGCACGCAAGTTAAACGGAAAAAAATTGAAACTGATTGACAAGCAGATGAAATCTACACGGCTTTCCCTAACCTTTTGAATTGTATGATATCATATGCAGCAAGTAAGCATAATCTTCCTACTTGTAATAGGGTTGGTTGGTTTCACCCTGGGACGCTGGCCACTTGGCCTGATGGCCTGGCCTGGCCTTGCCCGCGTTTAGTATTTTCGAAGTGGAACAGTCACTGCCCTGCCATCACCGGCTCCTAACCGGAGAAAAAGGATAGCTAGAGCCTGTTTAACAAAAAGATAGTTAGGCCTGTTTGATAGAGCTCCGATTTCTAAAATCTATACTGAAGTTAAAGTAAATCTCTTGAAGTTGGTTAGATATTACTCTACCACTCTAGTTTATTTTTTTGGACTCTTAATGGGATTCACTTATAAAAAAGTATTTGACTTGACTCAAACTTCACGAGACAAAGAAGCTGGAGCTAAAGTCTTGTCAAACACATCCTTAATGTGCTGGTTTTTCCTTAAAAAAGGCAAATCATAAAGTAACAAGCAAAGTAACATGGGTGATAACTATTCTGACATGAAGAGAGTTGTTGGAAGAAACGTAAATAATAAAGTCATTCTCGCCAAAGCTCTGGAAAATTCATATTTTGGGCATTGAGTTGTTGACGGAATGAAAGCTTAAGCACTAAAAATCCATCAGTAAAGTTTTGCCAGCAATAAAACACAGGAAAACACCGCACTAAAAATACTACAGTTGATGGATTGTCAAACAGTGTTTATACATGGCATTTGCACTTATCATGAATAAGTACGGTTATAATATTTTCTGGTTGCAAGCCTAAATTATTTATATTATTATACTGATTTATTTAAAGACATGAATAATTTCCCGTCTAATGCAATTTTGTACATTTATTTTTTAATAAATTTTATTATAAATTCAATAAATTATATAAATAAAATATTTCCTTTGACATAAAAAACTAATATGGATTGATAAATAGGCTATAGTAAAATTTTTTGACACACTAATTTTAGAGTATTTTCTTGCATCATATCATTTTGAATCTTAAATAAGTAAAAAAAATCTTCAAATGAGAATTCTCGCAATGAGTCAAACATGCAGATCCATGCGAGAGATGGAATTTGGAAGAAAGCCTGCAAGCAAACACTTCTTTCATCATGTTTTAGAGTAAGTTTTGGTAATTGTCTTTATAATATTCTTCTTGTTTTGTTTATTATCCATATATATCATTTTGTAATAAATTTCCACTCTGTTGCTTGCCATGTCCATCTAAATTTTAATCCAACGGCAACCGTACATTTGACAAAAGAACTTATTTTTTTATTGGCATGTCATACAAAGTCAAGCGAAGATGCTTCAAATGAAACTCCTGGTCGAGAAACCATATGTGGTTCTACGCAGGGATGGCAACGGGACAATCCCAGGTGGGGAGGAGTCCCCGTCTCCATCCCCACTAGACCAAAAATTTCTCGTTCCTTGTCTCTATTTTCGGCTTTAGGGATAGATTTTTTCCGTCTTCGCTCCCCATCGAGGAGAAAATCCCCATTCAGGTACACATATATATATATATACACACACACATACACCTACATACATATGTATATATATAATATGGATCCACATTCAATTTTTGCGGGTATATTAACGGGGAACGATGATGGAGAATAGATGAACATCCCTATCCCCGCTTCACCCGACGGGGATAGGTTTTTCCCTGTTTGTCCCACCACGGAGATGATATTTCCCTATACCCGTCCCCTAAGGTTTTGTTTGGGAGGCCCAATCCTGGTGGGGATTTTGGTCCAAACCCGGAGGAAATTTTGGCTCAGGTTTTTTATTCCCGTCAGCCCGCAATGTATATTTGGATGATGAGTGGACCAAAATTTCCACGGGCCACATTAACTATAACCCTGTCTATCCCCGGGGAGAAAAAAAAACACCTCCCCTCCTTTCGTGGCTGCTTCTCCCCGGTATGCGGCGGCTGGTTCTGTCTCAATGCCACCACCATCGACAGCGCCTGCCTCCCGCTCCCCACCGCCGGTGCCTGCCTCCCGCTCGCGCAGCCGGTGCCCGCCTCCCGCTCGTGCATCCGGTGCTCGCCCCCTACTGAACTGGTACTTTCTTAATTACATTCATTAGACAAAGACTTATTTTATAATTTTATCTCATGTAATCTTGATGAAGTAAAACATCTTGATCTATCTGTGGAGGCCCCAAAACATCTTATTTGTGCATTTGTGTTACGAGAGAAAAAGACCACATGAAGGTTTAGAAGTCATACAAGTTTTAATTCAATTCTATGTTAAGAATCTTGTTGCTAAGCATAACAACATAGTCCTACAAAGTTATTGTAAACAGTATGCTTGATGGATTCATTATTCATTTGTTTTCTGTAAAGCAAACTTGATGAAATTCACATACTTTCAATGGCTGTGAAACTCTTATCAGAGTTATCATTTATAGCAGACTGTAATCCTTTCTTGGACATAAATATTTTCTGCTCATAAATTGTTAGTATTTACTGAACATGTGGCCATCTTAAATTCTATTTTAGTTGTCGTTTAAGCATTGTGTTTATTTATGCAACTTTTCTCTATGGTATTTTATGGACAAAATACAGCTAGGGTGTAAGAAATACTAATTTGTGCTACAGAGTTGTGTATACAGTTAGCAAGAGTAAGCAATATTTTAGAGGCTAAGGTATAAAAAATATGTTAACAGTAGGTAAGCCTAAAATGTTGTCTAAATTAGATTGGAAGCGTTGGTTTTTTCATGAAACCAAATGGAATACTAGCAATTTGAACATAAAACTGTGAAGATCCACCATATAATTCACGTTTGTTTTATTTTAAAAAAATGATGGTCTTTTCAGCTATATCTTATTTTACACCCTCTACTTGGTGTCGTCTAATGAATGTTCTCTACATCAGAAGCAAGACAGTCTGAATTCTGAATTTTCATCATACAAGATCGTACAACTGAAGGAAATGTTGTATGATTTACATATATTCACTGCACTTGTTTACTCATAAATATATATGATATGGTGAGTTTACATGATTCTCATTAATTCTTTTTAGGTTTGAATGTTAAACATGTTTAAGCTTCAAGCCACATTATCTGGTTGTAGCGGAAATGTTGACTCTAGTTTGACTTAGTAGCTATTAGTATATGAAACTTGTAGTGCATAACTTCTATTTATGGATTAATCTTGTGCTCCTAATGTAGAATTTATATTTCTAGTTAAATCATATTCTTCAAAATAGATTGGACCTTGTGTAAACTTTGTTCTACATGCAATGAGTTCTGTGAGTAATCTTTGTATTTTCTCTGGTTGAGATAGAGTGAGTGGATTAATCTGATTCATGATTTATGAAGCATCTTTCATATTCAGACAGAGAGAGAGATAGAGCATTTGTATGTGCTATCGTTTTTGTGTTAAGAGAATCTCATGGAAGGAAGGATCAATAGATAAGAAATTTGTGAATTTCAATGTATTGCTAGCTAGGATAAAAAGTTACATTTTTTGAAGCTTTGCTATCTCGATTAATTGAATAGCTTTGTCATTGTTGTGCAACTCAAACATGTTGGTGTGTGAGATGATTGATGAATTGAGTACTTCTAAGTTGCCATGTAGTTTCATAAAATTAGAGCTTTTGTATATTATGGATTGATCGGGAGGATTTTTATCCTCTTTGGTTCCCAAATAGTGGCCGGGAATATTTCCCGGTAGGGAATTTCTTCCCATAGAGTTGGAGGGGAAGAATATGTCACTCAAAATCCCATTGAGGATATTATTCTATGGAATTTTACTCCCCTCCTCCCAAACATACCCTAATAGAGGAAATCTCCATCGGGATCAGGAAACGGGCCCATTGCCATCCCTAGTTCTACGGATTAGTGAGGATAAGCTTGTTCTTTTGGGTACGACTTTTCATACTAAGCCATGCTCATTTTATATTTTAATTCTCTGGGATTGCTGGTTTGAGTAATTAAATCTAGAGGTTTGCTTGCTTAATCTTTTTATAATAACTTAGGCAAGAGTGATTTAAAAATGACCTCCGATTGTAAATTAGAAATAAAACAAAATAAAAAAATCCTAGCTTCGGGCTTGCAACCAGCATTGCGGGTAAGTATATATTTATGCTTGGCTATTTGGCCCGTGACGAGGCCTGCAAGAAGAAGATTAACGAGAGAACTCATAATGGCCCGCCAGCCGGCCAAGCCGAGTGCAAACCAGCACGAATCGGAGAAACCCCGAGCTCCACGGAAACGCGCAACCTAACACCCCTGGCCGTCGCCTGACGCCCGTCGGTGCACAAGGAACCCGCCGCCGGCGAAACTCCAGCGCCCGGATGCGTCACAGGTTTGCGGTATGTACTTCCGTTCTCTCTCTCTCTCTCTCCCTCTCTCTCTCTCTCTCTACCCTGATAATGGGTTCGAGTTGCAAATGTAGTCTGCCTGAGCCCGGAGAGACCATGGCTGTCTGCCTGTCAGTGAAGAATAGAAGGTGAGAGATTGTCAGATCGCCACTGCAAAGAACTGGTTATCTAATATCGCGGGTTTTGTTGGTTTTTTTGGTGCGGTTACGATTTTCGCGTTTGCAGTTTGGTCCGTTTAGTTCTAAAACTAGATGTAATGAGATTATTTTATCTTAGTTTTATGGGTTAGGATCATTTCGTCTCATGTTTGGTTTAAACAATAATATATAGGATGAGTTCATCCTAATTTTTTATTTGGTTGGAGAGATTGAGAAAGAGGAATGGATGTCAAATTGTCAATTGAAACACCGTTAGCAACACCATTAATAAGACCCACATGTCATCCTCCATAAGACTCAATCCTTATGCCGCCACCGGCCTACCCTGGTGGCTGGCCGACGTTGCATCCACCACTTGCCCCCACCCAGACCCTGAGCCGCCGGCCAAAGCCCTGGTCGCCGCCTGCCTACCCCCATCACCGCTGAAGGCCCCGATCATCGCCTGCCTTAGCCCAACCCAGGCCCCGAGCCGTCGGCCGAAGCCCCAGCCACCGCATGCCTCGGTCGTTGCCTCGGCCCTCGAGCGGTCGCCTGTCTCAGTCGCCGTCCTAGTCCTCTGTCACCGTTGGCCGAAGTCCCGACCGACGCTTGCCCCAACCGTTTCGAGCGGACAGAGCAAAAGTGGGATGACTCCATCTGCTCAATTTTTAGGGATAAAAGCGTTCCCATTTTGAAAGAATATACCTTGAATATTCCCTTAGTGGAATATCCTGATTCCCTTTATCTCTCAACCAAACACCATTGAAAACAGTTTCGTTCCATTCCATTCCACTTGGTTCCTCGAACCAAACGCATGCTTAAGGTTAAGGATGCAAGCTAACAAGTCAAAAATTCCGAAGCTTTTTCTTGCTAGAGTGCATATGGTATGTTTTTCAGATCTCTCTGTTGCTAAGACCATGTTGTACTTGCGTGCTTGTGTCAAACTGTAACCATTTTTCCATCTCATATCCGTCAGATCTATGATAGTTTTTGAGCAATCTGATTGACCACCTGGTCATCAACCTCATCTCATGTCGGGGCAATATGATTGAGGTAAAAAGATCACAGTTTCCCCTATCATAAATGATGTTTGGCCTTGTTACATACTACTACTGTGCTCCCTCCGATTTCAAAAAAGATGTCGTTTTGGACATAATTTAAGATACCAAGGAATGATTAATTTGTGTATACTTTCTTTGTTTACCCTTATTAAATACAATGCAATAGTAAAGATAACACGGGAAACGAGAAGAAAGTAGTACTACTTTGGGGGTATAAACGTCCAAAATGCATAATAAAATATAAAATGATTTCTTTTAGGCAACTTTTGATACAAGTCTAAAACGACTTTCTTTAGGAAACTAGAGGGAGTACTATGGCTCGTACAGATGCCACCCCATTTACCGTGCTGCTTTTATTATAGAGTACAGAGTAAGACTGTAAGCGGATATATACAATTAGGCATAATCGAAAATTGCATCTCACGGCCTTCCAGTTTGGGGCCGTTTTTAGGTGTTTAATATCCAGTACAGATAAATTCGAGTATCATTTTCTATTCTTTAAAATTACATGTATCACAATGTCACCGGTAGGAATTTCCACGGAATTAGAAAAAACTAATCTTCATAAATTATATGAAAAAAGGTAGCTGGTCGAGGGTCTAGATCTTTCCGTCGCGGCGGTGCCGTTACGACGACGCAACGAAGAGACAGGAATACAAGAAGGCAATAACCAAACTAAACTACTCGACAAACTTCTAATGCATCGGCCTTGTTTATATAGACGTAGGACTGATCTAATCTACAACTTAATCCTAATCGAAATAGACTCTTATCTAATCTAGACTCTTAATTAATTAATTAATCTTAACTAATTAATCTAAACATAACCTAACCTAACTGCTACAGTATTGTCGGTATTGTCATGTGAACAGTACCACGTGGTACTGTTCACAGGTGGGCTAGGCCCTCCAGCCTATGATCTGAGGTTATGACATCTCTTCCCCTTGAAAACCAGCTTGTCCTTGAGCTGGGCTGTTGGTGTCACCAAGGTATCTCACGTCGATCCCCCAACTGTTGGCCAGGCTGCCATCCGTGCTCACGAGGGTGTGCTCTACGCAGTTAGGGAAGTACAGTTGCCCTCCATAACATTGTTGACATCGCTGAAGAGCCGTCGTCGCCTGACCTGGCCCTACCGAGGCCGCCCGCATCGCCACCGGGGTGGCCCTAGCCGCCTCCCTCCCTGGTGACGTGGAGGTGGATCCACGTGATCAGCGGCAACCTAGGGATGTTGCCGGCTAGGCCTTTGGATGGGCACCTCCAACGTGGCTACCCTCTCATCCAAGGGTTGGGTCGGCTACAGCCTCTCTTCAATCGCGTCCACCCACTCTGTCACCACTACTTCCAATTCCACAACTTTTGCTTAGAGTGGTTGCAACTTATCTTCGATGGCGTCTAGTAGGGCGTTGCATGATTAATGATTGCTGATCGAACAGTGCCTTCAAAATTTCTTCAAATCTGGTCCCTAACCTAGTGATGGCTGGTGAGCTCATGGCAGCAGAAGTAGAACACGAGTGCTCTGATACCAAGTTGTCACCAACAAGGATTTTCATGGAATTAGAACGAACTAATCTTCGTAAATTATATGGAGTTTTAATTTACATTTTACCCATGCTAAAAAATAAGTAGTAAAATGCTCGCCAAGAACATGTTGTCTGAAAATACAGAAGTATCAATATTAATACATGCGTACCTCGAAGCTATGCGCCTATGCACTGGAAGTTTTCACTAAGCTTGGCACATTTGTTATGCTTCATCCATAAAGACCATAACCCAAGGGCCTTTCTGTACATCTAGAGCCCTAGATCCTTTCCAAGCCATATCTCACCTAAAAATTGTATGGGAGCATCACATGAGAATTTATGGAATGTAAACAAAAAATCCGAGTAGCAGTTGTCCATCGATCTGGAAATGCTTTACATTTCATGGAAATCGACATGAGCAAATGGTCGATCGATGACGGATCATGTCTCTGCTGCAAATGCTTTCATCCACTGAAGATTCCTGCTTCTCCTACAAACATTCACTACCAGCTTAGATGGGTGGCAAACTGTCAATCAGTGGGAATCATGTAAACAGTGAAACAGAAAAGCTACTGTATCGTGGGCTCAGGGAAGACATAACACATCAACGTTCTTGATGATGCCCTGCACGGACAGTCAATTCTATGATAAAGCTAGAGATAACCATTCCATGAATGCGTGATCCAGGCCTATTTTTTTTACTTTATGCTGTTAATCCTGAAAACAAAAGCAGTACGAGCCACAGTCTATCAATGATCAGAGATGACAAGCGATGCATTAATGTAACTGACAATCATTAGCTCACATCTGTGCAGATGTGATGCATTAAACGTACCTAATATTTTCCTGATTAATTATCACATTTAACTACCTTTAAACAATGATTGGTGGAGGCCTTGATTCACTAACTACTTATCTTCGTACAGTTCCACTTCAAGTATAGAACAGCTGCAAACCTAAGGACCTGAACAGGCTCTGTTTGCCTATTTCATTTTGTGGAAAGCTGCAAAACCCAGTATATATATATATGCGAGAAAAAAAAGGTGAACAGAAAGATAAGCATCGATCCATACGGTCGGAATAGTTAGGTTGATGCCTTGTGATTAAAACATGGCATTTGCAGAAACAATGAACCTTAGGCTCTACTCTTTAGGTTGCATTCATTTGGACCTTGCTGAGATCGGTCACTAGATCGGAAGATGCTATTAAGCATTACACAGCGTACTAACTTCCAAACACATTCGAGACTTCAGTGGATGGTCCACATTTTGCTGCGGTTTCTTTTTCCTCCATATATATTTTTATCTGCGGCACTACCGCATTAAACCAGCAAACAATTTCTAGGGAAAGTCGCAGTTGTCACTCATGAAGTGATGATTGATGTGGAAAAAAATCCACATACATCGCTCTCGATCCTTTCTCCGTCAGACGATGCAAGTGAAAGTGCGATCTTTTGCAATTTGCCGTGCAGATCATCGATCTTTTGCCATCGGATATCATACCATCATTTACATCACCAGATCGACCTGACGATAAAGAAATCAGGTAATGTGTTAGCAGGTTATTCAGGTTTTCTTTCCTGACTTCCCACTCCTCCTTCGGAGTCTCCCGACCAAAAGAGCACCTGACCAAAAGTGTCCACTAGCTGCTTCGCACTCGTCACAGACAGGAAGCACAATCTACGCCCGGATCTGAATTCTCTCGCCATCTAGTTCGATCTGGTGCAGCATTGTACTATGTATTATCATCTGCATATATCCGTCCCATATATTCATTTCAGGAATCATGTAGAATATTACGGATCAGATTCAGTGGATGTGTGCTTCCGTTGTGGAGAACACTGAAACCCACCATGGCACTCTGCTTCCTCTTTCTGTCTCACTACAGGCTCGTTCCGACTGTTCCCGCATGGGCTTGTCTTCTTGCAGCTGCTGCACACGCACAGAATATTTCGAAATCTCATTCTTTGAATCGCAACTTGCTAAAGCTGGTCGAATTCCTGATGCTGCGCCGTGACGCGTGCTTTCGCTAACCTTACATGCTTTCTTAGGAGCAGAAACTGTAAACAGTTTCAAGAATGGTGTCCAGGGCCTTGAGTTTCTTCAGAAAATCTGCTGCTGTCTTTTTCCGGCAGACGGTTTGATCGAGCTGGGAGGGTGAACTGAACGCTAGCTCTCATTGAAAGCCTGAAGGCCCATCCCATGATCCCAGCATGATCGTTGTGGTGCAGATGTCGCTGTCCCTCCCTGAGATCATGGCAATTATAGCGCGGAGCCTTCTCGTTTCAAGGCTTTAAGCTGGCATGTCCAAATGCAGGTCGTTAGTATACCACCCAGCGCATTTCTCCTGTGCTAAGCGTCAGGTAAAAGATGCAGGACAGCAGGAGTGTTCAGGCTTTGGTCGCCCGTTCAGCTTTGCATGGTCCCCTGTTCGGCTGTTCAGGTTGAGGAGGGAGAGGTGAGGTGAGGTGAGGTCCCCGTTGCGACGCGGCAGCTAGCGTGAAGGCACGCGCGAGAGTTCAGAGCTCGCTTTCGGGGGCATTTAGGCGGCATGCACGCATGCGCGCATGCCCAGACGGCGACGCCGTGACTCGTGAGCACGGAGCTAGGCCGGAACGCGTCCCCTTGCCGGAGTGCTCGACGGAGAAAGGGAGCCGGTCTCGGACACGCCGCACGGATCGACCGGAGATGCTATCTGACCGGATCGACAGAGACGGCCGGTGCCCGGCCTGTCAGCTCGAGACGACTCGACTCGACACAGGAATTCCTCTCCATCTTGAACTACTGTCATACGGAGCACGTAGCTCACTAGCTTGATCATTAATGGCGGCCAGCTTGGCCGGGTGCGCCATCAAATCCGGTGATCCAAGGGGCCACGGGTAGTAGTAATTGCAGGGGTGCATGCAGTGGCAGCGATTCAGCGAAGCCGGCATGGGGACCGACCGATGCAACACGCAGACGAGAGTGAAAGTGAAACCAGTACACCGTTCTTTTTTTTATCAATCTTTCGCCCAGATCAGAAATTGTATGGTCCGTGGTTTTTCCATGTGATCTCATTCGTTGTTGCTTTCGGGTGTTTCACGGTGCCATCCGCGTGAGGCCACCCAGTGCACCGTTCCAGGTGCATCCGTGCGAGGGACGGGTGCTAGCTAGAGTCACCTGTGAAACTGTAGCTTCATAATTGAGTTGGTGTTCGTCTGAACCTACGTGTCGCCCTCCCGTATCCTGCTCCTGGTCCGGACCATGAGACCCCGTCACCCAGGGCCATATCCCAGTCTCTACAACGGCTGGAGGACACCCGTTCGCGTCAAACTTTCAAACCGGCGCTGTGTAACGTCAGTTCGTCGGAGCAGTGAGCCCTATTGGCATTGCACGAGCAGCCGAGCAGGCCTCTCTGTCACTGATCACTTCCATATATACAACGACTGTGACGGGAGACGTGGACTCCGGCGATCACAGATGGCCATGAGCCCATGATGCGAGCCTGATCTGGACAAATGAAAGCGTCCTGATTTGTTTAGGCGATCAGGTTCCAGCCTAATGAGTGGTGAGGGCTTGAGCCGGCGGTTTTTTTAGCTAGCAGCAGGTTTACAGATCAGGATGGCACCTGGCCGGCTCTCTAGTAGTCTCATGTCACCGAGGTTACGTTTGGTTGGCCGGATCCGGGTTGCTGGTGATTCCAGGATCGATCGATCGATCGCCCGGCCGGCTCCCGTGATGATCAGAAGCTACCACACGCAGGGGCGCCTGTTCGCGAACTGCTACGACACAGTTAAATCTGCCGGTCTGGCGGAAACTGACACAAGGAAACGGTCGTGGCATCATGGCTGCGTGGCGTGGCGTGGCGCTACGTGCGAGCGTCCATGTCAGGCATGGCGTCAGACGCCATCATCGGTTGTTCGACGCCCACACCCGCACACCGTACCGTCAGATCGGAGCAGAGCGGATGGCGTTGCAGTCCGCTTGGATGGATCAGAGAACAAACAAGTCGAGGAGAGACCGCGCGCGCATGCATGCAGATCGCAGAGGACTGCGCCGTGCGCGCGCCGTCTCGTGTTTGCTCGGCGTCTTTCGCGTGAACCTGACGTGGCGTGACGCCGGCCAGGTAGACTCGTGGGTGCCCAGCGCAGGCCCCGACCCGGACCCCCACGTCGCGGCGGCCTTCGCTCCCCGGACCGATGCGGCCTTCGCCGAAAGGGAGAGGAACATGAATCATGGTTGGCTTGGTTGCGCACACGCAGCGCCGTGCGGACCACCGGGGCGCGCGCCGGCGCCGGCGCCGGCGCCGGCGAGAGAATCCTGCGCGTAGCTACGGAACACGAGTGTTCTCTCCGCGTAGGGATGGATTCGGATCGGATACGGATGGAAACGAATTCGGATAGCACTATTTACCACATTTTAATTCGAATACGAATATGGATTCGGATGTTCTCGAATGCGAATACAAAACGGATGTTTCGAATACGAATATGTATTCGGATGTTTACTCGGTTTAACTCCAAATGTTCGTTGTTTCACAAAAATTTTAAAAATCCAAAGGGTACAATATACCAAATTAGAATAATAATTAATAAGGAACAATGATACACAATAAACCATGCACAAGATAAATTTTTAAACAACACTAGCTAAAATTAATCATACGCAACAACCAATAAGAACTACATAAAGTCTTGAACCGAAATTCATCATACATTTCAACCAACAAGAACACACAAATTGAGTCCAGGTGCGCAAATGCAGAAAAAACAGGCGGCAATTTGGAAAGAATTGGCTGAATTTTATTGTTTTTAAAAATTAAACATTTTCAAAAATTTATAACATCCTTATGATAAATTTCTCAAAATATTTTCAAAATTTTATCATGATATCTAAGTATAATATTATAATACTATGACAAGTCTCATATTTTTCAGACTTTATTTGATTTTTTTTATAATTAAAAAACTCTTAAGCTCCACGTTACTCATGAAGTGTCGTAACATAAATTTTTTAACATTTCTTTAAATTTAGTGGATAACAACTAAAAATGGACACAAAATAATGAATGTGATTTTTCTATAAATTTTAGTGCATTATTTTAGGTACTTGCAGTTCAAATTTCACATATTCCAATTTAAATACTAGAAACACAATTAATGAGTTAAAATAGCAAATAGATCTAGAAAAATACAAAAAAATTATATGGTATGAGATATATTGTATTTTAATTATATAAAAAAATTCAAGTTAAAACAAACATTTAACCATCAATTTACTTTAAACCATAATCTATTCCTTCTGAAAACTCTATTTCCTCTCAAGAGAATCTCAGATTTCTTAACATCCTATATGATAAAATTTTCGAAACATTTTAAAACTTTTATCATGATATCTACGTATAATATTATAACATTGTGACAAGTCTCGTATTTTTCAGACTTTATTTGATTTTTTTATAATTAAAAAACTCTTAAGCTCCACATTACTAATGAAGTGTCGTAACATAATTTTTTTAAAATTTCTTTAAATTTACTGGATAACAACTAAAAATGGACACAGAAATGTGAATGTGATTTTTCTATAAATTTTAGTGCATTATTTTAGGTACTTGCAGTTCAAATTTCACATATTCCAATTTAAATACTAGAAACACAATTAATGAGTTAAAAATAGCAAATGGATCTAGAAAAATACAAACAATTTATATGGTATGGGATATATTGTATTTTGATTATATAAAAAAATTCAAGTTCAAACAAACATTTAACCATCAATTTACTTTAAACCATAACCTATTCCTTCTCAAAACTCTATTTCCTCTTAAGAGAATCTCAGATTTCTTAACATCTTATATGATAAAATTTTCGAAACATTTTAAAACTTTTATCATGATATATACGTATAATATTATAACACTGTGACAAGTCTCGTATTTTTCAGACTTTATTTGATTTTTTTATAATTAAAAATTCTTAAGCTCCACATTACTAATGAAGTGTCGTAACATAAATTTTTTAAAATTTCTTTAAATTTACTGGATATCAACTAAAAATGGACACAAAAAAGTGAATGTGATTTTTCTATAAATTTTAGTGCATTATTTTAGGTACTTGCAGTTCAAATTTCACATATTCCAATTTAAATACTAGAAACACAATTAATGAGTTAAAAATAGCAAATATATCTAGAAAAATACAAAAAAATTATATGGTATGAGATATGTTGTATTTTGATTATATAAAAAAATTCAAGTTCAAACAAATATTTAACCATAAATTTACTTTAAACCATAACCAATTCCTTCTCAAAACTCTATTTCCTCTTAAGAGAATCTCAGATTTCTTAACATTCTATATGATAAATTTCTCGAAACATTTTCAAACTTTTATCATGGTATCTACGTATAATATTATAACACGGTGATAAGTCTCGTATTTTTCAGACTTTATTTGATTTTTTATAATTAAAAAAACCTTAAGCCCCACATTACGGATGAATTGTAGTAACATAAATTTTTTAACATTTCTTTAAATTTAGTAGATAAGAACTAAAAATTGACACAAAATAGTTAATGTGATTTTTCGATAAATTTTAGTGCATTATTTTAGGTACTTGCAGTTCAAATTTCACATATTCCAATTTAAATACTAGAAACACAATTAATGAGTTAAAATAGCAAATAGATCTAGAAAAATACAAACAATTTATATGGTATGAGATATGTTGTATTTTGATTATATAAAAAAATTCAAGTTAAAAAAAATATTAACCATAAATTTACTTTAAACCATAACCTATTCCTTCTCAAAACTCTATTTCCTCTCAAGAGAATCTCAGATTTCTTAACATTCTATATGATAAATTTCTCGAAACATTTTAAAACTTTTATCATGGTATCTACGTATAATATTATAACACTGTGATAAGTCTCGTATTTTTCAGACTTTATTTGATTTTTTTATAATTAAAAAACCCTTACGATCCACATTACCGATGAAGTGTCGTAACATAATTTTTTTAACATTTCTTTAAATTTAGTGGATAAGAACTAAAAATGGACACAAAATAGTTAATGTGATTTTTCGATAAATTTTAGTGCATTATTTTAGATACTTGCAGTTCAAATTTCACATATTCCAATTTAAATACTAGAAACACAATTAATGAGTTAAAAATAGCAAATGGATCTGGAAAACTACAAAAATTTTATATGGTATGAGATATTTTTTATTTTGATTATATAAAAAAATTCAAGTTCAAACAAATATTTAACCATAAATTTATTTTAAACCATAACCTATTCCTTCTCAAAACTCTATTTCCTCTTAAGAGAATCTCAGATTTCTTAACATTCTATATGATAAATTTCTCGAAACATTTTCAAAATTTTATCATGGTATCTACGTATAATATTATAACACTGTGCTAATTCTCGTATTTTTCAGACTTTATTTGATTTTTTATAATTAAAAAACCCTTAAGCTCTACATTACCGATGAAGTGTCGTAACATAATTTTTTTAATATTTCTTTAAATTTCATGGATAAGAACTAAAAATGGACACAAAATAGTGAATGAAATTTTTCTATAAATTTTAGTGCATTATTTTAGGTACTTGCATTTCAAATTTCACATATTTCAATTTAAATCCTAGAAACACAATTAATGAGTTAAAAATAGCAAATGTATCTAAAAAATACAAAAAAATTATATGAAATTATATATGTTGCATTTTGATTATAAAAAAATTAAAGTTCAAACAAATATTTAACCATCAATTTATTTTAAACCATAACTTATTAATATTCACTAACTTAAGTATTCCATAATTATATAAATAATAAAAAACCATTAATATAGTTATAATATATTATCTTGAGTCTAAGTTTAATCTGTGTGAAATCCTAAAACGAATACGAATGTATCCATTTCCATATCCACATTCAGCAGAATTCGGATATCCATTTCCATATCCACATTTGTAAAACGAATTCGGATATTTCCGAATGTCATCCATATTTAATTCGGATACGAATACGGATATCCATATTTACAGTAATTCGAATACGAATACGGATAATTCGGATATTCTGACATCCATATCCATCCCTATCTCCGCGCGCGGCAACACGCCCGCCGATACGGAGGATACTGCACGTGCGTAGAGCGCGACAGTGCGGCGTACGGCGGCTGGTGCGTTCTGCCGGCCAGTAGAGACGCTTTTGTTACTTTCCTGCTCTTTCTTGCCGATCGATCCCCTTTTCTCTTTTGCCATCGATGCTCGAGGCGACGCCATGATGGTGGTGGTGGGCTAGGCAGAGGCTACCGCTACCCATCTCGGTCGTCTTCTCTCTGCTCCTCCTTCCAGGCGCGCGCGCACACACCATCATGAGCTCTCTGGCAGGCTGCCGATGCCGCGATCCATGGCTTTTGTATGCGTGCCGGTCGCGGCTCTCCTCTTTGTACCAGCAGTTCACAGACCTCTCCAGCTCTCTTGTCCGGAAGTGCACCCGGCGTGCGCAGGAGGGAACGCCGAACGCGCCAAGGACATCGAGCGCTCCAGAGTCCAGACCCTGGCTCCTGTGCCATGAAACTTTCTTAAGGTGAATGATCGCTAGCCGTGCATGGAAACTGTTGCGGCGAGATGGAAAGGACGTGCTGTTTGGTCCTGATGCGAGATTTTGACCATTCGGGTCCAGGGAGAAATCCGATGGTCTCGTCGAACAGCATCTGATGGTTCTGAAACTTTGCTTGATTTGGTGAAACGATCGAATTCACAACAATCGAATTCAATAATCAACAGCATGTTGGGAAATAGACGTGAATTAGCTGGTACAAAATTTCATTAGAACTTAAGTAGTATCATTCTCAGAAATCATCGTATTACATTTCCAACACACCTATAACCTTCAATCAAGATCGAATACATGTGAACTTCTTAAAAAACAAAAAAAACATGTATAATTGGTGGACATCAATGCATTCATGCTAAACAGGATTAAACGCGAGAAAATCTTGCAATAAAAAATTCGATAATTCATCACCCTTGACATAACACATACGATGTCACTCGAAAAGTGATACATAGGCCTATATTAATAAATATAGGTTAAGACCGTAAAAAATACAAAGTCATTTTTTAACAATAATAAATTATAATTCTATGAGTCAACCAACCATTCAAATAAAGGGAAGAATGTCCCTATGAGCCCCACAAGTCAACGGTGAATTTGCATTTAAAATATGTGACTGGCTAGATCACTTGCATAAGTGTGAGAGATTTTTTTGTTTTGGATTTTGTCAATTACTAGTTGAGTGTTTGTGCGTTGTAATAGAAAAATCATTACAACATTAAAAGAACATAATGCAAATAATACAAATAACTTAAAACATAATAAAATAGCATTCATCATAATTCAATTTCAAAAGCAATATACTAGTTTTAGAAATAACATAGATTTTACTAACAATAGTGTCCACATGTCAATGAGAAACTAGTGGTGGTGACCGATTCACCGCCACTAGCTTCTTTTAAAGTAGTATAAATAATCAAATAATATTTTCTTGAAAGATTACATAGATGTTTCACATAACTAACTAACTAACGACTACGATGTCATGGGACAACAAGGATATGATGACAAGACAAAACTGAAGCATAGGTAGGCTAGGTTCACGATGATGTATGTAGTTAATGGGTGTAGTGTATTTATTCTATAGCAACACAAATAATGAATTTTAAGAAGTATCCCACTCCTTATGACGGAGAAACCGGAACTAACCTAAAGAAGTATGCCCCTTCAACCATAGGAATTTTTGGAGGTACGTTACTTCAAAAGTTATGCTCCAAATAATAATCTAAACCCTTCGTGTGGGGAAGGCTTGAGGTCAATACCACCTCAACCCGAGGACCAAATCAACAGGTTAATCCTCACCGATAAGATAGGAATTTAATGCTTATGATATCGAAGTCCATCAAAGTAATTGTACAGATAAATGTGCCTACATATAATGATTGTTTATGTATTCATACCATATATTACAATGCAAGGGGAATATTATGTAAGGGGATACCCTCATACTTCCCTATTAACATTTTTTCTATAAATACTGAACCCCTTACAATGGAATATGGGATCAACTACGGAAAGCGGTCTTTGTATGTTAAATACAACTAAATACCTAGAGTTACATGACGCAAGAATATTATCCATTCTGACTTGTGAGGTCCGAAACTATATAAATCTCGTGTTACCAATTAATTACACCCGATAATAATCTTGCCTCAGCTTTATTGCACTAACATATACAGTTAATTTAATGTAGTAATTTAATATCATTTCTCTCTCACCGTACTTTAAATATTATGTAGAAACTATGTCTCGTACAAGACCAAGTTTTCTTTCATTTCCTCATTTAATACATCATACATTATATTTTATTATATGTGACATATTATTTAATGATATAAAAATATTTTAATTGGAGCATTATAACTACCGTAAGAGTTTTTTGAAAAGAAAGGCAAGAGATATGCACTTTGATTTTAATTAATAGATGAGGTAAAATAAAACAAAGTCGAGCAACCTCACAAGTGTTGCACGCAACATGTACAGAGGAAGAAACAACAGAGACAGAGGAAAGGGGTATTAGGAGATGAAAGAACAGAGACATCTTGCATAATGTGACTTAAGATTTGGGATGAAGTGAAAGAGAAACCTTGAAAGATATGATAGTTTCGTTCCTTTCAAATATTCCAAATGATGTAGATGAAGGTATCATTTAGAGCTTGCCGCTATGAAGTTCCAACGAAAGTGGAGAAGGCTTCCCGGTGTTCAGCCAAGGATGTCACAAGCGATAGGGGGTAAAATCCGGAAATGCTACCAACCGGAGACAAGATGCTACATCTGTTTAGTGAAAACGTAATTAAAAAGGATGTGGGTAGATGCTTCGATTGTCTGGTCACAAAAGATGCAAGTAGAATTGTAAGTATTTTGCATTGGATGGTGAGCCAAACAAAAAAGGGGCATTTTCCTTCCATGCATGCCCTCCATATGGTCGAAGTCCAAGAGGGACGGGTGAGGCCAGATAATTGGGCAAGATAAGCTGATTTCGTGTGTAGGTTCCGTCCGCAGTCCAACGCCAATGAATCTGATCCAACCGATGAAAGTTGCTAATCAGACTCCAAAGGAAGATAAACTCTGTCAGGTGAGAGAGTTCATGAAGATGGCAAACGCTCTGAATCCAATTGTGGTTTGAGAGTTCTTTCTCAATGGACCTTTTTTGAGACATGAGGCGAGAGAGAAAGCCACCGAGATCCCAAGAAGCTGAATCGGTCTCATATTTCAATAGTGATCTTCGTAGAGACATCAAACATATCTTTGTCGGTGCTGTCCAGAGCAAAAGAGATGCTCGTCCAGCTTTGCAGGGGTTTGGTCACATAAGAGTTTATCTTCCAACTGCATATTAGGAAACTCATCGGTTATGTTCATATTACTGATCTTATTAAACTAGAACAACTTGTTTGTCATTATATTTGAATGATGAACTACTTTAATATAGTGGAAGCAATGCACCGTACCTCTGCTATTGCTTAATATTAATTAATATCAAATATTAGCACGTACCAGAAACTATTATTCTTTTTAATTTTTAAGTCATCGTAAAGAAACTAGTCAAAGGCAGAGCGGCGGAGACCATGCTAGCAGTGGCAGCTGGTATAATATATTTTTTTAATATAGCATAAATATAGTATTTCTATTTCATAACATTATAAATCAACTAAAAATAAACAACTAAGTCCAAAAAATACATAGCTGATAAATTATATTAGATCAAACTACAGGATGGTCGAAAACCCACCTAGACCACCATGTAGAACCGCCATTGCATGCTAGATATATCGAATATTATTAAAACGGTTTGAAAAAAGATCATGTGTTAGTCCGGAAGATGTAGAAATCAAATCACCATGTTAATCAAAAAATGTACATAGTCAAATCTTGGCGGGTATAGATTATAATGAGATTGAGAGGTAAAGTTGTTTAAAAAATAAAATATATTTTATAGAAATTGAACCTAGCGTTGTATATCAAAAATCGGTTCCAATTTTTAAATAAGCTAATAACACGAGATTCTTTTGCGTGAAAGTGAGGGGCAATACTCTTTGTCTATTTTCAGGCTTAGACACGTATAGAAAATACTATAATACTCTCTCTCCCCGGATAGAAAAAGTGGTTTTGAAAATGATTTAGATAACAATGAGTTATTAATTAGTGCGTATTTTTCTTATTTGTCTCTATTAAATAAAATACAATAGTAGGATATCACAGAAAACAAGAAGAAAATTGTTGGCGTAAAAGATTACGCTAACACGTTTAAAGAACTAGAAAGATTAACAAACGGAGTGTCTATTTATGAAGACTATTTCAAGCCTTCGAATAGGATAATAGCTTGAGATAGTTCGAAGTGTGTATTGAATATCTGAGTATTCGATATCCTTTACAAAGCGAAGAGGAGTATTTATAGACAAAATACATAGGGAAAAGACCCTTTTACCCTCTAATTACAACCGACTTAGAAGATATTGTTTAATATTCTTCGTAGGGTTAAAAGAGTAAAAGATTAATCTAATCAGTGAGAAGATAATTCTTCTGTCCTCACTGGCGGTACCCCTTCGGGTAAAGAGTCTCCAGAAGGCTTCGTCACACCAAGGCCTTGACGGAGGCCTTCGCTGTGGAGAGCTCCGAATACAGCGAAGCCTTGGTGCTTTAGGATCTTCGGAGATCAACGCTTAAAACTTCATTTCTTCGGCTTGTATTGATGTTAAGGCTTCCTTGATCTTTGGAGGATGAAATATTTCCCCCCAACAAAAATAATACTACTTGAGGGGTATAAACGTCCAAAATATAGAATAAGATGTAAAACGACTTATTTCAGTCAATTCTTGATAGAAATCTAAAATGACTTGTTTTTGAGTACCGAAGGCAGTACCTTTTCTCGGAGTGAACGAGTATACACATGAAAATACTTATGTAGAGTAACGAGTAAACTATAAACTATGAGTTTTTTAGACATAAAAATATTTTTACAAATACTAATTGCTACATTTGCAACCAATTTGAAATTAAAAAACGCTATGTTATTTTGGAACTCGCCAATGTCCCATGGTCTATGGAACCACAAGTGAACTGGCCTAGCAACAAGAGGTTAGCAACAAATTCAGAAGAAGGGGAGCCCTGCACAGGGACCCCAACAAGGCACTTAACGCGACAGCAACCTAGAGGCCAGAGGGCCCTGCTTGTCGCTGGATATGCTCAACCGGTCCACATCAAATCCACATTACCGCATAATGCCCTGCACCGAACGTAGGGCCGCCAACTCCCTTCAATATTTCCACCATCACAAGTTCAGAACGGCTAGACTAATCAATCAGCTAACAGTACAATGAGACGCAATTACTGGTACCTGAAGGCTCCACAAATCAACTGTCCCCTTTAGATCCATTTGTATACTACGATAGAGAATTTAATCTGATTCTGAACGACTTGTCTTGTCAAATCAGCAACCTGCTGATATGAAGTGATTGCAGTGTGCTAAACGACTCCAGCGGCTGTAGCGTGCCCCATTAATTAAGCTTAGGTGATAGCAACGTAGAAACTAACAGTGAGAATTACAGTGCATAGACTCGAGTGATCAGTAGTAATTAGGGCTCTTAAATCATCGGTTTCAACTGCTAGTCAGCGATGCCACGACACGGACAAATTAAAACAAGCTCGATCTCATGTCTGAACGAACGGCAGTCGGTTTTACAAGGGTCAGAGCTCAGAGCAGCCAATTACCAAAACTACCAATCCCCTCCCAAAAACCGAACCGTTCTGTGACCTGAACTGCATCTTGTGTCCCCCCAAGCTCTGTACTTGCACTTGCTTTTGGTGCTCCGTTGATCGCCGCTGTCCGAGCTAAGCTAGCTACCATACTGTCCTCCCAAAGTCTACTTCCGGAACGAAAGAAAGCAAAATAAACTCTCCTGACTTTACAAACAGTAATGTGCCATTGCCATTTGCCAGTGCCGGCTCTATCGCCTCTTTTGCTCTTCTCAAACACGGCTGGTGTCATCAGGCCGGAGCAGGATCTTTACATGAGAGCTACAAATGACGAATCACAGCCCGAGCAAGATGTAGTAGACTAGGGTGATCGGCAGGGCGATGAGCATGCCAAAGATGACACTGCAACAACGAGCAAGGCAGGATGTATAGTTGTCAGTGACTCAGTGACATGGAGCTGCTTCAGGACAGAGGGGCAGATCGGGAGAATCTTGGAGCAGCTCTAGTGTTGACAGGGTACTTACGCTGTGCTGAGAATGCTGGGGTGCACGCTGTACTCCTTTGCGAAGACGAAGGGGACAATGCCCTGGGGCAACGCTGCCTGCTCGTTCGTTTTAAACCAAACAAAACCAACAGAGAGAAGAGATGTAAAGTTAGAGGCTTTCGTGCTGGCCCTGGCCATGGCCAAACCTAATAAAAGGCAGCAGAGGAAAAAGCATGCGATGCCGAGCACGATGCGCGCGCGGCAGGTTGCATTGCATGAGCACGCTGAGACTTTGCGATGTGGATGCATGTATGTCCATGTCTTTTTTTCCGGTTACCTGGACAATGGCGACGTGCAGGAGCGTGCCGCGGAGGCCGACGGCGAAGGAGGCTGCCGCCATCACGGCCGGCCCGGCCAGGAACCGCACGGCCATGGCGTACGTCGCCACCTTGTTCCCGCACGCGATGATATGCGGCTGCAGCGCCATGAAAAGACCTGCACATATGTGGAAGAGATTGAAAGCTCGCGGATCAGTTGGTGGAAGTGCATCGAAAGAAGTGATGCGGTGGCTGGCAAGCAGCTAGCAGCGATACGCCGATACTGACCGAGACTGAACATGGCCATGCCGAGCCCCGCGTCCGACAGGATCGAGATGGATTTCAGGACGATGGCCGGCATCTCGAAGTTCCACCTGCAATGGGAGGCGCCGGCAAAGGCCAAAACGAGAAAGAACGCGTTTGTCAGAACCAGATCACTGGCGGGCCACTGCACGAGCGCTTGACGAGCCAAGGGTGCACGCACCTGAAGCAAACGAGGGACCAGATGAGACCGATGAGGCTGGAGTAGGTGTTGGGATTGCGGATGAGCTTGCGCCACACCATGATCAGGATGAGCCGCGTCATCACGCTCGTCGGCGGCATCGCCGTTGGCCCGGCCATAGCCTTGCTGGGGTCGACGGCTGCCGCCTTCTCGTCCCCTGCCTCCGCGTCCCTGTCCATGACGCCCCTGTTCCCGAAGCTGAAATCGTCCCGTTCCGCGTAGTCCTCCTTGTCCTTCGCTCCATCCACTGATATAAAGAAAATACGTAAGTACAAATTAGCCCAAGAAATGCTCCCCCAAATCAGGTAGAGTACGCGCGGTGAAAAAGATTACTACTTTTGCGGGGGGACTTGACGGCCGCGGCGTCGTTGTAGTCTGGAGCGCCGCCGCCGAAGACGTCCGACACGGGCGACGCGCTGGAGCTCCACACGAACATGTGGAGGTCCTCTCCCTTGGCCTGCCCGTTCGTGGCCGCCTTCTTCGCGCCCTTGGGCACCGTCGCCACGGCCGGGTTCGGAGCGGGGTAGTGCCCCGCAATGGGCGCCGCATTTGCAGGGTACTTGGGCTTGGACGCATCGTCCTCGTAGTTGGACGGTCGTGGCGTGGCGCCCGTGCGGACGCTGAACGCGTCGGCCGCGCCGAAGTTGGAGCTGCGGCCCACCATGGAGTAGAAGTCGGTGTGGTTGAAGCTGGAGCCCCGCGGCGTTGGGTTCCGCGACGACTGCAGCGAGTAGATCTCGGCGTTGGTGAGGTTGCTGGGACGCGGCGTGGTGCCGGAGAAGCCCATGGAGCGGCGCGAGTAGATGTCGGAGCGCGACGCGTTGGAGCGGCGCACGGTGACGTGTATCTTGCCGTCCTCCTTCACCTCCGTCTCCGTCTCGATGGCGTCCCTCCGGCCGTCGAGCGAGACGACGTCAGGGTCGACGACGATGGAGGCGATGTTGCCGGCGGTGTCCGGGAACTGCTCCGTGATGAGCATCCGGGCGCCGCGGTACTCGAACATGAAGAGCATGAGCGTGTACCAGATGATGCACTGCAGCACGACGATCTGCACCATGAGGCTACCGGAGAACTCCCCGTACATTCCCTTGAGCAGGGGGATCCCCATGACGAGCGTGTTAGGCAGCGTGGTGAGGGAGAAGAGCGTGATGGTCCACTCGAGGCTCCCGCTGCGGCTCAGGTGGCTCCACGCCGTGAGCATGGCCAGCACCATCAGCTTCTGCAGCGTGTCGGCGGCGATGAAGCGTAGGTTCATCGTGTACGGGTTGTTGGTGGAGATGAAGTGGAAGGAGAGCAGCGGCACGGCGAAGAGCGCGACGAAGCGGTTGATCCCGGAGCACTGGTCCGGCGTGAAGATGCGCCACCACTTCACCGACCCGTACGCCAGTATCATCGCCACGTACAGCGGCACCATCGCCGTCATCACGTGGTAGAAGTCCGCCGCCGTAATCATCTTCCCTCTCCTTCCTCTTCCTCCTCCTCCCTACCTTCGAGCTCACCTCACCTCACCCCGTGTACCTCTCTTTCGGAGCTCAGTTGAGCTGAGCTAGTGAGAACTGGGCAAGAGATGGAGGAGGGATCGAGAGCTAGCCGTGTTTTTATTTAGTCGACATGGCAGAGCGGGCCGAGCTCTGTTTGGACCATCCTTTGTTTGCTCCTTTATCTAACGCGATGCGCTGTGCTGTGCTGCCGCCATGCGGGCTGCGGCGCCGGTATCTGCAAGGCTGCGATCTGAAACCCGTATGTTTGTATCCGAGATCGAATCGAACGATCGAGTTGGTGAGAGCCACGCACGCATCAATGGATGGATCGAGCTGCTGTTCATGGGCGGACGTGCATAGATTATAGATACCACGCGCGGTGACGCCGACGGCCGGGCGGACAGCCGGAGTCGGGGCTTGCAGGCTAATTTGGCCGGTTGATTGCGTGGCGTATGGCACGATATCCTTGAAAAGCACTAGGGATAAAAATAGAACGGATCGGATACCAGACAGATATCAGTGATTTCATATAATTTATATATTTTTTCGGATTCAAATTCAAATACTTTGAATATGGATACAGAATCAGATATTATCGGATACGAATATGGAACAGATATAAATACTTACTGAATATCAGTAATGTATTTTTTATTCACAATCACAATACATAAATATCAAGTAATAGTTAACATCACATAAATAATCATTGCGAATACGGAATCCACATACAAGTTCATATTACACAAATCACCACAGATAGGGTTCACATAAAAGTGCATGCCACACAAATCACGAGAATCCACAAATAGAGTAATAGTTCACATAAAAACTGACATCACACAAACCATTACAAATAGAATATTAGTTCACATAAAAGTGTACAACACATATAACGTCATAGTCCACATACTACTTGAATATTTTGATTTTCACTAACACTTGCATTACTACTACTTGCTATTGATAAATCCATCACAATTCTACCTGTACAAAAGAGTAAATTCATAGATGACTTGAACACATGTCAAATAAGAGAATGAGAGATCTAACCTGCGGTGGGTTTGCCGAAGTGAACAACGGGACAAGGGGTGCACCGGTGCAGTTCGAACTCCGGAAGGGGGTGGGGCGGGCGGGGGGGGGGGGGGGGGGGCGAGGGCAGGGCGGGATAACTTTTCTTCCTTTTATTTTCTCTATTAAAATAGCGCATTTCCTGTTTATAATTGTAGAGAAAATGATAGATTTTTAACCTTAAATTATCCCATTTATAAACATAATATTTTTTTTTACAAAATATTTTTGTTTTTTATTTATCTTTTCTTTTATCTAATTCTCCGTTTCGACCTTTCTCAGTGTCGTCGTACTCGCTCGTTTCACATCTGGGTGGTGGAGATGTGAAAGTCGTCAACCGTGGAGTCATGGAGATGGCCGATGGGCAACGACCGTAACGTAGCATAAGGAGGAGAGGACGGGGATCGACGGTAGAGGGGTGGACCGACGGCGGGGTCCGACAACGGTGAGTCGGTGAAGGCGGGTGCGGCGGGTGCTAGCGTCTAGCGTTTGGCTTCAACCCTAGGTACGCATATTGATGCAAATAAATGATTATAAATAATTAAGCCTAAATTTTTAATGGGCCGAATAATCTGGATAAGAATTATTTGTATTATTGAATATGTATTTGTATCCATCGAATATCAACAATATCATATATGTTTTCGTGTCAAAGAATATATGAATCCGAATTCAAATTCGTTTTTGGGATATTGTCAGAAATATATCCAAACCACTTTCATCCATGGAAGGGCACTACTTCCACCTTTTCAAAATACAAAATATAAGTAATTCTGTGATACGGTTAAACGACTTGTTCTGACAACTATCCTATCCGCGTGTTATTAGGTCGTTGGTAGGTCAATAAATCTATCAGCCTTTTTGACTAGCCTACTTTTCTAAAAAAATGTTGAGTCTGAAGTTTAAGAGTTGCAAATAACCTTAATTGTAGAGTGGTCACTCGACTTAATGGTCAAATTAACCCATATAGATCCACTCTATTTGGATGATTGGATTGATACCCTACTTTAATAATCATGTTACTATTGTTCGACCACACTTGAGCTTTATAATTGTGTTCAAGATTAAACTCGTTGCTATTGAAAAGATGAGCCTTATATTTGGAACTCACTATAAAACATGCGATTACTCAGCCCCCCACCTGATAGTTATGCTAGAGACATGTTTAATTTTTTAAGTAATCCTTAATTAAGTCAAAGGAAAATTACAAGATTACAACCCTAGAAGATTGTAACCCAGAAAAAAATAAAAATAAATACACATCCTTGAAGCTGATACTCAACGGGAACCAAAGAAGATGCTACCAAGACCTTACTATCTCACTACGTTTAATATCTCAGTCAGTTCGCGGTACATGGATTATCTGAACAACCGAGCTAATTATGGTTGTAGTGTGTTACAAATGTCACTCTGTCAATGCTTCACATCAGACCAGTTATTTTTGTTTACATTTCGTCCCTATCGAGTGGAATTAAAACTAGAGGCTTTCTAAAAGCTTCGGTGCGCAAAACCACTTCTCTTTGTTTTTAAGAACCGAAGTGTACACAAGCTCGTTACTCTTGGGCTCCTTGGTTCTATGCTAAGTTTTGCTAATTAGACAAATTTAACTAAATTGATAGTTGTTTGGTTACTGCTTGCTACTATAAACGAGTTTGTAGGCATCTCCATTTAGGACCTGTTTGGAAGAGGGGGCTAAAGTTTAGCCCTCCACTTTAGCCCTCATTTTAGTTCTTGGGAAGTTAAACGGGTAGGCTAAAACCTGAGTGCTAAAAGGTTTAATGGTGCTAAAAGTGGTCATCATATATTAATTGTCATATTTGCCCTCAAATATGTGGATGCTAAAAGAAGAAGAAAGTAAAAGAAGTGACAAATGAATCTTTTGTACACTTATTGCTAAAGTTTAACCCATATATCAAAACAATAAAATAAACTAAAATTTAATGTTCTATTTTACGGTCTCCCAAACACCCCTCACTAACCTAGATAAACATAACAACTTTTAACCAAACATTCCTTCCAAGTCTATGTACGGAGGATGGCAGTCACCGGTCACTCAGTACTCAGTAGTGACGTGCCAGCACCCTGTCCAAGTCGCCTTTTTTCCTGCCAATTCTCGAGTTATCAGTAACGGAATCTGAAAAGGGGCCATCAAAACTACCCACAAATGTCGTGAAAACCGGGCCGAGAAAAAGAACCTGCTTGCTGCTAGGTCTAGGCTGCAGCCGTAGCTCTGAATATTCCTGAAACGGCAGCTCGGTTTCCGGAATCTCAATCTGGACCGTATCTTTCGCCTCCGCCTCTGGCGATAACTTGGCAGCTACAAGTCAATGAGAGCTCAAGTGGCATGAGCTCACTAAAAGGACCAGCTGGAACTAGGCGAACACTTCTTATGTATTAAATTCAGATAATAAGTTCAATCCTGTAGGCATCATGAAATAACATAAAGATTAAAGATATACTACACGTTATGAAATACGTACTGCAGAACTGCCATCGGCAGGAAGAACACGGGTCCAAAAGCAACAAATTGCCATAAACTTCTCCGTTTATGCACGGGAAGCCGTGCTTTGAACAGTGAGCAACGCCTTATTGCGAAGGAGTGTTAGGGCCTCTTTGGATCCAAGGGGCTAAAACAAAGTGACTAAAAAATGAGCTAAAATTTTAGTCACCCTTGTTTGGATATAAGGGCTAAAAAAGGGCTAAAGCATTTATTGCTGTGTATAATGACTAAAATATCCCTCATTTATTGCTCTTGCTTTTTATGCATGCATGCATGGTGGGGGTATGGGTGGAAAAGGGGCATTTTAGCCCCTCTTTAGCTCCTCCTTGGGGGCTAATGGGCTAAAAATTTTTAGCCCCTTTTTAGCCTTGGTGTTTGTATTTTTAGCCCCTAAAGTGACTAAATTTTAGCTCCTTATGCTTTAGCCCCTAGATCCAAACAGGCCCTTAATATCATGTCTAGATTTAAGTCTTGTTTGTTCAGCTTTAGATTATAAAATTTTAGTTTTTTAAGCTGAAATAAATGAAATAATTTATTCTTCCAATTTATTATAATCTAGAGTGCAAATTATAACAATTATGTAAGTTGGTGAAACTTGATTTTTTCAGTTTTTGAATTGTTATAATTCAAAAACTGAAACAAATGAACCTTATTGTAGTCTATATTCGTTGCGTTGTAAAATATTAAATCTATTTTAAATTTACAATATTAGATCGTAACGAGAGGCAGGTTCGTTGTTTAGGCGGACATACGCCTTATTTAGAATATTAAATAAATTCCATAAAACTTATTTATTTCTGTCCATCTTTTATCTTTATCTCGTGTGCCAAGTTGAAGAAAAAGCTCCTGGCCACGCTCGCTCGATCGCTTGCTTGCTCCCTTCTCCCTTCCCGCGCATGCGGCATGCACCACCCCGCCATCATCATCTGCTTCTGCTGCAGACCGGCACAACGAATGCCACAGGAAAGAGCTCCATTTGTGACGTCGCGACCTTTCGGTTTCTTTTGGAACCCTGCAGTTCATTCTCAGCCGTTGGATCTCGGCCATCGTCATGTGCTGGACGGTGCATGAATGCAGGATGGATCAAAACCTCTCTACTCGACTAGAAAAGTCCATCGTTTGAATCTCTGTCGATCGATCGCTGCTTTGAGCTACACGCACGCTCAAAGTTGGCTCTGTTCAACACGTGCACGTACTCATGGCTCAGCTGCCACTGGCCACCGGGCCTCTAGTGTTTTTCGGGGCAGAATCTGTCGGTTAAAATAGAGTTTGTGGTGTGCGTTTTTTCGCCTTTTACATTCTACACCCCCACATGCATTGATGCATGGCTGGCGACTCTTTCTTGTGAACGGTAACAAGAGAGAAGAGGACGACGAGCAACGCTAAAGCGTGCTCCTAAAATACCCACAAAAGCTGCGCTCGGATGTCAGGTTTTTGTTGATACTGTCTTTAAAAATTCCCGCAATTGCAAGCCTTTTATCCTGTCTCTTTGCTGTGTGGGAATAATTCCACTTTGAACATGTTCCACGCCTATGGCCCCAGTCGTAGCCTGGTTAAGTGGCGAGCTTATTATCAATTTCAAGTACTCTACCATTACCAGCTGAAGAAAAAACCATACTAACCCAGCACAGCATGCACTACACCCGGGCCAGTGAGACGCTGTAAAGTGCCCGAGGACGAGCACTTGCACTTGCATGGTGCCCTCAACATGAGAGCCACTACGACGTTTCCGAGCTAAAAAATGCAGTGAAAGAAGAGGCATTATTTTTTTCAAGAGAGCATGCAGGCCATGGTCTATATGTTCGTTTTGTGATGTTCTACTACTCTAGCTAAGCGTAATTCTTCCATAAGCAAGTTAGTGGGCATTTATTCATAGAGCAGGTGAAACTCCCCCAAGATTAGCTCCCATCGAAGCCCTGTTTCCCGGAACGAAAAAGTGTTCCTGTGCACAGTGGCGAACTAAAGCGGCTCGTTTCGATTTCTTCAGAAAAGAAAGAAGTGCTCATGGCGCGGCTGGACCATTAGCTGGGAAGATAGATGCTGCGATGGAACGCGTAACTGTAGCCTACATTCTCGTCCGGTGGCGTCGGCGTCGCTGCTCCTGTAGAAGATCCGGGTAGATTATGGATCATGGAGAATTGGAGAGAGATCAAGCAACGGATCGAAGCAAGCTCCATATATGCATGATATGGATTGATAGGAGTCAACCGCGCGCGCCCATCCTTTCCTGGCACCAATTCTGCGGCGCGCTCGTGCAGGGAGCTAGGCGAACCGCGAACGCGAGCTAGCCCCGGGCCGGCCGGCGGCATGCATGGGCGAGGGCTGGCTTCGGCGCGGCCGCGTGGCCGCATGCATTCGCTCGCTTTTCGCAAGATGGGTAGATCCACTTCGCGTGTTCTCTCGTTCGGTACCGCTCGATCGACGGAGACTGGCCGATGAGTCGTCACTCATTCGTTCTGTCGGTTTGCTTTTGCCCCGTCGTGTAGGGTGGGTTGGCGTCGTGACAACGAAGAGGCGTAGACGGCGGACGCCGACGTATATGTGGGTAGCGCCACGCCCACGCCCACGCCCACGCGCGTGCTGCGGTCTGCGGAGCGGAGCGGAGGGGACGCCGAGAGGAAAACGTGGGGCGTTTGGTGGGATCGTAGCGGTGGACCACCAGCCGCCGAGATCGCGGCCCAGGCGAGGCGGTGGCGCCGCTGGGCCTCGCGAACTCACGCGACGAGCCCATCACCCATCAGCCGCACGCGCGACCGAAGAAAACCGGTGGAATTACATGGATGCGGCCATATATACGTAGTACGTGCTGCTCATGTGATTTCTGCTATGGTTTTTCTCTAGCTGCAGGGACAGTAAAAAAAACTCAACATGGTTTATTTCAGCCTCACCCAGCTCGATCGCATTATACGATGGTCCTGAGCTTGCACGACCTGCTTATATAATAATCAATTAAAGCAGTGTCTGTGGTTGGTTTCCCAGGGCAACTGCATGTGCTCGTGATAGCTAAGGGTGTACAGTACATCTGCATTTAATCGTAAGCGCAACACGTGTGCATTGCACGCGTGCATGCATGATGGCTCCGGCTAATTTATCGATGGGTTAGACCGGTCAAACCTCGTTCCGTCCGTCGCTAATGAGCCCGAGACGATCGATCGAGAGGGGGAGGACCAGTAGTACGTCCTTGCATTGTTCAGAGAAGTTCTCTGAACCTGGAGCCTGATCTTGGTAGCCCCGGTGGCACATGCACACAGCCATATGCGAAATTGCGAATATGCAATTGGCGTGCAGCGTGCTACTAAAGTTAATCGTATCCAACTATCCATGCAAGAGAGTTGCCCCACTCTTCTTCGTTGTCTATGTTAGCAAGCTCTTAGGGGAAACCTAGATTGGCACTAACAGAGTTCATCTTAGGTATAACATAGCAGTGGTCTTAGAGTAAAATAGAGAGGGAAACCGAGAGGTTTATCTTTGTTGGTGTTGATAGACAATAACGTCATGGCAAGTTTTGGTGTCGGTGAAGTCCGGAGGATGACGGTGAAAGACTTCCAGTCACTTCAGCACAATAGACTTAGATCAGATATCTACGGGAATATTGGAGAGAGATTGTGTGCATGAACAATAGGGTGTTCATAGCTTGGCTCTCCCCTGTTTTTATATGTGCCGCGTGACAGAACCTCTCAACCATATTCAGTTGGGCGCCTCCGATCAAGGCGCGGAGTCTAGGAGGACTCTGTTAGAGAGTCTGAAACTAACAGTATAGTCTTATGATTCAGTTAATCATGTCATTCACATAGATAATAAATAATTAAATGAAACAAGTAGTAAATAATTGAATTTCTCAAATAATCTAGATCTAGACCTATTAACAGTGGAGAATGATTTAATATAGAGAGTAACTTTGTATTACTCTAATATAATTTTGCTTATAAATACCTTTACTGTACGGGGTAAAAGGTTAATTATATTTAAAAGCTATTATCCTCTCTTCCAGTTCGTCTCCGGCCGTTGGTCCGTTGCTTTTCCGATGCTTGGGAACAGTTTTACGCAGGTCATTGACGATAGCAGTTAGTACATACACTACTCTCTCCGGTACACAAAAACAAGTCGTTTTGGACATGATTTCACATATCAAGGAGTATGCAGCTAGGTGCATGAAAGATACTACGTACTGTACTCGAGCTTGCTGGTAGCTAGGGTCTGTGCACCACGTTTGGTATCTACTAGCTTAGCTGGTGAAGCTGGTGCGTGTGTGTGGTCTGTGGAGAGGACGGCGTGAACGTTTCGCGGATGTTACGTGGGAGACAACGACCGCAGAATTTGTGCCAACATTCCTCGGTTAGATAGAGCGGAGATCAGGGCAGCGCTGAGTGTACACCGAGGTTTTGGGGATTTGAGAATTTGTGAGCGTCTTGCTCAAGTCGCGGGCTGGTGTCCAGCCATGCGCACTAAACCGCACATTCGTATAGAATATCTGGAACATCTTACTCCTGTTGATTGGCTGCTGCTCTCGATGATTATCTGCATTATTTGCAGAGCTTGGGCCGGTTATGGTTCGGCAGGGAATATATCATCATATAGTTCCCCTTTTTTTGACCCAATCAAAGTACCAAACCCTTCTTCCCCAGCGAGGTGGACAATGTTTCCGGTCTTCACGTGGGATTACATATCTCTGAACAGTATGTTTCTGCCTTCAAAGTATTTCGCTGTTTAAAACATTAGATAACACGCGTGATGGAATTGTTTTTCCCAACAATAAACGCACCATTATCGCAGTGCATAATCATCCGCAGAACTCCTGGTTGCGAACAGACAGGGGCAAACAAATACTTGACATTCCATATTTTTCTTGGCTGCGCGTAGAACTAATCCGAGAGATTTGAGAATTTGTCACTTTTAACAAGTGACTTTTGCCATCTAAATTCATTGTTATTGACTCAAATAATTCTATATATAAGTCTCAAGAGTAATCAAAATACGAGAAATTATCAATTTTTTCGACTGAGGGAGAGCCGTCCGAAAGAAAGAGAAAGCGTCTAAGTGCGCAGCGAATTGGCCCATTAATATTCGTATCGTTAGCTCTCGGATTAGCCGAACAGTAAAGCCCAGATAGACAAATCAATTGCGAAAAAGATCACTTCAGCCCACAGAGGCAATCAAGCAAGCAAACAGCCCGCCCACACATTAGTATGGGCCTTTATAGGATTCCAGGAATTTTTAAATAATACATTTTTTCGAAATTATATTTGTGTGCGGCAGTTTCAAAATACTACAGATCAGTCATTTCATACTTAAATTACATTTGAAAGTGTTGACGGACAAATAGACATTGAATCATCAGTATGATTCCATCGACACTTTAAATATTGATGGAGGAAAAAATGGTTCCCGTCAACCAACCAATGGTTGATAGGAACCAACAAGCGGAGGGTAGCTCATGCACGTATGTGCAATCGATACATTTTTTTCCGGTTGACCGTGTAGTTTAAGCGGGTGTTTACTTTAGAGATAAAGTGGAATGACACGGTCACATTCTATTTTTTAGATGGGATTATTTTATCTTGTATTTAGTTGTGTGAGATGAGGATATCCTGTTTTTTGTTTGGTTGTTAGGTTGAGAAAAATAAGATGATGATAATTTTAATTCCGTTATAATAGTTTTTCGTGGGCCTTCATCCACGGAAGCAACAAACAACCTCGTACCGCACCTTACCCTCAGTCGTCTGCTGCCCTCGGTGTGTTCGCTGCACCCGATCGTCGCCACCTAGGTCATCATAGCCCCTAACCTGTCGCCTGCCCTGATAACCACATCAGGCCCAGCAGCCGCATGAAGCACGCCGCCCGCCCACCGCCTCGAGTCGCCACTTGCCCTAGCCATTGCCTGCCTCGATCACCGCCGCATGGCCCTGATGCCCCCAACGCATGGCGCGTTGCTGACAGCCCGAATTCAAAAGAACTCGACCTTTATTGAATCTCAAAAGAAATCTCAATATAACAAGATGTTCATAAACCGACGACGCATAAACAAAATTAAAAACACAGTACGTAGCTCATGGGCTACACTGATTACAAACTAAAAACAAAGCGGAAGTGAAACAAAAAGCGGTTGTCGAACATCTCGATCCCAAAACCCGACTCCTCGACTAGGTCGCTACTCTTGGTCTTCGTCTTCTTAATAAGCAGCATCTAAAAAATTTAATCAATGGGGGTGAGTACAAACGTCCTCAACAAGCAACAAATATGCATATATTGAAGGCTTAATAACAAAGGAACATAATCTAGGCTTGTTTTGCATAAAAGAGCATGTTTAATGTTGTTTAAGCTTTAGTGAGCAGTATTAGAACATGAATGTAAAATACTGAAGTAAATATGAGTAATAACTTCCCACTACCTCGAGTTGCACACCCGTGTCAACTCGCCCTTTCAAACCATCCCATCATGATCAATGCATTCACACAAATATAAACATCTAACTGCGGAGAACATCACTAGACCGCCCGTGATCGTGGGCACGACTTTTCAAAAAGTTTATACTCTGATCAGAGGTGTACTACTTTACCCACAAGGCACTCGCTCCCACATACAACTGTGTGTCGAGATGACACCACGTCACCCCGAAGAAACTCGTGCAAAAACCTATCATATGAATCGACTCAACAAGAGGACAACCACACCAGGTTTCACCGACGCTCCACTAAGATCTCACCCGTAAAATCATGGGTAGATCTCGATTGGTAGACGTAGACACCCATTCGTGCCTCGTCAGACCAATCCATCACCAGGTAACTACTGATCGATGAACTCATCCGCTCCGCTCGGTGCATTAGCTGAATCAACCCATACTTCAGATTATGCCTTACCCATTAGACTTGTGGCTAGTACTATTATGCTTCGCAATAGATCCCATAGACCGGTCCTTATAGTGCCCCAGGTGCGACTAACCAGTTTTTGAGCTTGCACCCGGAACCCACCATGCTCAACACAACACCATTCTCCACGCTCCACGTATCACGACTCAAAATCACAACGAGACGATATATAACAAAGATATAGAGACGATCCACCTATCTAGAAATATACATTAAATTTAATGCTAGCAAGTGTGCCTCTACTTTAGAGCACTAAGTAATATTATAAGACGACAAGAAGAACATGGTACAAAGCATGGTTTGGGTTTGCACATCAGGGATTAAACTAAACTTTAACTAAATATTCAAAAGTGAGTTCTAAATGCATTTATAATCTATATTTTATAGCATTATTATGAAATCATAGGTTCAAATATGCTAAAGGGGTGGATTGTGACTTGCCTTGGTCCTCGTAGTACTGTTACGGATCTTCAGCAGGAAATTGCGACTCCTCGCTAGCGTCAACGTCGACTAAACACGCAAACCGAGGAAAAAAAGAATTAAAATAGTTCTAAAAATAGTATGAACAATACAAATAAATTGAATAAAATTGAAGAGTATATTTTTCTAGATTTTCTAAAATTTGAATGGGCAAAAATCAAGTTAAAATGAATTTACTATGAATTTTTGAAGTTTTAAAAGGTTTTCTAAAATTTTTAAAATCAAATTCTGAAATTAAAACTCGCCCTGGTCCATGATGAATCGAGCCCACCGTGTGCTAGGTTACTATGCGCGTGGACCGGGCTGATCTGGACCGCATGATTCGAATCCGGCGGTTGGCAGTGAGGCGGGGTGGTTTAATAAAAATGGAGGGCTAGGATTGGCCGATACCGGTCAACCCCAGTCAAGGCGATCTGGTCCCTTGATCCTAGCTTCTAATCACAGCTGTCCGTGCGGGATCTGACGGCTAGGATCAAAACCTGCACGACGGTGGCACAAAGGAGCCAGGGGGCTTCGTCCCCCGACTCCGGCCGAGCGGCGGCGAGCGACGAGCAACGGCGAGCGGCGGCCTAATGCCCTAAGCGACGACAAAAATGGATAAAGGGGAGGGAGGTGTTTGATTGATACCGGAGATGGCGAAGCTCGACGACGGATGGCGACCGACGGTGAGGTGTTGGTGGAGAGAGGCTTCGCGTTGCGGTGGCGACGGCGATCCGAAGGCCGAGGGATTGAACTGAGGCAAGGCTGACGACGACGAGACGACGACGGACCCAGAGCGACGACCGGTGACGGCGAGCAGCGGACGGAGGCAAGAACAGGGTGGCGGCGGCAAATTGCGTTAAAGAGAATTCCGGCAGGAGAGGGGCGAGAGCGAAAATTTGTTATGGTTTCAGTTTTGGGGGTTAAATATGCTGCAGATTGATAGGGATTAGGGGTTCTAAAAGCTAAGCGCGGGCTCCGGCTAAAGCGAAGGAATCCGTTGTGGCGGCGGCCGGGGAGAGAAAGAAAAAGGGGCGCCGGCGAGGGGAACACAGAGGCTAACAGGCGGGTCCGGGATGACAGCGACCGGAGACAAGCTGGCATGTGGGGCCCAAGCGCTAGAGAGAGAGAGAGAGGGGGCGTGTGGCGCGCGGCGTGTGGTGCCGACAAGGCGGCCCCACCTGGCAGAGAGAGAGGGGGGCTAGCGGGCTGGGTTGGGCCGGCCAGGGAGAATTGGAGGTTGCTGCCCACTATCTTTTAAAAAGCTTTTTCGAATTAATTTAATTCAGAAAGTTGCTTTTGAAGTTTAAAATATGAATTCAAATTTCAAAAATTATAAAATTAATTTTGTAAAATATTTCAAGGCTTTAGGATTCTTACAAAATTATTAAATTTCAAGATTCAAAGGTTTAGCCTAGAGTTTTAAATTGTCAAAACCTTTCTTCTTTTAGAAAATTTTGAATTCAAATTTTATTTTGAAATTCAGTTGGCTGATTTGAAAATAAGGGTGTTACAGCGTTGCTCAATCGTTTTGAGCAAACGAAGCAAAAAGTGGGATGGTTCCATTTGCTCGGTTTTTAGGGATGAGAGCATCCCCATTTTTACATAATATACCCAGAATATTACCCTAGTAAGATATCCTTGTCCCCTTTGTCCCTCAACTAAACATCATCGAAAACAGGTTTGCCCCATCCCATTTGATCCCTTGAACTAAACACACGCTAAGTTCGTGGTGATCATTCAACTATAGATAGAACCTGTTGACATTTAATGAAGTCTAGATTTATATTTCATGAAAAAACCACATAGGGAATTAATTTTGAAAAATACATTATTAAAAAGTTTGGATTTTAGCTGCTTTAACATTGTCTTGTAGAGCTAAAATAATTAATGCTTTTAAGAGTGTAACATGATTATTAGATTTAGATTAGAGATGGTAATCGGGTATGACAGATACAAGTAATGCATATCCATATCCGTACACATTAGCCCGATGGGTAAAAACTTGTGTACATAACCATTTCCCGTGGGCACTATATACACGTGGGTATACCCATTTACCCACGAAGTAGGACTGTGTAGCCACAAGAAAGAGGAAGAAGAGAGGCCGAAAAGGAATATGGGGTCATCGCCCACCACCGAAAAAGTTTCAGGCTAGCATCGAGCAGTGCTCGACAGTGAAGGCGAGTGGAGGCGACATGGGGCGTGGCGGGGCATGCTGGATTGTGGCGATGGTGCGAGTGAGCCGGACGTGGGAGCCAGTGGTGAGAGGCAGGGAGAGAGAGAGGGAGAGGTGGTAGGCTGGCAATAGAGGATGGGGTGGAGGAAGGAGAGGAAGGGGGAGGGAGAACAGAAGATGAGCTATGATTTAGGATTGATTTTTGTTGTAAATGGGTATGTATAGTCAATATTTATATCTACAATGTTTACTCATCGAATATAATATTAAAAACATACTTGATTCTAATAGAATTTTTATGTATAACAAACGGGTAATTGGGTCAACGCTTCGTTTCTAAATATTTAGCTATTTAGAGTCGTCCTAACTCCTAAACCAGACGCGAAAGGATACTATTGCACATGATGAGTGGGCCCGAGTCTAGTAGAGAACCAGTGGACCCACGATGCAGATGTATCTTCCCCACGCGGCAGCACTGAGGCTGTTGGCGGCCGATCTAACGACGTTTGACCCGTGCACGGCTAGATCCAGTCGTTGCTAGTGGCAGTAGAACACCACGTCGGATCTGACCGTAGGAGGAGAACCTAGGGCGAGGAGGAGAAGAAGAGAGGGGAGCGGCGTGTCTAGAGGAGGGGAGGGGAGCAACGCGTTTGGAGGAGGGGAGGGGAGGGGAGCGCCTAGAGGAGGAGGGGAGGGGAGTAGTGCCTGGAAGAGAATGGGAGGGGAGTAACACTTAGGGCCGGACTTGGGGTGGGGTCACCGGTGCCACCGCCCCGGGTCCCCACCTCCTAGTGGGCCCCTATATATATGTTATATGTATGTACGTATGAGCAAATCATGGTGGCCATACGGAAGGTCACAAAGGATGTTGCAAACTTACAATTTGCATGTGTTGATAGCAAAAAATGATATTAATGGTCGAAACTGTCAAAATATAAATTTTGGTAATTTGGGCCGAAAATATGCAACTCTTGGTACAGGTTGAAGCCCTGAATACCGGAGGCCCACCTGCATGGGGCCTCGGGGGCCTTTTAGCGGCCTGCTTCGGAGGCTGGCTTCGGCCCAAAGGCCCTTCGGCGGCCTACTTCACCGAAGCTTCGGCCCGAGCAGCAAGCTTCAGCGGGCCTGCCAAATGCCCACTTTGGGTAGGTTTCGGATAGGAGTCTGATACAAATTCATGTTTGTGTTTTATCTTTAATCTTGATTAGGCCGAATCTTATCAGATTAGAGTTGGAGATAAGAAGACTAGCCCCTATAAATACAAGGGTGAGGCTAGTTCATAGGACCCCTAACACAGATCAAATCTTCAAACCCTAGTTTGGACCATACCTTTATTTTCTTTACTTTTCGCATTAGATCAGTACACCTTCGTGGGTTTGCGCTGGAAGCCCTCCGTCGTCCACGCCGTAATTGTGGTAAGCCTTTGTTGGTTCGCCTGTGAATCATCCGTTAATCTACGTAACAGATTGCTATCACCTTATTGGCTCACTTGTGAACCATTTGTTAATCTACGTAACAGATTGCTACCTTCATTTTGTATACTGCAACACTTGGTAATTCGGTTTCTAGGCCTAATTGGCACTTGATCTTCACTTTGTTACAGGTTTTACGTTCGAAGCCTCTTCGCCGAAGGTTTCTGGAGCTAGGAAGCTGGTTCGGAGGCTGCCAGAGCACCCTTCGGCAAGTCTCTGCATCATCCGACCGTACCAGATTCTTCACACTGTTGTCGATCTGGTCAAGTCCCACGCACATGAGCTATTCGCATTCGGAGTTGCTTCGCGCCGGAGTTACACCAGAGCCCGCTTCGTATCGGACTTCGTCGCGCCAGCGCTCCGCACTGGACTTCGCCGCGCCAACACTCCATACCGAGCTTTGTTGTGTCAAGAGGCTTCGCACCGAACCCTATCGTTCGGAGGCGATTTCGCGTCGCGATATGTTCGGAACCTGTCTTCGGTCAGATCGATCCGAACGCCAAAGGCTACCTTCGGCGCACCCTTCGCACCGGACGCCGAAGGCCTCCTTCGGTGACCCTTTGAACAGTACACTCTGAACCAATCTAGCTCCGTTCGGTCGATTGGATTATTTTATCTATATATTTCAGCTAATTGTATTATTTTAGTGTGATCTGATTACCCGGCGACTCTACCCCCTTGTCATTGTTAAGGGTAGTCGGAACACGACGTCATTGTTGTGTTACGCTTAGACTCATCTCTAAGTATCCACACACTTTTGGATCGTCGAACTGACCCAAGTACGGGGCACGTTTTCATGTCAACAACATGTTAATTTATCCTGCTAGTCTCCTAAATCGCCGATCCTAGCCCAACATTTAACACTGTATTTGAGCTTCGATTGACCTAGCCGATGACTTAAATTTTGACTGCATCTAAAATTTGATGTTTAGTATTTCTGCGATGATGGCAAGGTGTGCACCCTGCTGCCTAATTAAATTAAGTATTAATTGTTGATTACATGAGATTTTAGATTTTAGAACAAAATAGTGTTTAAGTGTAAAGTGTTTAAACGTTTGATCGGTCTGAATGTCCTAAGCTTATTTTTACATATTTAACAAAATCATGTTAAAAAGAAAGTATGCATAAGACAAACAAGTAGATAAATTGATACAATCATAAAGAGTGAGGAAGCAATTTGATGAAAACAATAGTGAGGAAAAATCTTGGAAGGTGAGAAATAATTTAATGTTAATTACTTTCTGCTTATGATTGATATGACAACCAATTTATTGAAAAAGAAATTTGAAGAACTCTAATTATTCATAGAGATTTTTGATTTTTTATATCTAGAATGTCTCAAGAGAGTTTAAATGATTTGTCAACTTTATATATATATTAAAAAACACTAGTCGGATGGGATTGATATTGATACTATCATCAATAAATTTATTTTATTATTAAGAAACGTTAGAAGAAGATTTTAAGATAATTTAATATATATTATTTTATATTAATATTATTTTAATTATATATCGATAAGGCCCCTAAAATTAAGTTTGCCCTGGACTCCTAGGATCTTAGGACCGACCCTGCCCTGGCAACACTGGAAGAGGATGAAAGGAATGGAGTATTGGCTAGAGGAGTAAAGGGAGAACGCATGGAATAGAAGAAAAACATGACAACTTTAGGCGTCGCTCAGGCGCTAGACGCTCGGTCCTACCAAACTAGCACCTAACGTCTACGTGAACACGAGAGATGTGGTGAGGTAGGATTGATTTTTGTGTTAAATGAATATGTATAATCAATATAAATATTTACTATCTTTTAGTTTTTATCCATCGTAAACGGGTAATCGAGTGAACTTACCTCTCTAAATATTTAAATATTTAGAGCCGTCCTAAACCAGACGCGAAGGATACTATTGCACATGACGAGTGGGCCCGGATCGGGTAGAGAACCGTTGGACCCACCATGCAGATAGATCTTCCCCGCGCCGCGGTGCCGTAGCGGGCTGGACTTGTACGCGTAGGCGCTTGTGCCGTCATGACAAAGGCGCGTTGTCCCCCACTGTTGGGCTCGCACGAGGCGGCAAGTGGGCCGGCAAATCCGCCAGATCACCTTGTCAGTGGGAAGCACGATAAAGTTGCCAGGTGGAGGAGGCCCACGCCGCGATAGCCTGTGAGCCTCAATGGTGCGTGGGCCCCACCCATCGTGCTCGTACGGACGGAGGCCGCCGCCGCCAGCCCGCCACCACTTGGTTGCCTGGTTGCCTTGCGGCCCGGGCCCGCCTGTCATCTGCTCACTTCATACGACTACACGGAGTGCTCCCGCGCTCGGCGGTGTCGTGATCGTGAGTCGGTGGGTGCGGCCGTGTGGGTCACCCGTCCGTGAGCCGCGTCCACGCAAGCGCTGCTTGCCCCTGCCCCAAGTTGCTGATAACCACTTTCTCGCCGTTGGCAGTTTTTGTTTGTAAACATGCTTCGTTTCGTCTGTTTATGATCACACCCTGTTAGCAAAAGCAAAAAATGGTCGTGCCACAGCAGCCCAAATGCAATGTATTTCTATGGCATGTGGCCCGGAGGATCAGGTGACCCCACGTGTAAGCCTTAGAAGCTTGCACGAGCAAAGTATCTGTGAGCGAATGGAAAATCCTTAGAAGCGCACCCCTTTCTCTATTAATTACGCGCGCTGTAATAAGACGCGGTTTAGGAGTTAAAACCCCCGGGCTCTTTCTGTTTCTGGGAGAAGCCCAACGGCGGGAGGAATGACGTCATGGCGAGGCGATAACAACTCCGAAAGACCAAAGTTACCCTTCCGTCCCAGCGTCAGTGGCCATGTCGGATCCACCCACCTCCCACCACCAGCAACAGTAAGCAATAGGTGGTGCGGCGACGGCGACCTCGGCGGCGACGGAGGCGGCGGCATGAAGAACTTCTTCAGGAAGCTCCACATCGGCGAGGGGTCCGGTGATGGCGCCTCCTCGCCTCCCCCTCCGCCCTCACGGAAGGGCGGCAGCGGAGCGGGGGCTTATCACCCACAGACCGAGCAGGGGCAGCCATCGGCGGTGTCGAGTTGGCTAGACTCCGTCCCCGTACGGTCTCTGCCCCCTACGCCGCCCACACCGTCGGAGGCGGAGGGGTCGCCGTCCGCGTCGTCTGTAGGGGTGGTGGTGGGGGCGGAGGAGAGGAGGCAATCCGGGGCGGCCGAGAGGAGGCGATCGCAGGAGGAGGACGAGGTGGAGGAGCGAGTGATAAGGGAGTCGTCCGAGGCGGAGGAGAGGAAGCGGGTCAGGGAGAAGGAGGACGACGACCTGGAGGAGTTACAGCTGCAGCTGGTGCTGGAGATGAGCGCGCGGGACAATCCTGAGGAGATGGAGATTGAGGTTGCCAAGCAGATCAGCCTGGGCTTCTGCCCGCCCCATAGCTCTGCCGCAGAGGACCTCGCGGTCCGATACTGGGTTAGTTTTGTGAATTTAGCTCGTTCTGGTTCGTTTTCGTCGCTGATTATCTGTTTCCATAGTGTAATTGCGATAGTAGAATAGACTTTGTGCTGCGAAGCCAGTTGACATTACATTTTTGTCTGGCTGGGCAGTGATTCAGTGCTAGTTCACAGCTAACGCACTTTTGCATGAATTGGATACATTTGCATTGGTAGCACGAGCTTAGGTGTACTTTCTGTACTATGAATGGAGATTACATTGTATCTTCTGCAGTCTGACTGCATAATTGCCGAAAACTAGTATCTATTGAGTACTCTAAACTTTCTCATCTTGTGACTAACACCCCAGTATAATTCTCACTGCTTGTATGTGTTCATGGATTGTTATTGTAGCACATCCTTTATTAGATTGTAGTGTATTTTTTAAGCAATTGTTATTTCCTGTTCAGTAATGCACAAACATTGTGGCTATTTGTAAAAGAGGCTATACATTGGTGTCAATTGTGTATTTGACAGCATATTTAAATAAATTAGGCATTTCTATTATTTCTACTCAAGTACACAACAAGCTCAAAATAGTCCATTTTCTAACGTCTCCCATATGATATATTTGTTTATGCCTCACAGAATTTCAACGCCCTTGGCTATGACGACAAAATATCAGATGGATTTTATGATCTCTATGTCACTGGGAATGGGCCAGCTTCGATAACTATGCCCTCTCTTAAGGAATTGCGTGCTCAGTCACTTTCGCATAGGTTCAACTGGGAAGCTGTATTGGTCCACAGAGGTGAAGATCCTGAGCTTATGAGACTTGAGCAGACGGCTGTAATCATGAGTCTTGAATTTTCTGGAAATGCTTTGGTTCAGAAACTTGCTGGCCTAGTTGCCAGACACATGGGTGGAACATTTTTTGATCCTGAGAGCATGTTGATGAAATACCAGAGTATGATCAGATCCCTGAGAAACACTATTGGAAGTGTAGTTGTTCCTCTTGGCCAATTAAAAATTGGTCTGGCTCGTCATCGTGCGCTGCTATTTAAGGTCAGTTACTTTAAGACATAGTTAAGTATTTAATATGACGGGGGCAATTTCCAAGCTGTTTTTGTTGCTCCAGTCCTGAACTTTACTTACAACAAGAATTTGCTCAACATACAATTTATTTATTTTTCTCAACTTGAAATTCACTGTATTCTATATTTACATTGTTTTTCCGGTTGTTCTAATACAATAGATGGGTGACTCAATTTTCTTGCTGTTTCGCAAATACTCTAATACACATTGTGTAGCATACCACTGTTTGCAACATTTATAATTGCAAATCCATCTGTGGTATCATTCTAGCAATTACTTTACTTCATGCTTACATGCAGGTTTTGGCTGATAACCTTGATATCCCCTGTCGACTCCTGAAAGGAAGGCAGTACACCGGATCGGATGATGGGGCTTTGAACATTGTCAAATTTGATGATGGAAGGTATTACACCCTTTACATTCTTAGCATGAATGGTATTCTTTAGGACTTGAATGAACATGAGATATCACAGTATTATTGCACTAAACTTTCTTGCTTCATGCCTTCACTTAAGTGTTGATGCCAATAATTAAAAGTTGCAATAGAGTGATAAACACATTTCACTTCATACCACATTGCATTTTGCAGGGAGTTCATTGTTGATCTCGTTGCGGATCCTGGTACACTCATTCCTTCAGATGGTTCTGTTTTGTCTACAGAATTTGAAGAAAGTTCCTTCTCAAATAATCATCATTTTGACAAAGACAGTGCCACCAACCAGCCAGGGTCTTCTCGTAGTCTATCAAATTCTGCATGTGGTTCTTTTGAGTATGAATTACTAGACAGAAGATCCACATCAAGCACTGTTGGTCCTTCTGATATGGATGGATCTACAACTAGTCAGACAATTAAAAGCAATCAACCAAATACGATGTCAAGCTTTGAGATTTTAACAGTTAGCACATGTGCTACTGAAAATAGGCCTATTACTAATGAATCTACAAGTATGGACGATGTTTCTGCTGCCAAGAACAAAGAAAGATCAACCACATCAATTAATTCTTCATTACCTTCTCCTTCTTCCCCAGAAGTGGGCAGTACTCCGGCTGTCCGGCGTATGAAAGTGAAGGATATTTCAGAGTACATGATTAATGCTGCCAAAGAAAATCCACAATTAGCTCAGAAGATCCACGAGGTTTTACTTGAAAATGGAGTTGTAGCACCACCTGACTTGTTTTCAGAAGATTCGATGGAAGAGCCCAAGGACCTCATCGTGTATGACACCACCGGTTTTCAAAGCAAGGATGAAATGAAAAAGAGGATGAATGAGCTTGGATCGATGGAATACGCTGATCATGGTCATGGTCTATTAATGCCTCATCATGCTGGACATGAACTCCCATCAAAAGTTGTTCCTCACCGGGCACCTCTGGACTCACTTAAGCCTATCGAGGGGTTGGGCATTTACCACCCTCCTGATATCCGAGATAACGCATCTTTTATTTCTCAGTACGAACCTTCTGCACCTCTCCAGGAAGTATCATCACAACTTACAAAGCAGTTGCCTGTTACAGCTGCTGCTGTTGCCACTGCTGCAGTGGTTGCATCTTCAATGGTTGTCGCTGCTGCTAAATCTAACAGCGATATGAACTTTGATGTGCCTGTTGCAGCTGCTGCCACTGTCACTGCAGCTGCAGTTGTTGCCACAACTGCTGCTGTTAGCAAGAAATATGAACATGTGGAGTCTGGTAATCACCTGCATAGTTTACCAAGTCCCTCTGAAGGGAATGAATCAATTGAGAAAAGCAGAGACAACTATTGGGATAAACAGAACTTTGAAATTGATCATGGCCAAGATAAACTTTGGATCAAGAAAACGATTCAGTTGAAGTTCATCAGGAAGTTGAAAGAACCTCAGACAAATCAAGTGGAACAGAGAGTGCAAAATCTGAAATTGCTCTGGAGGATGTCGCTGAGTTTGAAATCCAGTGGGAAGAAATTACTATCGGGGAACGCATTGGTCTTGGTAAACTCTTTTTATTTTATTCGCACAATTGTTTTCTTAGTCATGCTACTGTTCCAGTGACCGTCTGTAAAATCTTGTTGTATGTGTTGTTTTAATTCCATCTGACCTTTTATTTCCAGGATCATTTGGAGAAGTTTATAGAGGAGAATGGCATGGAACGGTAAGTCTTTCAGTTAAAATATGCTCTCATACATTTCAATTTATTAACAGTTCCATGTTATTATCTGAACACATTTGGTACATTGGAGAAAACATAAGTAAACTTATCCTCATTTGATCTCTCGAGGATGAATGATGGGCAACATTAGCTGAAATTACCTACACATTATCAGGCAATCACATTTCTTATTAATTGTTTATGTTTTGTTTTTAAGTATATTATACATCGATACATCAAATTCTAGTAATGTGTTCAGTTGTTTTGATTGTTCACTCCATCTTTTGTGAAACTTCTAGTAATGTGTTCTGTTATTCAAATTCTATTTTCTAACAGGGTATCAAATTGCTTTTGTTTATAGGAAGTTGCAGTCAAGAAGTTTCTGCAACAAGATTTTTCAAGTGATGCCCTGGAAGAATTTAGAACTGAGGTACTTCATTCTGTAGTTCAAATAGTTCAAATGACATAAACATACTAGATGCAGATGTGTTTGGCTTCTTGCCTGTGTTTATATGTTTGATTGCATGCTCGTGTATTTAAATGTTTGTGCATGATGCCCTCATGCGCACACCGTATGAGCCTCATGGTAATGCACCGTTTCATGTCTAGGTGCGAATAATGAAGAGGTTGCGGCATCCTAATGTTGTTCTCTTCATGGGTGCTATCACTCGTGCACCTAATCTTTCCATTGTCACAGAATTTCTTCCAAGGTATGTTTCTTGATTTAAATTGTTTACATTCCATTTTGTGTTTACTTTGTAGCATGTAGCAAATAGAAATATTGGATCATACACAAGTTGATGTTTTGCTCAGAACTTTATGTGTCAATAATATAAGCTTGTTTGTGGCACTTTCCATTTTACAACATGTTTCCCAAATAACTGTTATATAAAATTTTTGTTACCCATTAATGTTATATCAATTTTCCTTTTCAAGTGTCTGAATGCTCAAATAATTTGTGTGCAACTTTTTTATGAACAATAATTAAGCATTTTGTTCATTTGGCGTGCTACTGTTTTGTAAGCCAAGCTTAGTTGACTTGTATCATAGTGCCATAGACATATTTAGCAATGTTCACCTGCAATCCCATTAAGAAATGTGCATAACACAATTCGTAGGAAAAATGATGAGAAGTGCACTTTGGAGACTAATATAAATAGTAGCTTTCAACATTCGTGCAATATGTATGTCATGGGCTGTGGGCCAGGGCTGCCAGGCCTAGGCCCAGCCATACGAACGGTACCACATAGTACTGTTCACGTGAACAGTGCCCATGGGTACCGTAGCAATAATTAGGGATTTTGTGTTTTAAAAGGTAAGATTAGATTGAGTCTTAGAAAGGTAAGGTTAGATTGAGTTTTTAAAGGTAAGGTTAGATTGAGTCCTTGGAATCTAAGATTAGATAGGAATATATTGATTTAGTTAGGAATTAGATATAAAGATTAAATTGGTTTCTATAATAGGGATTACTTTCTTAGATGTCATGTTAGTTCTCCCTGTATAAAGGGACCTCTTATGCTTAATTGATAAGTAAGGAAGAATTAGTCTAATCTCTCATTCTAATGTTCTTCTTCCTAACTTAAGTCTACCTCTCATCTTTAGTAGTCGTCACTGCCCGGCTATCCTCCTGACGGTGTTTATCTTGTCATGGGTTCAACCCATGATAACTTAGTATCAGAGTCACTCACCATGGCTTCTAGTGTTGATCTTAAAACTATGTAAGTTTTCTCCATGTTAAGGTGTGTCATCTACTCTACCTAGCTATCAAGGAGGTACTCCATCATGTGTTTGATGTTTATGGTGCCAAGAAGAAGATCCACCTTAAGCTAGAAGGAAGGCTTGGCGACCCATAATGGTCTTAGATTGTCTTAGATTTGTTTTTAGTTTTCAATAATGTATTAAGCTGAGATGTAAAAGTCTTGAGTCTTATTTGTGTTAGGCGTCGAGTTAGTTTTGAGGTCGTCTAGTAGCTCGAGGACGAGCCCCTCAAAAAGAGGGATGTAATGTCATGTGCTGTGGGCTAGGGCTGCCGGGCCTAGGCCCAGCCACGTGAATAGTATCGTGATTTACGCAGTACTATTCATGTGAACATTACTTGCAGGTACTGTAGTAATAATTAGGGAATTTGTGTTTTAAAAGGTAAGATTAGATTGAGTCCTTGAAAGCTAAGGTTAGATTTAGTCTTTAAATGTAAGATTAGATAGGAATATATTGGTTTAGTTAGGAATTAGATATAAATATTATGTTGGTTTCTATAATAGGGATTACTTGCTTAAATGTCATGTCAATTCTTTCTATATAAAAGGAACCTCTTGTACTCAATTGATAAGCAAGGAAGAATTAGTCTAATCTTTTATCCCAATGTTCTTCTTCCCAACCTAAGTCTACCTCTCATCTATAGTAGCCGTCACAGCCCAGTTATCCTCTCGGCAGTGTTTATCATGTCATGGGTTCAACCCATGATAATGTAGACCTACTTTAACGCACTTGTAACCGCATGTAAATTGTAATGGCTCATTTTCCCTTCTTGTATAAATTATTGTGGCAGCATAACTCTGTATTGTTAAACTTAATCATCTATGACTTCTTCTATTGGTATTGCAGGGGTAGTTTGTTCCGGTTGATTCATCGTCCCAACAACCAATTGGATGAAAGAAGGTGCTTAAGAATGGCACTTGATGTGGTATGAGTAATGCATAACTCTAATATCTCAGCTTATTGTTAATGCAGTTGCTGATAAGTGTGGATAAGCTCAGCTAAAATATTGTTTACTAAGTTTGCTTCAATGGTCCCTAGGCTCGTGGTATGAATTATCTGCATAACTGCACACCAGTGATAGTCCATCGAGATTTAAAGTCTCCAAACCTACTGGTTGACAAAAACTGGGTTGTGAAGGTAGCACATGTTACACTATAGCAATGAAATTTAGTTTCTTCTTTTTCTTGGTTGCAAGCCACATAACTTTTTAAAACTAGGTTTGCGATTTTGGTTTATCAAGAATGAAGAACAACACCTTCCTGTCATCAAGATCAACAGCCGGGACAGTAAGCTTACGCAATTTATTACAAATTTTATTTGATCAACAGTTCTGTACTCATTTAAAAGAGGAATTGCTTCAAAGTTGTGCAATTTTAGCTACAGTAAAGAAGCAATTCCTTATATATGGTTAAATTTGTTTTTAGTGTTTTGAGTTCTACAACTCTTAACTATCTTTTCCATTTGTTATAAAAATAGCAAATATTCTAGTTTTCAATCGTGCATCTATCTTTGGATACTTCAAGTGGCAAGAGCATACTGGGAGAGTTTTATACCATTCAATGCATTATATGCATGCTATTTAAATTAATATCAATCGCAACAAGTATGTTTCATGATCCATTGTGCTCCGTGCATATAAAAATAATTAAAATATTTTAAGTTATAACTTCATTTATACTAGTCTGGAATGAGGATTGGTGATGTTAGTCACAGGGCTTAGATAAATCTTGGAGGTTCAAAGTATATTTTGGACGTAAAGCTATATTTTGACCCTCTGATGTGAACTTTTGTGTCTGTCAATGATAATTTAAACCATCTTCACCAACACCATCCCACAAAAAAAAGATCAGCTCAAGCAATATAACCATATAGTAGATACACTGTATTCAAAGAAAGCTTTGCAACATAAACCTTCACAGCTGATCTATTCTTCTGGCTTCCCCCAATTTTCTATTGTCAATTTTATGTTAAAGCCCTGTTTAGCTTCGCTTAGTTTCGTATAATGAGATGCTTTCTGCACTAATATATCATAAGATCAATAAACTATCTATTTTGATAAGCCTTAATGTCATAAGCGCTCAGATTATTCCTGTTCAGATTAGAGTAATTCAGCTTCAGTTTAGATCAAGTTGTTAGCAGATTAGATTCAGTTTGTTAGCAGATTAGATCAAATTAGCAGATTAGATTCAGTTTGTTAGCAAATTAGATCAAATTAGCAGATTAGATTGGTTCGGTCCTGTCTATAAACAGGACCTGATCAGGTGTCCAAGGTGTCGGGTATTTAGTTTAGGCTTTGCCTCCCTGCATCCCCCGTCTCGTTAGTGCGCCAGCCATCACGGCCCCTTTGCGCCGACGAGGTCTAGGAACTCGACCAACTACTTCGTTTAAGTATAATTTAAGATCAGTTCCTTCCAATTCTACGGAAATCCCGACCAGTGACAACTTGGTATCAGAGCACTCGGGTTCCCCTTTCGCTGCGATGAGTTCCCAATCCGGCGCCGGTTCAGGGAGTGCCATCGAAGACATGTTAAAAGCTATCCTGCCACGCTTGGATGCCATCGAAGAGAAGATGAAGCCGCTGCAACTGCTCCAGGCGAAAGTCACGGAGTTGGAAGCAGTGGTGACGGAGCATGGACAACAACAACAGGCGTTGAACGTCGCAATCAGCCGCATCGAGACAACGCAGAACGCGGCAGACGCTGCAATCAGCCACATTGAGACGGTGCAGAACGCGCCAGGAGCAGGTCGATCGCTACTCGTGGTCGTCGAGGCATAGGTGACGACGAGAAAGATCCCGACAGCGATTTCATTGCCACTGTCCATAAACTAGAGTTCCCAAAGTTTGACGGCATCGGCAACCCGCTCCCGTGGCTGAACCGATGCGAACGATACTTCCACGTTTGCCGAACTCTAGAGCACAAGAGGGTGGCGTTTGTGGCGTTCTACCTCGATGACACCCAATTGTGGTTCCATCGCATGGAGCTCAACGGCGGCTGCCCGACATGGTCGCAATTCATATAGTTGGTGAATGCTCGCTTCGGGATGCCTCTCATGGACAACCCAATCGGTGAACTAGCCATGCTCCGATGGACAGGAACCATCGATGACTTCTGCAAACGCTTCAACGCCCTCTCCTGCCGTGACACTTCACTGACTAAGGCCCAATAGATCCAACTCTTCATCACCGGGCAAGGTGACCCGCTACACACCGACGTCGCTCTCTAGCAGCCCTCATCTCTTGATGACACCATCATCTTCACCCGAGCTTACGGGCAGCGCAATGTCTCGAGACACTAGCCAATCTCCATAATCCCGCGGCTCAAGTTGCTCCTCCTTCAAGCCAACAACACTCCTGGCGTCAGAGCTGACCTCCTCAGGGCTCGCTGCATCCTCGTCAGCTTTGGTCAACAGGCCACCATCTAGCACCGTGCGTCTTTCGTTGGCGGAAATTGATCTGTGCGGGAAGGAGGGCAAGTGTTTCTATTGTAAATAAAACACTATTATTTTATTTACCCATACCCTCCCCTCTCCAATTCTAATTAGATAATACTCATACCCTCTCCACTCCAAATGGGTAAAACAATTTTTACCCATACCCTCCCCATTCCTTGTGGGTATGGGTTTGGATAATGCGTAAGGGTACCCAATGGCAGGCCTAGAGAGATGTCATTGGCACTCAGATTATTCCTGTTCTGATTAGATTAATTCAGCTTTAGTTTAGACCAAGTTGTTAGCAAATTAATAGTAGATTAGATTCAGTTTGTTAGCAAATTAGATCAAATTAGCATACTAGATTGGTTCGGTCCTCCTGTGTATATAAATAGGACTCGATCAGGTGTCCAAGGCGTCGAGTATTCAGTTCAGGCTTTGCCTCCTTGTATCCCCTGCTCGTTGGTGCGCCGGCCATCACGGCCCCTTCGCACCGACAAGGTCTAGGACCTTGACTAACTACTTTGTTTAAGTATAATTTAAGAAGATTAGTTTCTTCCAATTCTACGGAAATCCTGACCAGTGACACTTAAAGACTAGCTGACAAACAAAATATATAGACCTCTCCAAACTCATGAGCTCTAAACCCTCCACCAGCCTCAGCTTCGCTGTGCAAGATTTCATAGCTAGCTGGATAGTTTAGAGTAGTTTGTTGCAGGTTTTAAGTGGGTCAAGACTTATTTTTTACTGTCAAATCAGGGTATTTTTTATGAGCTATGGAATGCAGATTTATGCTATCTATGGGTATCATCTGTACCTTATTCATAAGATGGATTGGATTCTACCATTGTTGGTACTGAACATTTATGTTTATGTGCAGGCGGAGTGGATGGCACCTGAAGTACTTCGTAACGAACCATCAAATGAGAAGTATGTTCTACTGCTAGAAACTAAGTTCGGATGTGTGCGTACCTCAAATGAGTTTGTGATTGATTAAACAGTTGTCCATATTGGCAGATGCGATGTTTTTAGCTATGGGGTCATACTGTGGGAACTTTGTACCCTTCTGCAGCCCTGGGAAGGCATGAACGCCATGCAAGTTGTTGGAGCTGTCGGGTTTCAGAATCGTCGCCTTGATATTCCAGATAAAATTGATCCCCGCATAGCAGAAATAATAACAAAATGCTGGCAGACGTTAGTGTGCCTTCTTGCTTATCTGAAAATATACGATACAGTTCTTTGAGACAGACTGAACTTTTTTTTTTGCATTCCTATTTGCCCGAATATACTCTATTTCTCAGTGTTGCATCTTGTATTTGGTGTAGGGATCCAAAGTTGCGACCATCGTTTGCTGAGATCATGACCGCATTAAAACCGCTGTTGAAGAACACGACCAGCACTCCAGCGCCAAGGCAGGGAGTACAACAAACAGGCGGGTAAGAAAGGAGGATGTTACCAGCTGCCCGACGGTCTTAACTACAGAATTGTTTTTGTATAGCAACACCAAATGTGTGTTCAAGATGAAAAAGTATGATGATGTTGGTTCTGTGAAGACCATCTCTGATAGACCGATCCTTGAATGAGGAAAATTGAACGGCAGCAAGAAACTATGCAAACGCGAATCAAAGGTCTGCACAGTTGGAATACCAGTCAGGAACTGGCGTGGCGGGAGGAAGTTACAGGTGCTTTGTTCATACCATATCTCTTCTCCTTTCTTGTCTTCTCCACCAAATGGTGGCTATTTGTGTAATATGGCAACAGATGTAATGTGCTGTCAATCAGGGAAAAAAAAGAGAAAAGGGTTGTTTAGCTTGTGCACATATGGTTCACTATTTAACGAGGTTTAGCTCATAATGCATTATGAAATTTGAGCTTTTAGAACCAGCACGAATAAAAACCGGTATTTTGGTAGGTTGTAGAGGATTTTTGTTTGAATTATCACAACAAAAGTAAGGGGGTGTTTGGTTTTATGGACTAAAATTTAGTCTGTCACATCGGATGTTTAGACATCAAATTGAAGCACTAAAAATAAACTAATTATAAAAATAATTGTATGAATCGGAGGATAATTTGTGGGATGAATTTATTAAGTCTAATTAATATATGATTAGTAAATGTTTACTGTAGCATCACATTATCAAATCATAACTCAATTAGGCTTGTTAAATTCGTCTCACAAATAATTCGATGATTATGAATTGGTTTTGTAAATAGTTTATATTTAATACTCTAAAATAATATCTAAACATTTGATGTGATAGGGACTAAAATTTAGTCCCTCAAACCAAACACTCTCTAAATACCCCCGAAGTTTATTCTATTCTATCTAGTACACTAAACTATTAAACCGGAATTGAGAACTCTGAACTTTTTTTCGTTTGATCCAAATAACATATTGGGGAGTTTTGCTAGGTGATATTGCCTCAGAGACATGTCAATTTAATGATTTTTTCTGTACTAGCACGTCAACTTGAATAATTTTCCGTGTTGGCTTAGTGAATGTATCACTAACAAAATAAGAAAAAGAAAAATAGAGAAACAAACATTAGTAGATTACACTAACAAAATAAGAAACAGACAAGCAAATATTTGTAGATTAATGTTTCATCTTTACTTATCGATCATCCAGTTCATCCTTTGTATATATGATCATGTTACTTACTTCTTATCTGCTTAGTGGCATAACTAGGGTGTAAATGTGAAAAAAAATCATTGATTCATTGTGCTACACATATAAAACCACTCTCTAAAACAGCTTAAGATAGAATTTGGATTAAGGCCCCATTTGACACCGCATCGCCTGCGCCACTGCGCGCAAGCCATGCCGAGTGGGCCGGACGAACCAGCCCAATTGCACAATACATTTTCATATTTTCCGAAATAAAAGAAGGCCGGCCCAACTGTGTAGTATAGTGTTCCGTTTTTCGAAAACAATAAACCTCTAAAAATTTATATAAAATTCGTTTTACCTCCAACTATCTTAGTCCAAAATTATATATATTTTTTAAAAAAATATAAACTTTGATTTATGACAAAATAAAAATGTTTTCATAAACTTTCTTGTATGTTTTTATTTATATATTGTTATTTTGCTCCTAGTCACCGATCTTGATAGAACTCAAGGCTACGTCTTCAAAGACCCATATTGTGATCTTGATTATATTTTGACCCGAGGGGAGTCTTTCTTCGATAATGCTTAATCCTAATATATTAAATTTAACCTTATACAAATACATACATATAATTAACGACGATTGCCTGCGTGATCAAGTTGGCTAAAACCTAAAATTGGTTGCACCTAGATCTTCATTGATTATTGATTACCTGAAATCCTTGATAAACCTTTGCGACCGCTATAACTTCATCCTACTATATCGACGGGTGTTAAAGCAGACAACGCTTATTTTATTCTTTGCACAAATATTACATATGCAAAATGAATGTTGTGTGTGGTTGAAAAGTGGGATTTTCAATGATTTCGTTTTTTGGCAAAACGTTAAACTAGGTTGGGATGAAAAAGGAAAAACGAAGATTGTTTGTAAATTGCTAGGCATTGTCATCACCTTAGAGGCTTAACTTTGTTTAGGGTATAAGGATCAATTTCTTAGAAAAACATTAGGTACACAAATCGTGCAACCTTACGGGTATTATGGAATGCTCTTGGTTGAGTATTTAATGGGCTTGAGATTGCTTACTATCAATGAATGTGAAATCGTTAGGTTACCTTAGAGTGTTAGGAAATGACCGATGTGGCACATGAGTATATTGTTTTGGGTTGAATAAGAGAACACCCATGGGATTTCAAGGGAAAGGGATCCAAGAGGCCACCTGATATTCTTTGATCAAATACTCATTGACGAGAGGTTTGGGTCTGAATTGTTTAAAACTTTATTGGTTTTACTTTGAAAATGTCTTGTAGCGAACCACCTTGCCTAGCTAATAAGGACTAATATTGCAATGTAATGGTAAAGTGTACACCTTCTGTAGAATTATAAACTATTTGAATAACCGTCATGGGTACTGTTGGGGGAATAAGTTTTCCCTTAAACAGGGGCCAAATGACGTCAGCCTCCGTAGGCCTCGGGCCCGGAGCCTGATACCGCCGAAGCATGAAGTCGGAGCGGATCCCTCCTACCGAAGTTGTTTCCAAGCAGCAATCAGTCCAAGCCTCTGGGCTCCCTTCGGAGCCCTCCGAAGTCTAGCCTTTGGGCTCCCTCCGGAGCTAGCCTCCGAGCTCCCTTCGGAGCCCTCCGAGGTCAAGCCTTCGAGCTTCCTTCGGAGTTCCCCGGAGCCAGCCTCCGGACCCTTCTCCGGTCCCTCTCGAAGCTAAGTCTCCGGAAGTCCATTCGGAGTTCAGTTCGGAGCATACTTCGAAGTCTACCTCGAAGTGCCCTTCGAAGCCTTTGATGCAATCTCCGCCCAAAGAGCTTCGGCCACTACATCGAACTAGGAAAATATCTTAACTCCGTTGCATTGTAGAGCCATACCGGGGCCCCTCCGCCCCTAGTATGTCGTTTAGCTGCTCAGAAGTGACGTTTATCCGACACGTTTGTAAAGCTGTAAAGCTGTTTGTACAGTAGTTTAGTCTTCTTTCCCTTCTTGCCCCTATAAGGCCTATAACTTGTAGAGGACATTTAGGTCTTTTCTTTTGGCCTGCGTGCCTATAAAAGCAGGGCCATGCCCTTGTAATAGAGAGGTTCAGTAGAGGCAAAATTACGCCAAATCCACTGTATAGTGGACGTAGGGCTATTATCCCTTCGGGGAGGCCTGAACCAGTATAAATCCTTTCTCCCTCCGTGAGAACCCTTTGAGGTTCACTTTATACTCCATATACACACAAAACCTGCTGTAGCTAACACAATTCCTATAATAGTTGGCGCCGTCCGTGGGGATCTTAGTACTAAAAGCTAAGTTCTCTGCCACTGCTTGTATCTCGAAGTGCGCTTAAGGGGGAGTTTCGAAGTCCTAGGACTCCGCGCACCCTTCTGCAAGGAGCTTCGAGTGAAGTGCGAAAGCTTTTCTCGCCTTCCGCCGCTCCCCGTGCCTCGGGGTGCATCCTTCGGCAAGGGGCTCCAGACGCGCGTCGAAGGTCTCCGAAGCCCAAGGGGTTACAAGGCAAGCTCTTCAGTCACGCGAAGCCGCTTAGTCTCTGGACCATGTCGAGCTTCCAAAGGTATGAACACAAACTGAAGCCTCGCTTCGCTCCCCCTTTTTTAATACGAAGCCTCGCTTCAACCTTTCAATACCGAAGCCTTGCTTTGCCTTATCTAAATGTTGGAGCCTTGCTTCACTTCATTTAGTGTCGAAGATCTGCTTCGTTTTCTGATTGCCGAAGCCTTGCTTCCTTTTTGTTAAAACTGAAGATATGATGTGTCCTTATCAAGATCTGAAGCCAACAACCTCATTCTTTTAAAAATCGAGGTTACCACTTTGTATTGTTAAGGACCAAAGCACTACTTCGAAGTCTATTTGAAACCGGACTCAACATCCGAAGGCTACACAATGCCTCTGGGCCCGTATCAGTAACATGAGAGACTCCAGGCCACCGACCCGATGCGTCTAGGGATTTCGGGTTCCGTACCCAAAGCATCCCAGGGTCGAAGGTGACCTAGAGTCGAAGGTGGCTCACATTATCGCAGGTTCGGTGAATTCACACCAAATATCCATTCCCATTACAGAATCAAGCTTAGAAGCCTTGCTTCGCTATCTAAGCATGCTCTGAAGCCTTGCTTCGCGTGTCAAAATCTAATCTAAGGTTTAAGCATGTAGAAGTCATGCTTCGCCTAAAATCTAAGTGTGTTTCGTAGCCTTGCTCGTGCATATTATCCAAATCCAAGCATGCCGAAGCATGCTTCGCTTAATTTGAGTACGCTGAAGCCTTGCTTCGCTTCAAATTAATGCGTTTGAAGCCCAAAAAGAAACCTTCGCTTGACACGATATAAGCGTCTGAAGCCGCCAAAAAGTGCACCTCTTCGCATTCTTAATTGCTCGCACCAGCAACGACTAAGTCCCTAGCTGCCACGCGCAAGGGGGGACCAAAGTATGTATGCGAAGTGTGCGAATGAAATGCGCAGTACGAGCGTGACAAGCTAAACGTTCGAAACAATCAAATCATGCGAAGCATGCAGACAAAGTATGCAAATACAATAAATCCCATTCATTGAATGGTAATTGAAGAAGTATGTTACAAATACACTTCGAAAACAAAATTATGAGTAGTCTGTATCTAAGCCTAGGAAAAAGTGAGCTCGAGGCCCCGACATGTTCGGACCTCATTTGCTCTTCTTCCGGGCAGGGCCCCCTCGTCTGGACGAAGCCCCATCGGAACCTATTCTCCCGCGGCCAGATCATCCACGCTTTGAAGCCCGCAGACCTCACCTTTCACCTTACAGGTTTGTCCAAGTCTGGGATGCAGGCGGTGCCATGTCGAAGGCAGAAAAGTCTAGGGCTTCATCACCTATTAAGGCCATACCCGAAGGATGTGTCCCCTCGCCACTTAAGTCTACTTTGAAACAGCTTAAGTTTGGCGAGGAGGAAGGACTTCGAAGAGGCTCCGTCTTCACGGTAGCCAGCAGCTCTTAGGCTACTTCGGAAATGGCTTCGCCCCTAGGACCCCTTGGAAGTTTGAACCGAGGGGGCCTTCGGACCTAGCTACTTAGAGCACCACTCAAAGCTGGCGAAGCTCCTCAAAATCCTCAAGTACTTCGAGTTCAACATACGAAGGCTGAGCTTGGGCAGGTATAAAGTACACCCGCATTTATATTAATAAGCTGATGAGTTGTTTACAAGCCTACAACTAAGAATTACAAGGAGCCTAAGGAGGTCTACACCTTCGGAAGCGGACGCTTTGATGTCGAAGGCTGAGCTGGCGAGGCTTGTGCCCCGGCTCGGCGAAGGCGGAGGAGTCGTTAGAGGTCGAGGACTGCTTCGCAGCCTTGGGCCTTCCAAGGTTCCTGAAGATGGCGCCACGCTCCGCGGACATTTGAAGGTGGCGCGACCAAGTGTTGGCCTCCGAAGGCCACTGGAGTCGCCGAAGTTGCCGCCTCGAGGTGGTTACACCCCGCGTCATGAAGCATCTGCAACACTTCTTGGCCCACCACTTGGCCAGCCATCAGAGCGAAGCCCTTCATTGACGTCTCCGCCGTCGCAGCCGTAGTCCGCAGGAACTCGAGGCGATCCCCGATTGGGTCTTGAGGGTTGAAGTCTGGGGCCTGGCACTCAGTCCCAAATTGCTTGAGGACTGTAGTCAATCTCGAGGTGGCTTCGTCGACCCCTCGGACCACGATGTTCTCCAAATAGTGGCCGGCTGCGCGAAGATCAGAGCACTCCACCGCCAGCATCGCTCTGGCCTCCTCCGAAGCTCGAAGTGTCGCTCGAAGCTTGTTGGTTTCCAAGACCAATACTTCCCTCGCCTTCTCGGCCTCGGCCCTCTCCGCCTCTACTGCTGCTTCGGCTCGCCTTCGCTTCTCGGCCTCCTCCGAGACCTCGCGCCGAAGGATGTCCCTCTCCTCTGCCAGATCAGCCATCCGATGGTCCGCGGAGGCTGCTGCTGCAGCATTCAGTGTGAAGTCCTAGAAAGATTCAAGAAAATCCTAAGTGTTGAGTAAAAAGCAAGTGCGACTCGAAGATCGTGTGGAACTTCGCTCACTTGGACGATGGCTTTGTGCGCATTTGCGAAGAGGTCAAAGAGGCTCGAGCGGCTGAGTTGTGCCACCAAGCCCCCTTCCCCTGCAGCGACGCAACCTTCGTGGAACGCGTGAATGGTTGCCTCCATCATGGGCCCCTCGGCTGTAGAGGCTAGACCATCTCCGTCACGGCCTCCTCCGGTGCGGACTCTCATGGAGATGGGCTCTGGTCCACCACCTCGACATGCTCTTCGGTCTCGTCCCGAAGGTTCCCTTCGCTGCCGCCGTCCCCCCATCCTCTTTGGACGAAGTGCTCGCGGACCCCGAGCGGCTGCTGCTGCTCCCGCTACTGCTGGAGGCCTCTGTGGTCCTCAGCACGACGGGCCTCGCACCGGCGTTGGCATCTGCAAAGAAGTATAAATCAATATTCATGTATGAAAAGAGAAAAGTGATTAAGTGTTCACCTTCGTTGGAGGAGATGTCTTCGAAGGAGGGGGGAGCGATGTGTGCTCCCCAGTCCCTTCACTGTGCGGGCGGAGCCCCAACCCCCGCGTCCAAAGGGGTCGCTGTTGTGGTCTCTACCGCCACTACTTCGGAGGTCGCCGCCACCACTTTGGTAGCCGCCGCCGGAGCACCTGCTGGCTCCTCTCTAGCGCCAAGGCTCACGGCCGTTGGCTCCTCCGCAGTAGGGGCTTCGTCCGTTGGGAGCTCCGAGCGAACCCTTGAGGCTTCGGGTTCATCGTCGTCCACCCTCTTTCTCTTGGAGCCGCTCACCGAGGGTGTAGGGTTGGCGAAGTCTGGCAGAGCTTGGACCCCCTCGACGCCGAGCCAGGCCCACACTCTATTCCAGCATTCCTAAGTCCCCACCAGAGCGAGCCTCTGACTTTGCTCCTCAGACGTCGGAGCCCCAACGACGCGCTCCGCTGCTATGATCGCCTCATCTGGAGGCCTTACTTCACGAGCAGCTTCATCAAAGTTTTAAGTTAGTACAAGTTGTTTCAGCGAAGTACGAAGATGAAGAAGTCGAAGTTTTACCAAGGCGCTCCGCCGACACCTTACTTGGTCCTTCTGAGCCCGAAGGTTGGAAAAGGCCCTCCGATCAAGAGAGCGCGAGGGGACTGAGCCGAAGGGTGATGAACTCCTCCGCGAGATCCCTCATGCTCATCCTCGAAGCCACCCTCCGCAGGAGCAGGATCCTTGACCGGAGGATGTCAGGGCTCGTCTTCACCATGCCTTCGCACCGGTAAGAGATGAGCGCGTTGGTACTCTGAAGGGGAGAGTTCGCGCCCACCGAGGCGTAGGACCACTCTTGGTCCCACTTTGAGTACCACTTGTTGTTGGCGGCCCTCGCTGGGAAGACGTCTTGGTACTCCTTCCGAAGCTGAAAGTTGACACTCCCGAAGGCCAGGGCCGTCTTGACGCGGTTGTAGGACCGAAAGTAGCGACCAGAGGGGGGTGAATGGGCGCCTAAAAATTCGTTCGAATCAATGGCCTGCTCCCAACACCCAACGCACCTCAAACGACTAAGAAGCAGAGTGAGAATAGAAAGCCTAAGTCTAAAAGTATCTAGCCTAGAAACAATAGGTGTCAAAATCAGAGAAACACCAAGAACAATGCTAATAGGCAGATAAACAAATATTCAAGACATGGCAGGTCAAAAACTTCTCAATGGATGATCTAAGTGAATATAAAGTGAGATGAGAAGTTACTGTTCAAATTTGTCTCCTGTTCAAAACTTGACGAAGCCTGCCTCGCAGTGTCGAAGCCTGCTTCGGAGTCCCTTGTCGAAGTCAAGCGAAGGTTGTCGTTGACGTGCCGAAGGTTTGTTTGGTCTAGCCTAGCTCGAGTGTGCCAAAGTGCGAAGTATGCTTCGGAGCGAAGTATGACAGTGTCGAAGATTGCTTTCAAACAGTGTACTTCGAAGCCTAAACTACGAACAGACAGCTTCAAACACGATACACAGAAAATCAACCTCCGAAGGAGAAGCGAAGCCTGACACATGGCAGAAAATCCAAATCGAAGCCTACACTCAACCTTCGAAGCTAGCTTGGTCGAGGTATGACAACCGAAGTTGAGACCTTCGATCCGAGGGATAACTTCGAAGGACAAGCTCCGAACTTACACACTGCGACCTTCGAAGATGACAACAAGAAGGAACTCACGTCGAGCGAAGTCTACTAGAGAGACAAGCTTCGAAGCTAACTTCGAAGTCTGTCGAAGTATTGACTTTGAACAGCTCGAGACAGAGATCACCTTCGCAAAGACCGTCGAAGTATGTCAAGCTGATAGAGCACAAAACATACTTCGAAGCTAGAAACACAGTACACAAAGTGAAGTTGAAGTTCAAGCGAAGCCCTCGAGGATGTCAGATCGAAGACTGCCTCACGAAGCTGAGGGGCTTCGAACAGAGAAGGGGGCTTCGCCAGAAAACAGCCAGAAAAGGCACTTAACCCTGTCTACTCGATCAAAAAGCTATGCAGGAAAAAGCAGAGCTAGAGTACTGTTGCTACAGAGAGTAGGTACTACTTGCAGTAGCAAGAACTAGTACTACTCACGTGAAGAACAGAAGCAACAGAGAGAAGAAAACGTTCAGGAATAAGAAGCAGCCGCGCGTAGATCGAAGCATTTAAACCACAACAATCACTGTCCACCGAATGACATGATCAGAGAATAAAACTTCACATCCAAATGAAGAACAACCGAACGCATTGTGAACAGGATCAAGAATGGCGGCACATGAAGAGGAACAGGAAAGAGAAACAGGGAACAAACTGACCCAATAGAATAGAAAGTGATTTCAGCAAAAAGGGGTGACCTAACCCTAGGGATTGGGGCCCTATTTATAGGTTGCCCAACACTAGGAATATTCCACCAGCCCCTTAGGTTTTTTTACAGACGCTGAAATAAAGGAAAAGACTCAACTGCCCTTAGGATTTTTTACAGACTCGACTGACTGACTGTGGGCCTAGAGACAAAATAGAAAATTCCTATTTACAGATGACTTATCCGGAAGCTAAGCTTTCGTAGCGACTACGGCTTCTCTTCTGGACAGTCCGATACAAGATCAGTGGTTGTCAGTTTTGCGCTGAAACTGACAAAGCCTCCACCGACTTTGCACCAGGTACCCGGATTGGGCCGTCTTGATTCCGCGGCTCTCTCAGCCTGGCAATCACTCACCGCCCGTGTACCTGAGTCAATCCTGGTCAACAGCCCAGTGGGTCTTCTGCTGCTCCTAGCCCATGTACCCGGATTGGGTCAGCCCGACTTCGCAGCTCTCTCAGCCCGACAGTCACTCGCTGCCCGTGTACCTGAGTCACACGCGACCCATGAAATGGCAGATCTCCTCTCTTCTTCTGTCCTCTTTGACTAACGTTGACAATGACTCATCACATCTGGAGCCATGAGGCCCACGCTATTCAGCATGGCTCCTCAGCGGTCTGCCCCTTCCTTCTGCTTCGGTTGGAAGTTAGCATCATGGAGGGCGACAAAGACATTTGCGCGCCCCTCGCAACCTTCGGCCCTCATAGCCCACTCGAAGACGGCCAACATCGCCATGGCATTTGGAGACAGATGAGGAAGCTCGAAGTTGTACGCCTTCAATACTTCGCCCAACATGTCCACCGCCGACAACCCGAGGCCAGCCTCGAAGAACGCTTCGAAAAGTACAACTTCATCAGCCTGAGGCCTCAGTATGGCCTCCGACTTCATTGGTACCCGGATCTAGATCTCCGCCGATATCTTCCCTTCGCAAACTCTTCGGACGGACTCCTCCGTTGAAGCCGAAGCCCTCATCTCCAATGTCTGCTCGAATTTGTCCGACGACGACCAAAGGTCCCTCGGCCCCAAGCACCTTGCTGCAGGCTTCGCCGCCGCCTGCGCCTGGGTGGAGCTCGAACTCGCGCCGAGGGTCAAGGCCTTCTTCGACGCAACCTTCTTCAGCATCTTGTGAGGCTTCAGCGCGAAGGGCACCGAGAGTTGCGAAGCTGGCTCCGCGCGAAGATAAAGATGAAAAGAAGAAAGCGAAGGATGCTAGGAGTTGAGAAAGAAGCAGATGAGTGTGTGCCGAAGCCATGTGCGGTAAACCCCTTTTTATAGGCGGTAAAAATCCTGACGGTTCCCGTGCCGAAGTCTATGTCAAGTGGGCCTGAGGCGAAGATGAAGCGAACCGACGCACCCCCCGCACTACAACGGTCAAATTTTATAACCGTTACAGAGTTGTTTGGTCTCTCGAGGTCACCCTGTCAGTCAGAGCAGGCATTTATTACCTTCATTACTCGAAGCCCCCTTCGGTCCAAGCTCCGAAAGCTTGTCTTCTCTGAAGTTACATTTTCTATTGTCATTTGTCCAGAGGCGCACGCACCCCTTCGCTCTGAAGGGCTGCGGGCGAGGGGCTACTATTTGGGGAATAAGTTTCCCTTAAACAGGGGCCAAATGACGTCGGCCTTCGTAGGCCTCGGGCCCGGAGCCTGACACCGCCGAAGCATGAAGTCGGAGTGGATCCATCCTACCGAAGTTGTTTCCAAGCAGCAATCAGTTCAAGCCTCCGGGCTCCCTTCGGAGCCCTCCGGAGTCAAGCCTCCGGGCTCCCTTCTGAGCCCTCCGGAGTCTAGCCTCCTGGCTCCCTCTGGAGCTAGCCTCCGAGCTTCCTTCGGAGCCCTCCGGGGTCAAGCCTTCGAGCTTCCTTCGGAGTTCCCCGGAGCCAGCCTCTGGACCCTTCTCTGGTCCCTCTCGAAGCTAAGTCTCTGGAAATCCATTCGGAGTTCAGTTCGGAACATACTTCGAAGTCCACCTCGAAGTGCCCTTCGAAGCCTTTGATGCAATCTCCGCCCGAAGAGCTCTGGCCACTATCTCGAACCAGGAAAATATCTTAACTCTGTTGCAGTGTAGAGCCATACCGGGGGCCCCTCCGCCCCTAGTATGTCGTTTAGCTGCTCGGAAGTGACGTTTATCTGACACGTCTATAAAGCTGTAAAGTTGTTTGTACAGTAGTCTAGTCTTCTTTCCCTTCTTGCCCCTATAAGGACTATAACCTGTAGAGGGCATTTAGGTCTTTTTCTTTGGCCTGCGTGCCTATAAAAGTAGGGCCATGCCCTTGTAATAGAGAGGTTCAGTAGAGACAAAACTATGCCAAATCCACTGTAGACTGGACATAGGGTTATTATCCCTTCAGGGAGACCTGAACCAGTATAAATCATTTCTCCCTTTGTGAGAACCCTTTGAGGTTCACTCTATACTCCATATATACACAAAACCTGTTGTAGCTAACGCTATTGCTACAACATGTACATGCCTTGATAGTTGTCTTAGCGTAGTCTTTGGATTTGTTTTGTAAAAACTGATTTGTGGAAAGGACCGTTACTAGAGTGCACCCTCGGGATGTACAACCAACCTTTGTGATCGGCAACGAGCTTGTGTAGCTCGGGAAGTCAAAATGTGTACACTTTCCACAAATCATGGCTTGTTTAACGTTAACACATGGCAATTCCATGCCGCAATCCGCACAACACAAAGCTTGTGTAGCCAAACAATGCGCCGGCAATGCAAACAAGCCATGTGTTTGATCGCATTGCCGGCGCATGCGTGATCAGACGGAAGGAGCTCCCCTGGATTGGCTAACGCAACGCAATCCGCACAACACAAAGCATGGCCATTGCCCAGACGCCGCCCGTTTCGCCTTGACGCCTTGACCGGTTTCCAGCCACGAAAACTCTCCGACCATGCCGCCATGCGCGCGTCTCCCTTCCCCCACACTTTCCTTGATTCCTTCCCGCCAACATACATTGTGTGATCAAGAGTTTGAAGACAGCATCTCCACGCGCAGCGCTCCGGGCAGCCTCGATCGAGACCGTCAGACCGATGGCGAGCGTGTTCTGGGGAAGCGACAAGCCCGCCGACGAGGTGGCCGACTTCGACGAGTACGACCCCACCCCCTATGGCGGCGGCTACGACCTGGCCCTCACCTTCGGCCGCGCCCTCCCTCCCTCCGGTGAGACCTGCTACCCCATCTCCACCACCACCTCCTCATCATCATCAGGAGGCGGCCATCAACAGTACGGCCGGAGGCCAGGGTCCGAGGACGCCTACGACGCCGCCGCGCAGCACCGCAGGAGGCCACCCTCCGAGGAGACGCATGGCTCGGCTGGGTACGGGAGGAAGGGACGCGTCGACGAAGACGACGGCGACGGGCTGCACGGTGCCCTAGGCGGCTCCCGGAAGCCCAAGCCGGCGTACGGGGATGAGCGGCCCAAGTACCACGGCGCCGGCGACGAGGACGACGATGAGAGGCCCACTGCCGGCCGCGGCCGCAAGAAGCATGTGAGTGCATTGCACCGGCCCGGCTCATATCGGTTCTTCGTCACGGGCCTTAGCTGGGCTAATGTGTTATCCGGCTACGTGTCCGCCGGCCTCTAACTCTTGTCTTGCTGCCGCTGAGTAATCCTTCTTTACTGTTCTTCCCAAGGATGACGACGACGATGGCTCAGGCGACGACAGGAAGCCACGTTACAAGAAGCGTGACGACGACGACTCCGGCGACGAGCGAAAGCCCCGTTACAAGAAGAACGACGACGGCGACGACTCCGACGACGAGAGGAAGCGGCGTTACGAGAAGAACAACCGCCGCCGCCACGATTACGATGACTGATGAACGCATGCATCAAGCATCCAGCAGCCAGCGAGGCAGCTCTTGCTGTTTCACGCCGAAGCAAGTTTTTTTTTGGAGAATCAAAATAATCAAACTTTATAATTTCTTGATGGTGCTATCTATAATTGTAATTTCAAAAAAAACATTTATAAGAAAAAAAATCGTTTCTCCTTTCTGGGTTCTCGATCTGTTCTTGCTGTTATCTGGTCAGTGATCACTGATCAGCTACCTTCCCAATGCATGCTTGTGATTTTTTTTAGAATAAACGTATCTGACATTTTGTGCCTTTGCAAATTTGCATGTGCAAGGTTAATTAATACAGCGTGGTTAACATTACGCAGTGAATTGATTCCTGTTAGATTGTATTTTGTGCAAAGATCACACTGAATATGATGTTTGGTACGGTGATTAAGGTTTGTTTGGATCTAAGGGGTTAATGCAAAGTGACTAAATTTTAGTCATTTTAGAGGCTAAAGAATCAAACACCAATAGCTAAAATGTTAGCCCCTAATAAGGAGGAGCTAATAGAAGTTAAAATGTCCATTTTCCCACCCTTACCTCTAACATACATGCATGTATGAAAAGTAAGAAGCAATAAATATGAGGGTATTTGAATTATTCTCCATGACAATAAAGTATTTAGCCCTTACTTTAGTCACTGAATCTAAACATGAGGTAACTAAAATTTAGTCACCGGTTTTAATGGTTTTGCATTAACCATTTGGATCCAAATCCAAACAGTTTCTTAATGTGGCAGGAAAGCGTCCTTAATTTTATCCCTGAAATAGCTAGTGGTCTAAAATATGTACCGATCAACCCCGTTCGCTGGCTGCCAAAATGCAAGTACATGAACAGCATCTAGCTCGGATTAAGGACAAGGACACTAGTGGCGATGGGGCAGGTGGTTGGATGATACCTAATGCTACGGTGGCCAAGTGGATGACACACAATTAGGTCATGCTAATGTTATGCTTTTCAGTGTCATTTCTAGTGTCACTCGGTCCATTTAGGTAGTGTTTGGTTCAGGAGTTAGGTGAAAGCGAATGACTCCGTTCTATTTTACGTATGTTTGGCTTGGAATTATATAGAAAGAGTAGTTCCTAAAAAAATATTCCTTGTAGATCCGAAACCATCCGTTCTTAAAAAATCCACCGAACCGAACGGTTTGTCTCCCATGCCATCCGTTTTTCTTCTCATTTCTTTTGCCGCTCTTAAACCAAACAAGAGACAAAACTACTCAATTCTATCAGATTCTTAACCAAACAAAAACAAGAATGACTCCGATCTTGCTTCTAAACATGAAGAGTCATTCCGTTCTATCAGATTCCTGAACCAAACGCCACCTTAATCACCTATACTATCACCCTCTTCTAGATAATTTTAGTTTATTTATTAGCTATCTTAAACTTAATAGTATAGTGAAAACACTATATTATTTAGTTTAGCTTCAAAACATGAGTTTTTTCTGTTGATGAATTATAAATTATTTAAATAATAAGTTTGGTATATATCTAGACAATTTATGGGTTTTTAGAGTCACAAGCTAACAATAAACTCTCCAGAATGGACCTAACAATCTCTGTTAGTTCGGTTGAGCGGTACGGTAACTAGTCAAATTACCATTAACTTTGTTCTATCAAGTCGGTATCTGCCGGCGAGCATTACTGGGCGCGTAGCATAAACCGATTTATCGATGAACTAACTAATTGTTAGTGTTCGAGGTTTTAATTCTACCAACTTTTGCTCTGTGTCCGGATATTTATCTGTATTCGACATAATTTATAAGCAGAAATCTCTTCCGCATCTTAAAAGATCGGTTTATCTAGTTGTTAGCATCTTAGGATTTACTTCACTCACTCTCGTGTTACACGTTCGAACATTCATACACATCCAACGTAATTTATAAACGAAGAGTTGTCTCACATCAGTCCAACAAAAGATAAATACTCTTTCTTGTAGCCCTTTTGCGTGTGAACAACGTGGAACTAAAGTTGCCGGCAACGCTAGGCGCTAGCTCAGCTGCACTTGATCCATAACACTGATCTTGCCATCGAGCCGACGACTTGCTGGCTGCTGCAAGAAGATATACTGCCTGCTGCGGCTGCGCGCATGTGTGATCGTAGCTTGGCCGTGCAGGTTGAGGTGTAAACGTCGCCGTCGCGCGTCCGAGGAAACCACCACCTGTTCGATCGATCGATCGCCGGACCGTCGTATGTCGATGGTGCGCCGCCGCCCGGCGCCAGGATTAGCTAGCTCTAGTGGGTAGCCGCTAGTGCCACAGCTTGGCCGAGCACGTTCCGGGCGTACCTGAAGAAGACGACTTGAGTGGGTTGGCATACGGTCGCCATCACACGGGACATGAATGGCGCCAGGGTCCTCGAAGCGAAATTCAATGCACCGCATGGATCGGGGAGAGATGCTTTCTCCGTTTCTCTTTGCAAATTGCAACGGAGGAGAAATCATGGAATGTGTATTAATTGGGCTTACACGTACATTATTGTGCTACATTGATTGTAGAAATCACCCTTCTAATTAATAGGGTGAATCGTTCTTCTTTGCGATTGAGGTGTAACGTGGAGCTGAGCACATCTTAGGTTTAGGGATATTGATTCTCGTCAGTTAACTGATTCAAATAGCTTAATAATCTGAGTATCTAATTAGTGAAAGTTTAGAGAAGCTGATGTTTTTCAGTTTTTGTATTATAATTTATTTCTAGATTCTATAACTATTGATTCTTATAATATAATTCTAGAATCTAGATTGATTGTTTCAGCTTCATATTATAGTAATCGCAGTTGCGAGAAGCTGAAACGAACAGACCGTAATCTTGTATCAGATTTTGATAGTAAAAATAAATTGTTAAGTTGAGAATAGAGGATTTGCTCATTGATCTACTATGGATGCGCGTGGGCACTTGTGTAACGACCAGCCGGCTAGAGCCAAGGTAAGTTCATCATGTGTAGGGCTAGAAAAAAATTCATAGCTCATTAATTTTCTCGGCTTGTGATAAACTCGGTTCGTTCTATTTTCCTAATGAGTTGAGCCGGTGTTTTAGCTCGTTAGTATAACGAGTGAGTTCGAGCTAGCTTGCGAACGGTTCACGAGCTTAACAAGCTCAACACAAATAGTCAAGCCAACCGACTAAAACAATAATAAAACATTATCTTAGAGTGTGAGACTCGTTATTTTATAATTCATTTGTTAGTATCTAGTTATTACTTGCTAACTTGCTATTATAAATTTATTATTATAACCTATATAATTTATCATATAAAAGTATGTAGAATTTATCATATAAAAGTATGAAACAAATAACATGTGTGATGAATTTGATGAAATCATAGAAATAATGATAGAACTATGGATAATTAATTTTTGAAACCTTATATATTCTATTTATTTCATATTTTGATGCTTAATATGTGATTATTTGAATATTTATTATTTAATCATCTTTTAAATAGAGAGTTAAACAGCGAGCTCATGAGCTGACCCGAGCCGAGCTGGATTTTCTGCTCATTATATTAATGAGCCGAGCTGAGCTAGCTTGTTAACATAACGAGCTATAACGAGTCGAGCCGAATGAATCGAGATGAGCCCTAATCATAGGTACAGATGAACATATTTACACTCCAAATGGCTTGCAATCTTAAGTCATTAATAGATTAAAAATAGTAGAATTTAATATATAAAAACAATATTGATAGATTTATAATTAAAATATTTTACATGGTTATATTTTATAAATATATAGATAGAAAAAGTACTATAGAAAAATGTTCATTAGAGATTATACCTACGTCTACAGCATAATTCTTTTAGGAATGAAGATATTTTTACCATTTTATATTATAATTCATTTGAAATTTTGAAATTTAATTTTATATAACTTTAACCAAGTTTAAAGAAAATATATTACTCCCTGCATTCCAAAATACAACAATTTCTACCATTCAAATTTTATCCCAAATATTACAGCTTTTACAACTTTCTCTTCTTATTTTACTCCAATTTAAAATATTAGTTGCATATAATATTAATTGTCCGGAGTACTAGTTGAGTAGTCTGAACTTTTTTCCTTGCATCCTACTAACCGTGTCAAAGTTAAAATATATTTTATGGTGAATTTGGGATGGAGGGACTATCATCTATAATATCTAATAAATATCATATTAAAATATATTTTATGGTGGATTTAAAAAAACTATTCTGACGTATTTTTTATAAAAACAGTCAAAGTTAAGAAAAATTGACTTATAAAAGGGTAAAACACTTTATAACATGTAACGGAAGAAACTAATAATAATTATTTGTAGGCCCCTTTGAATAACTCCAGATCCAACATTTGATACAGCCAATCAAACTTAGATTTAAAAAATCTTAGATCTAGATATGTGGGTAAATTTAGGATATTTAGTTGGAGTTTATTTTAGCGTAAGATTAAAATTTCAGATCACCTTAAAGAAAACCAATACGCATACGCTGCAAAGCAAGCATTTAGAGGCGTGTTATCGCTCGGGCTTGGATGGATGGTTACTAGAGAAAACACCTCAAACCGATCAAATTCCAGTTTTCAAATTTAAAATTTAAAATTTTGAACTAAGTTTACCGCTCCATTTAGCTCGGAAACCACTCTGTTTGGAGAAGTAACCAGTAGTCACCGACGGTGGTTATTGGGCGGTTTGACGTTACAAACCGCTTGATTAGTAGTGGTAACCGTTTTGTTTACGGTCAAAAATCGATCAATTATATAAATTGAGAAAAAATATAAAAAATCTATAAAAATTCAGAAAAAAAATAAAAATATTGGAAGAATCTAGAAAAATTTTAGGAATGTAAAGAAAATTCGTGGTATAATGATAAAAATATTTGGTATAAAATTTATTGTTGTTTTGGTGGAATTAAATTGTAGATCAATAAAAACATGGTGATACCATTTTTCTGAAAAAAATTAAATTTATCGAATTTGTGTTGTTCATAAGTATGTAAAATTTTAATATTTTTTAAATAAAACTTTATCATAAACCATCATGAACCATCTAATATTTACAAAACTTAGATTTTTAAATTCAATTCTAAATTTTAAATTAAATTGGTCGGTTCATATCAACTGGGCGAGTGAAAGCGGAAGGTCGGTAGCGTTAACCCTGTCCGGCGTTAAATTTTAAATTTTCTCTCTAATATGCCACTGAAAATTTAGTCAATTCCATATATGTCACTTGTTGTCTCAATGACATATGAGTCCCGGACCCACATGTCAGTGAGACAATCAGTGACATATATGAAATAAGGTGAACTTTCAGTGGCAAATACGAAACTTTCCCTTAAATTTTTGTTTAGACTATTATATTGTGACATAAAAATACGAAGTAATATGTACTGCATAAATTAAATAGAAATATATCAGATAAAAAATATAAGATTATTCAAATTATTGGTGGGATGGCAACATGTAACGCCCGAAGTCTACCGACTTCGAGTTTCATTGAAATTCCATAGGAAATCAACTTACAAAATGTTCATCACACGACAAACGTCTTACGACAACCAAATTGCAGCTCGAAGGCTACATTATTACACTGAAATAATAAAAAGGTCTTGGCGATGAACACCTTGCTCCACGGATCGCTCCTTGATTGGGACAGCTACTCCAGGCCTCCGTCTTCATAGGACTCAGCATCTAAAAAGTTTTAATCAACGGGGATGAGTACAAAAGTACTCAACAAGCCACAGATATGCATATAATGAAGGCTGAATAACAAAGGAGCATATTCCAGGCTTGTTTGCATAAATGAGCATGTTTAATGTTGTTTAAGCTTTAGTGAGCAAAATTAAAACATGTATATAAAATGTCGAAATAAATATGAGCAATAACTTCCCACTACCTCGAGTTGCACACCTGTGTCAACTCGCTCTTTCAACCCATTCCAACATGTTCAATGCTTTCACACACAAATGCAGAAATAAATGCTAACTGCGGAGAACATCACTAGGCCGCCCGTGACCGTGGGCACGGCTTTTCGAAAAGTTTATACTCTGATCAGAGGTGTACTACTTTACCCACAAGGCACAAACCCGGTGTGCACCAGGATACCACCACGATACCCTGACCAAGTTCATGCCAAAACCCGTCATATGAATTGACTCAGCAAGAGGACAACCACACCAGGTTTCGCCCACGCTCCACTGAGATCTCACCCGAAATCATGGGTAGACCCCGATTGGCAGACGTAGACCCCCTTTCGTGCCTCGTCGGACCAAGCCACCACCTGGCACTCCGGGTTAAGTGAACTTGTCCCCTCCGCTCGGTGCATCAAGCTGAATCGACCCATACTTCGAATTAGGCCTTACCCATTAGACTTGTGGCCAGTACTGTTATGCTTCGCAACAGATCCCGCAGACCGGTCCTTATAGTGCCCCGGGTGCGACCAACCAATTTCCGAGCTTGCACCCGGAACCCACCATGCTCAATGCAACACCATTCTCCACGCTTCAAGTCACACAACTCAGAATCACAATGAGAAGAGATATAACAAAGGTATAGAGACGATCCACCTGTCTAGTAATAAATATAAATTTTTAATGCTAGCAAGTGTGCCTCTACTTTAGAGCACTAACTAATAAATTTTATAAGGCGACAAGGAGAACGGAGTATAAAGCATGGCTTAGGTTTGCACAACAGGGATAAAACTAAACTTTAACTAAATAATTAAAAGTGTAATCTAATGCATTTATTAGCCTATGGGTTTTAGCAATAATTTAATAAAAATGGGTTCAACATGATCAATTATTTCCACGGAAATAAATCTGTGACTTGCCTCTTGCGCTTTTGAAAAACCTTTTAACTCCTGACAAAGACTTTCGAGTCTTGCGCGACGTCCTTCAAAGCTTCAGGAACAAGGGGCTCTACACAACACACAAACAAGATAATCACTCTAAGAAACAATCAAGCAAAACAATGAAATATTTTTATTAATTAAATTAAAGGATTAATTAAGAAGAGTGGTGGAGTTTGAACGAAGAAGATAGAGTGGAATAGAACTATTGATCTTGAGTTGAAACGAGAATAATGGATTGTATTCGCAAAAGAGGAGAAGTGGCGTTCAACCCTATAGAATGCCAATGAACAAGAAACAACGGTTCAAGAGAAACAAAGGCAATGAATGACGAAGAAGCATCAGAATGACATAGACACAAAGGCTACAATATTAGATTAGAACAGCAGGATCACCAGGTTTTGGCAATGATATAATGGCATAAGCTACACGATGGATGAAATAATTTACTCAAGGGAATTAGATCAATAGGAAACAAAAGGTATAACATATTGATATCAATGATTGGTCATGAGGTATACAACGATATGATTAGTAGATGGATCGAAACCAATTGATACAATATTTAACTAGACCAGCGGAATATCAAGGAACCATGATATAAGAGGCAGACGATTCAACGGGGCATATGAAAGACATGTCAACATAATAATGAATCGACTGGAATGAACAGATACAATATTTTCATTGATTAGGATAGGAAAGCATGGAACCAAGGTCGAATTTAACGATTGATAACAAGGTAGATCAGATTCAACATGGGGATACCACCAAATAATAGATCAGAATCAAGTAATCAAGTGGTGCAATATTTTAATTAAGCAAAGCAGGAACCAAAAGGTACAACTACGGAATTCGAGATTAGAAATATTAATAGCAATCTACAACATGATAGATTTATGAGATAATGAAGCGATTAGAATAAGAGATATATCCATGCTATATATATTCTTTAAAGGAATGGAAAAGAACAGTAGATGCGGATGGATCCTCACAGCAAGAAGAAAGAAAGTCGATGATGCTATGAAGATCGGGCTGTAACTCTTGCTCCATGTTTTCTTCCGAGACGCACCAAGAGATGACCACAGGAAGATGAGATAGGAACGAGGCAGACCGGCGTGGCGACGGCCGGAGCGACGGTGGCACGGCAACAGCGTAGGGCGCTGGCTTTGGTGGCGGCGGCGCTCGGCAGAGGCGGCGGCGAACTGGCGATGGCTAGGGCGGCGCGACGCAGGTGCAGCGGAGGAGGAGGAGGCGCGGCGCGATGGGCCAGCAGCAGCGAGCAGGGGGCGGTGCGAGGGAGGAGGCACGGGATATGGAGAAGGTGCTTGGGTTTGTGCCGGAGAAAGCGGGCGAGCGGTTGGGCGGCGGCTGCGCACGGTGTGGGCTGGGCGGCACAGTGGGCCGGGCTAGGACAATGCTGCGGGCTCGGGGGCGGCGCAGGCCGGGCTTGGGCACAGGGGAGGAGGCACGGGAGAGGGAGAGCAGGGGAAGGGAAGAGGAGGAGGAGAGAGGGGTCTGGGCATACGAGGGAGAGAGAAGGAGGAGGCTGCGGGCTGGGAGGAAGAAGAAAGAGAGAGGTGCGGGGAGAAGGAAAAAGATGCATGCGGCTGGCAGGAGAAAAAGAGGCGCATGCAGAAGAAAGGAAAGGTTGGGCTGCACGCAGGAAAGGAAAAGAGGAGAGAGAAGAAGAAAAAAAAAGAAAAAAATGAAAAAGAAGAGTCTGAAAAATTTTGGAAAAATTATTTCCTGGAAATTTAAATTTGGACATTTGAGAAAAAGTGAAAAGTTTTTGGAAAGTTTGAAATTTAAAATAAATTTAAAAATTTTGGTTTTCAAGGAAATAACGCGGGAATACTTTGACAAATAAACGATGATTTAGAAAATAAATAAATTGTGTATTCGCGTCGAAATTAGAAATTTCGAACATGAACACAAAACTAAGTTTTTGAATTTATTTTCAGGAATTTAAAATATAAAAATAATTTAAAAATAAATTTTTCACGGAATTTAAACCACGTGATTTAAAAGGGGATTTTAACTTCGCGATGAAGATAGAATATTGATTCCTCCGGATTTACGACGGGAAAAGAGAGATGATCGTAGATGAAGATTTCAAACTCGACCAGAAAGAAATAGGAATTTAATTTAGTTTCGATTAAAGTTATCTATTGAAATATTATGAGTTATTATTCTAATTGAAAAAAATCCTTAATAAAAACTTAAATTGATTTGAGGCGCGAGAAATTTAAATAAAATTCCTCTAGCCACATTTGATTTAGTTTTAAGTTATTTTTAATTGAAATGATTTACCATATATTTTATTCACACAACATTATTGTTGAACATATTTTATTATTTAATGTTAGAGTTTTGCGATGAAATAATATTGATTATATCTTTATTAATTCCTTTGCACCAAAAATTCTAGAAAATTTTTGGGACGCAATTTAGAGCAAAGAGAATTTTAAGAAAAATACTCTCGCTACGATTTATTCTTAAACGAAAATTTTAAGCACGCATTTTATCTTCATTGTTTATCGCTTTTCACTGAATCATTTTCTTGAAATTCATTTATTTATTTATTTATTTATTTTAACGCCCGACAAAAGTCAGGGCGTTACAAATCTAACCCCCTTAACAAGAATCTCGCCCCGAGATTCGAAAAGGCTAGAAGTAGAAGGTTATGGATAGGCTTCAACTTTCTTCGATTGTTTCCTCAACTGAAGGCTTTAAGACTGCATCTTCGGGATTGAACTTGACTTCGTTAGGGCTTCCTCGACGACATTTTTTTGTTTCATGGTTGGAGTTGATCTTGCAAAACTACGACGAGAGGACTATGTTGAGTTGAAGCTTGAGGTAGATTATCTTCTTTAAATTGAGACCGAGGGGCAACGATACCATTTTGAACCATTGCACCACTTTGAACCTGAGCTTTTGACGACCTTTCCTATTTTGAAACGGACATCTAATAGGTATATAGGGAAGAGGGAAATGAAAAATAGGACAGAGTAAGATCAGATCTATAGATTAGGACCTTAACCAGCTTTATTACTGATCTGATGTGTGTAGTGGTCAATTATTACAATTCAAGCAAACAACCCAGTATGGTTACATCACAAGAGGCGACATAAACCATACGCTGCACTCAAAACAAACAAATCGTTATGAAACTAACGATATCTAGGGACTTTCTACACTTCACGATCTTCATGAACGACACTGAGGGCTGCTTCTTGATACGACATCTTCAATCCATTCACCTTGGCTTTGACTGTGAAGAAGGGAGATCCTCTCCTGCCGAGTCCTTCAACATACTCGCGAGAATAGGTAAGAAACAGAATCGACGTCTAAAAACTTTTTTTCACGAGTAGAAAATGAATGAGATGAAGTCAAGGTTACAAAGCAATAGAATGAATTTTCATAAATACTGATTTTTAGATTTTGCAAATAAGTCCTAAAGACGGTCTGTTTGGCTTCCTGCAATCAAGTCGGCTCTGATACCATTTTGTAACGCCCGAAGTCTACCGACTTCGAGTTTCATTGAAATTCCATAGGAAATCAACTTACAAAATGTTCATCACACGACAAACGTCTTACGACAACCAAATTGCAGCTCGAAGGCTACATTATTACACTGAAATAATAAAAAGGTCTTGGCGATGAACACCTTGCTCCACGGATCGCTCCTTGATTGGGACAGCTACTCCAGGCCTCCGTCTTCATAGGACTCAGCATCTAAAAAGTTTTAATCAACGGGGATGAGTACAAAAGTACTCAACAAGCCACAGATATGCATATAATGAAGGCTGAATAACAAAGGAGCATATTCCAGGCTTGTTTGCATAAATGAGCATGTTTAATGTTGTTTAAGCTTTAGTGAGCAAAATTAAAACATGTATATAAAATGTCGAAATAAATATGAGCAATAACTTCCCACTACCTCGAGTTGCACACCTGTGTCAACTCGCTCTTTCAACCCATTCCAACATGTTCAATGCTTTCACACACAAATGCAGAAATAAATGCTAACTGCGGAGAACATCACTAGGCCGCCCGTGACCGTGGGCACGGCTTTTCGAAAAGTTTATACTCTGATCAGAGGTGTACTACTTTACCCACAAGGCACAAACCCGGTGTGCACCAGGATACCACCACGATACCCTGACCAAGTTCATGCCAAAACCCGTCATATGAATTGACTCAGCAAGAGGACAACCACACCAGGTTTCGCCCACGCTCCACTGAGATCTCACCCGAAATCATGGGTAGACCCCGATTGGCAGACGTAGACCCCCTTTCGTGCCTCGTCGGACCAAGCCACCACCTGGCACTCCGGGTTAAGTGAACTTGTCCCCTCCGCTCGGTGCATCAAGCTGAATCGACCCATACTTCGAATTAGGCCTTACCCATTAGACTTGTGGCCAGTACTGTTATGCTTCGCAACAGATCCCGCAGACCGGTCCTTATAGTGCCCCGGGTGCGACCAACCAATTTCCGAGCTTGCACCCGGAACCCACCATGCTCAATGCAACACCATTCTCCACGCTTCAAGTCACACAACTCAGAATCACAATGAGAAGAGATATAACAAAGGTATAGAGACGATCCACCTGTCTAGTAATAAATATAAATTTTTAATGCTAGCAAGTGTGCCTCTACTTTAGAGCACTAACTAATAAATTTTATAAGGCGACAAGGAGAACGGAGTATAAAGCATGGCTTAGGTTTGCACAACAGGGATAAAACTAAACTTTAACTAAATAATTAAAAGTGTAATCTAATGCATTTATTAGCCTATGGGTTTTAGCAATAATTTAATAAAATGGGTTCAACATGATCAATTATTTCCACGGAAATAAATCTGTGACTTGCCTCTTGCGCTTTTGAAAAACCTTTTAACTCCTGACAAAGACTTTCGAGTCTTGCGCGACGTCCTTCAAAGCTTCAGGAACAAGGGGCTCTACACAACACACAAACAAGATAATCACTCTAAGAAACAATCAAGCAAAACAATGAAATATTTTTATTAATTAAATTAAAGGATTAATTAAGAAGAGTGGTGGAGTTTGAACGAAGAAGATAGAGTGGAATAGAACTATTGATCTTGAGTTGAAACGAGAATAATGGATTGTATTCGCAAAAGAGGAGAAGTGGCGTTCAACCCTATAGAATGCCAATGAACAAGAAACAACGGTTCAAGAGAAACAAAGGCAATGAATGACGAAGAAGCATCAGAATGACATAGACACAAAGGCTACAATATTAGATTAGAACAGCAGGATCACCAGGTTTTGGCAATGATATAATGGCATAAGCTACACGATGGATGAAATAATTTACTCAAGGGAATTAGATCAATAGGAAACAAAAGGTATAACATATTGATATCAATGATTGGTCATGAGGTATACAACGATATGATTAGTAGATGGATCGAAACCAATTGATACAATATTTAACTAGACCAGCGGAATATCAAGGAACCATGATATAAGAGGCAGACGATTCAACGGGGCATATGAAAGACATGTCAACATAATAATGAATCGACTGGAATGAACAGATACAATATTTTCATTGATTAGGATAGGAAAGCATGGAACCAAGGTCGAATTTAACGATTGATAACAAGGTAGATCAGATTCAACATGGGGATACCACCAAATAATAGATCAGAATCAAGTAATCAAGTGGTGCAATATTTTAATTAAGCAAAGCAGGAACCAAAAGGTACAACTACGGAATTCGAGATTAGAAATATTAATAGCAATCTACAACATGATAGATTTATGAGATAATGAAGCGATTAGAATAAGAGATATATCCATGCTATATATATTCTTTAAAGGAATGGAAAAGAACAGTAGATGCGGATGGATCCTCACAGCAAGAAGAAAGAAAGTCGATGATGCTATGAAGATCGGGCTGTAACTCTTGCTCCATGTTTTCTTCCGAGACGCACCAAGAGATGACCACAGGAAGATGAGATAGGAACGAGGCAGACCGGCGTGGCGACGGCCGGAGCGACGGTGGCACGGCAACAGCGTAGGGCGCTGGCTTTGGTGGCGGCGGCGCTCGGCAGAGGCGGCGGCGAACTGGCGATGGCTAGGGCGGCGCGACGCAGGTGCAGCGGAGGAGGAGGAGGCGCGGCGCGATGGGCCAGCAGCAGCGAGCAGGGGGCGGTGCGAGGGAGGAGGCACGGGATATGGAGAAGGTGCTTGGGTTTGTGCCGGAGAAAGCGGGCGAGCGGTTGGGCGGCGGCTGCGCACGGTGTGGGCTGGGCGGCACAGTGGGCCGGGCTAGGACAATGCTGCGGGCTCGGGGGCGGCGCAGGCCGGGCTTGGGCACAGGGGAGGAGGCACGGGAGAGGGAGAGCAGGGGAAGGGAAGAGGAGGAGGAGAGAGGGGTCTGGGCATACGAGGGAGAGAGAAGGAGGAGGCTGCGGGCTGGGAGGAAGAAGAAAGAGAGAGGTGCGGGGAGAAGGAAAAAGATGCATGCGGCTGGCAGGAGAAAAAGAGGCGCATGCAGAAGAAAGGAAAGGTTGGGCTGCACGCAGGAAAGGAAAAGAGGAGAGAGAAGAAGAAAAAAAAAGAAAAAAATGAAAAAGAAGAGTCTGAAAAATTTTGGAAAAATTATTTCCTGGAAATTTAAATTTGGACATTTGAGAAAAAGTGAAAAGTTTTTGGAAAGTTTGAAATTTAAAATAAATTTAAAAATTTTGGTTTTCAAGGAAATAACGCGGGAATACTTTGACAAATAAACGATGATTTAGAAAATAAATAAATTGTGTATTCGCGTCGAAATTAGAAATTTCGAACATGAACACAAAACTAAGTTTTTGAATTTATTTTCAGGAATTTAAAATATAAAAATAATTTAAAAATAAATTTTTCACGGAATTTAAACCACGTGATTTAAAAGGGGATTTTAACTTCGCGATGAAGATAGAATATTGATTCCTCCGGATTTACGACGGGAAAAGAGAGATGATCGTAGATGAAGATTTCAAACTCGACCAGAAAGAAATAGGAATTTAATTTAGTTTCGATTAAAGTTATCTATTGAAATATTATGAGTTATTATTCTAATTGAAAAAAATCCTTAATAAAAACTTAAATTGATTTGAGGCGCGAGAAATTTAAATAAAATTCCTCTAGCCACATTTGATTTAGTTTTAAGTTATTTTTAATTGAAATGATTTACCATATATTTTATTCACACAACATTATTGTTGAACATATTTTATTATTTAATGTTAGAGTTTTGCGATGAAATAATATTGATTATATCTTTATTAATTCCTTTGCACCAAAAATTCTAGAAAATTTTTGGGACGCAATTTAGAGCAAAGAGAATTTTAAGAAAAATACTCTCGCTACGATTTATTCTTAAACGAAAATTTTAAGCACGCATTTTATCTTCATTGTTTATCGCTTTTCACTGAATCATTTTCTTGAAATTCATTTATTTATTTATTTATTTATTTTAACGCCCGACAAAAGTCAGGGCGTTACACAACATGCCATATACCTTCTATGGCATAGGTGCCATATAATATTTTTTTTGTCCGGGAGTGCCTTAGGAAAAAAATTAAATGATACATGACCTGTCTAATGTAAGATGAGAAAAAAAAAGAACTTCCGTGAAAATGCAGTACTTTTATATTCGTACTTTTGAACTGAATTTCATCAACTCTGCTTGAGGGGATACCTTCCTTAATGCAGTGACCGAACTAGAGAAAAATTGAAAGGGATACATCACTTCAATATAATATACTCATGAGTGCACAAATGATGAAAATTTACTAATAATAACTCAAAAAAATTGAAAGGGTTCCCAACGACCCCCTCTCAACAATGTGGCTCCGCTCATGTTAAAAGAGTGATTTTACCGTGAAAAACTAAAATTTTTAGAATTTTTGATATTAATTTTGGTCACTAAAAATTATTACCTGACCGTAAAAGTGACGAATAATAAACAAAACAGGTGTGAGGTGTGACATAAACCATGTCCTTCGCCTTGCGGCATATGAAAAAAAAATCTGAAAATGTAGGAATTTTACAGAATTGTCGCATGAATTACACTAAATCTTTTATTTAAAAAAAAAACTTCATGAATTACACCATATTTGAAACAATTTATTTCCCTCCCACCTTCTTACCCGAGAAAAAAGGAGCAGAAAATAAATGCAAATACTCCGTTCTCTCTGAGATAAAAGGAAAGGGAAAATATCATCAGAGTCGCCTGCGAAACCGCAAAAGGTTGGCTCGTCGAGCTCGAAGGCGAAGGCGCCTTCACTTCGCTCTCCTCTGCTCCCGGATAGCCTCTCCCCCATCACCGCCTCCCCACGGCACCGCGAGGCGAGGGCGGCACCCGCCAAAAATAAGCAAGCGCGCCTGCGGTAGCCACGCGCGCGCGTCGGCGTCGCGATGGAGGTCACCACCGCGTCGGCGGCGGCAGAGGCGCATGCAGAGGACGACGGGCTGGAGGCGAGCGGCATGACGGTGTACCTCCCCAGGATGCTCGCCGGCGTCATCTCCGGCGCGCTTACGGGCCTCTTCGCTCTCGGTGCGTACTTCACTTAGCTCTCCTCCCTGGCCCCTGCCCTCCTCTCGCGCGCGCCGGTCACTCGCGCGTCGCTCCCCGGTTCTGATGTGGCCGTGGCGTTGCTGCTGTGGTGTGGTGTGGTGCATTGTTTAGCTGGGGCCTTGACCGGAGCGGTGACTGGCGCGCTGGCCGGAAGAGCTTCCGACAGCGGCGTTCTCCGGGGAGCTGGATTGGGGGCGTTCGCCGGAGCAGTGCTCTCCATTGAGGTTCTCGAGGCTTCCCGCGCTTATTGGTGCTCGGACCGGCTGAGCTCTCATGGCACATCCTCCATGGTACGTAAGCTTCTTCCAATCTCTTGTTGCCTACAGTTTCTGACGATGTACCCTGTGCCCTTGCCATCTTGTGTTGCCTGTGTTTAAGTCCAAAAGATGGCATTGAAGAATTCAACCATGATTTTTGCAATGTAGCTCGGTTTTTCTTTGTAACACTTGCCTCTAAGAAAATTTCTTGATTTCGTATCGTGTTCAGGCAGATTTCATAGAGCAGCTCTTCCATGCGCGGTTTCTCCATGAGCAATTCGCACCTTCAGCACACACAACGCATCGTTGGCAGGTCAGTTGCATGTTCTGTCGTCGTAATTTTATTTGCTATTGTTCTCGTAAACAAGCAAATGTACGTCCTTTTATAGCAAAAAACTTATATGCTGTCCATAATTCCATTATTATGTTACTCTCTCAGTCAAAAAATCCCCTATATATATATATATATTACATTTTATATTTTTTCCAGAGAAGTTACGCGTATTTATAGTTTACACGTGTAAGTTTTGAATGAGCGTTTAATGGCTAGATTAAATTGACGTCACATAACCCGATCAACCATATAGCTTAATTAGTCTTGCATGTACAACTCCTTATAAGGACGTGCATAGTCCAATTTAATATGTAGTCTCTTGAAATGTCTCTAGAGAGTTAACTGAAAAAAATACAAGAGACGGCGCGAAGAGTTCGTCTCTACACGATTCTCCATACGCGTTGTCTTTTAACTGCATTTATAATTTAGAGGCTTAGGGTTGTACCATGCAGTTTCTTTGTTATCTCTTGTACTTTGAAAACCGTTCCGCCGTCTCAGTTTGTACATGCCCTAAGCCATTCACATCAAGATTAATAGGACTATTTAATATGAGTTTACTTTTGTTCTCGGTCTCAATGAAAGAAAAGTAATATGTAGTAGATTTCTGAAGTATTTTTTAACTGAGGTTTTTATATTCTTCGTGAACAGATCGGCTTTTCAGATTTCGGTCACGACGACCTAGAATTTATTTTTGGAGACGTTTCATCCAAAGGGCTCTCATGGGAGTCACTGAAGGAGCTACCGCACTACGTGGTCACTGATCAAACCCGGAGCTCATCTGGGGAAGACCTCTCTTGCCCCATTTGCCTGCAGGTACAGTATCAAGTAGCTTTCGATTGCCTGGAAACAAATCCTGCACAGCTTTTGCACATGGTTTAGGTTCAACAGCAGCAATGAGAGCAAAACAAAACTTACTAGGTTGAACATATGCCCCTTCCACAATGGCAGACAATGGAGTCAACATTCAGTTAGAACATCTTGAATCTGCTCCATTTAGATAAAGTTTTTGTTAAGAAAACTGGTGATAACATACCACTGGTAGTTAATGATGGTTGATCAGATGCTTCTTTACTCTCCAGTACAAATTATTCTCTCTTTCATCAAAGGACATTTTTGAAACAATGCCATTATGTCACTGAATATGGTATAGACTTGAACAGTTGAACCACACATGCTGACAAACCAGAGCATTTCCGGAGCTGGCTGAACCAGAAAAATCGGCTCATTTCGAGACTGATTAATGAAACATGCAAGTACATAGCTTAGCACTATGGCTGTAGCTGGACGATATTTATGAACGTGATATGATTGTTCCGGTGTGATATGTGTAGTGTAGAGCAGGGAGATGCAACGACCTCCATCTTTATGGTCTCTTTTGGGGCAATTGCAACTACCATTTTTGCATACCAAATTGTGCTTGCTACTAAATGCAATGTGGTTGGGATTTGCTTTGTGGTTTGCTCTTTAACTCCTTGCTCTCTATGCTATCATTTCCTTGCTCCTCGCAGGATATCGTGGCCGGTGAAACGGCGAGGAGATTGCCGAATTGCTCGCACACTTTCCATCAGCTCTGTGTGGACAAATGGTTCGTCGGCCACGGCTCATGCCCCGTGTGCAGGCAAGGTGTGTGTAAAGACAGCAGGTAACCCTGCTTGCGTTCTGCAGGGCTCTAGCTCTGTCTCGCAAGAAATTGTCTGTGCAGAACAACCATTTGCTCTTGATGATAGAACATAGAGAGATACACACGTCGGCGTTGTATAAATTAGAAGCCCTCCTGTTTTACCAGCGCATGCAAATTGCCTCCTCTGTAAATCTGATGATTCTTACAGAGTTGCAATGTAAAATGGAATAATGTTTCTCTCCGATCCAAGGCCTTGTAGCATGGTTACATGGAAAGTCCCTGTGTATGCTACTGCATGGAGTGTACGCAAGTGAGCTGGGTTTGTATAGTATCGGTTAATTAACCGAGGGCTATTAAGCCATGCACGTGGTGGAAGCCCCGCGACTGCGAGATCGTGTCGAGATGGTCGCATGGATAGGATTCGGAGCATAGGCTGGACCAGTAGGCAGTAGTTGCGGTGGGCATAACATATCCCCTGTTGCGCGTCCATCGATCCCTGATTCTTCAGTGCCATGCAGCCATGAAAGCACCAGCTGACGGTGGTTCAGCCGTCCATGGCATGCAAACGTTTAGTGTCCAGCCAGGCAGATGTCCCTAGCAGCATCAGCCATCAGGTGTGGCAGCTAGCATCACTGTGCGAAGCACGTACTTACTTACGTACGAGAAATTCGACGAGTCGCTCGCTCTGCGACGCTCCTGATGTTGATATGATGGATGGGGGCAGGCGGGCGGGCAGGCAGCATCGTAGCACAGCGTCGCGTCGCATCCGCCGGCCGACCGGCCGGCCGCCCGCTGCGTCGTACTCGCGGCTCAGAATATTTTAGCCCACGTCGTCGCTGGTGCAGCCCGTCACATCGACCGTGCCGTCCCCTGTGAGCCTGTGACGGGCGCCACCGCCCACCGAAACTCCCTGAGCGCCGAGATCGGCGGCCGACCGGCCGTCGGAGCTCGCAGGCGCTAGAAAGAGGAACCGGTATTTCCTGTTTATAAGTTGAGTGGAAGAAGGTGAAAGGCTATCTACATTACAAATTTGCATTGGCCATTGATACTTGAATTACAAAAGATGTCAGTAAAGCAAGCATAGTAAGGAGTAAGGACTGGGTAAAGACCAAGCTGGAATGGAAAAGCAAAAACACACATAAAAAATATGGAATGTAGTAATTAATGGCATTTTGAGGTGCCAGAGATAAAAGGTACCGGGATGTACTAAATCAGATCTAGTTATTGATTTGACAGGATCAGGATGTACTAAATTAGATCTAGTTATTGATTTGATAGGAATAAGATTGGTAAAAATTGAAAAAAAAGCTCGCAAAATGCCTCGTCGTTGATGTCCCGTCGCCGTCGCCCCGTCACCGTTCCTCCGCCGCGGCCTCACTGCCCCGCACCGCAACACACCACTCGATGCCCAGCTTGCCGCTGCCGTCACGGCCCTAGATCGAGTGGTTGCCCCCTTTTTTGATGTGAAATTACCACTCCTTCCACTTTTGATCAGAACTAGATGTGTCATTTTTTGAAGGGGAAAGTACCAACAGGTACTGCCTAATATGAGTCGTTGGATGAGGATGATCAACTCAAGGATGATAAAATTCCTCTTGGTCAAATGATCCAATATTTAGGTGTGGAGAAATTTTATAGTCTTTGAGGAGGTATCAAAATTAACACTAAAAATTATGATACCTCTCGGCATCTCCTCAAGTACCGTAAAATCACTCTTAGGTGTGAGCACTTGCTACCATCCCTGTTTTAGTGAAAAAATTATGGGATAGGCCCTAAACTCTATAATATGAGGTAATCTCTACGTGAATGTCACGTTGAAAAGGAAGAGATCTGATGAAGCAGATGAAACCGAGGTGGTGAGCAAGGAGGCGGACGGCGTGAGCAGTGCGGGTCCACGCGGGGCACTGATGATGACATCCGCCTCCTCCACGATAAGCTTGAGTAGTTGCACACCTTCATCCACGATGTCTACCATAGGCGTCACTGCTAGGATGACGAGTTCATCGTCGTCTAGGTCCAACAGACGCGCGACGTCGCCTTCGAGGCCAAGGACATGCTAGATGACTTCCTGCACTGTACGACACGGAGGTGTTACTATGCTCCGGTGCTCATCGCCTTCGAGGTTGAGGACACGATGGATGACTTCATGCACTGCACGACGTGGAAGCGCCATCAGGCTCCTGCGATCGGAGCACGATAATGGCATGGCAAAGCATCGTAGCGGCGGGGCAAAGGCGGCAGCGGGACGAAGCATCGATGTTGGCGAGATGGAGCGGCAATGTCGATGTCGGCTTCGGCGCAGTACTGGAGGCGAGGCCCTCGTCGCCGCCACAGCCTCCCACGGCCTCCGCCGCCCTGCGGCCTTAGGTAGCATCACTGTCTCGGTTTCCCGCTGCCGCTGCTCTGTCCACCGGCCGCGCAGCATATCACTGCCGGTCCTTTCCGCCTCCGCTCCATCAGATCTTTTCCTTTTCCACTTGTCATTCATACTGTAGATTTATAGTCCTGCCCCATAAATTTTCTCTCCGCTGTTACCATAAAGAGAACCAGTGATCACCGGCTTCAAGGCAGTTTGACTCTACGAGCATGCCAAGCCCTTCTTTTTTGGAGCACACGCCGGAGGGCATCACATATTAAATTAAGCCGTTACCGTTAGTTCGAGGGATGAGGTGAAATCGAATGAAACCAAACTCCGATCCTCAGAAACAGAATATTCTACGTAGATGCTGAACCGTGTGTCCTGATTTTTTTTCCTAAACGAGATGGTTCCAAACCATTTTGCTCAATTCCTCGTCATACATGCACCGAGCCAAACACTACCTAATCCCTCCCTTAGCAAAATCAGCAGACGCAAACTGAAAAGGAAAAATACAGAATTTGAAGCGTACTACTCAGTGTAACAGTCCGATTCACCGTAGATCAGAGAGCTATTGTATTTGCATGTTGTGCTACTGGCATCCGAAGAATACAACTATACAAGAAGTCTGAAGGTATCGCAGGCCGGCCCACATGTGATTCGCATCAGCAGCAGACAGAACAGCCCACTTAAAACGGGACGCAACTCAGTGGCAATAATTAAAACGGGCCGGTCGTCTTCTACAATCCCGTATCAGTCCAGCTGCAAGGCATCGTCATTACGTCGGCTAAGACCAACTGACCTATTCGAAGAGCCTCAAACTCATTTTTTAGAGACAATAAGAAAAATCGAGGGCTTTACTCTACTCGGCTCTCAAAAATAAGAACTAATATGTTTTCGCTTGTTTAAATTTAAATATTTGTATTTATATTTAAATATTCGAATATTTAAATATGATAGATGATTATGTTCCTGTTGTTTAGATAATTATGCTTCTATATTTAAATTTGAATATTTGTATTTAAAAATTTGAATATTTAAATATGATATATGATTATGTTCCTATTGTTTAATACGATAGATGATTTTGTTTATGTATTTAAATTTGGATTTAAAAATTTGGATATTTAAATTTGAATATTCAAATATAATAGATGATTATGTTCCTATTGTTTAATATGATAGATGATTATGTTGCTATATTTAAATTAGAATATTTGTATTTGAATTTAAAAAATTGAATATTTAAATATTGATTATGTTCCTATTATTTAATACGATAGATGATTATGTGGCTAAATTTAAATTTGAATATTTGTATTTACATTTAAAATTTTGAATATTCAAATATGATAGATGATTATGTTCCTATTTTTAAATAGGATAGATGATTATGTTGCTATATTTAAACTTGAATATTTATATTTGAATTTAAAATTTTTAATATTTAAATATGATAGATGATTTTGTTCTTATTATTTAATACGATAGATGATTATGTTCCTATATTTAAATTTGCACATTTGTATTTACATTTAAAATTTTGAATATTTAAATATAGTTATTTATTATTAAATAATAAATAATTTATTATGTACTATGATGTTATTAAATACATGTGTATAGTGTGTGAAGAAATGGTAGAAATTAAAAATAGCTACTCTGTTTTGAGAATCACTACTGAAGTGGAATGCAGAAAACAGACATTTCAAAAATAAAGGGAACGCTCGAATTAAAAGTAAGTACGTTGATTTAAGTACTACTGTTGGTTGGAGTTGCTCTAGGTGCTCTCAAACTTCAGCCGAGCCTGAATTTTGTGCGCTTCATGTCCACCCAAGATCAGATAATGGCTAGCCACCCAAAAAACTGACCTTATCCACTAAAAAGATGAGCTAGTAGCCGTCGTATGTGACAAGTGACAACAGATACTAGCTCAACACCAGCAGGCAGCGCCAGCCATTGAAGCCGCAGCCTAGCAGCAATGGCGTTGCCGCTGCTCAAGTCGCACTCGCACTTGTCGGCTCTGCTGCGCCCTCCGAGCAGAACAACCGAGCTCCATGGCCGCTGCCGTGCAACGGTGTCGTCGAGGAGGAGGGGTTCGGTGAAGGCGAGCGCATCCCCATTCGACGTGGTGCCGCTGATGGTGACGATGGTGGAGCACGTCGACCTGCAGAGGGACTACGTCGTGCACAAGTCGATCTGGCATCTCAGCGACACGGCCCTCAAGAGCGTCTGTATGTCGACGACGTTGCACAGGCCACTGGCTCCCATCTAACTCCACGTTCTCTTCAGTTCTTTGCTTTGGCTGGAACTAAAATCTTCCATCTCTCTCTCTCTCGCTCTCTCTTTCTCGTAGATACCTTCTACGCCATGTTCACGGTCTGGGGCATCTGCTTCTTTGCGTCTATGAAGGTAAAGCACGCGAGAGACTAGCTCGTAACTATGCGTCCGATGAGCGTTATTGACACGGCAAGCATCCTGTTTGGATTTAATTGCAGGATCCTTTCTACGACAGCGAGGCGTACAGGGGACAAGGGGGCGACGGCACCGTGCACTGGTACTACGACCGGGTATGTATCTGTCCACCTGTCACAGCCTTTCTTTCCCTTGAACACAAAATGCGAGAACTCTGAACATTCAGACAAACACGAGCTCAGACGCTCGAATAGTTCAAGGTTACTGAATTCTCGCGGTTGGGATTAACCAATAATGTTGGTGATCTTGCATGGTTGGATCGACCTGCAGCAAGAGGACCTGGAGGCGTCTGCAAGGGAGGAGTTGCTGAGGGAGGAGCTGCTTGAGGAGATCGAGCAGAGGGTCGGAGGGCTGAGAGAGCTCGAGGAAGCAGCCAAGGAGGAGCAAGTCGCACAGTGACGGCCGGCGAGGCCGCGCATGCACTGCACCCGCGGATGCATTATCATGTCGCGATTCGGCTGCGACGCACGGCACTCGGTAGCTGCGTAAAGCAAGATACGTGATCGATTAGTAACAACGATCATATATAGCACTGTAAATTTAGCCACACTGTACGTACTGCCGCCTTTACAAGATGCATGTCCTTGAGCTGGGAAGTGGGAACAGTACAGCTGAATTCTCGTCTAAATCGTAGCGAATCAGAGGATGGAACGAAATATGCTTGCCGCTGAATTTAGCCACTGTATGTATTTGTACGTGCTGCTTTACATGATGCAGTTCCCGCCCGGCAGCTGCCTCGACACGGCACCGTCGGCACGAGCTATACGTAGTAGCCTTGACTAACTCTTGACACGCCGAGCAAACCACAAGTTAAATAAGTACTTAAGTTACACTGCGCGCTGTGATTTCATTCCTGCACGTATGTGCACAAAATGTACGGCGTTGAGCTGGGAATGAAGTAATGAACAGTACAGCTGAATTCTCGTCTACAGCGTGGCCGCCTGCGGTGCTCTTTGCATTTGTGCAGGCCCAGGACAGGCCGTGCCAAGCCGATCGAGATTCGAGCAGCAGCTCAGCTGTGCAGGCTGCAGGTCCAGCTAGCCGGCCAGTTGCTGCGACGCTGCATGCAAAGTAGCTCTGACGACCGGTCCAGATCGACAAGGTACTGGCATACTGCACACTGCACACTGTACACTGTACATACACTGGCTAGTGATTACTGATGCGAGCGACGAGCGTCCGAGCGTGTCGAGCCCTCTATCGGTTGTGCATTCCTCAACGCCAGCCGACACCTAATCATCAGATCATGGTATATATATATATATGTTGGCGTCAGCTTGTTATCGATCGTGTATGTGTCTGCGGCTTAACTGAAAAATACGGGAATTGAGTTCATGGGTGTACATCTCTTCACCAGTCACCTATTTAATTGATATTAAGATCTTCCGTATGGTATTCTCGCATTTCTAGCTGTGGTGTCCCTTAGCATAAAAACTTCAGAACATGTATTACCAGTGTATATACACATTCCAGTAGCTAATTAACGTGCTCTCACCTGTTCCCCTCAGCTCTATCTATCCGTTACTTTTCATCTGTTCGATGGACGTACAAAAGAATTTAATTTAAAAGGCCACAGGAAAATGTTGTTAAATAAAAAGTAATGGATTGAAGACAGTTTCACAAACCAGCAAATAAAAAGGAGCAAGGACGACTGTATTAATTGGATATTTTTTTTAATTTGCCCATCCAGACTTGGTAAAGTCCGCACTATTATCATCATCCACATTCTATTAGTCACAAATAGAGAATTTTTTTGAAATAATATTTTTTAAAAAATAAAATTTCAAATTTGTATGGTATTTTGAGAAAATTACAAAAATAAGTACCGGTCGGCACTTGGTCGGGCGACTGGTGCCATGTCAGCACCAGTCAGCCGATCAAGCGTCGACTAGGGCACACCAATAACTCTTTCCGCCGACTAGCGCCACGTCAACGTCAGTTGATAGTTCAATGACCAACTCCTGCTGACGTGACACCAGTTGACCGTTGAAGTGCTGCCACATCAAGAGGAGTCGGTTGTTCAATAACCGACTAGCGCTGACATGACACCTGCCAGCAGAAAGAGATTGTTGCGCACCGAAGAGAGCCAGCGTGGTGCCTAACTTGTCGGCACTTGGTTAGCCGACTGGCATTGACGTGATACCAGTCGGCCGACCAAGTTCCGATTGGTACATATTTTTGCAATTTTTTTAAATTGTCATACAAATTTAAAATTTTATTTTTAAAAAATATTATTTCAAAAAAAACATCGACATGAAATTTTGTATGCAATTTTGACCCTTATTTTCTGTTACAAAAAAGTTCTGAAACGACCCATAAAAGTTATAACGCTATAGAACTTTTGACAGTTCTACATTTATGATGTTAGTCCATACGTCGTTGATATATCATATATACATACTCTACTCATGCGTACAGTACTGTTTTTTTAAGCTGCATGCTGAAATAACAATACAAAGCGCGTTTAAAAATACAAAAGTTACTTAATTGTCTCGAAATGAGATAATACCTTGTGTAAGTATGCCAAGAAAATGGTCAGTGTAACAACGGAAGGATGGAAAATCTGTACCCGTACTTGCTCCGTCAAGAACTCCCCTTTCGGATCATACGTGTGCATGCATCGTCATCTGTAGGTCTAGCATGAGAAAACGAGGCTATCATGTAGCCAAAGAAAACAACTTGCCGGTCCATGCATCGATCGACCAGACGGCGCCATTGCACACACGAGCTTGCATGCATGCATGTGCATGTATGCATGCGCGGACGTGCAGTGCAATGCGTGCCACGATCACTATCCGGCAAGTCATCCTTGGCTACACGACCGTGAACACAACACACCTCGTCTCCACATGCAAGGCCTGAGATGAGCTTACGTATCTACGACGGCTGCATGCCTTGGAAACGGCGGCGTCCATGGCGGCAGAAGAAGAAGAACAAGTACAAGACAGGAGAGATCGATCGACATAGGAGGAAGGGAAAGCTAGCTCCCGCTGGGCAATGCTGCTGGGAGCTCAATATATGCAAAACGCGAGCTAATGCTCAGCAGCCGATCGATCGGCTCAGCTGTACTTATACGCCGTTAGGACAGGTTGGTGCCTTGGTGGAGTGTACTATATAGCCAGGAGAACTGGAGAAGAGATGTGGCTTTAATTCCGGACTGACTGATAGATCGATGGAGCGTTCGATCGATCGGCGTGAGGGCCCCCCTGGCCTGCATGGATTTGAGGTGAGGCACACTGACAGGGCTACTACCATGGAAGCCAGCGACCAGCGTTGTGCCATGGCTAGGCTCCTCTCTCTCTCTCTCGCTGGTGCACACTGACAGGCATGTGAACCCGCTATGCGCACGGCGCACGCAGATGCATGGCTCGTGTGATCTTGTTTACATCGTTAATACATCGTAACACTTACATACTTAGACTTACATCAATAGTTACGTACTTCCAGTTTACACATGCACAGGGACAATGATTGTGAGGATCCCAGATGGTGAGATACTGAGATGGGAGTACCACCTGTACAACGTGGACAGTGTACTGCTTCGCAGCTGTAAAACATGGAGTACCACGGTAAATGCAGAATCGCACATTCGTAGTACTTCCCTGGCCAAGAACCAGGCCGAGACGATACTGTACAAATACACTGCCTTTTAGTACATGACGGCCAGTCGGCCAGCTTTTCACTTTGACAGAAGCTAAAGATCATTGCAAGCTGCGACGACTCTGCAAGCCCTACATGGATGGGGGGAGGACTGAGAAGAGAGGAGTAACCACTAACCAGGCTATGGAATGAGAGAGACAGGTGAAACTGAAACCACTCCGAGATGGCGTACGTCGTACTCTCTGCTCATGCGATTCCGACACGTATCACGTATCTGTCAGCTATGGCAGGCAGCCTACGATCGATCCATGAATCTAGTTCTGCAGCAGCTGTCTCCACCTACGGCGCCTTTTACGTGTCATCTTTTCCTGTCAGGTCTGATGAAACACTACAGGAAGACGACAGGGAAGCGGCCATTGCAGAGCTGCAGGCTGCAGCTTTTACCACTGCTTTTCCTTTACTTTCTTCAGAGTTTGAGAATTTCCTGTTTTTCCTACCGCTATTGGAGATTGCAAATTATAATCTTGGTTTTATATCCGTTTGGCAAAATACTTTCCCCTAAGCAAAGCTTTAAGTAACAGTATCGTGAAACCCCCTCTGAAAATATGACAAATGCTTCGGCTAAGGTTATTCACAATGAGAGTTTTATGGGGTGTTTTATGATATTAATTATTATGTCACATCAGATTTTTTGCTGATATATCATTCAATTAATAAGGGAAGAGAAAGAAGTAGTGTCATCACCATGACATGGTGCTAACCCGTTTCCAAGACGGATGAAATGAAATGAAACGTCCACTGAGAGCCAAATCGTTTCATGAGAGAGAGGGTATTTCATGAGAGCTAGTTGCATTTAATTACACTAGTTAGCCTAGGAAATAGTGAAATTAAATTCTCCACTGAAAGAGTGCATTTCATTCAGTTGCAAACATGATGTGGACTTCTAGAAAACAGTGTTATGAAACAACCATTGTGAATAGCCTAAGAACTGTCACGGAGTCCCAGGCTGACGGTTCGAAATCACCTGTGGAGCCGAAACACTCGCTTTCCAAGAGCATTCGTAACGCGAGAAATTACGAAACTAGTATTATATTGATATGTGATAAAGTTGTTTCTTAAAAAAATGTTACAATATATAGTACTAGAGCTAAAACTCAATGTATGTTTTACTTAATGGACAACTAGCAAATCAAAAAAATAGTATTATTTAATTTGAAAGCCTAGTATCCATGCTTAAGACATCCACAATGTGGATGAAAATATAGCCTTAAGCATTAAATAAAGCTTTGCAGTTGGTCTTATACATTGTGGAACCACACCATAAGAAAAAAATTCTAAAGTGCACTATAAACTTAAGGTATGACCATAAACCTAAAATGATAACTTTTTGTGGGTCCCACCATAATTAGGGCCCACTTTAATGATACCTTTTTTGTTTTCTTCCATTGTGCACCCAACAATAATAAATGCTATTTTTTATGGGTCCCACTTCAATGCTATTGGGAACATAGGCATTATGGTTGCCCTTAGAACACATATCTTACTTAACACTACCTTCTTAATGTATGGAACTAGTACTGAATCAAAAAAATCTCTTAAACACCCCTTGTTTCACACATTACGGCTACTGGCCTGTTCGGTTAATCCCCTTGAGGAAGGGGTTGAAGATGATTGGAGGGGATTGTAGTATAAATCTCCTCTAATCCTTCTCAATCCCCTTTCCAATCCCTTCAATCCTTTCCTAACCAAACATGCCCTAAACATGTGTTCGGTTATATTTAAGCGGTGTGATTGCATATCCTGGATGTGGGGAAGTTGTACGAGTGGAGTCATATTTTGAAAAAGAAGAGTGTTTGGTAGGCTGTATTTGAGGTTATATGAGCAGATACAGCTAAACGAGTATGTATTTGGTTGATTGTTTTAGTTAGGGGCGGAGCTACAGTAGCCCGAGGGGCTCCCAGGAACCCGGTTCAAAAAAATAGTTATTATTAGCAAATTTTTACCATTTGTGCACCTTCTGAACTCAACATGGTGTACCGCTTAAAGTGGTACACCCCCTCAGTTTTTCTCTAGCTCCGCCTTTGGTTTTAGTGGGATATGATGACCTTAAATATTAGAGGTGGTATGGTTACTCTTCACACGTATGTTTTAGATTTTTGCACCTAATCAATTTATTTCTGGTAATAATTTTTATACTTAAAATTTGGCAGACGATAATTAATATAAAAACTAAACTTCATCAACGTGCCTTTTGACAAAATGAAAAAAAATGACACCAAGAACACCCAACTTAGGGTTAGGGGAGATCTAGGAGGAGGTGAGACTCGGTAGAGGGCAGCGACAGATGAGCATTGCGAGGATCCTTTGCATTGGAGGCGCGATAGATGAGCATTATGAGGTGGTTGTCACCGTCTTCGGCCCTAAGGACGTGATGCTCTTCCACTCTGCTACCGCTTTGGCTACTAGGTTCGAGACTGCCTATCAGGAGACGACTTTGCAGATGTTTGCGGAGCTGCAGTTCATGGTTGATACCCACCTTCGTGCTTCTGCTTGCCGATACCTGCCGTCTCGTAGAGCCGGTACTCGTCAGAGCTTCTACTTGGGTACTTCTACAGCTAGTGACCCGGTAGGAGGATAGGACCTCTACATGCTTACTACGATGGATGCCCTCTACTCCGCGACACTTCATCGTGCGGAGGAGGGTGACGCTGTGATTCAGACTTTGAGGTCGGAGAACGAGAACCTCCGTAGTCAGCTTCTCAAGGCTCGGGCTAAGCCCGCATCCCCTCGCTCTGGCCCTCACATCAGGAGGACCGCGAGGAAGACGATAGACCATCCACCGCGACTACAACATCAACCCCCTCAGCCAGTTCTCCCGCCAGCAGAGCAGGGATCCCCCATTGGTGACGCGGAGGGTGCTGCTCGTGACATTGAGATGGCTCCTTGAGTCATCGTAGCGCATTAGTTTGTGCTTTTGGTCGTCCGTGTCTGTTAGTTTTGTTGCCTGCATACTTGTTAGATTGTTGCTTGGAGTCAGTTTGTTTGTATGTGTGCATACCCGGCAGCTTGTGTCGAGGATGTGCGAGTTGTAAAACTATTTTGTTAGAACAACTCTTCATTCATTTCAGAAATAAAAGCAACTAGTTTCGATCAAAGCTATTTTCTATTTTACTAAGTTTCCTCTACTTTTCTCTTGGGTGGGTCCGCTAACCTTTTGTACATATGTCATCCAACCCAAGTGGCAACCCTGAGGCCAACAACGCTAGAGCCAGTCAGCCAGCAACTAATGATCTCAACCAGGCAGCTCAGACTCATGCCAATAGGATTCTATGAAGCTTGGGTGGGCCCGGTTGGGGCTCCATAAGACCTCGCCAAGCCGGACCACCGCCTACGCCGAATCATCCCACTCTGGCTGAAGTCGTGATCAACCAGAACAATATGATGGCTGCACTCATGTCATAGATGCAGCAGCAGCAAGATTAGCTCCAACAACTTCAGCAGCAGTTGACAGAGAGAGAGCATCAGGCTCCCCCACAAGCACTAGCACCAGTACCTGCACCAGCTCCGATTCCACCTCCAACATCGGCGCTGGCATCACAGATGTCTGAGTTTCTGCGGGTTAGGCCTCCCACCTTCTCCAGCACTACTAACCCGATGGAGGCAGATGATTGGCTCCGCACCATCACGAAGAAGCTGTAGTTGCTGCCATGTACTGATCAAGAAAGTGTTGTGTTCGCCACTCACCAGCTGCATGGACCTGCCGCTGAATGGTGGGATAACTTCCAGGAAGCCCAACCGGTTAATCATGTGGTCACTTGGGCTGAATTCACTACTGCATTCTGGGCCACACACATACCATCCGGCTTAATAGCACTAAAGAAGCAAGAGTTCAGAGATCTACAATAGGGCAGCCGTTCAGTTACTGAGCATTTGCACGAGTTCAATCGCCTAGCGCGATATGCTCTAGAAGATGTCCGTACAGATGCAGAGAAGTAAGAGAAGTTCATTAGGAGAGTGAAAGACGAGTTGAAGCCTCTATTATTGGCCTCCAACCATGTTGACTTCCAGAGGCTGATTAACAGTGTCAGCATTCAAGAGTCTAAACACAACAGAGTTGAGAACAAGAAGCGCAAGATGGTCGTTTACCATTTCCCACCGAACAACAATCAAAGGCCCTGACTGATGCCAGCTCCCTCTGCGCCAAGCTATCAGCCTCGACCAGCTTACAAGCCCTTAGCTATAAGTGGCCCCAACACGGGAGCGCCTCAACCGGCTCTCCCGACAGCTCAAGCTATAGCCCAAGCACCAGCTCAGAAGGCGAATGTACTGAAAGACAAGTTTGGGAAACTAGTGGTTTGTTACAATTGCCGTCAAGTGGGTCATTACTCTTCAGCTTTCCCTCACCCGAAGCGACCCCAGGCACCTTCTCAAACTTCTACCAATCCAGTGGTTCGTGCTAGGGTAAACCATATTACTGCCGAAGAAGCTCAAGAGGCACCATAGGTGGTATTGGGTATGTTTCCTGTTATCTTCGTATCTTCAGTTGTTTTATTTGATTCTGGAGCAACACACTCGTTCATACCTATTTAGCCCAAGGGTGCTGATAGAAATTCAAGGGGTATAATTCTGGGTAGACTGTGTTCTAATAGAATGCAAATGTTTAGATGTCATCCTAGGGATGAACTGGTTGGTGAAACACAAGGGGATGATTGATTGTGCCAGCAGGAAAGTTACCTTGACCAATGAAAATGGAATCGTCGTCACCTTCAAGATGATAGGGAAAAGAGTCGAAACTCCAATGGTAAACCAGATAGACTTGGAGGAGGTACGTGTTGTCAAAGAGTTCATGAATGTTTTTCCTAAAGATCTACCAAGAATGCCACTGAAGAGAGACATCGAGTTTAGAATCGACCTTGTGCCAAGAACCACTCCCATCTCAAAGCGTCCGTACAGAATGGCCGCTAATGAGTTAGCGGAGGTGAAGCAAAATATTGAAGATCTCGAGCAGAAGGGTAATATCAGATCGAGTACTTCACCATGGGGAGCATCGATAATCTTTGCAATGATGAAGGACAAGATAAAGAGAATGTGTGTCAACTACAGGGCTTTGAATGAAGTCACTATCAAGAACAAATACCTATTGTCTCACATTGATGATCTGTTTGACAAGTTGAGGAGCTTTAGTGTTCTCTAAGATAGACCTCCGGTCAGGTTACCATCAGTTGAGAATCAGAAAGGAAGATATCCCGAAGACTGCCTTCACATCGAGATATGGTCTGTATGAGAATATAGTAATGTCGTTTGGACTTACTAATGCTCCAACATTCTTTATGAACATGATGAATAATGTTTTCATGGACTATTTGGATAAGTTCATTATAGTGTTCATCGAAGATATCCTTATTTACTTCAAGACCCCGGAAGAACATGAAGAGCACCTTTGTTTGTCACTAGCGAAGCTAAGAGAACATCAGCTTTATGCCAAGTACAACAAGTGTGAGTTTTGGACATCTGAAGTGAAGTTTCTAGGACACATCATATCAGATAAGGGAATAGCAGTGGATCCTACCACCGTTGAAGCAGTGACAGATTGTTACAGCCTACATCAGTTCTAGAGATTCGTAGTTTTCTTAGGTTGGCGGCCTATTACCGTCGATTCATCGAGAACTTTTCCAAGATTGCCAAGTCCATGACAAGGTTGCTACAAAAGGACACCAAGTTCAAGTGGACACCATATTGTGAAGAGAGCTTCCGTACCTTGAAGAAAAAGTTAGTCTCAACACCAGTGTTGACTCTGCCAGATATTCGAAGAGATTTTCATGTGTATTGTGATGCGTCTTGACAAGGACTGGATGTGGACTAATGCAAGATGGAAATGTGGTATCTTACGCCTCACGTCAGCTTCGTCCTCATGAGCTGAACTATCCCACTCATGACCTAGAGCTAGCAGCAGTAGTGCATGCTTTAAAGATTTGGAGGCATTACCTCATCGGCAACAGATGTGAAGTGTTCACCGATCAAAAGATTCTGAAGTATATATTCACGCAGCCAAATCTGAATCTTAGAGAGAGAAGATGACTAGAGTTGATTAAAGATTATGACGTGGGAATTCACTATCATCCAAGCAAGGCTAATGTAGTGGCTGATACACTAAGTCGAAAAGGGTATTGCAACGCAGTAATTCTCCAAGACAGAGCCCCTATGTTGTGTCGAGAGATGGAAAGGTTGAATCTGGGAGTCACAACCCGAGCATACCTTGCTACGCTCAAGGCAAGACAAGTTCTCGAAGATCAGATTCGTGAAGCTCAGAAGGAAGATCCAGATAAGGCTGATATCAAGAAGAACATGAGGAAAGGGAAAGCTCCCGGTTTCTCGGAAGATGAAATGGGAACAGTTTGGTTTGGGAATCATCTTTGTGTGCCAGATAAGCCAGGGTTGAAGACCACTATCCTAAAGGAAGCTCATGATACCTTGTACTCTATCCATCTCGGAAGTACGAAGATGTATCAAGACTTAAAAGAGAAGTATTGGTGGGTTAGTATGAAAAGATAGATTGCCAAGTATGTGTCGATGTGTGATACTTGTCAGCGGGTCAAAGCAGAACACCAAATACCCGTAGGACTGTTACAGCCTCTTAAGGTTCCCTAATGGAAGTGGGAAGAAGTCGGTATGAACTTTATTACTGGCTTACCCAGAACTCAAGCATGTTATGACTTGATATGGGTGATCATTGATCGTTTGACTAAAGTGGCTCACTTCATAGCAGTCAAGACAACTTACAGTGGTCCGAAGTTGGCAGAATTGTATATGACACGGATAGTGTGATTGCACGGTGTTCTGAAGAAGATCGTCTCCGACAGAGGAAGTCAGTTTACTTCAAAGTTCTTGAAGAATCTACAAGAAGAGCTTGGTACCCGGTTGAATTTCAGCACAGCGTATCATCCTCAGACAGATGGTCAGACAGAAAGGGTCAATCAGATTCTGGAAGATATGTTAAGAGCTTGTGCTTTAAATTTTGGAGGTTCTTGGGATAAAAATTTGTCGTACGCCGTGTTCTCCTATAACAATAGTTATCAGGCCAGTCTACAGATGTCACCGTCTGAAGCTCTGTATGGTCGCAAGTGCAGAACCCCTCTGCTTTGGGATCAGACCAGAGAGAGTCAAGTTTTTGGAACAGATATCCTCCGTGAAGCTGAAGCCAAGGTTAAGATTATACATGATAGGTTGAAGATAGCTCAGTCCCGTCAAAAGAGTTATGCCGACAATCGTCACCGGGATTTGTCATTCAAAGAAGGAGATCATGTTTATCTCCGAGTCACCCCACTTCATGGTACGCAGAGTATTAATACGAGAAGCAAGTTAGCACCTCGCTTCGTTGGGCCATTCTTGGTTACCCATCGCCGAGGAGAGGTTGCATATGAGTTAGAGCTACCAGCGTCATTGTCAGGTGTGCACAATGTGTTTCATGTCTCGCAGTTGAAGAAGTGTCTCCAAGTGCCTACCGAACAAGCCGATCATCAGCAGTTAGATATATAAGGGGATCTGACTTATGTGGAGAAGCCTATCCACATTCTGGATACCAATGAGCGAGTTATAAGGATGCGAGTTATCAAGTTCTGCAAGGTTCAGTGGAGTAACCATTTGCCAAAAGAAGCGACGTGGGAAAAGGAAGATGAGTTGAAGGCTTCACATCCTGAGCTGTTCGACGGTCGTTACGAATCTCGAGGACGAGATTCTTTGTAAGGGGGTAGGTTTGTAACACCCGTATTTTCAAAACCGTCAAAACTGAATTTCAAACCAAATTCAAATTCAAAACTATTTAAAGGCAGAAATACCTTGCAAATTAAAACCTTTAATTAAACTATTGAATTTCGAAATTTATTGATTTTGTAAGGATCTTAAATCCTTAAAGTATTTTACAGAATTATTTTAGAATTTTTCGGATTCAAATTCATATTTAAAACTTCAAAACTATTTTTCTGAATTGTTTTTTATCAGAAAAAGCTTTTAACCCTTAGTGGGCCGCAACTTCCGTTTTGCCCCAAGACGGCCCAAGCCTGCCAACAGCCCTCCCCCTCTCTCTGGCGAGCGGGGCCCGCCTGTCAGCGCCCCCTCTCTCGCTGCCTCCCAGCCCCACTCGCCAGCGCGCCCGCCAGCGCGCCTCCACCCGGGGCCCGCCTGTTAGCCCCAGAACCCCCTCGTCGGTGCCCCCTTTTCCCTCTCCCCTCCCCGCCGCAACAGAAACTCCGGCGAAGCCGGAGCCCTCTCTCGTGCATTCTAGAAGCCCTCGCCCCACGGTCCACCCCCTTTTTAAGCCCCGCCACCAAATCCGCAATGGATTTTCAGTATCCCCTCCCGCACTCACCGGATTTCGCCGAAGCACCCCCCTGCCGCCGCCGCCCTGCTCTTGCGTTCGGCCGCCGCTCATCGTCGCTAGCCACCGCCCCCCGCCTTTGTCGGTCACCGCCGCACCTTCGTCGTTGCCCTCTCCGGTATGGCCGTGAAGCCCGCTTCCCCCTCTTTCCATTTTAGTCGTCGCATCGGAGTCCCAATGGCCGTCGTCGCTATGGTAGATCACCGTCGTCTCACCGGCATCGTGGAAGAAGCCCCCCTGGCCTCCGTGTCGCCCGCGCGTGCCGGATGCGCGGCCGTCTGTCGGATGCCGATCGGACGGTCGGGTCGGCCTAGTCCACAGCGTGGTGCGCGGGCACGTGGTGCACTTGGTCCACCATGGACCCAGGGCGCGTGCAGTCTGCAGTCCACCGTGGACCATCGGCACGGGCGCGCGGTGCAGCAGTCCACCGTGGACCAATACCGTCTGATTTAGGGTTTAAATTTTTCAAAATTGTTGTTAAACTTCTAAAATTCATAGAAAAATCAAAATAGCTCCGATTGAGCCCATTCAAGTTCCTGTATCTTCACAAAATTATGCTCTATCTACTGGAATGCTTAGTTTATACTGTTTACATTGTCTATTGTGTTGTTGTTCATTGATTCATCGATTTGCGTGTTGTAGTCGAAGTCGACGCTAGCGTGGAGTCGCCGCTTCCTGCCGAAGACCCGTATCAGTACTACGAGGAACAAGGCAAGTCACCGGACCCTGTTGTGGACATAGTTGATCATGTTGAACCCAATTTTTGAATAATCGCTAGAACCCATAGGTTAATAACTGCATGGTAGTACTCACTTGCTTAAGTAGCTTTGTTGTAGTATTTCTCATTGATGTGCAAACCCAAGCCATGTATTGTACCACGTTCTACTTGTATCCATTATGATTAATAGTTAGTGCTCTATGGTAGAGGCACCTTGCTTAGGCTTGCTTAACTTCAATCATTACTAGTCGACATGTTGGACTCTATATATACCCTTTTGTTATATATGTCTTGTCTCGTCGATGCTCTGTGATGTTGATGGTGATAGATATGGAGAAGTAGTAATATTGTGCATGGTGGGTTCCGTGTGCAAGCTCGGGCATTGGTGGTCGCACTCGGGGCACTATAAGGACCGGTCTGCGGAATCTGTTACAAAGCATAGTCGTGCTAATCACAAGTCTATGGGTAAGACCTAATCCGTGGTATGAGTCGATTCAGCTTGATGCACCAAGCAGAGGAGACAAGACCATCTATCAGGAGTTGCCTAGTGATGGCTTGTGCTGATGAGGCACTAATGGGGGTCGCACGTCTACCAATCAGGGTTTGCCCAGCCGTTATGGGTGAGATCCCAATGGAGCGTCGATGAAACCTTGTGGGGTTGTCCTCTTGTTGAGCTGGGTCATACGAAGGGTTTTGGCATGCGTTCCTGTGACTTGGGTCATCGTAACACACTGCGGTGTGTAGGGACAAGTGCCTTGTCGGTAAAGTAATACACCTCTGATCAAAGTATCACCTTTTTGAAAAGTCATGCCCACGGTTATGGGTGAGCCCAGTGATGTTCTCCACAGTTAGCTTTCAGTGTCGGAAGTGTGATTGGCATATCATGTTTGGGATGGTTTGAAAGAGCGAGTTGGCACAGATGTGTAACTCGAGATAGTGGGAAGTCAGTTCTCATATTTACTTTAGCATGTTCTATTCTACTTTAATACTTCTCACTAAAGCTTAAACAACACTTAACATGCTCTTTTATGCAATAAGCCTAGACTATGCATCCTTGTTCATCAACCATCATTACTTGCATGTCGGTGGCTTGTTGAGTACTTCTGTACTCACCCCCTGTGGACTAATTCTTTTAGATGCGGTGTATCAAGAAGACGAAGGCGAGGAGTTGCGTCCCAGTCGAGGAGTTGGATCCTATGAGCCAAGACATTCAATAGCTGCTTTTGCTTTGCTTCCGCTTTGATTTCAGTTGTAATAAGTCTAGCCCACGAGCTACGTACTCTGCTTTACTTTTGCTTATTTTGTTGTCGGTTTGAGCGTCTTGTAATAATGACATTTCATTTTATATTCAATGAATGGCAGTTCGTGAGAACCCGGGTCGTTACAGCTGTGCAGGACCAAAGCGGAGGGGAGGCGAGCAATAGTCCCCAGCTGAGATGTCCTAGGCTGCTGGATGGGCAGCAGTGTCAAGGGCGGTCTTGTGCGTCTGAAAATGTGCCTCTACGGTAGTGGCAGAGCACAGTGAGTCATCTCAAGCAATAGAGGGACGACGGTAGGGGGCCTCACGTGGCCATGGTGGAGGAGAGGCGGCGTGTAGGACAGTGTCGGGGGGTCACATGAGGCTATGCACTACAAGAATCCTAAGAACTTCTGTCGGAAGTTAGTCTAATGCCGACAGAATAAGCTAAGTTTCGTCGGCAAAACACTAACTTTCGTTGACATCTGACTGATGGAGGCATTTCGATGTAAAATAGCTAACTTTCGTCGGCTAGGCGTAGTCGACGGAAGTTAGCCGAGACCTTTGGCCATGTCAGCAAAAATCATTAACTTTCGTCGGACAAGGGCCCATTAACTTTCATCGGCTATGGTCAATCGACGAAAGTTAATGCCCACTAACTTTTGTCGGTTTGACCATAGCTGACGGAAGTTACCTAGATTTTTTATTTTTCTGGTTCTCCTATTCACATTCATATCCAACCACAAAATCACATATTCACATTCACATATCCAAAACATAATCACATATTTACATCCACAAACACATTCACACATTCAAAATCATATCTACAAACACATTCAACAGCATAACCCAATCCTTCTCCAATAGCACGCCTGATAATGGTGCAATGGAGAATAACAACGTTATGCTACTGAAATCTCATTTGTACTCATGACTCATCATAAATACCACGTTCTGTCGCCCACTGTGAGGCTGTCCAAAAAGGGACAATTCCGGACCCACACATCTCACATGCATGACACGTGTGAGACATGTTGGTCTGAAACGGATGACACATATGTTTCGTTACATTACTTACATTTTTCTCACATACAAAAGTGCATAGGAAAAGAATTACACATCACATATATAATAGCACAACATATATTGCATACCTAATGAAATCATCAATAAACTACAAATTAATACAAGAATAAAATTAATAGCATATATAATAGCACAACATATATTGCATATGAAAAAAAGAAACATCGCATATGAAACACATGTAAAAGCACAACATTAATTACTACATGTACAAATATAATAGCATAATAGTCACCCTAACGAAATCATCACATAATACCACATTAATTATCAAGTATTTACATTGCTAATAACCGCGAATTAACATTAATAAATTAAAAAAATTCTGAAAATAGTGAATACCTTGGAGGTGGCGACGGACAAGCGAGGAGACGACTGGTGCGGGTGGAGACGAGATGGAACGACGATGCCAATAGCTTCGACGTGGTGGTGGTGTGGGCAGATGAGACGGTCGGGTAGCGGTGGCTGGTGGGACCGGACGGCGGCGGTCGGCTAGAGGCGGCGGGCTACGGCGGGTGGGCGCACGTGCAGCGGCGGCCGTGCGCACGGGCGGCAGTGGCTCGGGCGGGCGCGCGAAGTAAACAGGTAAACTAGGTTTCCTTGTACGCGCAGGGGAGGAAATCCCTCTGTAACTTTCGTCGGCCTCCTAATTTCTGTCGGCCATAGTATAAACCGATGGAAGTTAAGTTAACTTCTGTTGGCCACAGTGAAAACCAATGGAAATTAACTTAATTTTGCCAGCCTCCATTAGCCGACGAAAATTAATTAACTTTCGTTGGCTTTTAAAAATTCCGGCGGAAATTAAAAAAAACGATGAAAATTTATTGTTTTCTTATAGTGATTGCGGAGGGGAGGAAGCAAAGAAGGACTCTCACGGGAAGGTAATGCTAGCCTTATTTCCTTTGCTCGCTCAATCCTGGATCGATGGAGAACATCAATTTGGGGTGTTCAAGCGATCCCGGATGGAACCGCGTAGATACAGTGGATTCGACCAATCAAATGCAGGTACTTTCGGTCATATACGGTGGAGCCATGATCTATCTATCCAGATTCATGCAACTAAACACGCCTTAAAGAGCTAAGAAACTTAAAACCATTCGGAGGTGACGTCGAAATCACGGGCTCTCGGCCCCCTCTGACAATACATATGTTTAATCGTGCTCGTACAAAATGTTACCAAATTGTTCCTATGTAATTCATTATACACGTTATAAATGTCGGTTTAGCGCAGGAGTAAATATTACCATGTTATTACTACACATATAAACACCCTCTCTTTACATGGTGAGGGGATCAAACTCTAAAGATAATAATTAATACAACTCTCGTTCGAAGGTTGTCATAGGCCTCTAGCGCCGTTCAAACTCAAGGGCATGTTGGGTAGTTCAAAATTAGACTAACAATATCTTATGCGAATTGTTTGTTATTCGAACATGTACGAGTGGATATTGATAGTTTATCCGTGTAGAACTGACCTGGAGATGCATCAAAGGCATTACATTACCGCTACAAGTTATTTAAAGAAACCTCAACCTGATGGGAACTGAATGCCCCACAGTTTTTTAAACACGTATATTCGAGAGGCAACAAGTGATTTTTAAGGGTTAACTGTTTTTATATCACCGTTATTTTCTAATTAGCTAGAAATTCTATGAAAAATTCGATATTTACTTATTGTTAGTATTAGCTCTCGGGGGGAGAAGGGGACCGAATCCCTCTCCTCCCTGGTGATTCGGAATTAGGCTAACTAACCCCTAATGTCAAGCGCCCTGATCGGGGGCGCACTCAACTAACCTTGTTGAAGGGGCCCCCATCGCACAACACATATATATAAGGAGTTCGTTCTGAGAGAGAGAGCTCTACGTCCTTAGTCACCCGATCTATGGATTTTGTGCTGGAGAGACGGGAAGCCCCCTTCACCGTCAATCGCCGGACTTCGACGCCACGGACACCATCGCCATGGCGTCCTCATCCCAGAGCACAACCCAAAGGTATGCCCACTCTAAATTCTACCCTATCAGACCTAACCCTAGCGATCCTAAGCCACTTAGATTTCCTTCAATGGTATCAGAGCTAGTTTGTTCTAGGGTAGGCTAGTTAGGGTTTTGGGTGGCGTCGAGCTCCCTTGAGCCGATGCCACCACCACACTAAGAACCCCCCTAAGCTCTCTGTAAGCCCTCAAGTTTGCCCGCAATCAGCCCCCGCCTCTGTGAACCCTAAGAATCCCCATCAAAAATTAAGTGAAAGGCTCGGGAATCAAAAGAAATCCTAAGGAAATAGTAGAAGGATTAGGGTTAGGGCGAAACCCTAACCCTAACCGAGCGCAAAAGCCCTCTGGATCGGCCGGAGAAGACACACAAAAAAAAGAGAAGGAGAAGATTAGGCTTAGGGATTAACCCTAACCCTAACAGTAAGATGAAGCTAGGGCCGGGGTCCTTACCTCGGTCATCGCAGCACGGACACCGCCTCTCGCCGGAGTCCGGGAAGTCCGCCCTTGCCGCACTCGCTCAGTCGCCGTCGCCGTCGCGGGCCGCCGCCACCACCTCTAAGCTCGGGTCGAGCGTGTAGCACCGCCGCCGGCGACCTCGGCGAACCCTCGCTCACCCTCGGGTGAGCGGAGGGATCCGGCGAGGAGGCCGGCGGGCGGCGCTCCGCCGTCGCCGCTCTGCCGCACCGCTCGCTCCGCCGCTCTGCTCACAGCCGGCCGCGCGAGTGGGAGCGAATGACCTAGGGTTAGGGCAGCGGTTTCGTTGGAGCCTTTTATACGGGCGAGGATCACGCGCAGCCGTCCGATCCAGATCGACGGCTGCCGTCGATCGGACCTGTTTTGGCCCAGGCGGGAGTGTGGATTCGCGGCCCAGGCCCAGGTTGCGGCCTGGGTGCGCGCGCGCGGGGGGGGGGGGCTGTGGGCCGACTGTTTTTTCAGTTTTGGGCTGGAATCCTTGCACAGTACAGGCCGAAATTCAATTTCTGAATTTTCAGGATTTTGGAATTAGTTTTTTCATTTATATTTTGTCTTGAAAATTCAGAAAAAATGCCCAAAATTAAGAAAAGATAAGTTATCTGCGGGGAAAATTTTGTATAAGTTTGTACATACTCAGAAAATTTATTCTGAATTTTTCAGCAATTTTAAGTACTTTTATGACTGTTTTCTTTATTAAATTTAGTCTGAGGACTATATTTAATTGAGAAATATTCCTTTAGATTTTGATTAAGTTTGAATTTAGATTTTATTACTGTTTTAAACAGTATAAGTTATCCGCGAAGAAAAATTTTGTACAATTTTGTATAGAATCAGTGATTTGTGTTTTGAATTTTTTCAGCATTTTTAAGCATTTTCATGATGTTTTCCCTTATTGAATTTAGTCAAAGGACTATATTTAATTGGGAAATATTAATTTAGAACCTTTTGTTTAAGTTTAAATTTAAGTTTTATTATTGTTTTAAGCAGTGTATTAATTAAAATTAAGTCTTTCCGCTGTGCATGTTTAGATTAAGTCTTTAATCGTGCGTACATTGTTTAAAGTTAGTATCATGCTGTAAATTCAGAATTTTATTACTGATCAAGCAGTGTATTAATTAGTTTTAAGTCTTCCGCTGCAAATACACTGTTTTAAGATTAGTACCATGTTCATCCTATCAATTAAGTAGCATTTATTCTGTCAATTAAATTTGAACCAACAAGATAATTTGATTTGACATTATAAATGTTGAATTTTGTTAACATAGTGATTTTATCTCCTGACCAACGTTGGTGATGAAATTACTGTGGTTCAGTTGAATTGATCCTATTTCTGCCCAACGGTGATGTAGAATTAATTCGCCTTTTAAGTATTAAGTATATCACATGTTAATTTTGACCAACGTTAAATTTTCATGTATCATATTATATCTGTTATAATATACTTTGATAATGTTACTTATTAGAAATTTGCTAAGTCATATCTCCGGCATCGAGTCTCTCAATGGTAAGAACTACGGTTCCCGGAGATGAGATATTAAGATAGCGATTGTGCTATAGTACATAAATCTTGCTGTAATGCGTGATTGTCTAACTAAGCGTGCAAAGCCCGTGATCTGAGAGGATGAAAGCCAAGAGGTTTTTGTCATAAGGTTACGTGGCCTCGCCGAAATAAGAATAAAATAAGACATATCGTACTAAATGAAATCAGTGGAAATACAAAATGTATTATGATTAAGAGCTCCATTATAGAGCCAATTAGGGGTTCTATCCCACGTCATGATACTGCAAAGAGTATCTGAAGGTGACTTTTCTAAGGCGTATGCTAGCACGCTTATTAAGAAAAGCTTAGTAAGTTTTTGCGACATGGTTTTCAAAGATGAAACCCATGAATAAAGATCTCAAGGATGATATTATCGTCCAAATTGTTATTATGACGTCACACTAAGTTTTTTTCTGATCATTTTGTGATCAACTACAACTTACAGCGAGAGTGTTGGAGTTTATAGATGCTGATTTCAAACTATGTATAACAATTAAGTAAGCACGTAATGATTTAGGTCATAATGTGCAACATAAATAAAGGGGAAGAAGCATTATAAGACTCGTTCTAATAATGCTAAAGACTCCTCTTATAAGCTCACATAAAGGAACATGATGTCCTGAAAGGACTTCTACAGACATTGTAAGGAGGAACATCACATGAAGGAATATGTGGAGTTTCCAAAAATGGATGAACAAGAATGGTAATAGATGAATTTTCGCACTTAGAAATAAAGTCTTTAGTTTTGCCTTTGAGCATGACAAACTTTATTTATTTTCTCAAAATGATTTTATCATCTGAGAATAATGATAAGACCAAAAGAATTGATGACGTATTTTCGAAATTATGGCACTATCTAATGGACCATATTTCGAGGGGGAGGATTGAACGTTTAGTCAATTCTTTCGCTTTAGTTCCTTTAGATTGAGTTTCAAGCATATATTGCATTAAGATAAATACGTCAAATAAATTAAGAAAGACACGAAATTAAGTCTAATGATTGTAGTAATTTTTATCTCCTGACCAACGTTGGTGATAATGTTATTATATTTAAGCTCAATTGATTCTAATTCTGCCCAACAGTGATTTAAGATTAATTGATTAACATTTATCCAATCTAAGAGCGATGGACATAGTAAGGTGCACTCGCACTTCAGTGGACATAGTAAGTAGTATGGTAAGTTATTCCACTCTACCGATTAATTTGTGAATGGAGGCATTCAAACCACCATTCATAATTTTAATTGGATCCTTAATAAGTCTGTGCCTAAAAGCACCATAAGAATTTTGGACAGGACGATAACCATTTTCTAAATTATTTTAGAATAAGGGTATGTCGTCCTGCTAAGGCTATATTTTAACCCAAATATTAATAAGTTAAAGTCCTAAGACAGTAAGTTGTCAATTTTATTGACTATAAAGATAAGTCTAAGTGATCTCGTTTTATAATGTCCTAACAGACATGGTAAGTTTGTAGAAATGAGATATGCATTTTATAGAAGATGCTTTAATCAGGGGGAGCACGGTACTTAGAAAAATTAATCTTGAAGAGAAGTGGGTTAGTGAATCCACTTCTATGATTCAAGAGCAATTTTTCCATGTACATGTGGTAGTGTCCTTTTGTCCAACACTTAAGTTTGGACCTTCATTAGCGACATATATTGTACATGAGGCTTCTGTTGTTCAGGAATCTACATTTCTAGGTGATGCTAATGAAGAAGTAAAGGAACAACTCTCTAACTTAGAAAATAATGTGCCAACTCAGATAAGAAGCAGATTAAATGAGACATTTTTGTATGTCTTATTTAAGGATTCTTTAAGAATCATTAAGGCATATTATGACTTAGTACTGCATCAGATTGATACAAAGACGACATTTTCAATAAGTTTAAATGAGAATGTCTATGACACAACTAAATGTTTTGTCATAGAAATGAAAGGAAATTTATGATACCATTTTATCTAAGTCCAATGGACTTAAATAAGTTTTAAGTAAGGGTATCTGAAATTTAATTAGACTATTAGAAAATTTTGGGTTTTAAGAATAATGAAGAGGACAATTGTGTTTGTCTAAGTTTTGGAATTTATTTTCCCAGTTTAGCATGTGGATGACATTCCGTTTTCAAGTGGTAATGTCCATCTACTATTAGAAACTAAGAAATATTGTCCTCTCATTTTGACATTAAGTATCTTGGAGAAATTTTCCTATGTGTTAGGATTGGAGTTTCTCTAAGATGTCATTAAGGGGGTATTAAGATTATCGCATACGGCATACTATATAGTATGCATGCGTATAAGCTATCGCCTGATCCGATAGTCAAGGGTGATAAGTTGGGAACTTTTAGTATCCCAGGAACCAATATGAGATCGATCAAATTAGATTGGTTCCATATGCTTCTGCTGTCGTAAGCCAATGTATGCTCAATTATGTACTCGCCCTGACTAAGTTTATACCGCCGGAATGCTTGGCAGATATCAGAAAATACAGAAATAGATCGCTGGATTAAATTAAGAAAGCCTTGAGATTTATATAAGGCACAATGACCTCATGCTAATGTATGAATGATTAAATAACCTAGCGATTGCGGGTTATTTAAATTAAGACCTTGCGAGATGAGTGAATGCTAAGTAGTCCACATTAAGATGTGTATTCACACTCGCAGAGGGAGTTGTGTCGTGGAAAAGCTCCAAACAAACTGTGACGACATCTTCTACGATGTATGCCGAGTTTGTAGTATGATATGAGGTGACCGGACAGGCACTATGTTTTAAAAAACTTATTCCGGTTTTAAGAGTGGTTGACAGCATTTTAAAACCACTTAAGTTATACCGTGACAATGAGTCAACAGTATATTTCTCCTATAACAACAAGTAGTGTGTTGCTGCCAAACACATCTAAGTTAAGTGTTATATTGTTGAGGAGAGAATCCAAGATCAAATGATAAGTAGAGCATATAAGTACCAAGCGAACGCTTGCGGATCCGCTCATAAAAGGCTTACCTCCCACTGTGTTCAAAGAACACTTAGTCGACATGGGTTTAAGGAAAGCCTATGATCTATGGATTTATAAGGGCCCGAAATGAGTTGAGAAACTATTTCAAAATGGAAATGTGCATTGTAGTTGTTGAGTCATATAGTACGTAACTGACTATTATGATGCAACGTGCTCTATGCATTGATCTATAATGGAATAGGTGTAATGTTAAGTTAAGTTAAGAACTAAGTCGAGATCTAGGGGGAGAATGTTAGTATTAGCTCTCGGGGAGGAGAAGGGGACCGAATCCCTCTCCTCCCTGATGATTCGGAATTAGGCTAACTAACCCCTAATGTCAAGCGCCCTGATCGGGGGCGCACTCAACTAACCTTGTTGAAGGGGCCCCCATCGCACATCACATATATATAAGGAGTTCGTTCTGAGAGAGAGAGCTCTACGTCCTTAGTCACCCGATCTATGGATTTTGTGCTGGAGCGACGGGAAGCCCCCTTCACCGTCAATCGCCGGACTTCGACGCCACGGACACCATCGCCATGGCGTCCTCATCCCAGAGCACAACCCAAAGGTATGCCCACTCTAAGTTCTACCCTATGAGACCTAACCCTAGCGATCCTAAGCCACTTAGATTTCCTTCACTTATATGTCATTACTATTTCAAAACCACTCTTTTATGTCATTTGGACTCATCTACAGACTCAAATATTTGCTCATATGTTATTACTATTTCCAATTTGTCATTTTATACTATTATTTTTTATGAATATTTGGATCCAAATAGTATAAAAGAATGAATTTGAAACAGTAATAGTATATGATTAAATACCGAAATTCTTATGAATTAAAAAATAACGGTGATACAGAAGCAATTAACTTTTTTTAACCAAAGCCTAAAATTTGTTCTTCCAGGGGTGATGAACTGGAGGGGCTATCTGAGCAAGTTATTTTGAGATTACTGTAAAAGCGGCAAAAACAAAAAGAATAGCAGACAACACGTAGAAAGTATAAGATAAGAAGCTCGTCTCTTGCTGGCGAAGCAGCCTCGCCACGAAGATAACAAACAAAATTTCTCACAAACCACACTGATTGATCGCGACGACTTGATCCGTCAAAAAGAGAGGCCGTAGAAAGTTTCTACAGGACCGCTGGGTTAGAGAGAAATCAAACTCTGTGTTCCATTCTAAGAAATGGACGCGTTGGGTTTCTCAGTTTCCGGTCAATTTTGACAATTGATACGGAGGAAAGCCCGCAGATTAATGAGCTCGGCCTACTCCCCTTCTACTTATGTGAGCTTTGGTTGAGCAATCGAACGAAAGCTGCAATACGCCTTCGAGATTGGGTGACGTATACTCCTTGCCAGTGAAGCTCCAAGTAAGCGAGTGGCGAGGCGCTTCCCCCGTCTCCCCGGTCGACGCCATGCAGCAGCAGCAGCAGCGCCTCGTCGGCCGCACCGGGAGCGGGCCAACATCTCTCACCCCAAAACCCCGCCGTTTGTGCGCCTTCGCGGCGCTCCCTCGCCTCTGCCGCTGCGGCCGACGGCGCCTCATCGGCTCCGCCTCGTCCGCCGCCCTCCTCCTCCCTGCGCTCGCCCTTCCGTCGCCCGCCGCCTCGCCCGTCGACCCCGATGTAGGCTAGCTACTCCCTGGCTCTGCTAAAACTCGCCGTGTTTGATGGCTTCCTGCTTCCTGCTTCCTCCTTCCTGGCCATAGCCTCAGTTGCCCGTACTTGCTTGCTTTGGCTTTGTGTGCAGGCGATGCTTGAGCGGGTTCACCCGGCCAGGCCGGACTGGTACGAGAAGTTCTATGCCTTGGCCATGGACAAGTTCACCAAGCCTTACGAAGCCGAGGTATATAAACATTTTCCCACTAATTTTACTTCGCCAATTTATCACGCTGAAGCTTGTGGCTTGCTAATTCAGTCAAAGATTATAATATTATAGGACGGAGGGATTTAGTTTTCTGGGGGGATTGTGATGTGATCATGCTGACCTTCTCACACAGTGAAGTTTGCAGATTGCAGAGTATAAATCAAAGATCTTTTCCCAATTGATGGCTGCTGGGAAGAACGTTCTTGAGCTTGGTATTGGAACAGGCCCTAACTTAAAGTACTATGCAAGTGCGGATGGTGTGAACATACTTGGGGTGGATCCTAATAAGCAGATGGAGGAGTACGCTAGAGGAGCAGCTGTTTCAGCTGGACTTCCACCATCAAACTTCACCTTCAGAAGAGGGGTATGATACCTTCTGATAAAGGACTGTTTTTTTTTCTGTTACTTTTGTCAAATGTCTTTGATCAATCATTGCATTTAGGTTGGCGAAGCTTTGCCAGCTGAGGATAATTCAATGGATGCAGTTGTTGGCACACTGGTTCTGTGTTCGGTAAACGACGTTGACATGGTATTAAGAGGTAATTAACGAAGCTCATCCCTTCATCTTAGAAGACCACATTAACTTTGTAAATGAATATAATATCTTTTCTCAGCGGAGAGTTTCATTTTCACTATTTCCTAGGCTCACAATGGTTGTCCGTCTTAGAAACGGATTAGCACCATATCATGATGATGACACTACTGCATTTCTTTCCCTCATTAATTGAATGTCATGTTAGCAAAAAATTTGATGTGTTATAGTAATTAATATCATAAAACCTCAATTGTGAATAACTTTACAGCATGATTTCTGTTCTGACTTCTGAGTAAGTGACTAGAACTGCTCTTTAGTTTTGATGTTTGAAAGTGTTGTAACTCAAGCTAACCTAACACCATATCCCATGGATCTTTTGACACCACCATTTTGCTCTTGTACACCGTCATTGTCAAGCTAAGAACCAGAGCCGATGATTTGCGCAGAAATAAAGCGAGTCCTGAAGCCCGGTGGTCTGTACATATTCATCGAGCATGTTGCTGCACCAGGTACTCTCCCTCACGTTCTACACATGAATGGCTTGTGGTTCTTTTTTCTAGAGTGTCTTTCTGGCGTTCTACAGAGTACAGACTACATACGGTATCGACGGTCCAACTCGTTTTGCGTCGTGTCTCTGTCTCACAGATGGATCCTTCCTCCGGTTCGTGCAAGGCGCCCTCAATCCTCTGCAGGAATTCGTCTCGGACGGGTGCCACCTCACGAGGAAAACAGGCGAGATCCTGGAGGGAGCTGGCTTCTCAAACTTGAGCCTGAGCTACACGCGCCTGTCTACTGCATATATCCTTAGCCCCCATGTTTACGGCGTTGCACGTAAATGACGCTTTCTTTCCGCGGTGTTGCAGTGTACCTTGTGTAAATCAACTTGTGATTTTGTGATATCCTGCAGCTCCTTTATTATTTTTGATTCAAAATAAAAAAAAACTAGATGGCATTACCAAAGAGACGGTACACTAATAACCTCGTATTAAGATTTTTAAGAACTAGGTTTAATCTTGATAGAGCTGTGCTAACCATGACGACTAATAGGATGAAAATGGACGGAAATGAGTGCTACTATATTTGTTTCCGTATTTTTTCACGGAAACGAAAACGAATATGAATATCTCGAAAATAGATATGAAAGTAGATATAATAGGAAACGAATATGGGCTGAATAAGGAACTGATATGAATAAGGAACTGAATATCTATTAGAATTATAAAAAAAAACTTAATATATGAAAAAAGCGCGATAAACAAATACATAGGTTCAATTTACATATATATTAATAAATGATAAATACATATAATAAAGTAAAAATAAGTGCTATTTTAGTTGTAATGAATATATATTATTTATGTTTAGCAAATAATTATATATTAATTTAAATTAAATTGTTTATTATTTTATAAATAGAATATAGTTTAAATTTTATATAATGTGAAAAAGTAAAGCTAATACTCTATATAATGCAGTAAAAAACTATGAAAACATAAACTTTTCATTTTGTTATGCGGAATATTCTGTTTTCGTATCCTTTTCTGTCGGAAATCGCTGTTCCGTTTCCGTTTTCACTTAAAAAACTTCATTTTCGTTTCAGCCCTGAGATTTTCCATATCCGTTTTCGTATAATTTTTCGTTTTTACATGAAACGGACGTCCGTTCTGTTTTCGTCACACTAAGAGCAACTCCAATAGGGCCCTGAGCCTCAAACTCATTTTTGAGAGTCGGCAAGAAAAATTGAGATCTAACAGGGCCCCTACTCGGCTCTCAAAAATAGGAGGGCTCTCAAAATATGCCACCAAGTCCTCATTCCTAGGGCCCCCCTATACTGGCTCTCATCTGCGCCACGTGTACGCACACGCTTTCCACTTGTTTAAATTTGAATATTTTTATTTGTATTTAAATATTCAAATATTTAAATATGATAGATGATTATGTTCCTATTGTTTAGATGGTTATGTTTCTATATTTAAATTTGAATATTTGTATTTGTATTTTAAAATTTTAATATTTAAATATGATAGATGGTTATGTTGCTATATTTAAATTTGAATATTTGTATTTGAATTTAAAATTTTGAATATTTAAATTTGAATATTCAAATATGATAGATGATTATGTTGCTATATTTAAATTTGAATGTTTGTATTTGAATTTAAAATTTTGAATATTTAAATATGAAAAATGATTTTATTTAATATGATATACGATTATGTTCCTATATTTAAATTTGAATATTTTTATTTGTATTTAAAAATTTAAATATTTAAATATAGCCATTCATTATTAAATAATAAATAATTTATTATGTATTATGATTTTATCAAATACATGTGTATAGTGTGTTAAGAAATAGTGAAATTAAAAATAGGAGCTCTGTTTTGAGAGCCTCTATTAGAATGGAATGTAGAAAATAAACCTCTCAAAAATAAGAAAACCCTAAAATTAAAAGTAGGAGTCACTATTAGACTCTACTACAACGTGAACTAGCACGCGGGGTTTCCCGGGCTGATATTTCCAGGCCAGAGATCCCAGATGGTTTGCTCTACTTTCGGATATGCGCAGTATGTTACGTGAGTTCTTTGTATTAAACGGGCTTTGCTAGGTTAATGTTTATATTGGGCTCGGCCGGTCAGGTAGGTATTTTTCTGGGAGTAGTAGTTAGTAGCTGGTAGCGGTAGTAATGATACGTCCTGTAAAACTAATTTCAAATCCGGTAAGTATTTTTGAAAAATTACGAAAATATTTTCCGTCAGCATTTGAAGTGTTGATCTAGGGATTTAGGCCCTAGATTGGCACTTCATCGAACAATCTAAGTTGATTGGACGACTATAGTGCTATGTCGGTAGATGAAACTTCGACAAAGTTCACTGTTAGCGAACATCGACAGTGTGTTGGATTTACCTGATCAGCCCGTACATGCTAGATCGGGCGATGAAATGTTGATCTAGGGTCTAAATCCTTAGATCGACACTTTGTCAACCGATGGAGGTTAGTTTTACGAAATTTTAATAATGTATATCAGATTTGAAATTTATTTTTAAAATGTACCATTTAAAAAAAATATAGTTCACACCACAACATGTTTGGGCAACCCTCTCAACAATTAAGCGGTTCATTGGAAAGATGTGATAAGAGAATTTTTCAAGAGGTCATTCATCTTAATACTACTTCTGTTTGATCGCTTGAGCATGAACACGTTTAATATTAGAGTTTTAACGAAATTTGATATCAACTAACTCACCTCACATTAATTTCACGGGCGGGAAAATTTTCGAAATCAAAAAATTAAAAATTAAAAAAAAAGTGGAAGAAAAAAGAGCTCACCGTGGCGCACCAGCCAAGTAGGTCACCATCGCGGGACTCGCCGGCGAGGGCCCTTCTTCTCTCCCCCGCAAAACGGTGGCGACGCCGACGCGCGCTGCGCCCGCATGTGGCTGTGAGCGACGATGGCTCGGTGGCTCCGGCTCGGACCAGCGGCATTCACTACGACTGTGACTCTGAGAGGCCGTGACGTCGCGGGGGGCTCACGGGTCCCCTTCCCGTCTCTGCGAAATGACCCCACGACATCCTTTACTTCTTTCTCCCGCGGAAATTTTCTCACGCAGACGAAGAGATTGATGTGAGGTCGAGCTTCAAACGTATGAGCATACGTCGACGACCGTAAGAACTACCACGACTCTACGCTCTACTGGGTAGTGTCGTAGTGATCCCCGTAATCTAGTCCTCTTTCAATTCTGCCATCGATCTGTCATGTGTGGTGTTTTTTTCTGCCGTCCGAACATGCGTGCGTTGGACAAACGATCTCTAGCGCAGAAACCGGCATGCATGGTGTCACAGTCAGCATGTGCTCCTGCTGTCTTTTATTGCCGCTGCTGCCCGCGGTTGCAGCGTCTGACAGAATTGAGAGAAGACGCAGGCTCGCCCAACCTCACGGCGAGTTTGCGACGCCTCTGTGTTGTGTGGGGCGGCGCCGTTTGGCGCGTTTTTTCAGTTTAACACTCCTTTTTTTCGCGGACAGTACACCCTTTGTAAGATTTTTTTCATTCCTATCAAAATCAGTTGGGTCTTGTGTAGTCTTCCAAGACAACACGTTGTAAGAATTTGCAGCGAGTATTGGCTTTTTCTCTAATTCCTTAGTAAAATTGAAGACGACGACAAAATTAAAATTAAAACTAAAGACCACACCAACCTATTTTCTATGGTTACACAATTGTGGGCAACAGCCCATGGTCCATGCCTCAGTGCCCGCCTTTTTTGGATTCTCGTACTCTGAGCGAGCACATGACTTGTTTGATTTCACAGCCAATACTCGCCTTCATTCCGGCCGGATAATCCCTAGTTTTTTTTTCCGCACACAATTCGATCTCGCTATAACTTCTGTAGGATTTTTCTACATGGAATATTAAATTGTTGTTTTTAAGCATCGTCAAAGTTATAGTATCAAAATGGTTGATTTAGACTTATTAACATGCTCGATTAATCCGCGTCAAATAAGCCTAGTCACTTGGATGAGAGGGCAACTGCTACGTCAGGGAGTCACAGCTTAAATTTTAATACTACTCAATCCAAAAAAAACTAATCTAATAAATGCGAATAGTCTCTCTTTATAAATTGCGGTCCAAATTATCAATGCTCGATACTTAATGTGAAACTAAACTTAACAATCTCACTTATTACATATCGAGACTACACATTAAGAATCTAGGAGTAGAATCTAGGAGTGATTCTTTGAAATTAAGAAGAAGGAGATGAGCTAAAAAAAAGTAGCTTCTCGCACAGAATCTGTTGGCGCAAAAGATTACGCTAACAGATTTTGAATAACCTCGAAAGGTTATAAGCTCGAAGTGTTTAGATGCGGACTAGTCTAGGCCTCCGTTAAAAATAATAATCTGTGACCAGTTCGAAGTATCTTTGTTTATCTGAATATTCGATGTCCCTTTACAGTAGAAAAGAAGAGTATTTATATGCATGGATACAATAAGAAAAGACTATTATGTCTTCTAGTTACAACCGCCATAGTGGGTACTATTCTTGGGGCTTCGTAGGGTAAACTAGACAAATACCATGTGAACACTCAGATAAAGCAGACGTCTTATCCCTTCTAGCGGCACTACTTCGGAATAAAAGGTTCCAGGTACGCCCTAGTGACGAGGCTCATACGAAAAACATACACTCTAAGGACAAAAGCCTATTGCAGAGTCCCATATACACTTCGGTCTTGTCGACATGCTTCGAGCTCTCCCCCTCGTAACACGACAACTGTTACCGATAGCTTCACACTCTCCACCTGTCGAAGTCTCGATTCAGAGCATCAATCTTTGTCGGGATTATTTCCCCCCAACAGAAGAGAGAAACAAGTTCTAAATCGCTCTAAATTTTTTTTTTTTTTGAGAAAGAGCAGGCAACAGCCTCTCCCATTTCCATTAAAGAAATGAACTCACAACTAGACCAGTTTTCAACAGAACGACGACAAACAACACAAAGATAATAGTCCAAACACCAGACAACAGGATAGAACTGAAATGGATGACTAAAACGTAGAAAGAAAACCAGACCACACTCGAACAACTGTCAACAGACAAAAGCTTACAAAGTATCAAACCCAACGACCCCAAGGCCGACCAAACATCGGAACTACTTTCAGCGACCGACTAACTTTCGTTCACCCAATGCCAACACGCTTCCTTGAGAAAGTCCAGCCAAATTTCTTGGAGAAGATCTCACTTGCTAGATGTGCGAGAAGGCGCACCCCCTCCTCCAACTCTTTTTCCTTTTCCGCCGACTTCTGGAGGATGGCACAAGAAGAAATCCAATAGCAAATATGGTTAATAAGGTCAAGAGGATCGGAAGGCAGTTTGTTATTAAAACATGCATCATTTCTGCATTTCCAAATGCTCCAAAAGACAGCTGCCAAACCCACTCCAACCACACTTTTGGAGTTCTTATCCAAATGTCCAAACCAGATTCGCCAAACATGCTCAAAATCAGTAAACGGACCAATACCAAAGCAAATATTCACTATCCCCCAGATAAATCTGGCTACCACACAATCAAAAAATAAGTGTTTGACCGACTCATTCCTGCCGCAAAAAGGACAGTTTCCATTACCTCCCCTCCAACCTCTTCTCATAAGGTTGTCTTTTGTCAAAATTCTGTTTTTTCTAGCTAGCCACAGAAAAATTTTGATTTTCAGAGGCACCTTCAGCTCCCAAATCACATTCCTGTGTTTGACCAAATGCTGAATTTTTATAGCAGTGTAAAAAGAACTAACAGTGAAACCACCTTTCTTGTTCAACACCCAAATTGTGTGATCCTTCTCATCATTGAGAACAACATTGTCACACAGGTCCTTCAGCTTAGTCCAGGACACATGTCTTTCTCCAATCAAACGTCTCCTAAATTTCAACGTCGACCATTTGTCCTCCCAAACATCCGCAACGGAAATGTCAGGAGACAAAGAAATATCAAAAAGATCCGGGAACAACTCAGCCATAGTGTTAGTTCCCATCCACACATCTGTCCAAAACATGGTATTCTTCCCATTTCCAACTTTTTTGCTACAAAACTGAGTGAACAAAGGTCTAACTTTCATAAGAGCCGTCCAAAACTGGGAGTCCCCATTTTTACGCTTAACCTGAGACAGGGTTTTTTTTTTAAGATATTTCTTTGTGAGGATCTGTTGCCAAACCCCATCCTCAGTTTCCAGTTTCCACAGCCATCTCCCGAGTAAGGCCACATTCATAATATCTAGGTCAAGAACCCCAAGACCACCATACTCTTTGGGTCTACAAATAACATCCCAATTAACCAAGTGATACTTCCTAATCCCCTGATCTTCTTGCCAAAGTAACCTGGATCTACAAAAATCCATTCTTCTTCTAACACCCTGAGGCAAGGGGTAGAAGGACAAAAAGTACAAAGGTATGCTACTTAAACAGGAATTAAGGAGAATCAGTCTTCCACCCATGTCTAACAACTTCCCCTTCCAACAACCCAGTTTACTTTCCATTCTCTCCTCACAAATTTTCCAATCTTTATTCCTAATTCTCACTTTATTAATGGGCAAACCCAAATATTTCATGGGAAAATCACCCATTTTACAGGTTAAAATTTGACAAAACTCTCTCTTCCTGCTGTCATCCATCCCAATGCAAAAAACCTCACTCTTGTGAAAATTTATTTTTAAGCCTGACATCTGTTCAAACAAGCAGAGAATATATTTCAGATGCTTGGCATTGTCAAGATCATCTTGCATCAAAAAAATTGTATCATCAGCATATTGCAACATTGATATGCCACTTGGGAGCAAATCACTCCCCAAACCAAACACAATATTATTCTGAACAGCCTTCCTCATAAGAAAAGAAAGAGCATCTGCAGCCAGATTGAAAAGTAAAGGAGACAAAGGATCTCCTTGTCTCAAACCTCTATGGGTTTTAAAATATTCACCAACTTGATCATTTAATCTGATGCTAACTTTCCCTCCCATCATCACCCTCATAATCCAGTCATTCCATTTATGGGGAAATTGTCTTAACTCCAACATTTGGTAAACAAAAGACCATTTAATTTTATCATACGCCTTTTCAAAATCCACTTTAAACATAATCCCCGATCTCTTTTTTTTATGCAAAGAATTCAGAATCTCATGTAGGACTACCACCCCATCAAGAATATACCTATTTTTGATAAAAGCAGTTTGATTTGCTGAAATCAAATCACCAATCACCTTTTCCAGACGATGCATTAGAACTTTAGTCAGAATTTTAAAACTAACATTTAACAGACAGATAGGTCTAAAATCCTTAACACACTCAGCATGCACAGATTTAGGGACCAGAGTGATCACTCCACAATTGAGCCTATCAATGTCATTATTCCCTTTGTGAAAGCCATCAAAAATAGCAAGTAAATCATGCTTAATCACATCCCAAAATCTTTTGTAAAATTCTACTGTTAGCCCATCAGGGCCTGGGGATTTGTTATTAGCCATTCCATCCACTACATTTTTGATTTCACTTTCAGAAAAAGGTCTTACCAAATCCCATTTATCTTCCTCCTTAATTTTTACCATGTCAGCAGTAGCAATTTTGATATTGATTCTATCATCCTCACCAAACAGCTTCTTATAGAATTCTGTGACATGTGTCATCAAATCCTTCTGATTATAAATGGTTTCATTACCATTTTTCAGAGAAGGAATCAGATTTTTCCTCCTTCTGCCATTAGCCTTAGCATGGAAATATTGAGTATTACTATGTCCTTCTAACATCTCCTTACTCTTACTCCTTTGAATCCATTTCAAATGCTCTTCTTTCAACATATTTTTTAATCTCCCCTCCAAATGTTTTTTTTCCACTCTACAGCTCCAGTCCATACCCCAAGTCTCACAATGCTTATCTAACTCATCGATCCTTTTTAAAATTTCCCCCTTACATCTAACATAATGACCTTCCCAATTAGCATTCCAACCTTTTAACTTCTTCCTCAGGGTCCTCACTTTGTCATGCCAAATATTGATGGGGGAACCACTGAATCTTGAGCTACCCCACACCTCAGCTACTACATTATGAAGATCAGGCCTTAAGAACCAACAGTTCTCAAATCGGAAAAACACATTATTAGTTATTTGATTACCAAAATCAATCAGCAAAGGAGCATGATCAGAGAGGGCCCTCTCCAAGGGGATAACCTTGGATAAGGGAAAGAGCCTCTCCCAATATACATTCATGAGGAATCTATCCAGCTTCTCAAAAGTTGGATCCTCATGGTCATTACTCCAAGTAAAAAGTCTACCACTCAAAGGTAGTTCCCTAAGATTATTCTGTTCTATAATGGCATTGAAAAGGAAACTCCATTTGTTATAACCACCTTTTTTGTTTTTCTCTTTATCCTTCCTAATAATATTAAAATCACCACCATACAGGGTGGGGCCATCACAGTTCTGGCAAATCTGAGCAAACTCAGTCAGAAATTTCTCTTTCAAAGAGTACTGAGCTGCACCATAGACAACAACAAGAGTCCAAATGTGTTTATCAACCTTGCCCATCACTTTCAGCTTAAGACAATGATCACCCTTCTCAACATTAATGACCTCAAGTCTATCCAAATTAACACCCACAAGGATCCCCCCTGATTTACCATGAGCAGCATTCCACTCCCAATGAAAATCCTTGCCACCACACAAGGATTTAAGGAACCTGGGTGTAAAATCAGTCCTCATAGTTTCTTGCATTCCTAAGAAATCCAATTGTTTCTTAATGCACATATCAGATACATGCTTTAATTTTTCTATATTACCCATCCCTCTTATATTCCAAATCATGCCTTTCATGAGATCTTTCCTGTTTTGTTTTTTTTAGTCATTTTTTCCTTGGATTCACCTTAGTCATACTAAGGGTTCCTTTTTTTGTTTTTACAGCAGATGTTAATTTGACTCCCCTACACGACAGAATTTGTGATTCCACATCATCACACATCATCTCAGCCTCCCACTCATTTGTTAGGGTTTTCAACTCACAGAGCTCACTTTCCTTGTCATAGTTATCCTCATCCTCAACATTATCTTTACCCTGAGCAGCCAAAAACATAGCCAATCTGGCATGTTCTAGACTTCTAATTAACTCAAGGTTCTGATCAATTTGTTCAATAGAACAACCCAGAGACACCCCCAAAACACCAGCCATTTGGTGAAGGGTAACATTATCATCGTTAATAAAGGAAGGAACAGGAGTACCTTTGTTAACAAAAGCATTTTGGGCTTCTTTTCGAGAAGTGGCCAACTCCAGCACTGATTTGTCCTCCTTCAGCTTAAGCCTCTCGCATCTCCTCCTTTCTTCCTCTTCATGATCCTTATCCTTCTCCACCATCATAATCCCCACCCTGGCAGCAAAGTCCACTGACTCCTGAGAGTCCAAATACTCCTCACTATCCGTAATATGAAGCTTTTCCCCCTCACCACCAGAGTTTAACTCATTGTTATCATCACCCCCCTCTTGAGTGATATCACCTATGTCTTTACCCCCAACAGCAGAAGGAACAACAGCTGCAATATTATCATCAGAATTCCTGCTTATCTTTGCATCAAAGCTCAACTTTGCTATTTCATCCATTTGAAATTTTTCAGCTATAGCCTCATCATCAATCTCTACACACTGAACATAAGCAGCCTCCTCCATGTTTTTATGTCCAGAACCCTCAGCAGAAACATCATTCATCACCACATCCAGACCACCTTCCTTGCAACCCACATTTCTTTTTTTTTCAGGAAAATCTCTCATCAAATCTTTGCTACCTCCTCCCTCATTGTCCAACAGTCTTTTGCCTTTATCTTTGTTTTGCACCCAGCCTGTCTTGACAACCTCATCCAAAGTGAAGGTAACTTCATACATCAATAAACTAGGGGTAGTCAACATCAGATTTAGAGGAAGCACAAAGGTATTCATCATCCCAATATTGATCCTCACCACATCCCTAGTCCTAACAGACTCCATATCCACATCAACCACCACACCTAAATTGGATCCAACCTCACATAAGGACAGGTAGCTCTTCATGGAATCAGGTAGACCAGAAACAACCACCCACACCTCGTGAAGTCGACCAGCAGCTAAAGCTTCCTGAGTCCATGGCCTGACTTTGATCCTGACATTTGTCCCTTTCAGGGTAAATTCTTCAAAATTAGCGATCTCATCCAATCTCATTTTGTTGGGAAAACGGATTTGAAAAGTGCCATTTGCCATGTCTTTAGCTCTCCAAATCCAATTCCACTTGAATTGGTTAGAGAAACCTTCTTCCATCAGTCTTTCAGAGATATATTTTCCTTCCTCAACTGAGATCAGCGCCAGCGGATTCACATGTTCTCTATTGGAGACATCCTTGGCATTCTGAATTAAAATGCATCCAAGACCATTTGCCCCACATCCAACAAATTTAGAAACCGGCTTCAGTTGTTTCTCCAAGAAACAATCAGAAGTTCTGTGAGAGTGCTTTCCACAGGTCACACAAAACACAGCCACTTTACAATCCTTAGCAAAATGACCAAGCCCCTTACATCTAATGCAAACCACATTATCAATCCTAGCACCAAATTTCCCCTCAACTACAACATTCCCCGTAGCAGAAGGGTTATCAGGTTGTACCTTCGGGATATCCCCTGCAGACTCAACTCCAACAGCCAAATTAGCTGCTTCGTCCCAAGTTGAAGATGCCTCAGCAACAGTTTCCTTCTTATCACCTTCCTGATTCCCAACAGCAGCCACAGACAACCCCGTCGCCTTCATCAACCCCTCCCCGACCGTGGAGGTTTTGGCCGAGCGCAACGGAGCCCGACCACCTCTTCCTTCCACCGGTCCGCCACCAGCCCTCCATGTATTGGAAGGGCGATGAGGAGGTCGCGGACGCCAGGCGCGGTTCCCCCAATCAGCCATCCGGGTAGAGGAAACAACTTGTGAGAAACTCTTGTTTCTATTGAGTGCAGAACCACAACTCCCTCCACCAACCCCAACACGCGGCCACTCCTCCTCCCACGCCCGAAGATCCGGACCCCAAAGATGTTGAAAACACACAGCAAGATGTGAGAAGGAGGAGGAGGAACAATCAAGGGCAAGCGGACCGCCGCTAGGGTTAGCCAACTGCGGGGGGAGGCGGAAACAATCCGGAAGCGCGCATAATACCAATCCCCGACTTGGGTTGGGCCGCACAGACTCTGGAAGAGAGCCCACCTGACCAGAGGCTAAGAACCCTAGCCCGCTTCCCTGACCTTCAGCCGTCCATAACCTGTTCGCGACCTGGGCTTCATTCCGACTAACAACCAGCCCAAAAACACCATCACCATTTCCCCCACCGGACCGAAAATCAGCCCCGACGAGAGAATCGACGAGACCAACCTCCGTGAATAAAGGGCTTGCGGTGGAGGAGCAACTTCCTCTCATCCTCCCCGACTTGGTGCACCATTAATTGCGAGGTGAGGTGTCCTAAATCGCTCTAAATATTACTCTGTAGATGAATGTTGTCTCAAACTAAAAACCAGTATTCTAATCCTCAAATTAATTTATATCAGACAAATAACTATTGTTGTAACAGTTTTCCTAACGTGAGAGCTCACGGAGGTGGTGGTTTTTATTTGAGGATGTTGACGAACGAAACCCGTCAGACTCACCTAGACTGTGGTCTACTTGTCTTGTGGACGGGTCAAAGATGCCGTTTAAACGTTGCCTTAAAATAAACGGCGTTAGAAATTTAGAATAGTTCCGTTTTCTCACAGGCAAATTGCTCAAGTACAGAAGACCTTTCCACGTCGGTTTCTTGTTTTAGAAGCGCGCTTTTTCTTCTCCTCATAGCATAGCTATTTTCTTCGCTTTTTAGAATCAAAGTTGCTTTATTTTATCTGTTGAGTAGAGTATGCGCTAGCCCTTGGAAGCTTTGCTGCTGCGAGTTGGTTTGAAGGCCTGAAGGGTAGCAGCAGCCGTAAAGTACTCTACGTTGGTCGGCGATTCACCCCGGCGAAGAAAGCAAAGCCGCGGCCTTTGAGTGTTTGACGAGGCCGTAACTCCCGCTCACCGCGTCCGGTTTCGACTTCCAAAGGCGCACCCGCCCCGGCACCACCACCGCACGCCGCACGCCGCACGCCGCACGCAGCACGCAGCGTGGCAGCTTGGTGCTCTTTATTGCGCCACCAGCCCACCACCCCTACGTTCCTACTTTGTTTCCACTCCCGCCACGCCTCCCAACGTCCCCGAAATCCCGTGTCCCGATGTGCCGGAGGCCGGAGCAGCTGCTAGCTTTTGCAGGACCGTGCCCTCTGTGGACTGTGGTGAGCCCAACCCGCGTGCGCCGCGCCCAGCGCCCTACGCCGCACGCCACCTGCGCGGTGCCGTTTCAAACCGTTCGATTCGATCCACACCCACCGTACCTCTATTTATTCCCCCGCCGGCGCCCGCACCGAACAATCCGCACACCGCACTCCACGCCTCCGCTAACACCCGCGGCTCTCTCCCACGGTAGCTGCGTCGTCCACTCGCCCGTGGGAGTGTGCCAACCCGTCCTGTGCCAATGGCGGCCCGCCGAGCAGTCGCTCTAGCTGTTGCCCTCGTGGTCGCGCTGCTCCCGCTCCAGCTCGCGATGGGTCGCGGGCATCATGGTTTGGGACAAGGGCATCACCACGGTTTGGGGCACGGGCATGCAGCGCCGATCGGTGGCGGTGCGTGGTCGTCGGCGCACGCGACCTTCTACGGCGGGGGTGACGCGTCGGGCACCATGGGTTCGTGACCGCACCGAGCAGACATTACGTTACGCCTCTTACATCTGTGCATTGTGCTCACCTTTTTTCTGCTTGTTCGCGGTGTGCAGGAGGGGCGTGTGGATATGGTAACCTGTACAGCCAGGGGTATGGGACGAACACGGCGGCGCTGAGCACGGCGCTGTTCAACAACGGCCTCAGCTGCGGGGCGTGCTTCGAGGTGCGCTGCGACGCGGTCAGTGGCGGTACCCATTCGTGCGTGCCGGGCTCCGTCGTCGTCACGGCCACCAACTTCTGCCCGCCCAACAATGCTCTCCCCTCCGACGACGGTGGCTGGTGCAACCCACCGCGCGAGCACTTCGACATGTCCCAGCCCGTCTTCCAACGCATCGCGCTCTACAAGGCCGGCATTGTCCCCGTCTCCTACCGGCGGTCAGTAGCTAAAGCTGCCAACTTTTCACCGCACCGCTTACCTTTCTTACATCTTCTGTATCCGACCATGGCGTGTTTGTTTGTGTCTCCAGGGTGGCGTGCCAGAAAAAGGGAGGCATCCGGTTCACCATTAACGGGCACTCCTACTTCAACCTGGTGCTCGTCACCAACGTGGGCGGCGCCGGCGACGTGCACGCGGTGGCCGTGAAATCGGAGCGTTCTGCTGCCTGGCAGGCCCTGTCACGCAACTGGGGCCAGAACTGGCAGAGCGGAGCGCTCCTCGACGGCCAGCAACTCTCATTCCGCGTGACCACCGGCGACGGCCGCTCCGTCCTCTCCAACAACGCCGTCCCCCGTGGCTGGTCCTTCGGCCAGACCTTCAGTGGGGCCCAGTTCACCTGAACCCATCGATTATTATCACTTATCGTCGTCGTAGTAGTTGCCGTAGTACTATGCTCCCATATGCACCGTGCCGTGCCGGGAAGTGCCATGGTTTTATGGTTGGCACCCGTCTCGCTTTGGGTCTCTGCAAGTGTCGTCCTACTATGCCATTAGCATGGTCTTTTGATGCTTTGTGCTGGTGGGCACTTCTAGTTTTAGTTGAGCAGTAAGTAGTATTACCATTAGTTGGGCATTTCAGTGCTTTTGGCTAGGAACTGGAAGTGGTGGTAAGGCTAGCCTAATTAACAGAGGCTGCCTTGTATCACCCGCCAATTAGCAAATTATGGCTTCGTACTGCCTTCTCCGGAATGTGATATTTTGTATCTTTCCGCCTGGTTGGTTGTGTTGTAAACGACCACATTTTCTGGCCTTTTGGGTCTTTAATTTATGGACAAACTCGTTACCATTCTCGGTGCAAATATCGTTTTGATCGCCTACAAATCCGCCGTATTCGTCGGTGCAAACATTCGGCTCGACTGAGCGACGGCGAGCACCAGGAAGAGAGTTCCATGTTAATTGTATTCGAAGTTATCGGTTCCTGCTGGGATTTGCAGAAATAGTTGTATCTACACTCCACCCTACATCCCACTATCAGGAAATATTGGTCAATTTATTTAATTAGAAACAATGTGATCTATGCTGATGCTTAGATTTGCAGCTCAGCGAAAGGTCTTGTCATTGTCGGTGTATTAAAAAAATATGATAGCCTCCTTCAACAGTAGTAGGAAACTAATCCTCCAAAGGGGGAATGCCTCTTGGTTACGAGGACGATGCGTCTAGTTTAGTAGGTATACTGCCCGGGATTCGCGCGAAACTTTTGGACGAGTACATAATTACCTCTAGGTATTATACATTGCCTAGAGAGGACATCCAAATGTACCATTAAAATTCTGCAGCTAGATATTGAATAATTACGATTAAAATTCTGCAGCTAGATATTGAATAACCTAAGTCGACATTGACATACAGATATTGATACGGTGAAAATGTTTTTACCCTAACAAAATGATGATAATAAGGACTACGAAGCTCCCTTCAAATCCTGCAGCGACAACTTCAGCCTAAGGGGGTGTTTGGTTTGGGGTTGCTAAAGTTTAGGGACTAAACTTTAGTCCCTTTTAGTTCCTAAATTGCCAAACATGGGGACTAAAAGGAACTAAAGTTTAGTCCCTAAACTTTAGTCCTTTAGTCCCAAAAACCTTGCTAAAAGAGACTAAAAATACTATTTATCTCCCAGCCCTCACTCTCTTTTAGTTTTTTAGTCCTTAGAACCAAACAGCAAGGGACTAAAGTTTAGTCCTATAAAAAAGATGAGATAAAGTTTAGTTTAGTCCCTAAAGGAACCAAACAGGCCCTAAATCACCTCAAGACGCTCAAGAGTGACGACGTAGAACCTCTTATCATCGTGAAGACTACTACACCGAAGGGGCGTACCATGAAACCATTTAAAGGTGATGTTGAAACTATAGGCTCCATGAAACCATTTAAAGGTGATGTTGAAACTATAGGCTCCCCGTCTCCGTTTCTTCCGATACAATACAACGTGTGTCTATTTATATGGAGTGTTTCTAAATTATCTTTATGCAATTTATTATGTAATATTATAATAGTCGATTAAATGTATAGGGTAAACTAGTATTACTTTATTGTTACTGTACTTACAAATATCATCCCTCTTGTAGGGGAGAGATGCGAATAATTGTTGTGTTAATCAATACAACTCACGTTCAAGGGCTATTATCCGCTTTAAAGGTCTCGATCATTGTTCAAACCCCTGTCAACACTTCGAAACCTTCACGGTTTCAAATACTAAAACATGTCTCGCATTTTTAGATTATGGAAATAGGCCAAAGTGTGGATTAGGAGTATCTGTATTTTAGAGATAAAAGTAATCTTTTATTTAGAGATAAAAGTCATTTATCAGTCATTACCCTATTTGATTTTTTTAAAAGTATTATATTTTAGAACGGCTTAAATACATTTCAGCACATAGAGATTCCTTGCACAGCGACATAGAGATTCCTGCTCGAGTGGTCAAGCGGTGTAGAGCATCCCAGAGTCCAGACACAATACCGGTAAGACTCGTGCAGCGAGTCATCAGGGCAGTGCTGCTCTACGCCTCTACTGGAGTGGACTGCCAGGGAAGCTGGGCTCCAAACATGCATGGATGCCTCATGCCTCGGAGCAATGGTCACTTGGTCAGCAAACAGGAATCTGATTCTGCTGGATGCGTTTTTCTAGACAAGTCATTCCAAGCTCTGACTGTCTAGTTTGACCGGAGACCATCTTCTACCCTTTGGATTCTTCTGATGGTGTCCAACTGTTACTCGAGTGTAAGATTAACCCAAAGCTTTTGGTCGGGCCATTGCTGCTTGAGCAGAGACACTGCCTTAACACTTTGCCAAAATTGACCGCTGCCTTGTCATAATCTAGAGACGAACCAGGCAGATTAACCCTGCAAATATCATGTCCTTCGGACACGACGCCGACAGGCAATCTTTTGGCATGCATGCTCAGGCCGTTTCGCACGACAAGAAGATAACTGACAGCACTCTAGGACTGTTGTTTACTAAAGCTTTAGCAGTTAGCAGTTAGCACGCGTCGGGCTTGAATCAAATTCGAGTGGCCGGGAGCCGGGAGCCGGGAGGGAGGCGCGCGGCGCGCCATTGATGTGTTGCTTGCTTTTTCTTCGCTGGTCGTAGGAGAGAGAGAGAGGACTAGAGGAGAGACATGGCACTATGGCAGGCACAAAAGCCACCACCTACCCGTCCCGGTTGATCGGCTCACACGAAATGTGGTGGTGTTGGCGGCGGCAAGCAACGTGCAAGTGTCAGTGGCCACTGGCCCCTGTACTACGAGCCTGCAGCCGCATGTCGTGGTGCACATGCAAGTCATGCATGAAGCTTACACAGTTACACTGTGCTTTGAATCTTTTCGTGATATCCCTGCCGGATTTCCCACTTGCCGCGGCTACTGCGTCGTCGACTCGACGACTCCCCCGTCGGCCGTCGGTGTCGGCCGTGGACTCGTTCGCTGTGACGGTTGATTCGTTAGGTACCTCACACTACCTCCCAACCCTCTCCCTTTTTACTTTACCTTTTTTTTTCCCGCTCCGTCTGTGTGTTTTAATCTGAATTTTTTGGCGCGTAAATTGCATGTTCACTGTTAAGTGCTAACCTGGCAGCGAGTAATTTTCAGCTGTAATCTGTACAAACTAGTATTAGTTTGCAGTACTGTAGGTGGCACGGAGTACGGGCTACGGACAGCAGTAAAAGGCCAAGTATAGTACGCGCTGCGCTGCAGCTAGCGATTAGCGAATGACCGGAGGAGCCGAGGAAATCCCGGAGCGCACGTTTTGCATGGATCGGATCCGTCCAGTAGCCGTCGGGTCCGGCTCCGGCACGGGAACCGAGAGGGAGGAGTCGTCTCGTCGGGTCGTCGGCCTCGATCTCGAGCGGTGCGGTGCGGGGAAGTGCAGCGACGTTTCGTGGCCGTATATATCAACCGATCTGACGGCCGCTTGACGCTTGTTGCCGTCGCCTTGTTCCTTCAGAACGGGACAAGCAGCATCGCGCCCGTTCCCGTCTCGTCCTCTCGTCTCGGTTTCACCGACGGCCGCGGCAGCCGGCAGACGGCGGAGGGCCGCGTTGAGTCGTCGATGGGCCAACATGAAATCTCCGGCGTTCACGAGAGATCCCACGACATCTGTTGAATGGCCTTTCAGGCCGAAAAGCCCATGAGAAGATCATCATTCTGGCTCCCTTCACCATGGCCACGGCTTGCTGGAGGCAGCTGTGCCCCCATCGGCGCCTCCGTCGTCTCCCCTTTCCCAATACAGGGAGTATCTCCTATGGCACTTGCTCATTATATCTCTCTCTCTATATATATAGTTTATAGTTTTAGGGCTCATTTGGAATGAATCATTATATCTATGAAAATTCTGTAAAATTTATGCGTTTTAAAGAGCCGTTACCTAAAGATTGCAAGTTGGCATCGTGCATAAGAAAAGGGACATACATTATTGTTTTCCTCCGAAATGAAAAAAAATTGCTATTTTGATACTCTAAAGATGTGCACTTTATTTATGATGACACTTCTGAAACTGACACGTAAACGACCACCCGAATCATTGAAAATGAGACCGGATGTCAAAAATGCAAAATTCAATTTTTTAGAGAGTCAAAATAGTAAATCTCCCGAATGAAAACTAGTTGTAGATGATTTTCGTTGCTGAATATGATTAAGAGCGTTTTAGTGTCCTAGTGTTTTAACAAGGATGTACTCCAAATGCCTTAATTGAGACAGTATCTGTAGCACTCAAAATGATAGTCCCGCTGTTAACATGTTAATTTGTCAACAAGATGTCAACGCCATTCTTCACTGAAAATAGTAGCGGCGTTTTAGATACGTTGACAGGAGTAGATGTTTTCCCCCCTCTTGATCACCAATTTCTTATCTCCCATATGCTTAGCACAGCTTGTCTAAGCCCAAAACTGCTGCAGTGTTACTCTTTCACTGTATAATGCAAGTCTCTCTCCGTTGACTGATTTTAACATGTAACCTGATTTTGGAGTGGTTCTTGCGATTGCTCCGCCTTGATCTAGCTGGGGACACTGACACCCATGAATTCAAATCCGATTGCAAAATACATGATCGACTGAGGCATGGCAAAAGAGGTAAAAATTGTCATCTCTGTACAATTAGTCATAGCACGCAGAGATCAGTAGAAACACGCCGATCAATAGCTCAAGGCAGTGGAACCTGACAAGCACCACGATGACGAAGTTAGTCAACGACTCACGTCACAGATTTAAGCTCAACATGATGCAGTTGTTATATCACCGACGTGATCGCCGGCGAACGGACTGAACGAGGTGGACTTGAACGAGGACGTGCTTCGTCAATCTTTTGTTTCACTGTACTAGCTTTGATTCCTCGCGCACATGATTTTTGGATTAATGGGGTCAAAATTTAAAGTTATCAGCCAGCTTATACTCGCCATATCCAAACACTTAGTCCCACATAGAAAGACATAAATATAATCGGTCGTAAGTGGGTATACAGGATTAAAAGAAAGGTAGATAGAAATCTAGATAGATATAAAACTCAGTCTAGTAGCTAAGGATTTAAACAAAGGTATGATATAAATTATGAAGATATTTTTAGTCCTATAGTTAAAGTTGCTATAATTAGAATTATTTTGTCCATAGTTATGTCTAGAGGATGAAATCTTCCACGATTAGATGTGAAAAATGTTTTTCTCCATGGATACTTAGATGATGAAGAATATATGCAACAAACACTTGGTTTTCAAGATTCATCAAAGCCACACTATATTTGCAAATTGAGCAAGGCTTTGTATGGGTTGAAACAAGCCCCAAGGCATGGTTTTCTAGGCTAAGCAAAAAGTTGACTGATGTTGGTTTTCAATCTTCAAAAGATACTCCACTATTCTTCTTTAAGAAAGAATATGTCACTATTTTTTGTTTGGTATATGTTGATCATACTTTACTATTCTTCTTTAATAAAGAAGATGTCACTATTTTTTGGTTGGTATATGTTGATGATACTTTACTATTCTTCTTTAATAAAGAAGAATATGTTGATGATATAATAGTTGTTTGTTCTTTAGATAAACCAACCTATGCCTTATTGCAAGACCTTAAAGAAGAATTTCCACTCAAGGATTTAGGTGATCTTCACTACTTTCTTGGGATAGAAGTAAATAACGCACATAATTGGATCATTTTGTCAGAAGATACGTATGCTACTGATCTTTTGAAAAGAGTAGGCTTGATAAATTATCAACCAGTAACTATACCTTTGTAAGTTAGTGAAAATTTATCATTATATGAAGAAACACTTTTGGGTTCTAACGATGCATCTCAGTATAAAAACATAGTGGGTGCCTTGCATTATTTGATTCTGACTAGATCTGATATAACATTTTCTATTAATAAAGTATGTGGCAGCTGTAAAAAGGATACTTAGGTATTTGAAATAGTGTACACAGTTGGAACTTCATATACATAAGTCAGCATCAACATTTGTTAGTGGATATTCAGATGCAGACGGGTAGGCAATCTAGACGACCAGAAGTCTGCTGAAGGGTTTTCTATATTTATAGGTTCCAAGCTATAGCTAATGCAACAACAGAGATTATTTGGATACAAAGTTTACTTGCAGAATTAAGAATTGAAAGTCCAAAAGCTGCTAAGATTTGATGTGACAATATTGGTACGAAATATCTTTGAGTAAATCCGATGTTTCATGCAAGGACCAAACACATAGAGATTGAGTACCATTTTGTAAGAGAATGTGTAAGTTGCAAGCTTTCTTGTCGTGATCAAGTTGCAGATGATTTACTAAAGCATTACCTTTTCGACTTATAGAAAATTTTAGAAACAATCTTAACCTTGCACGGTTAGATTGAGGGAGGATGTTAGATAAATCAAATAGATTGAATGTATATCTTGCTATCTGTTATCTCCTTGTAATTCGGATCGCACCGTTGTGTGAGAGGCTGTTTCTGCCTGAAACAAATAAAGAACAGCGGACCAGACGATGGTACCGCTTCCGTCTACAAAACTGACTGTTTTTCCCCCTCTTGATCACCAATTTCTTATCCCCCCTATGCTTAGCACAACTTTGTCTGAGCCCACAACTGCTGCGGTGTTCCTCTTTTAACATGTAACCTGATTTTGGAGTGGTTCTTGCGATTGCTCTGCCTTGATCTAGCTGGGGACACTGACACCCATGAATTCAAATCCGATTGCAAAATACATGATCGACTGAGGCATGACAAAGATGTAAAAATTGTCATCTCTGTACAAGTAGTCATAGCACGCAGAGATCAGTAGAAACATGCCGATCAATAGCTCAAGGCAGTGGAACCTGACAAGCACCAGGATGGCGAAATTAGCCAGAGACTCACGTCACAGATTTAAGCTCAACATGATGCGTATTTTCATACCAGAAATTACCTATCTTTGAAACGGCAGCTCTTGGTGACACGGACAATCGATTTCAGCTTCTGAACATCTCCCAACTTTTGTGTGACGATCCATTCGTTTGCCCTTCCAGCCTCGAGGAACCCAATCAACATGGCTTTGAACCGGTGCAACGCCATAACATTCTCAAACAAGACCCATAGTATGATCAGATGGATTGACCTGAACCACCTCAGCATTATGTCATGAATTCGCTGATCATTGTAATTTGTGGACTGGCCACCACAATTTCTACCGGTGACAGGGAAAAAAAAGGGGGCCAAAACAGTACTGTTCTAACCTGGGAGTCCCAACTGAATTGAGAAGAGTGATAGCTGTAGGGATGAAGATCAGCTGCCACAACGGAATCTGCAGCTCTGGAAAGAAAACGCTCAGTGGAAGCAGCACGCTGAAAAAGAAGAAGGTGAAGAACGTCGACGCGATCCTCCGTGCGATGAAGAAGTCATATATCACGTACAACTTCTTCCAGGCCGAAACTTTCTGCGTTGTTATACAGCAAGAATTCTCTTGTTAAATCCGACGTAGTTTCGCCGCAGCATTCTCTTGTCATTTCAGAAGCTAAGACGTACAGACCTTGGCAGAAAGAATTTCCCAGAACATTTTCTTGAACAGGAGTGCAGGTCCACACGACCAGCGATGCTGCTGCGACCGGTAAGCTTTCAGAGTGCTCGGCAGCTCACTCTTAACCTGAAGATTTCTCCATCAGTTCTTGGACCAGTCAGGTTACGTATGCCTTCTGTGCAAGAACTGAACTAAGTGAGTGAAAGAGTGAAAATACCTTAATGCTACCAACATAGACAAATTCCCAGCCCAGGAGCCCTGCTCTGAGTGCCAAATCCATATCTTCGGCAGTAGTTCGATCCTCCCAGCCGCCGGATTCGTCGATCGCCTGCCTTCTCCACACTCCGGCAGTTCCTGGTTGCGTTCGATCATGAGCGGAAAACATCGTCAAAACCTCCTCTGGAAGGAAGCTGCCCGGCAATCGGGAGAGGAATTAAACAAGTGGAGTGGCGGAGACGATATACCGTTGTAGCCGAAGAAGTTGCAGAGCGAGTAGCCGGCCTCCTGCTCGACCTTGAAATGGTAGTCCATCGACATCTCTTGCATTCTCGTCAGCAAGCAGTCGTTAGCATTCACTACAAGGCAGCTTAAACATGATTTCTCTCAGCGTATGGACAAACACCCCTGTACTTTAGAAGAATCCACATGAACTTTCTAATTTTATCACTCCACGTCATTTATTTTTGAGACGTTTTTAGCCTTTATATTTTGTTAGCATTAAGTAAGATAAACATGAAAACCATTTCTAACCCTTAAAATAAAAGAACCGTTACGGTGCAATTATACAGAATTATATTATATTTTCGGTAGATCCTAACCATCGATTTAAAGAGTAGTTTGTTATTTTTAATTCATTATAATCTTAATATAACCATTATCAATCATTTTTTATATAATACTAGACCATCTCCACGTTTAGAACTGTGCTAGAGACGGCGTAGGGAAAAAATGCATTCCTAGGGTTTCATACATACAAAATTACCGCTTTAATCCTCACACCAATTTTTTTTACGATTTTACCCTTTCGTACACTCTACTACCATTCATTAAACTAGTAGTAAAAATTAATCTGAATCATTTAAAAACTAGAGATTAGCGAATTGGTCAAAATAAAAGAGATCAAAATTCATTATGTACAGTCGAATTTCTGGCTTCTCATTGGTCGCAAGTTCGCGGGAATAAAATGAGGGAATTTATTATATGTCGTAAAGTTGATGAACGTTATATAATAAGTCATGATATTATACAATATTTCTTAGTGTGGTAAGACATATTATATAACATTAGAATATATTATAAAACAATTTATCAATTTTAAGACATATAGTAAATTTTCATAATAAGATGAGCCTGACTGCTAGTCAATCTGTCCTTAAACAAAATAAAAACCTAAGCCCGAGGAAAAAAATTGACATGAACGATCCACATTTTGCTACTGGAGGAGGAGGATCCCTGAGGCCTGTTTTGCAAACCTCAAATTCTGACCCATTCCCTGTGGATAGGCCGGGATTTGAAATTCCCAAACAAGCCCTGAAAGAGGAGGCGGATCCGGGGATTCGATGGTTTGGCGAGAGGCGGCTGGAGGCCAGCGGCGTGGGGTGGCCAGGCGAGAGGCGGCGGGAGTTCGGCGGAGCGCACCGAGGCACGGCGGGGCGGCGGGATGCCGACACCGCTGACATTTGGACCGACGGGGAACGGGAAATTTAACTATTTGTCACTCTTATCTTATCGTTGCCACCTCTTCAAATGTCACCCTTATCGTTGCAATTAATTTTTTGTCACTCTCTATATGAGTCAATTAATTTTTTGTTACTTTGTATCCAATCACTTGTCACGTCATCCGCCATATCAATTTCTTGCCACATCACGTGTCACGTCACCTTCTTCTTCCTCCTCTCTTCTTCTCTCTCCCCAACTCTTCCCGGAGGCCGGCCACCGCCGCCACCGCCGGCCGCGCCCCACAGCCTCCGCGCCCGTCGGCCGCCGCCCGCCTCGTCGCCTTCAGGAGCCGCGTGCTCTCCTCCCGGAGGCCCAGCCTTCGCGCCCGCTGGCCGCCGCCCGATAGCCTCCGCGCCCCGCAGCTTCCGCGCCGAGCCTCCATGCCCGCCGGCCGCCGCCCGGCAGCCTCCGCGCCCTGCCCCCGCACCCGTCAGCCGACGCTCGCCTCGCCGCATTCGACGCGCAGTCAACGTCGAATGCGGCGAGGCGGGCGTCGACTGACGGGTGCGGGGGCAGGGCGCGGAGGCTGCTGGGCGGCGACCGGCGGGCACGGAGGCCGGGCCTCCGGGAGGAGAGCGCGCGGCTCCCGAAGGCGATGAGGCGGGTGGCGGGCGCGGAGGCGGTGGGGCGCGACCCGCGGTGGCCGGCCTCCGGGAAGAGTTGGGGAGAGAGAGAAGAAGAGAGGAGGAAGAAGAAAGTGATATGGCACGTGATGTGGCAAAAAATTGATGTGGCGGATGACGTGGCAAGGGATTGGACACAAAGTGGCAAAAAATTAATTTACTCATATAGAGAGTGGCAAAAAATTAATTGCAATGATAAGGGTGGCATTTGAAGAGGTGACAACGATAAGAATGACAAATAGTTAAATTTCCCGCGGGGAACACAAGCAGCTGAGCCAGACGCTCGACGGCGATGCGCTCCTCATCAACGGCATGTCCTCCGCCACCTTCGTCACCGACACCGACCTTAGGGGGTGTTTGGATACAGGGGCTAAATTTTAGCCCCTGTCACATCCAATGTTTAGATACTATTTTGGAGTATTAAATATAGACTATTTACAAAACCCATTCATAATCGGTGGATTATTCACGAGACGAATCTAATGAGCCTAATTACGCCATGATTTGACAATATGACGCTACAGTAAACATTTGCTAATTATGGATTAATTAGGCTTAAAAAAATTGTCTCACGAATTATCCTCCGATTCTGTAATTATTTTTCTAATTAGTTCACGTTTAGTCCTTCAAATTGATGTCCAAACATCTGATGTGACACGGGCTAAAATTTAGCCTCTGGATCCAAACACCCCCTTAGGTGAAGACGCTGATCTGGTCCTCCCGCCTCGCGCCACCCCGTTGCATCCCCTCCTCTTTCACCTGTCACACAGATCCGTAAGCCCCCCCTCCCCCGAGCCCTCGAATCTACTGTGGAGTGTGGACTGGACAATCGGATACGACAACGGCAACAGCATTATCGTCTGTACCACCAGCTAAAACACTAGCAGTACAAAGCACACACGCATAAACGAGTAACGACACCGTAGTCAGTAGCCAACTTCCACTCGCTCTCGCTCTCTCTCTGCTTGTTTGCGCCAAGAAATCTAACAAACGACGGAACAGAGCCATACCGAACTCCCACCGTGCCTGCACGAGCGCGAGGCCGGGGTTGTGGACGAGGAACGGCACCGTCCTGACGAGGAAGTCCGGCGCCGGCTGGAAGTCGGCGTCGAACATGGCGACGAACTCGCACCCCTGCACGTACCCGTGCCTCATCCCTTCCTTGAGGTTGCCCGCCTTGTATCCCGCCCTGTCTTTCCTCGTCTCGTACTTGACGTTGATCCCCTTCTTCCCCCACTTCTCGCACTCCTCCTTCACGAGCTCCTGTGCCCGAGTTCAGTTCACGTCACAAAGCACCAACTTTGTCAGTGACGACGACAGATTCGGCTTCGTTTTGGTTGGAGTTGGACACTGCTTGGTTTCAGGGTTCGATATGGTCTCACCTTGACGACGGCGTCGGTGGAATCATCCAAGACCTGCACTACTAACCGATCTGCCGGCCATGTGAGCCTGCACGCCGCCCCTATTGATAGCTGGTACACCTGCATTGTTCACTGTTCTGTCAGGCGCGGCGCCGCTAACTTGCTGCTTGCCCGTGAACGAATGCTTTAACTAACAAGTTGGGGAATTCTATGCGTGAATCTGAAAGAGATGCTGAATATGACGACAGAACATGAGGATTATCATTCTGTTCACGCTGAACAAACGACAAAGTTGAGAGTTCAGAACAGAACACTTGATCCCGGAAATGACAAGAGTTGAGAGAAGATTGAAGCCATGTCGTACGTACCTCTTTCTCGTTGTACATGGGGATCTGGACGAGAACCATGGGGAAGGATGCCGAGCCGGCCTCCTCGTCCTCCACCACGGGGTCGCACCTGTACAGCCTCGCCGGCCGCCGCCGGAGCACCTTCACCGCCGAGCTGACGACCCCGAGGAACACCTTATCCGCGAGCACCACCACCGACAACACCACGCACGTCGCCACCGCGGCTCTAAGCAGCGGCACGAGCAGCTCGATCCTGACCTGCCGCCATGCCTGGACCAAGCTCTCCACCACGGCGCCCACCGCGGGAGAGACGAAGAGCCGATCACTCCTGCGCGCGCGCAGTACGCCGACAAGGTCGCCTACGGCGCGGCGCAGCGCGTGGCCACCTGCATTGCATGCACCGGCCATATCACCCACGAGTGAGCGCGGTGATCACAAAGAACGCGACTGCTCGGATCCGAATGAGCAAAGAAGATGTAAGAAAAAATGTCATCTTGCTGTACTTACCTTGCATTGCTTATTGCCGCTTCCTGGCACTCGTGCAGTTCGATCAGGGAGACTTGCTTGAGGAGGCAGGAGCAGTGGTGCTGGACTACCGGTGGTTACGATATGAATGCCCGCGATGGAAATGCACGCACAGTTACTTGCTGAATCAAATGTTGGATGTACATGGACACGGGCATTAATCCAGATCCAGGATACACCACTCTTGTTCCCTATGGCACGTTGTCCTCCGTGCATTTTGCTGATATTTATGCAAGCCACTGCTTAAGTTGGTTTTACCAGAAAGATAATTACAGAGTTTGCTACTGCCTACTGCTTAGATGTTTGGTTATCGTGCCCATGCCCATGCGTGCTAGCTAGCTAGCTCGTACCCAGGCTCGGATCTACTTGCGTGTGACGGCCTGCGTGATGTTAGGAGCAGCATATGCGATGTTAACCCCGAACGTGTTTGGTGCACCGATTAATTGTAGTCCTGCAAAACATGAACTACTCTGTAGCAGCCGCTACGGCTGTCTGACGGAGATGTGAGATGTCCCCGGCTCTGAGTCTTTTTACGTGTAGATTTGATGCCAATTATGAACACAGCGGTTGACACGAGCTAGCGGGCGAATCAAGGGCTGTTTAATGGTGTTGGGATATCAGCCGCCGCCGTGTGTGTTAACTGTTCATGAAGGAAAAGACAAGATGCAGAACACGGTGAACATCCAACACTGAACTTTCTTGGATCTTGCACTGGCTCATATGCAAACTCTGAATCCCAGACATCTGCCCATTTACCAATGGGCAATTCTAATTCAGGGAGAACCTGACCAATGTGAAGTAGCAGCAGATCTCATGAACTGATGAACCCAGGCAACACCACGGTTCACTTGCACTGTGGTCGCTCCTGCCTTCCCGGCGTTAAGTGGCACAGCCGTCACCCAGCGTGTCCCGTGCCGTGCGTGCACAGCTAGCTGCATATGGGGGAAAAAACGCGCCATCTACTGTGGCGTCATCACCACTGGTACTTGGCCTTGACGAGGACGTCCTCGTAGAGCTCGGCGGCGTGGTCCCAGCTGAGGTCCTGCGACATGCCGCGCGCCTGGAGGCCTCTCCAGCTCTCCTTGTAGTTGCGGTACGTGTTGAGGCAGTGGCCGAGGGCGTCGACCATCCGGTTGGCCTCGGCTCGGTCGAACGTCCAGCCGAGCCCCGTGTCGGCGAACGGGTCGAACGGCGCCACCGTGTCGCGGAGCCCGCCGACGGCGTGCACGACGGGCACGGTCCCGTACGCCATGGCGTACAGCTGGTTCAGCCCGCACGGCTCGAACCGCGACGGCATCAGGATGACGTCGGCGCCGGCGGTGATCCGGTGCGCCAGCTGCACCGAGAACCCCACCCACCCGCGCACCTTGTCGTTGTGCTCCGCCTCGAACCTCCGCAGGATCTCCTCCAGGTCCGGCCGCCCCGTGCCCAGCATCACTACCTGCACGTCCTGCCCGGCGATCCACGGCATCGCGTCCGCGATGATGTCCACGCCTTTCTGGTGGTCCAGCCGCCCGATGAACCCGATGAGCGGCACGTCGTCGCGGACCTGCAGGCCCAGCTGCCGCTGCAGTGCCGCCTTGCACTGCCGCTTGCCGGTGTCCAGCGTCTCGAACGTGTAGTTTCTGTAGCCGTCGGACTGCAGGTGCACGTCGACCTCGGGGCTCCATTCAGCCATGTCGATCCCGTTCACGATGCCGTGCAGCTTCCAGTCGTTGTGGTTTATTATCTCGTGGAGGCCCCAGCCACCTTCCATCGTTTTCAGCTCCCAGAGATAACCATGGCTGACGGTGACCACACGGTCCGCCAACTTCAGGCCGGCAGCGAACACGTTGCTGTGCTCGCCGCCGACAGGATCGTACAATTTGACATGATCAATGTAGTGCTCAGGCAAGTCCATAGTGGCGAAGTCATCTACAGGGCCACGACCCTGAAAGAGGAAGTGTTCAAGAAAGCACACTATGTTAGTATGATTCAATAGCTTTCATGAAGTAAAATCGATGGCCCGTTTTATTTTTCATAAGAACTAAATTGGCGCCAAAATTAAATAAATAAAGATTGTCTATATCAAGCAAAAATGAGCTTCCATTCCACATCGATAGGCTAAATTAGCGAGGTGTGCACTGATGTTTTTCAGTACACAGTCCTTAAACTGAATTTTATAGTTTATCTGAATGTTGGGTGTAAACCTCATTTCCCTCATTAAAAGGAGAATAAAAACTTACAAAATACATTAATAGATCATTTTAAAACAAGTATACTAGTGTTTGAAATAGCAGTCGATGAATAAAATTACAGGCTAAGATTTGGTGCAAAACCTGATGAGCAATGTTGTGTATCACAAGAACAGAGCGGGCATACTGCATCAAGCCATTGTCTCGATAATATGCCTTCAAATAAACGGGTAGAAGTGCAGTATGCCAATCATTTGCAATGAACACTAAATTGCCATCGCCATAGATGGCTCCACCACATGGAACATACCAAGGAACCTGAAAATATTTCATTCGATGAATAATATATGCTCATATGCAGATATGCAGGTCAAATTAACATAATAGCATGCTCATTCAACATAGTAAACTACAACATATATAAAAAATTTAGCATGAATTATTGTTGTGTTTGCTGCGAGGAAGTAGTCAACGAGGTGCACAGACAGCTTACGGCAATGAACTCGGATATGTATGGATTGACCAGCAGGTGTACTAAGTTGTAACTGCGAACTGTTCATACATCAATGGACCATAGCAGTATAATTGGGAGGGTACCTCAACAGCAGCTTTGCAGAACAAAATCATGCGCTTCAAAACATCCTGCCATGAAATGGTAAAATTGTGCAAAAATTATTTGCATAAGCATCAAGAAGCACTCATTTTAAGCCCGTGAAGCTACAGGAAAACAGGACTTACAAATCTTTCTCCTCCGTAAATAGCATTGTGACGGTGCCGGAAGGGAGGAGCCTCTATAAACACAAAATCAACTCCATCGATAAAAGTGTGAAAATAACTCACTTCTGAATCCTGCAAACCACACAAGAAAAACCGGATTCATTTGTGGTTCTTTAAGATTTTAAATTTCACAGTGCAGACTAACTATTACATTATTTCCATGAGAAATTTTACAGTCTATAAGGAGGTACCGGGAGGTACCACATTTTTCGGTGTTAATTTTGGTACCTCCTGACATATGAGGTACCAGGAGGTACCAAAATTAACACTGAAAAATGTGGTACCTCCTGGTACCTCCTCATAGACTGTAAAATAGCCCTATTTCCATACCTGTCCAGCTACCTTGTAATGTTTGCGGACACCTAGATCCTTGGCTTCTGCATACTCTCCATATCTTGGAATCACAACCTAAAAATTGAATGAAGTGTTTGTTAGCTACAGATCTCCTAGGAGGAGAGGGGGACTAAGTCCCTCTCCTCCCCGCATGCGCATAGGCCATGCACATGCGCCCAAGTCCACCTAGCGCAGTGATCGGGAGCGCCCAAACAGATTCTGTTAGGGGCCCCCTGTTGCGCGGCACTACATAAGGAGAGGCCTAGGTCCATGATCAGGTTCGACGATCTCCTCTGCCTCTCCCAAAGCCTAAGACTCAAAACCGATCTAAGGAGATTGTGCCGAAGCAACGGGAAGGCTCCCTGACCTCCACCGCCGTTCGCCGGACTTCGACGCCACAGCCACGTCCATGGCGTCCCCTTCTTTTTCGTGCAACCCAAAAGGTAACCCTAAGCACCCTGCTAGACCTAGACCTAGAGATCACCTGAGTCCCTAAGCCCTATCAATGGTATCAGAGCAAGCTAGTGCTCTAGGCTAGTTAGGTTTTAAGAGTAGTGTCAGATCTCCTTGATCCGACACCTACACCCGAATTAAGAACAGAGGGTTAGGGTTCTCTGAAACCCTAACCCTAATCTCTGTAAGCCCTCAGTTTAACCCCTAAGAGTGGTGCCGTTACCTTGACCCGGCGGCCACACCCGCACCTAAGACCCCCTGTTTAACCCCGAATGCAAAACCCTAAGACCCCCTCTGGATCGGCCGAGGAAGAAGAAAGATCAAAACAAAAAAAAGGGGCTAGGGTTCCCGAAACCCTAACCCTAAATCCCATGGTAAGAAATCCCCAAAGGGATTAGATCTCGGCCGAAGAACACAGAGAAACAGAATAAAGGGGAGCCGAAACACCAAATTAGAGGGCTAGGGTTAGGGTTTTAACCCTAACCCTAACCCTAAAATGGATATGGAGGGAGCCGGGTCCTTACCTGCGCTCCTCGCCGCCGGATCCGCTCGCCGGAGTCCGGGAAGACCGCCGCTGCCGCCGTGCTCGGGTCGGGTCGGTCCGTTGTGGCCGCCGCCGGTCAGCTCGACGGAGCGCCGCTCACCCTCGGGTGAGCGCGCGGCTCCGGCCAGCTAACCAGCGGGAGGCACGCCGCCAGTCGCCGTCGGGGGTCGCCGCTGGCTCTGCTCCGTGCTCGCTCTCTCGCCCCGCTGCCGCTCCGCCGCTCGGCTCTCTGGCTCCCGCACAAGCGCGCGAGCAAATGAGCTAGGGTTTCTGGATTAAGGCGCGACGGGGGGTTTTGTTGCAGCGAAGTCCACGCGCAGCCGTCGGATCAGATCCGACGACTGGCAGTGATCGAGCCGCTTTCAGCCCAGGCGGGGGCGCGTATTCGCGGCCCAGTCCCAGGTTGTGGCCTGGGTGCGCGGGCGCATGCGGGGAGCGCTATGGGCCGGGTGGATTTCACATTTTGGGCTGGCCTCAGTACTGTTTTGGGCTGAATTCATTTTCTGATTTTCTAGGATTTTCAGAATTAGTTTTCCAATTAAGTATTGTATAGAAATTCAGAAAAATGCCCAAAATTAAGGAAAAGATAAGTTATCTGCGGGTAAAATTTTGTATAATTTTCTCAAGATCCAGTAATTTTATTATGAATTTTCAGCAATTTTAAGTACTTTTATGATATCTTCTTTATTAAATTTGGTCTAAGGACTATATTTAATTGAGAAATATTTGTTTAGATTCATGATTAAGTTTAAATTCAGAATTTTATTACTGTTTTAATCAGTGTATTAATTAAAATTAAGTCTTCAGCTGTGCATACACTATTTAAAATTACTCAGTAATTTTATGTTCTGAATTTGGCAGTTTTTTTAGTATTTTTGTGATATTTATTTATTAAATTTAGTCTAAGGACTATATTTAATTGAAGAATATCTATTAGGAATTTTGTTTAAGTTTAAATTCAGAATTTTTATTACTGATTTAGCAGTGTATCAATTGGTTTTTAAGTCTTCCGCTGTGTATACACTGTTTTAAGATTAGTACCATTTTCATCGTATCAATTAAGTAGCATTTATTCTGTCAATTAGATTTGAACCAACGAGATAATTTAATTTGGCATTATAAATGTTGTATTTTGTTAACATAGTGATTTTATCTCCTGACCAACGTTGGTGATGAAATTACTGTGGTTGAGTTGAATTGATCCTATTTCTGCCCAACGGTGATGTAGAATTAATTCGCCTTTTAAGTTTTAAGTATGTCACATGTTGATTTTGACCAACGTTAAATTTTCATATGTCATATTATGTCTGTTATAATATACCTTGATAATGTTCCTTATTAGAAATTTGTTAAGTCATGTCTCCGGCATTGAGTCTCTCAATGGTAAGAAATACGGTTCCCGGAGATGAGATAATTAAGGTAGCGATTGCGCTATAGGACATAAATCTTGTTTTAACGCTTGATTGTCTGATTAAGCGTGCAAAGCCCGTGATCTGAGAGGATGAAAGCCAAGAGGCTTTTTGTCATAAGGTTACGTGACTTCGCCGAAATAAGAATAAAGTAAGATATATCGTACTAAATGAAATCAGTGGAAACACAAAATGTATTATGATTAAGAGCTCCATTATGGAGCAAATTAGGGGTTCTATCACACATCATGATACTGCGAAGAGTATCTGAAGGTGACTTTCTAAGGCGTATGCTAGCACGCTTATTAAGAAATGCATAGTAAGTTTTTGCGACATGGTTTTCAAAGATGAAACCCATGAATAAAGAGCTCGAGGACGATATTATCGTCCAATTTTTTATTATGACGTCACACTAAGTTTTATGATCATTTTGTGATCACCTACAACTCACAGCGAGACTGTTGGAGTTTGTAGTTGCTGATTTCAAATTTTGTATAAGAATTAAGATAGCACACAATGATTTAGGTCATAATGTGCAACACGAATAAAGGTGAAGAAGCATTATAAGACTAGTTCTAATGATGCTAAGGACTCCTCTTATAAGCTCACATAAAAGAACATGATGTCAGGTATTGCAAGGAGGAACGCCACATGAAGGAATATGTGGAGTTCTCAAAATGGATGAACAAGAATGGTAATAGCTGAATTTTCGCACTTAGAAATAAAGTCTTTAGTCTTGCTTTTGAGCATGACAAACCTTATTTATTTTTCTCAAGATGATTTTATCATCTGAGAATAACGATAAGAGCAAAAGAATTGATGACGTATTTTTCGAAATTATGGCACTATCTAATGGGTCATATTTCGAGGGGGAGGATTGAACGTTGATCGAGTCAATTCTTCCGCTTTAGTTTCTTTAGACTAAGTTTCATGCATATATTGCATTAAGATAAATACGTCAAATAAATTAAGAAAGACGCGAAATTAAGTTTAATGATTGTAGTAATTTTTATCTCCTGACCAACGTTGGTGATAATGTTATTATATTTAAGTTCAATTGATTCTAATTCTGCCCAACGGTGATGTAGAATTAATTGATTAACATTTATCCAATCTAAGAGCGATCAGATCATCAGTTGCTCTGGATAAATTTAAGATGTTTTTAAGGTTGATTCTTATATCAGCATGATCTAAAGTTTAAAAGAGTAAGATCTGACTGTGCTACGGTCAATATACCCCGTATGGCCGATTTCTTGAACTCTTTTGCAAGGTTCTATAGAAAATGGTAAAATAGCCCGGTATTTTATATCGGGTGTACCTTAGCAAAATAGAGTGGCTATAAGATGCACTCACACCTCAATGGACATAGTAAGTAGTATGGTAAGTTATTCCACTCCACCGATTAATTTGTGGATGGAGGCATTCAAACCACCATTCATAATTTTAATTGGATCCTTAATAAGTCTGTGCCTAAAAGCACCATAAGAATTATGGACAAGACGATAACCATTTTCTAGATTATTTTAGAATAAGGGTATGTCGTCCTGCTAAGGCTATATTTTAACCCAAATATTAATAAGTTAAAGTCCTAAGACAGTAAGTTGTCAATTTTATTGACTACAAAGATAAGTCTAAGTGATCTCAGTTTTTTAATGTCCTAACAGACATGTTAAGTTTGAAGAAACGAGACATGCATTTTTAGAAGATGCTTTAATCAGGGGGAGCACGGTACTTAGAGAAATTAATCTTGAAGAGAAGTGGGTTAGTGAATCCACTCCTATAATTCAAGAGCAATTTTTCATGTACTTGTGGTAGTGTCCTTTTGTCCAACACTTGAGTTTGGACCTTCATTAGCGACATCTATTGTACATGAGGCTCCTGTTATTCAGGAATCTGCATTTCTAGATGATGCTAATGAAGAAGTAAATGAACAACTCTCTAACTTAGTAAATAATGTGCCAACTCAGATAAGAAGCAGATTAAATGAGACATTTTTGTATGTCTTATTTAAGGATTTTTTAAGAATCATTAAGGCATATTATGACTTGGAACTGCATCAGATTGATATAAAGACGACATTTTCAATAAGTTTTAAATGAGAATGTCTATATGACACAACTAAATGTTTTGTCATAGAAATGAAAGGGAAATTTTATGATACCGTTTTATCTAAGTCCAATGGACTTAAATAAGTTTTAAGTAAGGGTATCTAAAATTTAATTAGACTATTAGAAAATTTTGGGTTTTAAGAATAATGAAGAGGACAATTGCGTTTGTCTATGTTTAAGAATGGGGAATTTATTTTCCCAGTTTAGCATGTGGATGACATTCTGCTTGCAAGTGGTGATGTCCATCGAATATAAGAAACTAAGAAATCTTGTCCTCTCATTTTGACATTAAAAATCTTAGAGAAATTTTCCTATATGTTAGGATTAGAGTTTTCTCTAAGATACCATTAAGGGGGTATTAATATTAGTGCATACAGCATACTAGAAGATATACTGATAAAGTATATAGTATGCATGCGTATAAGCTATCGCCTGATCCGATAGTCAAGGGTGATAAGTTGGGAACTTTTAGTATCCCAGGAACCAATATGAGATCAATCAAATTAGATTGGTTCCATATGCTTCTGCTGTCGGAAGCCAATGTATGCTCAATTATGTACTCGCCCTGACTAAGTTTATACCGCCGGAATGCTTGGCATATATCAAAAAATCCAGAAATAGATCGCTGAATTAAATTAAGAAAGCCTTGAGATTTATATAAGGCCCAACGACCTCATGCTAATGTATGAAAGATTAAATAACCTAGCGATTGCGGGTTATTCAAATTAAGACCTTGCGAGATGAGTGAATGCTAAGTAGCCCACATTAAGTTGTGTATTCACACTCGCAAAGGGAGCTGTGTCGTGGAAAAGCTCCAAACAAACTATGATGGCATCTACCACGATGTATGCCAAGTTTGTAGCAAGTTGTGAGGCCGCCGGACAGGCACTATGTTTTTAAGAAATTTATTCCGGCTTTAAGAGTGGTCGACAGCATTTTAAAACCACTTAAGTTATACTGTAACAATGAGTCAACAGTATATTTCTCCTATAACAACAAGAAGTGTGTTGCTGTCAAACACATCTAAGTTAAGTGTTACGTTGTTGAGGAGAGAATCCAAGATCAAACGATAAGTAGAGCATATAAGTACCAAGCGAACGCTTGCGGATCCGCTCATAAAAAAAGGCTTACCTCCCAATGTGTTCAGAGAACACTTAGTCGACATGGGTTTAAGGAAAGCCTATGATCTATGGATTTATAAGGGGCCCAAAATAAGTTAAGATTCTGTTTCAGAATGGAAAGGTGTATTGTAGTCGTTGAGTCACGTAGGACGTAACTGACTATTGTGATGCAGCGTGCTCGATGCATTTATTTATAATGGAACAGATATTATGTTAAGTATAGGTTAAGAACTAAGTAGAGATCTGGGGGGAGAATGTTAGCTACAAATCTCCTAGGAGGAGAGGGGGACTAAATCCCTCTCCTCCCCGCATGCGCATAGGCCATGCACATGCGCCCAAGTCCACCTAGCGCAGTGATCGGGAGTGCCCAAACAGATGCTGTTAGGGGCCCCCTGTTGCGCGGCACTACATAAGGAGAGGCCTAGGTCCATGATCAGGTTCGACGATCTCCTCTGCCTCTCCCAAAGCCTAAGACTCAAAACCGATCTAAGGAGATTGTGTCGAAGCAACGGGAAGCCTCCCTGACCTCCACCGCCGTTCACCGGACTTCGACGCCACAGCCACATCCATGGCGTCCCCTTCTTTTTCGTGCAACCCAAAAGGTAACCCTAAGCACCCTGCTAGACCTAGACCTAGAGATCACCTGAGTCCCTAAGCCCTATCAGTGTTCATATTTGCACCCTTAAAATTAAGCCACTGAACTCAAAGGGTGCATATCCTACCACACTCCAATTTAAGATATTATCTTAAGAATTGCATCCATCTAAGGCATGCTAAATAAAACAGAGAGATGGATTTGCTATCTAACAAGATTGGTTTCCACACTTCTCTTAATTACGGACAAGGACAACCGGTTACAGTTTGAGAATTTTTTCCAGGATGTAAACCACATGCAAAGAATTTGAATTCAGATTGTTGATCTAGTAAATAGGTGCATAACAAATAAACCACTTAAGTAACAAAGAAAACTGTAATTTTACCATAACACGATGTCCTCTTCTTGCCAGAGCCTTGGGCAAAGCACCCACAACATCTCCAAGGCCACCTTCACATCAAACCAATCGTTAAGAGGGACCATGGGACCACTTGCATAAAAGCACAGGTTTGATCGGTCATGCTAAAAAAGGAGAGAATAATGGGGTCAAGTCCAATTTCCAGTATAAATATGCATACCTGTTTTACAGAAAGGAGAACATTCAGAAGCCACTACGATGACATTCATAACATTTGGGCCAGCCAGTGGACCGGATTCCCCGTTCTCACTATCATCTGTAGAGCTTGCCGCATCTGCATCTACACTGGCATCAGTCTTAGCTTCCAAAGTTTCAGCAACACCTACATCTTCCTTATCATCCAGTGGAGACTTCGATTCCGAAACCTGTGCATTAACACCAGCTTCAGACTTGGAGGAAGGTGTTAACGGCACAACTTTTGGTTTGGACACTGGTGCATCAGATTTGCAAGCACTGCTCTCAATTGCCCCATTTTTCTTTGCAATGCTGCTGCCATCCTGCTTCGGTGAAGGTGTCGTGGCTTTGGGTGACGAAACTGAATCCTCAATATCAGTAGCCTGAATACATAAGCACCACCACTCCACCAGCATCAGCAAGACTAGTAGAGATCGAAGCAACATTTCCGACACAACAAACGTTAATGGATGAGCTAACCAGGTCTCTAGATCAAGCTGTCTTACATTTGCACTAATTAATTACCCGTTCTGGCACGCATGCATACTTCACGAATAAAAATATGATTTTTGATATGTTACAGACTGAAACACGTGCACCAATATTATTAAGCTTGGTTCTAAAAAATGGAGAAAAGTATCAACCTTGGCAGTGCTGCCCTGTACAACGACCCCCTTCGAGCTCCTCGCTGATTGGGCCTTCGGCTTCGCCGCGCCATCCTCACCAGCAGCCGGCGACGCCGAGCACACCACCGCTCCGTCCCGGCCCAAACTCCGCCGCGTCCAGTGCAACCGCAGCCCCGCGCCCCCGTACGAGCACACAGCGCGGCTCCGCCCGCGCCGCGCCGAAGAGGAGGACGAGGAGGAGCCAGCGAGCAAGAGAAAAGCCGTCGGCGAGGAAGCGATTGCGCCCGACATGGGATCCGGCCCACCGCCACCGCCGCTCCTCCCACACGTACGATTTCGGCCTTTAGCTAGCTTAGCTAGGCAAGGGCGCGCGCGCACGAGGTGAATTAAGCGACTGGGGAAAGATCTGCGTGAGGTGTGGCTGATGTTTCCTCCGCTCGCCGGTTGGGTCCCCCCGGGGCGGAGGCGTCGGAGGCCAGCGACGGCCGAGGGGGCGAATGGCTTGTGTGGGGTTCGGAATCCGAGGAGGGGGCGGTCCGGCGGAGACGACGACAAGATGAGATACAGTGGAGGGAAGTGAACGGCTCGCTGTTCTTGGACTGAATTTTCAGCATATTTTCCTCTCTTTTTTTGTTTCCGAGTGGCCGACAAGTGGAGCCCACCATTACCGGCGCCGTGTCGCACGTGGAGCAATGGACGTCTCTGATTGGTTGTGGCTACCAGGGTGGGCCCGGGCACAAGCGACACAGGAGTATCGGACACGGGATTAGTTCGACTGACTTGTGGGATCCACATTCGGTGGGTCCCATGTGTCAGGAAGCCGGGAGAAGATACAAAGCGGCTGAATTTATATATGTTATTTAGACTAGCTTTTTTATAAGTTAAATTGTTATGATCCAAACTTGAAATAAACAAATCTTCAGTGTTATGAATCAAAGGTAATTCATTTTGACAAAGACTTCAGTTATTAATCGCAACCATGTGTATTATGAACTACAAAATTATTACTTTCTATTCCTTTGTTTTGGGAAGAGATGTTTTTGCATTGTTTTGTGTTACTAAAGTTGAGTATAAGGCCCCGTTTAGCAACCACATGCTAAACTTTAGCTTCTTTCACATCGAATGTTCAAATACTAATTAGAATGATTAAAAATGAGTTAATTAAAAAACTAACTGCAAAATCCTAGGCTAATTTGCGAGACGAAACTATTAAGCCTAATTAATCCATGATTTGACAATGTGGTGCTACAGTTAAAATGTGCTAATGATGAATTAATTAGGCTTAGTAAATTCATCTCGTGAATTAGTCTAGGGGTTCTGCAATTAGTTTTTTAATCAACTCATGTTTACTCCTTCTGATTAGTATCCGAACATCTGATGTGACGGGGCTCATCCAAACAGCCGCTTAATGAATTCTGAAGAGTAAAACTCAAAAACTTGGCTTCATGCTTTGCGAGATGAATGATAACATGTCCGGCTACAAAAATACATACAATTATTTCCTTCTGTTTTGTACAAAACAATTTGCTAGGGATTGTGCATTCAAAAGAACTCGACCTTTTATTAAATCTCAAAAATATCCAAATAACAAGATTTTCATAAACTGACGACGTGTTAACGAAATTAAAAACAAAGTACGTAGCTCATGGGCTACACTTATTACAAACTAAAATCAATGCGGAAGCGAAACAAAAGCGTCTGTTGGACATCTCGATCCCAAAATCTGACTCCTCGACTGGGTCGTTACTCCTGACCTTCGTCTTCTTGATAAACAACATCTAAAAAGATGTAATCAACGGGGATGAGTACAAATGTACTCAACAAGCCACAGACATGCATATAATGAAGGCTGAATAACAAAGGAACATAATCTAGGCTTATTTGCGTAAAAGAGCAAGTTTAATGTTGTTTAAGCTTTAGTGAGCAAAATTTGAACATGAATATAAAATGCTGAAGTAAATATGAGCAATAACTTTCCACTACCTCGAGTTGCACACCAGTGCCAACTCGCTCTTTCAAACCATCCCATCATGTTCAATGTGTTCACACACAAATGCAGAAATAAATGCTAACTGCGGAGAACATCACTAGGCCGTACGTGACCGTGGGCATGACTTTTCGAAAAGTTTATACTCTGATCAGAGGTGTACTACTTTACCCACAAGGCACTCGCTCCCGCACACAACAGTGTGTCGAGATGACACCACGTCACCCCGAAGGAACTTGTGCCAAAACCTGTCATATGAATTGACTCAGCAAGAGGACAACCACACCAGGTTTCACCGACGCTCCACTGAGATCTCACCCGAAAATCATGGGCAGACCCCGATTAGCAGACGTAGACCCCCATTCGTGTCTCGTCGGACCAAGCCACCATCAGGCACTCCTGATAAGTGAACTCGTCCCCTCCGCTCGGTGCATCAAGCTGAATCAACCCATACTTCGAATTAGGCCTTACCCATTAGACTTGTGGCTAGTACTGTTATGCTTCGCAACAGATCCCGCAGACCGGTCCTTATAGTGCCCCGGGTGCGACTAACCAATTTCCGAGCTTGCACCCGGAACCCACCATGCTCAATGCAACACCATTCTCCATGCTTCATGAATCACAACTCAGAATCACAACGAGACGAGATATAACAAGGATATAGAGATGATCCACCTATCTAGTAATAGATATTAAATTTAACGCTAGCAAACATGCCTCTACTTTAGAACATTAACTAATAAATATTATAAGGTGACAAGGAGAACGGAGTACAAAGCATGGCTTAGGTTTACACATCAGGGATTAAACTAAACTTTAACTAAATATTTAAAGGTGTGGTCTAAATGCATTTATTAGCCTATGGGTTATAGCAATAATTCAAAAAAAATGGGTTCAATATGATCAACTATTTCCACGAGAAGGGTCTGTGACTTGCCTGGATCCTCGTAATACTGGTACAGATCTTCAGCAGGAAATGGCGACTCCTCGTTCGCCTCGACGTCGACTAGACACGCAAACCGAGGAAAAGAATTAAAACAGTATTAAAAACATCATGAACAGTACAAATAAATTGCATAAAATTGAAGAGCATAATTTTCTGGATTTTCTAAAATTTGAATGAGCAAAATCCGAGTTAAAATGAATTTACTATGAATTTCTGAAGTTTAAAGGATTTTTCTAAATTTTAAAAATCATTTTCTGAAATTAAAACATCCCTGGTCCACGGTGGACCGAACCCACCATGCACCAGGCCACTGTTGGTGTGGACCGGACTGATCTGGAACGCCCAATCCAGATCAAACGGCTGGCGGGGAGGCGGGGCGCTTTAATGAAATTCAACGGCCAGGATCAAAACGCGCGCGCCAGGGACACGTGGACGCACGGGATCGCTCCGGAAGTTTAAGTGGAAATGGAGGGCTCGGATTAAAACAAAACGCCTCGCCGTGATCCGACGGCTCGGATTAAATCCGGCACAGCGGCGGCACGGGGGGGGGGGGACTGAGGGCTTCGTCCCCGGCGACGGCGAGCGACGGCGACGGCGAGCGGCGGCCTAGTGCCCTATGCGACGACAAAAATGGAAAGAGGGGACAGAGGGGAGCTGAGCCATACCGAAGAGGACGACCGGAGGACGACGGTGGCGACCGGTGGCGAGGAGGAAGCGAAGAGCGTCCTCGGGTTGGCGACGGCGACGGTGATCCGGCGACGAGGGGGCTGATTCGAGGCATTGCCGAGGGACGGCGAGCGATGGGGATCGAGAACGAACGACGGTGAGGACGGGGGTGGTCGCTGGCAGCGGCGATCGGCGGCCGGGCGCAAAAACAGAGGCGGCGAAGGCTTTTCGCGCGGAGGGGAATTCCGGCGAGAGGGAGGCGGGGATGTGACGATTGAGCATGGATTAGGGTGCGGGAGGCTTTATAGAGGCCGAAGCGTGGGGGTGAGGGCTCCTAAAGCGCGTGAGGGCTCCGGCGAACTCGGAGTCAGTTGCGGCGGCGCGCGGCGGAGAGAGAGGAGAGGAAAGGGATAAGGAGCGGGGTCTGACAAGTGGGGCCGAGACGGCAGCGGGCGACAACGCGCGCACGGGCTGGCAGGTGGGGCCCGGGCGCCAGAGAGAGGGGGAGGGCGGCATGCAGCGCGCGGCGCCGACAAGGTGGCCCCACGGGTCACAGAGAGAGGGCACGCTAGCGGGCTGGAATGGGCTGGCCAGAGGGAATAGGGGGTTGCGGCCCACTAGGGTTTTTAATTGCTTTTCGAATAAAAATAAATCAGGAAATTTGTTTTAAGGTTTAAAATATGAATTTGAATCTCAAAAATTATGAAATAATTTTGTAAACTATTTCAAGGTTTTAGTATTCTTACAAAATTTATAAAAATTAAAAATTCGAAATTTTAGCTCAATGTTTTAGATTGCAAAAACCTTTCTGCTTTTAGAAAATTTTGAATTCAAATTTCGTTTTAAAATTTTCAATCTCAGGTTTGCAGTTAAAAAAATGAAATATGGGTGTTACAAACCTACCCCCTTACAAAGAATCTCGTCCTCAAGATTCGAAACGTCCTTCGAATAATTCGAGGTGGGAAGCCTTTAGCTCATCCTCCTTTTCCCACGTTCCTTCTTCTGGCGAATGGTTATTCCACTGAACCTTGCAGAATTTCATGACTCGCCTTCTAGTAACTCGCTCACTGGTGTCCAGGATGCAGACGAGCTTCTCAACATAAGTTAGATCTTCTTGAATCTCTAGCTGCTGATGATCGGCTTGCTCGGCAGGCACTCGAAGGCACTTCTTTAACTGTGACACATGAAACACATTGTGTACACCTGACAGAGACGCTGACAACTCTAACTCATAAGCGACTTCTCCTCGGCGACTGATAACCAAGAAAGGGCCAACAAAACGAGGTGCCAACTTTCCTCTCATGTTAAACCTCTGAGTACCACAGAGAGGGGTAACTCGGAGATAAACATGATCTCCTACTTCAAATGACAAGTCTCGACGACGATTTTCGGCATAACTCTTTTGACGGGACTGAGCTATCTTTAACCTGTCCTGAATAATCTTAACTTTTGCTTCAGCTTCACGAAGAATATCTGTCCCAAAAACTTGACTTTCTCCGGTCTGGTCCCAAAGCAAAGGAGTTCTGCACTTGCGACCATATAGAGCTTCAAACGGTGACATCTGTAAACTGGCCTGATAACTGTTATTGTAGGAGAACTCAGCATATGGCAAATTTTTATCCCAAGAACCTCCAAAATCTAAAGCACAAGCCCTTAACATATCTTCTAGTATCTGATTGACTCTTTCCGTTTGACCATCTGTCTAAGGATGATACGTTGTGCTGAAATTCAACCGGGTACCAAGCTCTTCTTGTATATTTTTCCAGAACTTTGAAGTGAACTGACTTCCTCTGTCGGAGACGATCTTCTTTGGAACACCGTGCAAACATACTATTCTGGCCATATACAATTTTGCCAACTTGGGACCGCTGTATGTTGTTTTGACTGCTATAAATTGAGCCACTTTAGTCAAGCGATCAATAATCACCCATATCGAATCATAACCCGCTTGAGTTCTGGGTAAGCCAGTAATAAAGTCCATACCGACTTCTTCCCACTTCCACTCGGGAACCTTAAGAGGTTGTAGCAGTCCCGCTGGCCTCTGATGTTCTGCTTTGACTCGCTGACAAGTATCACACATCGACACATACTCGGCAATCTCTCTTTTCATACTAACCCACCAATACTTCTCTTTCAAATCTTGATACATCTTCATACTTCTGGGATGGATAGAGTACAAAGTGTCATGAGCTTCCTTCAGGATAGTGGTCTTCAACTCTGGCTTATCTAGCACACAGAGACGATTTCCAAACCAAATTGTTCCCATTTCATCTTCCGAGAAGCCTGGTACTGATTGATTGGATTATGGAATATCATTTTATGTTACACGTTGATCCAGGATGCTGATTAAGCCAAGCATTGTCGCCGCCCCGCCCACTCCCTCGTCCCACTTCCTAGCATCGATTGCATCCGCTCCTTTCCGGCTCTGCCTCGACCCCCCAGCATGGTTCTGGTGGTCTCTCATGATCTACGCCCTGCAGCTGCCCATCGGTTCCTGAAGCCATCCCTAGCTATGGACCACACGGAGAGATGCCTCCTTCGTCATGCTGTGTTCGCTGCCGTGGTGGGCCATCGTCCGGCCTCCTCTACCGCCCACGTCAAGCACCGGCTGTCTGAGTACCTCCGCATAAAAACTTCCGATGTGGAGGTGTTCTCCCACCCCGGGGGGAGTTTCCTCATCTTCTTCACACGTGTAGAGGATCGGGCGACAGCCCTTGCGAAGAACCGACTGTCTCTCAGGGGATTGGAGCTCAAGCTCATCCCCTGGTCTTGAAGAGTGCAAGCTTCCTTCACCAACCTGTGTTTCCGAGCTCGCCTCTGCTTGGAGGGGATTCCCCGCCATAGCTGGAATGGCGACACGACTGTGATCATTGTAGCGCCTCGATTTAACAAATCGAGACATTATTGAATTTCATGAGAAAAACAATAATACAAGAGGTTCATCATGCGACAACGTACATACGACAACATCCATGGTACGCAGACCATATTTATTACAGCATTGTTTTAATAAAAATGATAATAAGATAAATAAACAGCGGCATGACGAACGTCTTCTCCAGGACTTTTCTTCTTGACTGGGTCGCTACTCCAGACCGTCTTCGAGATAAGCATCCTCTGTGGGGTCCAACGGGTATGAGTACAAAGAGTACTCAACAAGCCACCGCAAATGCAAATAATAATGCAGGGTAATAAACAAGGAAGGATAAAGGCTAACAATGCGGAGTAAAGCAGTTGCAGTTATGGCCTTTAGTGTAATCATATTTTAATCATGCGGAAAGTAAACATGAGCATCATCAACATCAACTAACTCGAGGAGTACGTTTTACCTCCTCGCACAACGGTCCTTACATGACAAACAACATGCACATCCATATTCAAGTAAACTAACTGGGGGATGTCACGCAACCCGCCCTTGACCGTGGGCTCGGCTTTTCGAAAAGATTTAAGACTCTGATCAGAGATGTACTACTGTACCCACAAGGCACGCACTCATCTCAACGAGATGACCCATTTCACGGGAACTCGTGCCAAAACCTCAATATGAGATGTTCCAAGCGATAACCACCCGCTCTAGGTTTCGCCGGCGCGCCGGGCCGCATCCCGGCTAACGTCGCACCCCCTTTTGCGCCACATTGGTACAAGTCACCCGCAGGTGCAACTTGACCCATCTCCAAGTGGTGGCCTCGGTTTGGAACAACCCATACTTTAGTTAGGACTTACCCACTAGACTTGTGGTTAGTACGTAAGTGTATTGCAACGGATCCCTCAGACCGGTCCTTATAGTGCCCCGGGTGCGACTGACCAATGCCCTAGCTTGCACCCGGAACCCACCATGCATACACTCACAACCATGACTCATCACCAACAGAATTTCCAAAGATAAGAAGTAACGGGATCATATAACAGAACCATTTCACTACGACTCATTTTTATCCTATAGCGGCCGTGCCAATACATTGGACACTAGCTAATATCATTGATCATATGGTGACAAGGAGGTTAGGCGAGATAGCATGGCTTGGGTTGCACATCAAGGTCGGGGGATCCTAAATAAATATAATGTAAGGGTTCATTTGACTAATGCATATACATAACCTATGTGTTTTAGCGATAGTCAATTCAGACATGGGTTCAATATGCTCAAAAGAATTGTTTGGTGACTTGCCTTGTTCAGCAAAGGGAGAGGGAGGGACTTCGGGGAAGTACTCCGGCTCTTCGGCGACGTCGTAGTCTTTTTAATATAAAGTAGAATAAAAAGAACACAACATCCAATCAAACAGTATAACATTACATTATAAACATGTAAGTTTAAGTTGGTTACAAATAAAATAAATTCAAAGTTTAAAGTTCTGAAATTTATTTCTCCATTAATTCAAAATGAATCTACATGAATTATTGTTTTTCATAAAAAGGGTTTTTAAGTGTGTATAATACTACATTAAGTTTTCTAATCAATTTAATATAAATGATTCAGGGAAAACTCAGTGGTTTTAGTGTTTAAACAGAAGGGACAATTATATAATTTTTCTGGAATTTAAATATTTAAATTTACATTTAAATCCTAAGGGCATTTGAATACTTATTTAAATAAACATGAAAATGTCCAAATAGCCTACTGTTTTTATTGCCTAAACATGTAGAGAATAATTTTATGAATTTTCTAAAATTGGAATGGCAATTTTTTGAGTCCAAATGCATTAGATATGAATTTTACAAGTTTAAAAGCATTTCTGGAATTTATTTTCAAATTTTAAACCTCTCGGGTCCACGGTGAGCCAGGTCCACGGTGAACCCGCGCACTGTGCGCGTGCGCCGGGTCAATCTGGACCGTCGGATCCTGATCCGACGCGCGAGGGCGAGGCGGGACGCGCAAGTGGCTACGGACGGCCAGGATTAAAACGTGCGAACCGGTACCACGTGGACGCACAGGATTAAACGCGGGTTTTAAATACAAATGGACGCACGAGATTAAAACGTACCGCTTCACTCAGATCCGACGGCGCCGATTAAATCGCACGAGGGATTAAATCCGGACCGTTAGATCTGGATCGCGCGGCGCGGATCGAATCCGACACGGCACGGGTACTCGACCCGTGCCGGTCGTCTTCTCCGACGACGGCGAGCGGGCCAACGGCCACGGCGAGCGACGGCGGTCCTAGCTAAGCCTAGAAATGGAAAGAGGACACTACGGCGGTCATGTCGGTACCTTAAGCGAGGCGAGGGGTCGACGGAGCGAGACCGGCGACGAGGGTAGACGGCGGAGCGGCTCGGGGTCCTCGTCGGCGATGGTGTTCCGGCGGTCTCCTTGGCCAGCGGGGACGTGGCCGAGGTAGGGGACGTCCTTGCGGTCACGACGGTGGCGGAGGCGCGGGCCGGGGTGGTCCGAGGCGATGGCGAGCGGTGGCCGGAGACGAACCAGAGGGATGGCGCTAACAGGCGATGTGCGGGCGTTCTGTTGGGTCTAAGTGCGAATGGGTGCGTGAACCGAACGCGGCGGAGGCAGGAGGGTTAAATAGGGTCACCGGCGGGGGTCGCATGCAAGGAAACCGGCCAGGGGGCCTTTACTCGCCGGCGATGGCTCGGCCATGCACGCGTAGCGACGATCCGGGGGCGATGACGCGGTGAATTAAAGGGGGAAACGGTCGGCGCGGCGCGGGGGACCGAGTTATGGCGGCCAATTAATGGGGGACGGACCGGCGAGGCGGATCCGAGGCGGGGTCGTCGGCCGGCGGGATTTGGGGGCGGTGGCGGGAGGTTGACGACGGGTCTGACAGGCGGGGGCCACAAGCCAGCGAGCGCGAACGGGCGAGGGTGGCGTCTGACGGGTGGGGCCGGGGTGTCGGGTTCGCGCGCGAGGGGAGGGATTCGGCGCCGACAGGTGGGACCGGGTTGTCAGCCAGAGGGGAGCGCGGTAACGGGCTGGGCCGGCCGGGAGAGAGAGAAGGGAGGGGGAGGAGCCCATTACTGTTCTAATGCTTTTCTGAATAAAAATAATTCCAGAAAATGGATTAAAAGATTAGGGCTACTTCCAAGACTGGTAAAAATTTATAAAAATTCTCAAAATTATCTTTTGGCCTTAGGATCATATACAAAAAGTTTCACCTCCTAATTTGGTCATCTACTCTATGTTGTAGTTCAAAAGGGTATAAAAGGGATTTAAAAGTATTTTCTGAAATAATAATTCCAATAAATTGAATTTAATAATATTTTCATTGCTTTGAAAATTTGGGGTGTTACAAACCTATCCCCCTTACAAGAATCTCGTCCTCGAGATTGGAACGCTACTCGAACAGCTCGGGGTATTGGGCTTTCAGCTCGTCTTCTTTTTCCCAAGTGGCTTCTTCGGCGGGATGGTTGTTCCATTGGACTTTGCAGAAGCGGACGACGCGACTTCTGGTTACTCTCTCCTTGGTTTCTAAGATCTTGACGGGTCTCTCTATGTAGGTCAAGTCTTCTTGGACATTGAGCTGCTGAAGGTCGGCTTGCTCGGTGGGCACACGGAGACACTTCTTCAGCTGCGAGACATGGAACACATCATGAACGCCTGCCAAGGATGGAGGCAGTTCAAGTTGATATGCCACTTCTCCTTGTCGACGGAGGATCTGGAAAGGTCCGACGTAGCGGGGTGCTAGTTTGCCTTTCATGTTGAACCTTTGAGTGCCACGGAGGGGAGTGACTCGGAGGTAGACGTAATCGCCCTCCTCAAAGGCTAGATCTCTTCGACGGTTATCGGCGTAGCTCTTTTGCCTGGATTGGGCTGCCTTCAGTCGGTCTCTTATGATCTTAACTTTCTCTTCGGCTTCTCTCAATAAATCTGTCCCAAATAGTTGTGATTCTCCGGTTTGATCCCAGAGCAACGGCGTTCTGCACTTACGCCCATAGAGTGCTTCGAACGGGGACATTTGCAGGCTGGCTTGATAGCTGTTGTTGTAGGAGAACTCTGCATAAGGTAAGTTCTTGTCCCACATTCCGCCAAAGTCTAGAGCACAAGCTCTAAGCATATCCTCCAATATCTGGTTGACCCTTTCGGTTTGACCGTCGGTCTGTGGATGATAGGCGGTGCTAAAGTTCAGCCGGGTGCCGAGTTCCTCTTGAAGGTTCTTCCAAAACTTGGAGGTAAACTGACTCCCGCGGTCAGATACAATCTTCTTGGGAACTCCGTGGAGGCACACGATCCGGGTCATATACAACTCAGCCAACTTGGCGACGGTGTAAGTTGTCTTGACCGGAACGAAGTGAGCTACCTTGGTGAGTCGATCGACGATCACCCAGATAGAATCATGACCAGCTTGGGTCCTGGGTAGTCCCGTGATGAAGTCCATTCCTATTTCTTCCCACTTCCATTCAGGGACCTTGAGGGGTTGAAGCAGTCCGGCAGGTCTCTGATGCTCTGCCTTGACTCGCCGGCATGTGTCGCACTTGGCCACATACTCAGCTATTTCTCTCTTCATGCTGACCCACCAATATTTCTCCTTCAGGTCTTGGTACATCTTTGTACTCCCGGGATGGATGGAGTATAGAGTATCGTGGGCTTCCTGAAGGATGAGAGTCTTCAACTCAGGTAGGTTGGGTACGCATACTCGGTTTCTGAACCAAATGGTACCATGTTCATCCTCGGAGAATCCGGGGGCTTTACCCTTCCTCATGTTTTGTTGGATCTCTAGGATATCGGGGTCTTCCTTCTGCTTCTCTCGGATCTGGTCTATTAAGACAGGCCGAGACTCCAAGGCAGCGAGGTACTCTCGAGTGGTGATCCCTAGGTTTAGCCTTTCCATCTCTTTATAAAGTAGGGGAGCCTGGTCTTGAATCATGATGGCATTGCAGTACCCTTTTCGACTAAGAGCGTCTGCCACCACGTTTGCTTTGCCCGGATGATAATGGATGCCCAAGTCATAATCCTTGATCAGTTCCAACCATCTCCTTTGCCTGAGGTTCAGATCTGGTTGGGTGAATATGTACTTGAGACTCTTGTGGTCGGTGAAGACCTCACACCGATTTCCCACAAGGTAATGTCTCCATATCTTCAAGGCATGAACCACGGCTGCTAGTTCCAGGTCGTGGGTTGGGTAGTTCAGCTCATGCGGTCTCAGCTGCCGGGAGGCGTAGGATATCACCTTCCCTTCTTGCATTAAGACGCATCCCAATCCTTGACGAGAGGCATCACAGTAGACGTGGAAGTCTTTCCGGATGTCTGGCAGAGTTAGAATGGGGGCTGACACAAGCTTTTTCTTGAGAGTCTGGAAGCTCTCTTCGCAGTCGGGGGTCCAATCAAACTTCACCTCTTTCTGCAGAAGTCTAGTCATAGGTTTGGCGATCTTGGAAAAATTCTCGATGAACCGGCGGTAGTATCCGGCCAATCCGAGAAAACTCCGGATCTCGGTCACGGTCGTGGGCTGCAGCCAGTTGGTTACCGCTTCAACGGTGGTTGGGTCTACTGCTATTCCTCCGGCCGATATGACATGGCCGAGGAACTTCACCTCAGACGACCAAAATTCGCATTTGCTGTATTTGGCGTACAGTTGCTGCTCCCTTAGCTTTCCGAGGGTCAGACGGAGGTGAGTCTCGTGCTCTTCCTTGGTCTTGGAGTAAACGAGGATATCGTCGATGAATACCACGATGAACTTGTCCAAGAACTCCATGAATACATTGTTCATCATGTTCATGAAGAAGGCCGGGGCATTCGTGAGTCCGAACGACATCACAGTGTACTCGTAGAGTCCATAGCGGGAGGTGAAAGCAGTCTTGGGTATATCTTCCTCCCTGATCCTTAACTGGTGATAACCTGACCTGAGGTCGATCTTGGAAAACACCGAGGATCCTTTCAGCTGATCGAACAGGTCGTCGATCCGAGGCAATGGGTATTTGTTCTTGATGGTTACGTCGTTCAAGGCTCTATAGTCCACGCACATCCTCTTGGTCTTGTCCTTCTTCATGGCAAATATGACCGGTGCACCCCAGGGTGAGGTACTTGGTCGGATGTAACCTTTCTGCTCAAGGTCTTCGATGTTGCTCTTGACTTCGGCTAGTTCATTGGCGGCCATTCGGTATGGGCGCTTGGAGATTGGAGTGGTCCCCGGGACAAGCTCGATTCTGAATTCGATGTCCCGTTTGGGAGGCATTCCAGGCAGATCTTCGGGGAAGACATCTGCAAACTCCTTGACTATTGGCACCTCTTCAAGAGCTATAGAGCGAAGGGACGCTCCGAGTGGTTTGCGACTGACCATCCGGAAGGTGACGGTTACGCCTTCAGGACTGGTCACCGTGACGGACTTGTTGGCACAGTCGATCACTCCCTTGTGCTTCATCAACCAATCCATACCTAGGATAAGGTCGAGTCCGGTGCATTGGATAAGGACAGGCTCGGCCCGAAACAGCACTCCTTGGATGTCAAGTTGAACCTTAGGGCTGTAGAAACGAGCTGAGGTCCTATTGCCGGGGGTGGCAATCACCATGGGAATTGGTAGAGGGAGCACGTCCAGATGGTTTGTTTTTGCAAAATCTTCAGAGACAAAGGAGTGGGTTGCTCCAGAGTCAAATAATATGACGGCCGGTACGGAATTTATAGTAAACGTACCGAGTACGACTTCAGGAGCCTCCTGAGCTTCCTCCGCGCTGACGTGGTTGACGCGGGCGCGTACGGCCTGGTGGGGTGCTGCGCCTTGGTTCTGCTTGGGGTGAGGACACTGGTGCGAGTAGTGCCCTTCCTTGCGGCAGTTGAAGCAGACGACCGGCCTTCCTTGGCGATCCCTCAAGATCGGGGCCTTGGCGGCTGGTGCCGGCTGAGCGGCCGGAGCTGGTGGAGCGGGGCGAGGATGCCCGGCGTTGGATCCACCGGCTGCATGAGGTGGCCTGTAGGCGGGTCGAGGATGGTAGGCGGGCGCTGGTGGCGGAGGGACGAAGCGGGGCCTCTGAGTGTTCGCCTGCTGGTGCTTGAAGGCGATCATCTTCCTCTTCTTGAGGTCCAGCTTGTTCTGCTCAGTCTCTTGGATGAGCGCTTTATTGACAAGCCGCTGGAAGTCGGCGAAGTCGGCGGCGACGAGCTGGATGGACAACTCATCCTTAAGTCCCCTTAGGAACTTGGCTTGGCGGAGGGCGTCGGTGCGCACTTCCTCCGGTGCGTAGCGGGCGAGACGGTTGAACTCATGGAGGTACTCCATGACAGTCCGGTTGCCTTGTTGCAGGTCGCGGAACTCCTGCTGTTTGACCGCGATGACACCGGCGGGGACGTGGGCGGCACGAAAGGCGATGGTGAACTCCGCCCAAGTCACCATGTGGCCCTCCGGCTGGGACGCACGGTAGTTGTCCCACCACTCGGCGGCGGGACCCTGGAGCTGATGAGTGGCGAAGGCCACTCGCTCCCGGTCTGTGCAGGGGAGGAGGTCGAGCTTCTTCTCGATGGTGCGGAGCCAATCTCCGGCCTCCATCGGGTTGGTCGTGCTCGAGAAGATGGGCGGGCGCACGCGCAAGAACTCGGAGAGTTGCGGAGCGGCCGCGGGTGCTGGTGCGCGAGGGGCGGGCTCCCTGTTCTGCAGACGGTCCAACTGAGCCTGTTGGTGCTGCATTTGGGGTGAGGAGGGCGGTGATCAGATGATTCTGGTTCGCCATCATTTCCGCCAAGGTGGGGTGGTTGGCGGAAGGCGACCCAGACTGACGTGGGCCTGTCGCACCCCAGTTGGGTACAACTCCCTCGGGCGCATCTCGGCTCCCTCCTGCTCCGTTGTTGGAGCCGGTGTTCTGGGGGTCGGTCATCTTCTGAATATCCAGTGAGGAACAAAAGATGACGAAACAGTAATACAACCAAAAATACCATATAAAATTCAAAGCACATGAGTATATAGAGTGGGTATAGTGTCA